>JAVIAB010000059.1:36284008-36964008 GCA_032433765.1 Megaustenia siamemsis | reverse complement strand
AAATATAAATAGTATAATTCTGTATGAAATATAAATAGTATATTTATGTATAAAATATAAATAGTATAATTCTGTATGAAATATAAATAGTATATTTCTGTACAAAATATAAATAGTATAGTTCTGTATAAAATGTAAATAGCATAATTATGTGTAACATATAAATAGTATAATTCAGTATCAAATATAAATAGTATAAATGTCAGTATAAAATATTAATAGTATAATTCAGTATCATATCAAATATGTACAGTATAAATTTCAATATAAATATAAATAGTATACTTCATTATAAATATAAATAGTATAATTCTGCCACTTGTCTGTTGTTGATTTCAAGCACGGTCATTATTGAAGGCACGACATGTCTTGAGACACTTTACTTTAGATAAACTAATGTTGTCACTAGCAAAGACGTACTTTACTTTAGATAAACTAATGTTGTCACTAGCAAAGACGCACTTTACTTTAGATAAACTAATGTTGTCACTAGCAAAGACGCACTTTACTTTAGATAAACTGATGTTGTCACTAGCAAAGACGCACTTTACTTTAGATAAACTAATGTTGTCACTAGCAAAGACGCACTTTACTAACTACTTTAGTAAAAATGTTACGTTTTGTCTATAATGTCACAGAGTGAAACCATATCCATTAAATATCGATTTTTATGAGTGACGCTAATGTAATAGAGTCAGTTTATACCATCATCATCAAGTACCGGGCCCGCAGGCGTAGGTGATCATGTCTCTCCACAACTTTCGATCTCGGCAGTTTTTTATCATTTCTGTTGTTGACTTTCTGCCAAGCCATTCTCTTAAGCTGCCTGGTATCTTTTCTATTTGCTTCCATCTATCTCTTCGTCCCTCAATTTTTTCAGTTGTTACAATATATTCCAGTTGTTCTCTTCTCATTATATGACAAAAAATGATGATTGTTTCTTCCTAATATTGGATATTAGCTCTCTTTTTGCTTTGGCATCTTTCAGAAAGTTTTCATTACTCTTCTTAGCTGTCCATGGTATTCTCAACATTCTTCTGTATAACCACAGTTCTACAGACTCCAGTGATTTTCTTGTCTGTTGTCCTAGTGTCCATGATCCACATCCATATGTTAAGACTGGTTCTACATAACATTTAAGAACTCAGTATATATACACGTACAATTTATGCAGCATTCCCAAGGCTGTGACTAAAATGTCACTTTTAGATCATGACAAGCTGCTGTGAGCTGCGCAACAGTGATCTCCCTTTTAGAGGCTGCCGATGATGAGATGGAGTCGTAGGTCCAACTTTGCATCCGAAAGAAAGAGATTAGAAGAAACATAACGAGGAATGATAACTTCAGAACAGCTGATGGAATTAGACATGAAGAGTTATGATAGCTTCAAAAAAGTTGATGGAATCAGACAGAACGAGGAATGATAACTTCAGAACAGTTAATGGAATCATACAGAACACGCAATGACAACTTCATAACAGTTAATGGAATCAGACAGAACGAGTAATGATAACTTCAGAACAGTTGATCGAGTCAAACAGAACGAGGAATGATAACTTCATAACAGTTAATGGAGTCAAACAGAACGAGGAATGATAACTTCAGAACAGTTGATGGAATCAGAAAGAACAAGCAATGATAACTTCATAACAGTTAATGGAGTCATACAGAACAAGCAATGATAACTTCATAACAGCTAATGGAATCAGAAACAACGAGTAATGATAACTTCAGAACAGTTGATGGAGTCAGACAGAACGAGGAATGATAACTTCATAACAGTTGATGGAACTAGACATGAAGAGTTATGATAACTTCAGAATAGTTGATG
Source organism: Megaustenia siamemsis (assembly GCA_032433765.1). Classification (NCBI taxonomy): domain Eukaryota; kingdom Metazoa; phylum Mollusca; class Gastropoda; order Stylommatophora; family Ariophantidae; genus Megaustenia; species Megaustenia siamemsis. The sequence goes on along the minus strand of JAVIAB010000059.1, from coordinate 36,962,177 downwards.
GAATCAAACAGAACGAGGAATGATAACTTCAGAACAACCAATGGAATTAGACATGAAGAGTTATGATAACTTCAGAATATTTTATGAAATCAGACAGAACAAGCAATGATAACTTCATAACAGTTAATGGAATCAGACATAACGAGGAATGATAACTTCATAACAGTAGATGGAATCGGACAGAACGAGGAATGATAACTTCATAACAGTTGATGGAATCAGACAGAACGAGGAATGATAACTTCAGAACAGTTAATGGAATCAGACAGAACAAGCAATGATAACTTCATAACAGTTAATGGAATCAGACAGAACAAGCAATGATAACTTCATAACAGTAGATGGAATCGACAGAACGAGGAATGATAACTTCATAACAGTTGATGGAATCGCCCGTGCGCTGCCGGGGCCCGAAAGGGAAGTAAAGAATAGCGGCGCTGTACCCTACCAGGCATGTTCGTAAGAGGCGAGAAAGGAGGGTTAGGCATGGGACTGGCTATCCCATACTGTAAAAAAATAAGCCGAAAAAACTTCACAAACATGAACAAGTCAAAGAAAGATAAAGTAAATCCGTCAACCAGGAAAGAGAAGGGCTCTCTGTCTAAGAGATGTATGACGCAATCCGGAGAAAGCCATAAGGAGTCCGGGTTGCCGACTCACCCTTTGTCTACCAGGAAATCATCCAGAATTGGCACCTGGAATGTTCGTACCCTTAACGAACAGGGAAAAGCGGCACAAGTGGCAGCAGAAATGAACAACTACAAGATAGATATTCTGGGAATGTGTGAAACAAGATGGCTGGGAGCGGAGAGAATAAAATTGAATACAGGGGAGATGATTTTATCATCAGGACACCAGGAACCAGGAGCACAACATAGCGAAGGGGTAGCTATAATGCTATCAAAGAAAGCACAGAAGACACTAATAGAATGGGAGGCAGTGGGACCAAGACTGGTGAGAGCAACATTTAGAACAACCAAAAACAAAATAAAATTACACATTATACAATGCTATGCACCAACCAACGATAAAGATGACTCAGTTAAAGATGATTTTTATAAACAGCTACAATGCCAGATGGATGCAAGACGAGCCAAGGATATTATAATCTTGATGGGAGACCTAAATGCTAAGGTAGGATCAGACAACAGAGGCTTTGAAGAGATTATGGGAAAACATGGACTTGGAGATATAAACGAGAATGGAGAGATATTTGTGAATTTCTGCGCCCTTAATCAAATGAGCCTAGGAGGAACAATATTCCAACATAAAAGAATACACAAAGCTACATGGGTGTCACCAGATCATAGAACGGAAAATCAAATTGATCACATATGTATTAATAATAAGTTTAAGTCATCCTTACAGGATGTAAAAGTATATAGAGGGGCAGATATAGCTTCTGATCATCATCTTCTGTTAGCCAAACTTAAAATTAAATTAAAAAGGTATACTACAACGAATAAGGGCAGAACGTATTTCAATGTAGGGTTTCTTAAAGAACAAGGAATTAAAGATAAATTCGCAGTCACAATATCAAACAAATACCAAGTCCTCCAACAACTAGAAAATACTATAAATATAGAAGATCATTGGAAACAGGTAAAAAATATATGGAAAGAGACATGCGAAGAAACACTGGGGAAAAGAGAACGCCAGAATAAGGCATGGATGACAGCAGAGACCCTGGATAAAATTAAAGAAAGAAAGAACAAGAAAGCAGACATAAATAAAAGCAAAACAAGAAGTAATAAAGCCAAGACACAGGAAGCTTACACAGAGGTGAATAAAGAAGTGAGAAGATGCATTAAAAGGGATAAGAGGAAATATATAGATGAATTAGCTAAAGAGGCAGAAGAAGCAGCAAATAAAGGGAATATGAAAGAACTGTACAACAGCACAACGAAATTAGGTGGAAAATACAAACAGATCAACGCCTTTATCAAAGATAAGAAAGGAAATCTGCTTAGTAATATAAAGGAACAAATGGAGAGATGGAAGGAGCACTTTGAAGAACTTTTGAACAGACCTGGCTCAAATAATCCTCCAGATATACTACCAGCAGAAGAAGAATTACACGTTAACTGCGGAAAACCAAGCAAAGAAGAAATAATGAAAGCCATCAAACTGTTAAAAGATGGTAAAGCCACAGGACCAGATGAAATTCCTTCGGAAGCCATCAAAGCAGATATTATCACCTCTACCAAGATGTTACATAATCTATTGGATAAAATTTGGGAGAGGGAAGAAATACCTAAAGACTGGAGAGAAGGTTATATGATCAAACTACCAAAGAAAGGAAGTTTACAGGAGTGCACAAATTATAGGGGAATTATGCTACTATCAGTGCCAGGAAAAATATTAGGCAGAATCATTCTGGAGAGACTAAAAGAGGCTATAGAGAAACACTTGAGAGATGAACAAGCAGGTTTTAGGAAGAACAGATCATGTGCTGATCAAATAACTACTCTACGTATAATAGTTGAACAAAGTTTAGAACTAAAATCCCCACTTTATATTGGATTCATAGATTACGAAAAGGCATTTGATAGTTTAGACAGAAGAATGCTTTGGAAGTTGCTGAGTCATTATGGAATCCCCATAAAGTTTATTAACCTGATAAAAACAATGTATGAAGGAACAAAATGTAGTGTGGTGCATGAAGGACAGCTTACAGAAGCATTTGAAATAAGAACAGGAGTAAGGCAAGGATGCCTTCTGTCTCCATTTCTCTTTCTACTGGCCATAGATTGGATTATGAAAATAACTCAAAACAACAGAAATGGGATCCAGTGGTCACTGACCAAACAACTTGATGATTTAGACTTTGCTGATGACATAGCTCTCCTATCACACAGCCACCAACAGATGCAAGATAAAATGAGTATATTAGATGAGAGATCACAACAGCTAGGACTAAAGATTAATAGAGATAAGACCAACATTATGAGAATTAATGCAGTTGGCAATAACCAAATAAAACTAGGAGAAATACCTCTACTAGACGTACAATCTTATATATATCTGGGCAGTAATATAGATAAAGAGGGAGGAACTGAAAACGATACCAAAATAAGGATATCAAAAGCAAGAGGAGCTTTCATTGCACTGGGAAACATATGGAAATCCAAAGAAATTAGGCTAAATACAAAAATACAAATTTTCAACTCCAATGTTAAGTCGGTTCTATTATATGGCTGTGAAACATGGAGAATAACAAAATTGACAATCACGAAGGTACAGACTTTCATTAATGGATGCTTGCGCAGAATAAAGGGATGGAAATGGCAGGACAAAGTCACAAACGTGGAATTATGGAAATGTACCGGTCAAATACCAGTGGATAAAGAAATACAGCGAAGACGATGGCGATGGATAGGACACACACTACGGAAACCAACTGAGAGTATTACACAACAGGCCCTTTTTTCGAATCCCCAGGGGAAAAGACAAAGAGGAAGACCAAGGAATTCTTGGAGAAGACAGATTGAAGCAGAGATGAAGATGATGGGGAAGACATGGAATGATCTTAAAAGAATTGCAAAAAACAGAACGACTTGGAAAGTGTTTGTTGAAGACCTATGCTCCACTGGGAGCTAAAAGGTAGAAGAGAGAGAGAGTTGATGGAATCCGACAGAACGAGGAATGATAATTTCAGAACAGTTGATGGAATCAGACAGAACGAGGAATGATAACTTCATAAATGTTGATGGAATCAGACAGAACGAGTAATGCTAACTTCAGAACAGTTGATGGAATCAACCAAAGCTTGTAATGATAACTTCAGAATGTTGCTTCTAATTCTTCAATTACAACTGTCATCATTAATATTACTACTACAGCTGCAATAGCATATGCTACTTCTACTACTACTTCAGCCACTACTACTATCATTTTTACTATTACTACCATGGCTGCAGATGCAACTATGAAAAGAAAACAATACATACTACTTCTTCTACTAATGTTATTATTATTACTATTACTACAACTACTACTTCTAACGCTACAAAGAAAAAAGTAGCATATTGTAATTATTATTGATGCTGCTGCTGCTATTACTGCTATCACTACTACTGTTATTACTATTACTACTGATACTATATATACTATACTAACACTAATATCACTATTCTACTTATACTACTAACCGTACTACTAGTGCTACTGCTATTAATAAGTTTTCAGTACTACATTTTTAAAAGTTATACAACTACTTTGGTCACTACGACTACTACTCTATTAGTACTATTACAGCTACTACTATTACTACTACTATTTACTACTACTACTACTACTACTACTACTACTAATGCTACTACTACCAATTTTACTACTACTACTACTACTACCACTACTTCTACTACCACTCTAACTACTACCACTATTACTACTACTATTACCACTACTACTACTACTACAAATACTACTACAACTACTGCCACTACTACTACCACCACCACTACTACTACTACTACCACTACTACTACTACCACCACTACTACTACTACTACTACCAGTACTACTACTACTACTACTACTACTACAAATAGTACTACTACTACCACCACCACCACCACTACTACTACTACTACTACTACTACCACTACTACTATTTACTACTACCACTAGTCCTACTACCACTACTACTGCCACTACTACTACCACTACTGCTACTACTACCACTACTGCTTCTATCATCATTACTACTACTATTACTAATACTACTACTACCTACTACTTCTACTACCACTACTACTACTACCACCACTACTACTACTACTACTACTACCACTACTACTACTACCACTACTACTACTATTACTTCTACTACTACCACTAGTAATACCACCACCACTACCACTACTACTTCTACTACTACCACTAGTAATACTAATACACCACCACTAATACTACTACTACCACTAATAATACCACCACCACTAATACTACTACTACTGCTACTACTACATCTACTACTACTACTACCTCTAACCACTACTACTACTACTACTACTATACTACTACTGCCACTAATCACGATTACTACACTCTACTACACTAGTACTACCACTATTACTACCACTACTACTACTACTACTACTACTGCCACTAATACTACTACTACTACTACCACTACTACTACCACTAGTACTACTACCACTACTACTACTACTACCACTAGTACTACTACACTACTACTACTACTACCACTACTACTACTACCACTACTACTACTACTACTGTCACTACTACTACTACTACTACTACTACTACCACTACTACTACTACTACCACTACTACTACTACCACTACTACTACTACTACTACTACTACTACCACTACTACTACTACTACTGTCACTACTACTACCACTACTACTACTACTACTGTCACTACTACTACCACTACTACTACTACTACTGTCACTACTACTACCACTACTACTACTACTACCACTACTACTACCACTACTACTACTACTACTGTCACTACTACTACCACTACTACTACCACTTCTACTACTACTACGACCACTACTGCTACTACTACTTCTACCACTACTGCTAACACTACTACTACTACTACTGCTACTGTCACTACTACTACCACTTCTACTACTGCTACCACTACTACTACTACTACTACTGCTACCACTACTACTACTACTACTGCTACCACTACTACTACTATGACCACTACTATTACTACTGCCACCATGAAATTATTTTAATTAGAGAAGAAGAAATGTTTGAAGACACTATCTGCTTAAAAGTTGATAGTGTATACTTCTTTCTTTCTGACGTTCACCTGATGACTACTAAAGAAATTGATTGTCTCTTTCGTCATCCGTCCTGAGAAGAACGTTAAGTGGGCGCAGATACGTTATGATGTAGCTTGTAGTAGATCTGCGAATTTTGCGCCTTTCGGCCCAATTCATTCGACTTCAGCACGGCAATTTTGAGTACCAAATCTATTCCTACTCGCTTGGCTAGACTAGACTGGTTAGTCTGTTTATAGAGGCACCGCGAAGATGTGGAGTAGGGTCCGGGTGGAAAACCGATCCTGGTTCAAGTTATCAACTATTAGTCGCTGACAGCTCCCAGCTCTGTTGCTTATCACGCACCTTGACTCCATGAAACAATACTTACAATAACAGTAAAAGATGCAGTCATGGAAAATATATTCGAGTTTGTGCAACATTATTTTAGAGTTACGTCCAGAAGTTGTAATTTAAGTAATTGTGGATGTATAACACAACTACCAGAAAAGATCAAACCACAACAAGCAATAAGGACTGCGTAATAACAAAACAGGAAGAACTCCCAAAAGAAGAAATAACGAAATATCAAATGTCACACAAACTACTACGTTTGAAGTTAATAGAAAAGCTCTGGCTAGAACACTCAATCTTCTCTTGATATTAGCGGTCCATGAGGACAGGGCTGGAGAGTGAGAGGGAAAGAGAGTGAGAAAGTAAGAGTGAGAGAAAGTAAGTAAAAAGTAAAGGTTCCCGCCTCGCCATGTGGAGTATAGGAAGTATTGTGTTCATATTTTTATAGACCTTCGGCGCACGATTTTTGCGGTAATGAGGCCGGTATTACGCCTGTGCCGCTTTACTTTAACAGAAAAAAAAATTCCAGAACCAATTTAAGGCTGGGTGAACCTTGAAGTTGTCGATAAAGATGAATCTTTCCTCTTCTCCTTAATGGACGTCTCACTAACCACTGAACTATCGCAGGTCTCCTTGAGAGAGAAAGTGGTTGGGGTTTTAACTCCAGATATTAAACATTATGTAGCTTAACTTTATGGTGAAACATTATGTAGCTTAACTTTAATTTGAAACATTATGTAACTTAACTTTAAAATGAAACATTATGTAGCTTAACTTTTAGATAAAACATTATGTAACTTAACTTTTAGATTAAACATTATGTAGCTTAACTTTAAGGTGAAACATTATGTAGCTTAACTTTAAGATGAAACATTATGTAACTTAACTTTTAGATTAAACATTATGTAACTTAACTTTTAAATTAAACATTATGTAGCTTAACTTTAAGATGAAATATTATGTAGCTTAACTTTAAGATGAAACATTATGTAGCTTAACTTTAAGATGAAACATTATGTAGCTTAACTTAAGATGAAACATGAGACTTAACTTTAAGGTGAAACATCATGTAGCTTAACTTTAAGGTGAAACATTATGTAGCTTAACTTTAAGATGAAACATTATGTAGCTTAACTTAAGATGAAACATGAGACTTAACTTTATGATGAAACGTTATGCAGCTTAACTTTAAGATGAAACATTATGTAGCTTAACTTTAAGATGAAACATTATGTAGCTTAACTTTAAGATAAAACATTATGTAGCTTAACCTTAAGATGAAACATGTAGCTTAACTTTAAGATAAAACATTATGTAGCTTAACTTTAAGATAAAACATTATGTAGCTTAACTTTAAGATAAAACATTATGTAGCTTAACTTTAAGATTAAACATCATGTAGTTTAACTTTAAGGTGAAACATCGTGTAGCTTAACTTTAAGATAAAACATTATGTAGCTTAACTTTAAGATTATACATCATTTAGTTTAACTTTAAGGTGAAACATTATGTAGCTTAACTTTAAGGTGAAACATTATGTTGCTTAACTTTAAGATGAAACATTATGTAGCTTAACTTTAAGGTGAAACATTATGTTGCTTAACTTTAAGATGAAACATTATGTAGCTTAACTTTAAGGTGAAACATTATGTAGCTTAACTTTAAGGTGAAACATTATGTAGCTTAACTTTACGGTGAAACATCATGTAGCTTAACTTTAAAGTGAAACATTATGTAGCTTAACTTTAAGGTGAAACATTATGTAGCTTAACTTTTAAATAAAATATCATGTAGCTTAACTTTAAGGTGAAACATTATGTAGCTTAACTTTAAGATGAAACATTATGTAGCTTAACTTTAAGGTGAAACATTATGTAGCTTAACTTTAAGGTGAAACATTATGTAGCTTAACTTTAAGGTGAAACATCATGTAGCTTAACTTTAAGGTGAAACATTATGTAGCTTAACTTTAATATGAAACATTATGTAGCTTAACTTTAAGATGAAACATTATGTAGCTTAACTTTAAGGTGAAACATTATGTAGCTTAACTTTAAGATGAAACATTATGTAGCTTAACTTTAAGGTGAAACATTATGTAGCTTAACTTTAAGGTGAAACACTATGTAGCGTAACTTTAAGGTTAAACATTATGTAGCTTAACTTTACGGTGAAACATTATGTAGCTTAACTTTAAGATAAAACATTATGTAGCTTAACTTTAAGATAAAACATTATGTAGCTTAACTTTAAGATAAAACATTATGTTGCTTAACTTTAAGATGAAACATTATGTAGCTTAACTTTTAGATAAAACATTATGTAGCTTAACTTTAAGATAAAACATTATGTAGCTTAAATTTAGGATGAAACATTATGTAGCTTAACTTTAAGATGAAACATTATGTAGCTTAACTTTAAGATAAAACATTATGTAGCTTAACTTTAAGATAAAACATTATGTAGCTTAACTTTAAGACAAAACATTATGTAGCTTAACTTTAAGGTGAAACATTATGTAGCTTAACTTTAAGATGAAACATTATGTAGCTTAACTTTAAGGTGAAACATTATGTAGCTTAACTTTAAGATGAAACATTATGTAGCTTAACTTTTAAATAAAACATCATGTAGCTTAACTTTAAGGTGAAACATTATGTAGCTTAACTTTAAGATGAAACATTATGTAGCTTAACTTTAAGGTGAAACATTATGTAGCTTAACTTTAAGGTGAAACATTATGTAGCTTAACTTTACGGTGAAACATCATGTAGCTTAACTTTACGGTGAAACATTATGTAGCTTAACTTTAAGGTGAAACATTATGTAGCTTAACTTTTAAATAAAATATCATGTAGCTTAACTTTAAGGTGAAACAGTATGTAGCTTAACTTTAAGGTGAAACATTATGTAGCTTAACTTTAAGGTGAAACATTATGTAGCTTAACTTTAAGATGAAACATTATGTAGCTTAACTTTAAGGTGAAACATTATGTAGCTTAACTTTAAGGTGAAACATTATGTAGCTTAACTTTAAGGTGAAACATCATGTAGCTTAACTTTAAGGTGAAACATTATGTAGCTTAACTTTAAGATGAAACATTATGTAGCTTAACTTTAAGATGAAACATTATGTAGCTTAACTTTTAGATAAAACATTATGTAGCTTAACTTTAAGATAAAACATTATGTAGCTTAAATTTAGGATGAAACATTATGTAGCTTAACTTTAAGGTGAAACATTATGTAGCTTAACTTTACGGTGAAACATTATGTAGCTTAACTTTAAGATAAAACATTATGTAGCTTAACTTTGAGATAAAACATTATGTAGCTTAACTTTAAGATAAAACATTATGTAGCTTAACTTTAAGATGAAACATTATGTAGCTTAACTTTTAGATAAAACATTATGTAGCTTAACTTTAAGATAAAACATTATGTAGCTTAAATTTAGGATGAAACATTATGTAGCTTAACTTTAAGATGAAACATTATGTAGCTTAACTTTAAGATAAAACATTATGTAGCTTAACTTTAAGATAAAACATTATGTAGCTTAACTTTAAGATAAAACATTATGTAGCTTAACTTTAAGGTGAAACATTATGTAGCTTAACTTTAAGATGAAACATTATGTAGCTTAACTTTAAGGTGAAACATTATGTAGCTTAACTTTAAGATGAAACATTATGTAGCTTAACTTTTAAATAAAACATCATGTAGCTTAACTTTAAGGTGAAACATTATGTAGCTTAACTTTAAGATGAAACATTATGTAGCTTAACTTTAAGGTGAAACATTATGTAGCTTAACTTTAAGGTGAAACATTATGTAGCTTAACTTTACGGTGAAACATCATGTAGCTTAACTTTACGGTGAAACATTATGTAGCTTAACTTTAAGGTGAAACATTATGTAGCTTAACTTTTAAATAAAATATCATGTAGCTTAACTTTAAGGTGAAACAGTATGTAGCTTAACTTTAAGGTGAAACATTATGTAGCTTAACTTTAAGGTGAAACATTATGTAGCTTAACTTTAAGATGAAACATTATGTAGCTTAACTTTAAGGTGAAACATTATGTAGCTTAACTTTAAGGTGAAACATCATGTAGCTTAACTTTAAGGTGAAACATTATGTAGCTTAACTTTAAGATGAAACATTATGTAGCTTAACTTTAAGATGAAACATTATGTAGCTTAACTTTTAGATAAAACATTATGTAGCTTAACTTTAAGATAAAACATTATGTAGCTTAAATTTAGGATGAAACATTATGTAGCTTAACTTTAAGATGAAACATTATGTAGCTTAACTTTAAGATAAAACATTATGTAGCTTAACTTTAAGATAAAACATTATGTAGCTTAACTTTAAGATAAAACATTATGTAGCTTAACTTTAAGATAAAACATTATGTAGCTTAAATTTAGGATGAAACATTTGTTCATTATCATCAAGTTCCAAGCCTGATGGCGTAGGTGATCATGCCTCTCCATAACTTTCGGTCTCGACAGTTACTTATCATCTCTGTTTTTGACCTTCTGCCAAGCCATTCTCTTAAACTGTCTGGTATATTTTCTCTTTCCTTCCCTTTATCTCTACGTCCTTCAATTTTCCCTTTTCTTATAATATATTCCAACTGTTCCCTTTTTATTACATGGCCAAAAAATTGATTATTGTGTCTTCCTAATTTTGGATATCAGCTTTCATTTTGCTTTTTCCTCTTTCAGAACGTATTCATTACTCTTCTTAACTGTCCATGGTATTCTGAACATTCTTCTGTTAAACCACATTTCTACAGCCTCCAGTGATTTTCTTGTCCGTTGTCCTATTGTCCATGATTCACATCTATATATTAAGACTGGCTCTACGTAATAAAATTATGGAACTTAATTTTAAGATTAAACATTATGTAGCTTAACTTTAAGATGAAACATTATGTAGCTTAACTTTTAGATTAAACATTATGTAGCTTAACTTTAAGGTGAAACATTATGTAGCTTAACTTTAAGATGAAACATTATGTAACTTAACTTTTAGATTAAACATTATGTAACTTAACTTTTAAATTAAACATTATGTAGCTTAACTTTAAGATGAAATATTATGTAGCTTAACTTTAAGATGAAACATTATGTAGCTTAACTTTAAGATGAAACATTATGTAGCTTAACTTAAGATGAAAAATGAGACTTAACTTTATGATGAAACGTTATGTAGCTTAACTTTAAGATGAAACATTATGTAGCTTAACTTTAAGATGAAACATTATGTAGCTTAACTTAAGATGAAACATGGGACTTAACTTTAAGATGAAACATTATGTAGCTTAACTTTAAGATAAAACATTATGTAGCTTAACTTTAAGATTAAACATCATGTAGTTTAACTTTAAGGTGAAACATCGTGTAGCTTAACTTTAAGATAAAACATTATGTAGCTTAACTTTAAGATTATACATCATTTAGTTTAACTTTAAGGTGAAACATTATGTAGCTTAACTTTAAGGTGAAACATTATGTAGCTTAACTTTAAGATGAAACATTATGTAGCTTAACTTTAAGGTGAAACATTATGTAGCTTAACTTTAAGGTGAAACATTATGTAGCTTAACTTTACGGTGAAACATCATGTAGCTTAACTTTAAGGTGAAACATTATGTAGCTTAACTTTAAGGTGAAACATTATGTAGCTTAACTTTTAAATAAAATATCATGTAGCTTAACTTTAAGGTGAAACATTATGTAGCTTAACTTTAAGGTGAAACATTATGTAGCTTAATTTTAAGGTGAAACATTATGTAGCTTAACTTTAAGATGAAACATTATGTAGCTTAACTTTAAGGTGAAACATTATGTAGCTTAACTTTAAGGTGAAACATTATGTAGCTTAACTTTAAGGTGAAACATCATGTAGCTTAACTTTAAGGTGAAACATTATGTAGCTTAACTTTAAGATGAAACATTATGTAGCTTAACTTTAAGATGAAACATTATGTAGCTTAACTTTTAGATAAAACATTATGTAGCTTAACTTTAAGATAAAACATTATGTAGCTTAAATTTAGGATGAAACATTATGTAGCTTAACTTTAAGATAAAACATTATGTAGCTTAACTTTAAGGTGAAACATTATGTAGCTTAACTTTAAGATGAAACATTATGTAGCTTAACTTTAAGGTGAAACATTATGTAGCTTAACTTTAAGATGAAACATTATGTAGCTTAACTTTTAAATAAAACATCATGTAGCTTAACTTTAAGGTGAAACATTATGTAGCTTAACTTTAAGATGAAACATTATGTAGCTTAACTTTAAGGTGAAACATTATGTAGCTTAACTTTAAGGTGAAACAATATGTAGCTTAACTTTACGGTGAAACATCATGTAGCTTAACTTTAAGGTGAAACATTATGTAGCTTAACTTTAAGGTAAAACATTATGTTGCTTAACTTTTAAATAAAATATCATGTAGCTTAACTTTAAGGTGAAACATTATGTAGCTTAACTATAAGGTGAAACATTATGTAGCTTAATTTTAAGGTGAAACATTATGTAGCTTAACTTTAAGATGAAACATTATGTAGCTTAACTTTAAGGTGAAACATTATGTAGCTTAACTTTAAGGTGAAACATTATGTAGCTTAACTTTAAGGTGAAACATCATGTAGCTTAACTTTAAGGTGAAACATTATGTAGCTTAACTTTAAGATGAAACATTATGTAGCTTAACTTTAAGATGAAACATTATGTAGCTTAACTTTTAGATAAAACATTATGTAGCTTAACTTTAAGATAAAACATTATGTAGCTTAAATTTAGGATGAAACATTATGTAGCTTAACTTTAAGATGAAACATTATGTAGCTTAACTTTAAGATAAAACATTATGTAGCTTAACTTTAAGATAAAACATTATGTAGCTTAACTTTAAGATAAAACATTATGTAGCTTAACTTTAAGATAAAACATTATGTAGCTTAATTTTAATATAAAACATCATGTAGCTTAACTTTAAGATAAAACATTATGTAGCTTAAATTTAGGATGAAACATTTGTTCATTATCATCAAGTTCCAAGCCTGATGGCGTAGGTGATCATGCCTCTCCATAACTTTCGGTCTCGACAGTTACTTATCATCTCTGTTTTTGACCTTCTGCCAAGCCATTCTCTTAAACTGTCTGGTATATTTTCTCTTTCCTTCCCTTTATCTCTACGTCCTTCAATTTTCCCTTTTCTTATAATATATTCCAACTGTTCCCTTTTTATTACATGGCCAAAAAATTGATGATTGTGTCTTCCTAATTTTGGATATCAGCTTTCATTTTGCTTTTTCCTCTTTCAGAACGTATTCATTACTCTTCTTAACTGTCCATGGTATTCTGAACATTCTTCTGTTAAACCACATTTCTACAGCCTCCAGTGATTTTCTTGTCCGTTGTCCTATTGTCCATGATTCACATCTATATATTAAGACTGGCTCTACGTAATAAAATTATGTAACTTAATTTTAAGATTAAACATTATGTAGCTTAACTTTAAGATGAAACATTATGTAGCTTAACTTTAAGATTAAACATTTTGTAGCTTAACTTTAAGATGAAACAACATGTAGCTTAACTTTAAGATGAAACAACATGTAGCTTAACTTTAAGATTAAACATTTTGTAGCTTAACTTTAAGATGAAACATTATGTAGCTTAACTTTAAGATGAAACAACATGTAGCTTAACTTTAAGTTTAAACATTATGTAGCTTAACTTTATGATGAAACGTTATGCAGCTTAACTTTAAGATGAAACATTATGTAGCTTAACTTTAAGATGAAACATTATGTAGCTTAACTTTAAGATGAAATATTATGTAGCTTAACTTTAAGATGAAACATTATCTAGCTTAACTTTAAGATTAAACATTATGTAGCTTAACTTTAAGATTAAACATCATGTAGCTTAACTTATTAAACATCATGTAGCTTAATTTTAAGATTAAACATCACGTAGCTTAACTTTAAGATTAAACGTCATATAGCTTAACTTTAAGATTAAACATCATGTAACTTAACTTTAAGATTAAACATCATGTAGCTTAACTTTAAGATTAAACAGCATGTAACTTAACTTAAGATTAAACATCATGTAGCTTAACTTTAAGCAGCGCACCAAATTCTCCTGACACTGAAATTCTAAAAACAGGAGGTCCGGTTCAATCCGGAGCGACGTCTTCCAGCTTTAGCCAGCCTTACCATGGGAAATGATTTTTTTTCTGGGAAAGAAAGACGGTACGGACGTAATACTGACCAGATTACGCCAACAATAATGTGCCGAATGTCTATAATAAATATGGACACTAAGACAGTATTTCCTATACGCCACGTAGCGTGAAAGGTCTCTTTTCTTTGTTATTCAAAATTTCCTGACGATTCATGCATCATCATCATCGTCTTCATCGTCGTCGTCATCATCATTAATCCAGTTATCTTGAATCACTCTTGATGACGTCTTCACGATTTAAGAGCGGTTTCTGAGGTTTGCTGAAGTTTAAACCTGTCTATCCTCTAATATTGTCTTTTTATATTTCTAATTTAGCTTCCACACAACAAACACACAAAACACAACAAAAAAAGGTCTCAGTCTGAATAGTAAGAAAACAGAAGTAATGGTCATATCAAAGAAACAATCATCACCGTCATGCAGGATAAAAATAAACAGGACAAATCTGAAAAAAGTGCAACGCGTGAAATACTTGGGCACAATAATAACATCAGATGGAAGATACACCACAGAAATAAAAATCAGAATTAAAAAAAAAGTAAAGTACCCCGTCACGCCAAGTGGCGTATAGGGAATATGGTGTTAGTGACCCTATATTTTACAGACCTTCAGCACATGATTTTTGGGGTAATGTGGTCGGTATTACGCCCGTGCTGCTCACTTTCCCAGAAAAAAATCCGGTACCCATTTAAGGCTGGGTGAACCCGGAAGCCGTCTGTTGGGATCGAACCCTACCCCTTGTCCTTTGTAGTCCAGTTCACTAACCATTGTGCTATCGCGGCTCCCAAATATGGTGTTAGTGACCCTATATTTTACAGACCTTCAGCACATGATTTTCGGGGTAATGTGGTCGGTTTTACGCCCGCGCCGCTTTACTTTCCCAGAAAAGAATCCGGTATCGATTTAAGGCTGGGTGAACTCGGAAGCCGTCGGTTGGGATCGAACCCTACCCCTTGTCCTTTGTAGTCCAGTTCACTAACCACTGAGATATCGCGGCTCCCCTCAGACCAAAATATCATTTCAGAACATGAAAAATATCTTATGCAACAAATCTATGCCCATAGAAGTGAGAATAAGAGTTCATCGGTGCTATATAGAACCAATTCTGACCTATGGAGGCGAATCATGAACAGTAGACAAATAAATGAAGAGACGGTTAGAGGCCACAGAGATGGGATTTCTCAGAAGAATGTTGAAAGTTCCCTGGACAGCTAAAAAGTCCAATGAGGAAATTCTTAAAGAGGCAAACACTAAAAGGGAGCTCCTAAAAAACATCAGAAAGAAACAATCAACATCTTTTCGGGCACATCATGAGAAGAGGAAAGTTGGAATACTTGGTTACAACTGGCAAAATAAAAGGATAGAGAGATCGCGGACGACAAAGAGATAAAATACTGGATATCTTGGTGTCATGGCATAGAAAACAGTCAACAATAGAACTGATACGATGCACTGTAGATAGAAGATTGTGGAAGGACATGATCGCCTACTCCAACCGGTATGGCACATGATGATGATGAAAAGACACAGAGGAACAAATAAACTAAAATGTCAATGTCAAACAACTGTTTGATATCCCATGTGTCGTATGTGTATGCATAGAATTATATTTGATTGAAAACATAAATGATCGAGAATAAATTCCTCAGTTCTTATTTGTTGGCACTGTATGCAGAGCCAACAATAGCTCTTGGGTTAGTTTAACTTTTACCTTGTCTTCTCATATGCCAGGGAGACAACCAACTGGAAACTGACGAGCAATGCTTCCATCACCGCTGGCATTTTACTATCAGTAGTCATAGCGTCCCTTAAAATCGTATGTCCCGTCGAGATTAAATTGAACAATTTTTGGCTGGTGGTATTCCAGGCATGTCGTAAGAGGCGACTAAGGAGATTGATCGATGGCTTGACAATCTGTCATTGTAAAAAATGTATTGTTATGGAAACAGAGCCATAGATTTTAGAGCAGTGATCTCTGCAATATGTGCAACTTTGGCACGCAAGGTTTCTATTTTTGAGATTGTGGTTCTGCCCTATGTGCCGTCTTCGGCTCGAGAGGACAATAGATAAGATAGATAGATAGGTATTCCAATACATTTTTGTTTGTTCGAAGATATGAAAATAATGTATAGATTTATAGAAATAGATAGGCATAAACAATGAACGTTCACAATAACATTTAGCGGTTTTTATTTCTTTTGGCGATCCGCTGTTGTTTACTAAAGGAATAAATTGAACCTTTTGTTACACACCCTGCCCTTTAAAATGACGTTAAGTGGATGTAGATGCGTTGTTGTGTAGCTGTAATATTCGCACACTTCGGCCCAACACATCCGACTTCAGCACAGTATTTTAGAGTACGGGACTGCTTCCCTTTCAATCCCACCTGGCAAAACTAGACTTGTTAATCTGTTTCTAGGGGCAATCGCGTAGAGATAAAGAATGAACTTGATAATTCTGATTCACCGATGTTGGTGCAAGCAATCAGCAATGAGTCGCTAACAAGTCACAGCCCTATAGCTGACGAGCGCCTTCTTCGCACCCCACCGTTACCCCTATGTTTTATTTCTAAGAGATCCATCTAGATATACTGCAGGGTCAAAGCAAAGAAGTGCATAAAGATGCGAAGCTGCAATAAAGCTAATTGTAAGGAGAAATGAAAAAAAAATATATATATAGAAAAAAACGCTACGGTTAAAGCTTTACTTAATAAGTGGACGACAAAAATTAGAACAACGTTTCGGCTCAATAGGCCTTCAGCAGGGACAAGCATACAACACACACACAGAGATATGTATTTAAAATAACAAAAATAATAAATTATAATAAATATAATAATTTCGAACAAGTTCGAAAGTTCGAAATAGTTCGAAATTATTATATGCTTATTATTATTTATTATTTCTTTATTTTCTTAGTTGTACAACTTCAAGCACAGCTACTTTGGACTTTTAATGTATAACTTAAGGGAAAAAAACTTTATCTTCGTGGAAAGATACAAATGAGCGAATGAACTAAAGTATTATTGACAAATAGCAGTTCCACTCCCACCTCCCTCAATTTTTCGTAATTGCAAGCGTTTTGGGAAGTAACAATCTGTGACAGCAGCGTCTGCCCTGTTTCTGTCTG
Organism: Megaustenia siamemsis; assembly: GCA_032433765.1. NCBI lineage: Eukaryota > Metazoa > Mollusca > Gastropoda > Stylommatophora > Ariophantidae > Megaustenia > Megaustenia siamemsis. The sequence continues at coordinate 36,944,651 of JAVIAB010000059.1, read as the reverse complement.
AAACAATTGTCTCCGTATTCAAACATTATCCTGTAGCATTCCAATATCTTGTGTGTGATTACATACTAAGGTCTAATCATAGTGCAAGGGTTTCATACCACCGCCAGTGTTCCCATGCTAGAATTAAAATAAAAGGAGACTGCCCTATTCTGAGCAGAATATGGCAGTCTCCTTTAATTATAGCACCGGAACACTGGCGGTGGTTTGAATATGGCTATTAATATAGACACGAACATTATGTGGAAAAGTAATTATGCAAAACAGTGAGAGAAAGAGAGTAGAGAGAGAGAGAAGCAATACAAGGAAACTGCCCTATTACTATTAACATAGACAAGAACATTAATAATAATACAACAATCTATCCGTGGAAAAGTAATTAGGCAATCAAAGGAAACTGCCCTATTCTCTTAACATAAACAAGAACATTAATAATAACACAGCCACCTATTCGTGGAAAAGCAATTATGCAAAACAATGAGAGCGAGCGAGAGAGTAGAGAGAAAGAGAGAGAGAGAGTAGAGAGGCAGAAGCAATAAAAGGATAGTAGAATTGATAGGCAACCAGGACAAATAAATCGACAAATATTTCTAGCATGTATTTACAGACGACGATCGTGGAAGTAATCGGCGCTGCAAATCACGACGCACGTCATTCGAGCGAACGCTCGTCGCTATAAGGCCATGACAGTTTGCCTGTGAGTGTGTGATACGTCAATCTGGAGTTGTTTTACAGTCAAGAGACATTTTATAAACGTCACAATTTAGTATTTACATTACTTTACTTTACTGTACTGTACTTTACTTTACTCTACTCTGTTTACTTTAATTTACTTAAGTTTAACTTTCGTTCCTTTACTTTCTTCTACTTAACTTTAATTTATTTTCGTTTACTCAACTTTAATTTACTCTCCTTTAATTAACTTTATTTTACTCTCCTTTACTTAACTTTAATTTACTTTCCTTTACTTTCTTTTACTTAATTTTAATTTACCCTCCTTTACTTTCTTTTACTTAACTTTAATTTACTTTCCTTTACTTTCTTTTACTTAACTTTAATTTACTTTCTTTTACTTTCTTTTACTTAACTTTAATTTACTCTCCATAACTTAACTTTAATTTACTTTCCTTTACTTTTTTATTTAACTTTATTTTACTTTCCTTTACTTTCTTTTACTTAACTTGAATTTACTTTCTTTTACTTAACTTGAATTTACTTTCCTTTACTTTCTTTTACTTAACTTTAGTTTACTTTCCTTTACTTTCTTTTACTTAACTTTAGTTTACTTTCCTTTACTTTCTTTTACTTAACTTTAGTTTACTTTCCTTTACTTTCTTTTACTTAACTTTAATTCACTTTCTTTTACTTAACTTTAAATTACTTTCCTTTACTTTCTTTAACTTTAATTTACTTTCCTTTACTTTCTTTTACTTAACTTTAGTTTACTTTCCTTTACTTTCTTTTACTTAACTTTAATTTACTTTCCCTTACTTTCTTTAACTTTAATTTACTTTCCTTTACTTTCTTTTACTTAACTTTAGTTTACTTTCCTTTACTTTCTTTTACTTAACTTTACTTTACTTTCTTTTACTTAACTTTAATTTACTCTCCATAACTTAACTTTAATTTACTTTCCTTTACTTTCTTTTACTTAACTTTAATTTACTTTCCGTTACTTTCTTTTACTTAACTTTAATTTACTCTCCATAACTTAACTTTAATTTACTTTCCTTTACTTTCTTTTACTTAACTTTAATTTACTCTCCATAACTTAACTTTCATTTACTTTCCTTTACTTTCTTTTACTTAACTTTAATTTACTTTCCTTTACTTTCTTTTACTTAACTTTAATTTACTTTCCTTTACTTTCTTTTACTTAACTTTAATTTACTTTCCTTTACTTTCTTTTACTTAACTTTAATTTACTTTCCTTTACTTTCTTTTACTTAACTTTAATTTACTTTCCTTTACTTTCTTTTACTTAACTTTAATTTACTTTCCTTTACTTTCTTTTACTTAGTCTTAGTTACCTTTAAGTACAAAAGAAAAATGGCGTTTTTGGATCAAATCTTCGTCATTTGTATTTAATTATTATAAAGTTAATATACACAGAACATACATATGTGCATATGTATAAATAGTATAACATAGTTCAAGATGAACGAGATAGAGAAAGACCTAGAAGAAGGTGGTTGCCAGATATCATAGACAGACGAGATGGACATTTCTACTGCATACGCTGGACATGTCGCGCAGAACCAAAAATAACTTTTGATCCACTGTCAGGGGAACCAAACTCCAAAAAGGGGCAAGCAAATGACAGACAAACGGACAGACAGACCGACAGATAGATTGATGGATAGATACACTATATATATATGTAGTGTATCTATATAATATTGAATATATTTGAAGAATGTTGAGAATACCATGGACAGCTAAGAAGAGTAATGAAAACGTTCTGAAAGAGGCCAAAGCAAAAAGAGAACTAATTTCCAATATTAGGAAGAAACAATGATAATTTTTTGGCCATGTAATGAGAAGAGAACAACTGGAATATATTGTAACAACTGGGACAATTGAGGGACGAAGAGATTGGGGAAAGCGAAGAGAAAAGATACCAGACAGCTTAAGAGAATAGCTTGGCAGAAGGTCAACAACAGAAATGATAAATAACTGCCAAGATCGAAAGTTGTGGAGAGACATGATCGCCTACGCCAGCAGGCCCGGTACTTGATGATGATGATGATGATGATGATGATGATGATGATGATGATGATGATGATATATAGAAGATGGTATGCTCGCGGACGATCCAGCAGGAAAGACTCGTCTGGTTACACAGTGAAAGTCTACCGTGCTATATAACTAAGGGAAATTCACCGGTAGCAAAGCAGTGTCAGATTAATATGTATTGGAAACTGAGTAACTATATCATATAGTGGTAAACTTAATGAAATGCAAACTATTAATTGGAATGGAGCCAAGAAATAGTAGAACTAGTCTTTCTCTTTCTTTCTTTCTTTCTTTCTTTCTTTCTTTCTTTCTTTCTTTCTTTCTTTCTTTCTTTCTTTCTTTCTTTCTTTCTTCCTTCATTTCTTTCTTTCTCTCTCTTGTGTTCGAGTGTCGAAAGAGATACAAAGTTTTTGGTTCTCGCCCTTTTGGCGGATTCACTCATTGTCACGTGATGTTGATGTAACGTTTCTTTTATGTTGTCTGTCCATCTTACTCTGGGTCTGCCTCTTGCTCTTCTGCCTTCTCAACTTCTAATATGTGTTTTGTATGGCAAGGAATCGCATGGCGTTCTTTCTAGATTGGTTCAGTGCCTACTCTTTCTCTTATATCATTTCTGATTATATCATTTCTGATTATATCATGTATGATTATATCATTTCTGATCATGTCTTTTCTGATTATATAATTTCTGATCATGTCTTTTCTGGTCACTAAGCGCTTTTCTCAGACACATCTGTTGTGAGATTTGTTTTATTCTAAATCGTAAGAGACTATGTATGGCATTGGTAGCACAATGTTAAAATGAACATACTCTGTATAAGATGTTTCTTGGTGGTAATAAGTACTGCTGAAGTATAGGGGATAGCTGTTCTAATATTTGGTTTGCTTTTTTTGCATCTTATGTCAATTTCTTTATCGATTTTGCCATCTTCAGAGAATATCACTCCCAGACATTACAAATTTGTTACTTGTTTTATAACTCGGCGTTCTATAGCTATGTACAGTGTCTTCTTTTGTCTTCCTGTTGATATAACTTCTGTTTTTTTCAGTGCTTTTATATGTTATTCATTTTACATTCTTTATTCAAAGACAGCAGGGGTTGACGTTCTGTTTCTCCGAAATCTATTAGGGTCAGGTCGTCAGAAAAAAGTAATTCATTTATACCTTTACACTGTGATTTGACATCCTTACATGGGGGACTGGTTGGTCTCGAGGCAAGATGCCAGCCTCGAGACAAACAGGTTGTGGGTTCAAAACCCGGCGGCACCAGTTGGGATTTTTATTTATTTTGTTTCCCTGGGCAGCTAAAAAGACTAGCTAGGAAATTCTCAAAGAGGTCAACACAAGAAACATCAGAAAGAAACAATCAACATTTTCGGGCACTTAATGGGAAGAGGAAATTTGGAATATTTGGTTGCAACTGGAAAAATACAGAGAAAGAGAGATCACGAACGACAAAGAGAGAAGATTTTATGTAGCTTGGTGTCATACCATGGACAACAGTCAACAGCAGAATTGATACGATGCACGGTGGATAGAAGATTGTGGAAGAACATGATTGCCCACGCCAACCGGTATGGCACATGATGATGATGGAGTGATAAACAAGAGTGGTCACAATACGCAGACTTGTCTTACTCCAGATGTTACTGCAAATGGTTTTGATGTTCCATCATTCTGTGTTCTAATCACACTTCTGTAGTTGCTATATAAAAGTAGTAAAAAAGTAAAGTACCCCCGTCACGCCAAGTGACATATAGGGAATATGGTGTTAGTGACCTTAAATTTTACAGACCTTCAGCACATGATTTTTGGGGTAATGTGGTCGGTATTACGCCCGTGCTGCTTTACTTTCCCAGAAAAAAATCCGGTACCCATTAAAGGCTTAGTGAACCCGGAAGCCGTCGGTTGGGATCGAACCATACTCCTTAGTTACTATATAAGCTATTCCATTATCCAATAAGATGGTCACTTATTCCGTAATGAGTCAATGTTTCCCATAATATTTCTATCAACCCTATCAAAAGCTGTCTCTTTGTCCACATATGATATGCACATATATTTTATTTTTATATTCTATGTTCTTCTCTACTAGTAGCATGAATGAAAATATTGCATTTATACAGCTTCCACTTTTTCTAAACCCCATCTGTTCTTCCGTCAACTGTGGCCCTATAATCATCATCATCAAGTACCGGGCCTGCTGGCGTAGGTGATCATGTCTCTCCACAATTTTCGATCTCGACAATTATTTATAATTTCTGTTGTTGGCCTTCTGCCAAGCCATTCTATAATAGGTCTCTTAATCTTGGCATACATTTTGCTTACGTGGCTCAGCAGTGATATGTCACTGTATTGTGGACATTCTCTTTTGTTTCCTTTATTCTTCCAAAGGGAAATTGTTATTGCTAGCTGCCATTCAGTAGGCGTTTGTTGTTGTAACCACGCAGCATTGAACATTCTATGTAACTATCTAGTGAGTAGGCGTTTGTTCTTGTACCCACGCAGCATTGAACATTCTATGTAACTATCTAGTGAGTAGGCGTTTGTTGTTGTAACCACGCAGCATTGAACATTCTATGTAACTAAAAAAAAAAGTAAAGTACCCCCCGTCACGCCAAGTGGCGTATAGGGAAATATGGTGTTAGTGACCCTATATTTTACAGACCTTCAGCACATGATTTTTGGGGTAATGTGGTCGGTATTACGCCCGTGCTGCTTTACTTTCCCAGAAAAAATCCGGTACCCATTTAAGGCTGGGTGAACCCGGAGCCGTCGGTTGGGATCGAACCCTACCCCTTGCCCGTAGTAGTCCAGTTCACTAACCACTGAGCTATCGCGGCTCCCACTAATTTTTAGGGAATTAGTAAAACCCAGGTGTCCTCGCCAGGGTACGAACCCCGGCTGTTGCCGTGGTAAGCCAACCGCCTATCGATTGCGCTAACCGGACACCCTCTATGTAACTATCTACGGCTAAACTCCCCTGCTGTTTGGATTATTTCCCTTGGTAATCTACCTGCTTCTGTCGATTTGTATTTCGGCGACTGGTTTACCCTCTCTTTGTACATCTCACAGTATTTATGGCTCTAGTGATGCCATTTCCTCGTCTTGTGTTGTTACATTGTGTATTTATCCTGGGGGATTGAGAAGCTCCTGAAGTATTGCCCCCATCTGTTAGTTATATAGACTGGATCTATTAGAGGATTTCAGTTTGAGTCATTCATTATTTCTGTTGGGTTATAGATTTCATCTCTTTCTCTTTACTTTAATTGTTTTGAAAAAAAAGTTCTAACAGATGTTCTCTTATTTCTGTTAATATCTCTCCGAACCATTCCTGTGGTTCATCTTTTGCTGTTTTGACTGTTATGTTGGTTTCTCTGCGTTGAATCCTGTAATTTATGTAATCTTCTTCATTTTGTGATTGTATCCATACTTTATGTAAGTGTTTGTTTTCTTCTTAATAATTTCTTTTACTTCTTCACTCCACCATGGTGTATGTTTATTTTCATTTTGGGTCTTTCCACTTTCTTTTACAACATAATTCTTCTGCCCTTTTGATTAAAGTTGATTTGTGTTTTACCACTCCTCCTTCACATTGCTCACTTTTGGTGGTAATTGTTTAAATGCTGTTTCTACTGTCTGTTGCTTTTGTTATTTTATTCCTTCGTTTGCAAGGCTTGCCAGCTTGATAAGACCTTTGCTTTTAGTCTGCATTTGCATTTTGTTCTTAAATATGTCTATTCTGACTTTCAGCATTGCAATCTTATGATCAGTGCCACAGAAACCGTTTGGTATTGCTTTTGCATCCAGAATGTTGTATCTCCTTTCACTCTTGTTAGAATATAATCAATCTGGCTTTCAGCATTACAATCTTATGATGATGATCATAATGTACCATACCGGTTGGCGTAGGCGATCATGTCCTTCCACAATCTTCTATCTACAGTGTATCGTATCAGTTCTGTTGTTGACTGCTGTCCATGCCATGACACCAAGCTATCCAGTATTTTCTCTCTTTGTCGTCCGCGATCTCTCTTTCCTTTTATTTTGCCAGTTGTAACCAAGTATTCCAACTTTCCTCTTCTCATAATGTGCCCAAAAAATGTTGATTATTTCTTTCTGATGTTTTTTAGTAGCTGCCTTTTTGTGTTGGCCTCTTTGAGAACTTCTTCATTGGTCTTTTTAGCTGTCCAGGGAACTTTCAACATTTTTCTGAGAAATCCCATCTCTGTGGCCTCTAATCGTCTTTTCATGTGTTTGTCTACTGTCCATGATTCGCTTCCATAGGTCAGAATTGTTTCTATATAGCATCGATGAACTCTCTTTCTCATTTCCTTTGATATAGATTTGTTGCATAAGATATTTGTCATTTTCTGAAAAGCTATTTTGGCTTGAGCTATTCTACTTTTTATTTCCGTGGTGCATCTTCCGTCCGATGTTATTATTGTGCCCAAGTATTTGACGCTTTGCACTTGTTTCAAATTTGTCCTGTTTATTTTTATGCTCAGCGATAAACTCACTTATCTTATGATCAGTGTCACAGAAACCGTTTGGTATTGCTTTTGCATCTAGAATGTTGTATCACCTTTCACTCTTGTTAGAATATATAATCAATCTAGCTTTTAATATTAATGCTGCTCCACATAAACCGCAGAAACGAATACATGAAGAAAATTGTGATTTTAAGTTGTCGGGACAAATAAGGAGCGATCAATACTATCTATCTATCTATTGACCTTTCGAGCCATAGCCGACCCATAGGTCATAGACCCAGACACTGTTTCTCTTATCTAAAATTTTTATTCTAGCAGTTTTCAATCTTTGTAAAGATATTTTATCAAATCTCGTCATTTGTCTCTGTTCTGTGCAAAAACTCTATCTCATTGAGGGAGCCAATTCCTGCTGCTCTTGCTTCTCTGATCAATGTTCTTGTCAGTGTCTTTCTGTGTCGGCCTCTTTTCCTGTTACCTGTTGTTTTCCAGATGAGGGCTTGCTTATCAGGTCTACGTTTCATGAACAACATCGTTTTTACGATAGCGGCTTGTTAAACCTCTGATCAACGGTTCTATACCAAGCCGGAGAAAAATAAATCCTCCATTTAGGATCCAACCGGAAACGATCATTATCATTACATTATAATCTAAATGAACGTTAAAGAAGGAAACTCAGAAGATATAGGCATAAGTCAGGCATTATATTTGGTAGAAAACACACATGATATTCCACCTTATAGTTTGGGGTAATGTGGTCGATATTAGTCTATGCCGCTTTACTTTCCCAGAAAAAAATCCGGTACCCATTAAAGGCTGGGTGAACCTGGAAGCCATCGATCAAGATCGAACCCGACCTCTTGTCCTTTGTAGACGAGTTCAGTAACCACTGAGCTATCGCGGCTCCCGTGAAACATGGAGAACAACAAAATGACAATCATGAAGATACAGACTTTCATTAATGGATGCTTACGCAGAATAAAAGGATGGAAATGACAGGACGAAATCACTAACAAAGAATTATGGGAAAGTACCAGTCAAATACCAGTGGATAAAGAGATACAACGAAGACGATGGTACTAGATAGGACAACTATAGTTCGTTTCAAATCATGTGCCCAACTTCAAAACGCTATTACTCATTAAACATTTGTTAAAAACTGTTGAAATGTTCCAAATATTATTAGAATGCAAAAGACCCTTTAAATGTATATTTAACAAATATCTTGCAGCTGCAGTTTTCTTAAAGCGGTGAATTTCTTTGATGTTTGTCAAAATTGTAAATTGTGAACCCCTAAAGAATAGAAATTACCGTAGTTGCTGGTCTATGATTAATTTTCACTAGGTAAAGGCGTGGCCGTAATTGGGAAATAACTGTATAAGACAAAACACCAGGAGAATTATTGTCTGCTCAGTTCGAGGACGGACGATAATATCAAGGTATACCTGTATGTCCAATTTTCATAGTTGTGTGGTCCTGAAAAGGACCGTTTGTTGAACTAATTTAAGGTGATATAGGGGCCAACATTGTGGGGGCTATATACCTTCATTCTGAATCAGACGAGTCTAAAAGATTAATAACTGTTTGGGGTTGAACATTCCACAAACCATCATTTTTCCAATATTCCTCTTCCTGTTTTAAGACGTGGTCTTCACATTTAGCCCAATAATCTTTGTCTATATTTAATAAAGCGAGATTAGCTAGAGTCTTTACATCGCATATTTTTAATGTTGTATTTTCATCTGCCACTTGTCCTTTTAATTTTGCCCAGATTAGTTCTATTGGATTTAAATGAGCATGGTAAGGTGGCAGCCTCAAACTTATATGACCGTGCTCTTGGATAATCTTATCTATTTGAAAAATCTTTGTCCTCTGTTTTTTGCTTTACTAGAGATAGTAATTCAGGTTTTAAGTACATGTTATTAAATTGTATGTGCTCCTTTGTGAGCCATATCTTAATAGCATCTTTTGTACTGGATGACGTCGGGACTTTATCTTCAAGTGCAACAATGTTGTGGTACGCTGCATTGTCCATTATTAGGCAAGATGGTCGATCTAGTGATGGGAGAACAGAATTTTCAATCCAATGTCTAAATATGTGACCATTCATCTCAGAGTGATAATCCCGATTGTCTATGGATTTTGAAAGAAAAATGAGATCTGCATTCTGTATTAGTCCATGTTATCGACTACCTGCATGAACAATTATCAAGCGCTGTCCTTTGCTGCTAGGTATTAATCTCTTAATCTTTCCATCTGATGACTGCCATTCCCTTTGGTTAGTGTGGTGAGCATTGATCCATGTTTCATCCAAGTACACAATATCATAACCTTGCTTGTGCACCTCTTTTACTTCACGTAAGTACTTGCTTCTCATGACTACTATATGTGGCTTCTCACAGATGATGTTTCGTCCATTGGAATACTTTCTGAATGTAAAGCCTGCAGCTCTCACATTCCTCCATAATGTAGACTTTGATATTTCAATACTGTTGTTCTTTTTCAGCGAAACTTTTAATTTTCTTATTGTAACAGTTTCATTCATACCCAACATTTTGCGAATTTCACCTCTAATAAGTTCACTGTCGAAATTATCCAACATTTTTGCTCTTCCTTGTGATTTTGTATATTTGGAACATTGACGGTCACGTGCTTGAATCCAGCGATTAAATGACCGTTTAGATAAATCCAAAATGTGTCTTGTCCTATTCTCAGGGTTTTCTAAAGAATGAAATAATCTTCCTCGTTTAGCCTCTTTGCAAAAATAGCCATACATTTTTATTGCGATGTTTTGTAAACTGCAGAATTTCATTTTAAGACTCATGATAAATGTTAGCGTTCCACGTCTCCGCCGCTGAATGAACGGAAATGGAACACACAATGTCTCATGTTTAAAACAAGTGTCTAATTGTGTCAGAAAACCCACGTTGAAAGCGTGCAAATACGTCATTTTGACCGTGTATGGATTTTTACTCGCTATTTTTAACTTAAATACTATAAACATTAAGTTTTGACTACATCAATGGGTCGTTATAAATTTATATAAATCAAATAAGCAACAATAATAACCAAATGTTTTTTTTAATGAAATTAATTCCCTGTTGGGTTCTAATCATTATAACTTTACATGCAAATTTTGAAGAACGTACAAAAAGCGTTTAAAAAGATATCGATTTTAAAAGTTGGGCACGGGTTATGAAACTGACTATAGTGGAGAAGCCGAATGAGAGGATTACACAAAAGGCCATTTTTTGGGAAATCCCCATAGAAAAAAGAATAAGAGGAAGACCAACATATTCTTGGAGAAGACAGATGGAAGCAGAGATGAAGATGATGGGGAAACAATGGAATGATCTTAAAACAATGGCAAGATGCAGAACGGCCTGTAAGGTGTTTGTTAAAGATCTATGCTCCACACGGAGAAAAAGAATATTGTATTGTCTTATTAACATATATGTATTAGGGCATACTCGGGGGCTGTGCAGCATTTCTTGTACCCATAATGATACTCATACAAGTATTTCACTTGCATTGTATTATCTGTCTAGAATGGTTCCATGGTAGGCCACTAATGCAACAGTTTTTGGTGTCTTCACATTTCGTCCCGAGAATCATGCAGTGCTGCTTACAACCAGTGTCTGTTGGTTGATGTTTCTGTTCCTAATGGAAAATGTATGCGTTTTCGCGGTTACTTTCTCATTTTCCCGCGTGTCTGATCTGGGGTGAGATATCAACTCTTTCTCTAACACCATCTTGTGTTGGCACTTTAATGAAGCAATAGCCACCCAGACCGGTGGTAGTGGAACATTTCATACAATTTTGACACGACCGGACACGGGTTTGTTACGAGCCCCATAAATTTGGTAACCACAAATCACCGCGACAGCACCATATATTAACAATGTAAAAAAAAAACATTAATAGCAATTTAACGGCATTTGTAACATGTTTTATTGGTTTCCGAAGTAAATAAACTTACCTGTCGGGTATACATTAAATAGATCAGTGACTTTTTTTGTAATTAAAAAAAAAACTGAATCAACTTACATTGTGATATTTGTATCCTGTAACAAAGTTCATGAAAAGGATCAACATGTTTCATCCTCATTAGGTCTTCAAATCTGCGCACAAGTTTGAAAATTACTATTCTAATCTCTCTCTCTCACTCTTTCTCTCTCTCACTCTCTCTCTCTCTCCCTCTCTCTCTCTCTCTCTCTCTCAGCATCCAAATGTGATCTGTAATTGATTTTGATGACTGCCAATGTTGAAAACTTGGTCTCACATAAGTAGGTAGCCGTAAAGGGAATGAAAACTTGTAGGGCCTTCTTGCCTCTTTCTGTGTATTCTTGTTTTACAAAGTTCAAATTAAAAGAAAGAAAGAGATCTCAGGCGACAGAAATAATATTAGATTAACATTGTGGTACAACAGCGGCGATGTTGATGAGTTGTGGGTAGATGTTTGTGGAGAAACATCACCTACGCTGCGTCATGGCACTTTATGATGATGATAACGATGTCCGCGAAGCCCCTAGCAGGCGCTCACGGGATTACATGGGCTCTGCGAAGCACAGTTTGAGGATCATTGGACTAGACCTCACCAGAGACTCCAACTAGTGCCAGCCAGGTGCGATCTTTCTGAGCATGCCCATCATGCCATCGAAGAAACACGCATGTAGATAAGGCTTTGTCCATGTCAGAACTTTAGTGACAGCCATGATTTCTATGGTGAAACTAATTGTAGTCAATACGAAAGCACCACTGTCTTCCTTCACTGCTCTGTTCCCAACATGAGCCATGATAGCCCTCGAGCTCCGTTCGTGCCAGATAACAGACCCATCTGTGTAAATGACTTCATCACTCCCAGAAACGTTCTCGAAAATCAAGACCTCTATATCTGCTTCAACGACCAAGGGGTTTTGTTGTCTACATTCCCTGTCCAGTGGCACTCTCTGGTAGTGACTACGGGAATGGACGTGTGCACGCTGCCTGCACTACCATCCATTATTCCTGAATTCTATTTCCTCAATTAAACACACATGCGGAACAATAACTATAGCCTGCCCCATACATGATTTTCCTCTTTTTAACCTGCTGCCTTGTGTACATTCATAATATAACGAATGATGTGGGTCTGCACAGTTTCCCAGTTTGATTGATACACATGTGAAGGACTAGATTGGAACCTGTTGTTTCCCAATTAAACGAATGTCAGTTCGACTCCCAATAAGGCCAAGGGTTACTTTTTCGTTCAGAAGTGAACACTCCTTTTGACCTGTATATTAAATGACCTCTATTTCTTCGCTTCACAGACAATTATCGAATGGTCACAAAAATAAATAAAAAATTGTCCTGGTGGTTTTCACGGTTATTCTAATGTTAACAGTTAACAGACTATGAGGCTTCTCGTACCTGCTCTGAGATAACTCTGTTGTAGGGAAAGCTTTTTTTTTTAATCAAAACTAAACGAAAAAATATATGTTATAACTACTGTATGTTACTGTTGGCCATTAGTTTGTAATTAGTCATAAGGTGGGCGTGAAAAAATATATGCTCTTAAATATCTCTTTTTTTCACACACATACATACACATAAATATATATATATATATATATATATATATATGTGTGTGGTGTGTATGTGTATGCATATACACTAATATACATGCATACACACACATTCAAGAATGTAAAATGAACAACATGAAAATAAGTGCTGAAAAAAAACAGAAGTCATATCAATAGGAAGACAAAGCAAAACATTAAACATAACAATAGAACATCAAATTATAAAAATATGTAGAAACTTTAAATATCTGGAAACAACATTCTCTGAGGAAGGTAAGATTGATAAAGAAATAGATATACAATGCAATAAGGCAAACTAAATATTGGGAGAGCTATCCCCTATACTTCAACAATACCTATTACCACCAAGAAACATCTTATACTGAGTTTTTATTCCAACATTGCGCTACCGATACCAAGCATGGTCACTTACGACTAAGCATAAAAGAAAGCTTGTCACAATAGAGGCATAGAGATGTCTTAGAAAAGTGCTTGGAGTGACCAGAAAAGACAGAATCAGAAATGATAAAAGAGAAAGAGTAGGCCCTGAACTAATCCTAAGATACAGAAAAAAAAACAAATGAACTGACTTTGTCATCTAGAAAGAATGCCATGCGATTCCTTACCATACAAAGCAAATATTAAAAGTGGAGAGGGCTGAAGAGCAAGAGGCAGACCCAGAGTAATGTGGACAGACAACATCAAAGAAACGCTATATCAACATCAACTGACAATGAGTGAACCTGCCAAAAGGACAAGAACCAGAAATTTGTCTCTCCCTCAACACTTGAATGGGTAGAAGAGGAAGTAAAGAAAGAAGAAAAGAAGAAAGAAAGACACATACATACGCACATACATACGTACATATATACACAAAAATATTATTCTCTATTCTTCCGATGCCGTCAGACAGGGTTGACAGAGTGACTCGCCATGAGTCGAAATTCTTCGCGAGCTTCTCTATTTCAGTCAGGAGATCGATACCTGATGTTCTTGCCCCTCTTGTCAGTTTCTGCTGAGTGTCTCTCGAGATCAGCGAATGTTTCTGTTGTTTCCGTTTGAGAGCTTGAATGTGATTCTCTGGTCTTTTCTTCTCCCCAAGTGGTCTACATACATCCACCATCTCCTTCTGATTAAATATGATGTTGTTGATTTAACAGCTAATCCACGTATTTAATTATTACGCAAACAATTTCTCTTGGTGATGAAATAAATAGCCGAATTGGTATTGCAGCTACGACCTTCGGCAAACACTCACAGAAAGGGCCTGGAACAGCACAAAACTAACACTGAAGATCAAACTCTTAATATATCAAACGTGTGTGCTTAGCACACTAGTATATGGATCTGAAACCTGGACAACATACTGAAACCAGGAAAAAAGACTAGAATGTCTTCCACATGCTATGTCTCCGCAGAATAATGCACATAAAATGGCAGGACAAAATAACCAACTTAACTGTCCTGCAACGTGCTAAGACCCCAACAATCATGTCGATGCTCAGATGTCGAAGACTAAGATGGCTGGGGCATGTCCAACGAATGGAAGAAAAGCGCATCCCCAGACAAATACTATATGACGAACTAACACATGGAAAAAGTCAAATCGGCAGATCTAAACTAGGATATAGAGATATCTGTAAATCATCTCTGAATGACTTCTCCATATGTGAATATGACTGGGAACATCTGGCAAGTGATCGCACATCATGGAGAGCATGTATGAGGAACGGTATAACATCATTTGAGACTGTGCTAAGGCAATACTTAGAAGAGAAAAGACTCATGAAAAAGGATGGGAAACCTTGTGGACCAGTGGGCCTGACCTGTTCATTCTGTGACCGCGTGTGTTTGTCAAACATTGGTAGAATTAGCCACGAGAGAAGCTGTTCGACAAAACCAAAACCTCAAAAAAATACACAATAGCCTCCACTAGACCGACAAGACGAAACGGGTCATAGTTGCGTATTTCAGCACTAACCCTTGGCGTTATTTAAATACAAACTCAATATTTTCCTTATAGACATACGTTGTCTATTGCTGTCTCTTTAATCATCTATTTCTTTCGCTTCTACCTCGGACGTGCAACTGCTACAGATATGAAAATGGAAAAGAAACAAGATCAGAAGAAAGCTGTTCCAATTTACGTCCATAAATGCTGAATATTTGATTAAATTTACAGCAGCTTGCAGGTTTTAGATCTCTTTCTCAATTCCTATTAAAATGGTGAAGTCAGACGTGATAAATTTTAGAGAAAAAATGTGGAGAACAGATAAAACTCATATGTAAATAGACAGGGCGTAAACGAATGGGTTATGCAAGCAAAATATCGTATGGGGAGAGCGATTGACAGATCTTCGTTTGTTGCGGCTTTTTCACATGAGATTTAATATCACGGTCGGTAGATGAAACTTCCTCTTGTGAAATGAAGTGAATCAATTCTATATAATTTTCACTGGACAATAAGAGAGTTGAAAGCATTAATTCGTTTCAACTAAAGAACCAAACGATTCTCTTCTGACGGAAGTCCTAGATGAATATACTCTTTATGCAGTGCCAGGAAATCTATCAATGTCAATTCAAGTTCCGGAAGATATAATTCAGTGGTTCCCAAACTGGCGGTATCTTCCTATATTCACTTTGTTAACAATTAAAAAAAAAGAATAAAAGTTACATCCACATCTTTACAAACGTATGGAGGTGTCCCGTAACACCCGTGACATCGTAAAGGACATTCCTCCCAGAATACACTTTGCAATGTGCGCAGACAATATGGGCACGAGAAGAATCTGTCATTGGTCAACTTCACGGCAATCTTCAAAGAATTGACAACTAGTGATGCAGTACTGTCCCAAACAATGCCAAAACTCATATGCCCATCCTGTAAGACTCTCCAAGGGAAATATAAAATACCAGAATTTAAGGAAAACATAATAGAAATCATGAAAAAAGGCACCAACACAGACGCAGAGAGAAAGCACATAGCAGAAAAACACAGACAACAACTACCTACAGAACTCCTGGTCTCAACAAGTACACGGATGGCTCTGTTACAGACGCCACCAGAAATGAAGGAGGAGGTGTATTCTTGAGGCTGAATAACCAGGAAGAGATTATCAAAATAATAGCTACTGAGAATTCTCAAACAAATATGAAGCAGGAACTGAAGACCTCGAAGATGCTGCAAAACTGTTCTTTCAACACAAAAATAACATGCACAAGAAATTGATGAAACTGACCGACGCAGTGTCAGTCCTAACAGCTGTTAAAAAACACAGGAACAGTGAGCTAGATCATCTAAGGACAAACCTAAACCAATTGTGCAATAACTTCTAGAGAGTGGTCATCAAGTGGATCCAATTACACTGTAGTATACAAGGAAATGAATACACAAACAAACTAGCTAAGGAGGGAGGGAGATTATCACAAGAGAACCATCTGGTCAGCTACAGTGAAGCCAAATCCATAATCAAACGCTAATATCATGAAAAATGGAAACAAGAACACCCGAAGTATAACGAGAGGGGCGGATACCTCCAACTATCAAGGAGGAATCAAGTCATCTTACTTTGCCTACCCACTGGCCACAACAAAATGAGAAACCACATGTTCACCAAACTCAAAATAGAACTGCCAGCCAATGCCACTGTAGACTAGATAACATGACAACAAAACATGTTCTACAGGATTGACCTCAGTACACAGACCTGAGGTGGGCAATGTGGCCCACGCCCTTCTCTCTGGAAGAGAAGCTCTACGGGGTAGCCGAATCACTGAAACAAACAGAAGCCTTCATAAGAGAGTCCGCGGTCCTAGTCTGAATGAGCCATGATCGCAGAAGAAGAAGAATAAGCGCAAGGGGTATTTGGTGTTAGTGACCATATTTATCCACGACAATGACACATTTTTGAAGAGTGAAGGTCACATAAATACTATCACCACGGGGTGCACGAATCTGTTTTATAGATAACGTCTGTTTCAGTGATAGCATCAGATCCTGCCTGTTGGAGACGGAGTGTGTCAGCCGCGGTTTAGAGGAAACATGAGGATACAAACGCATTCACGAGTATTGACCATGGGACTATCTCATGTTGTTCATACAGCCTTCATCACAAATTAAAAAAGTAAAGAGTCCCCGTCACGTCAAGTGCCGTATAGGGAATATGGTGTTAGTGACCATACATTTTACAGACCTTCGGTACATGATTCTTGGGGTAATGTGGTCGGTATTAGGTCAGTGCTGCTTTACTTTCCCAGAAAAAAAAATCCGGTACCTATTAAAGGCTGGGTGAACTGGAAGCCGTCGGTTGGGATCGAACCCTACCCCTTGTCCGTAGTAGTCCAGTTCACTAACCACTGAGCTATCGCTGCTCTCAGCCTTCATCAGAATAAAGAGTCAAGTTCTTGGGATTAAAAGGCAACTTTTACGTTGAAGAAGAAATCATCACATGTATATTATCGCAATGAAGAATTATAATAATATTTCCTTAGCAAGAAAGAATGAGCCACGAAGATATAATAAATAATTACTTTTGGAGGCAATGCATGCAAGATTGAAAAACATATAGCGCGGTAGTGATAAGTTAACAGCACAAAGTTAAGGCTGTTGACGCAGGCGTTATGGGAGTCACTGTTCTATTTTATGTTTATTCAATCTGGTAAGCAGGAAATGTGATTTGCATGTTTAGTTTTGATAATCGCAGTCGCTTTTCAGGAACTGGCAGACAATTTGTGTTTGAGTGGGAACCCATCAGTAGCAGGTTTTGTACATTGTGCTGATCGCGCTGCTCAAAGCTCAAGAGCACGTGGTATAAAATTATAATTAGTGAGCCAAATCGCAATCCTGATGTCCATTCATCTGACCTTTTTCACATACACACATACGACAACAAGTACATATACTTTTTTTTAATTTAAATCGTAAATTTGAATAATTTAGAAATGTGATTTTCAGATAACAATTAACTATAATTTAACCACACACACACACACACACACTCACACACGCACACACGCACGCACGCACGCACGTACGCACGCACACACACACACATATCTTAATATATCAAACTTGTGTGCTTAGCACACTATTCTATGGATCTGAAACCTGGACAACATACTCAAACTAGGAAAAAAGACTAAATGTATTCCACATGCGATATCTCCGCAGAATATTGCACATCAAATGGCAGGATAACATAACCAACATAATTGTCCTGCAACGTGCTAAGACTCCAACAATCATGTCGATGCTGAGATATAGAAGACTAAGATGTCTGGGACATGTCCAGCGAAAGGAAGAAAAGCGCATCCCCAGTCAAATACTATATCACGACCTAACACACGGAAAAAGACAAATCGGCAGACCTAAACTACGATATAGAGACATCTGTAAATCATCTCTGAATGACTTCTCCATATGTTAATATGAATGGGAACATCTGGCAAGTGATCGCACATCAAGGAGAGCATGTATAAGGAACGGTATAACATCATTTGAGACTGTGCTAAGGCAATACTTAGAAGAGAAAAGACTCATGAAAAAGGATGGAAAACCCTGTGGACCAGTGGGCCTGACCTGTTCATTCTGTGACCGTGTGTGTTTGTCAAACATTGGTAGAATTAGCCACGAGAGAAGCTGTTCGATAAAAACAAAACCTCAGAAAATACACAATAGCCTCCACTAGACCGCCTGACAAGACGAAAAGAGCCATATACATATATGCACGCCATAAACAACAAATGAAATGGTTCTGACATTTGGTAAGAATGGATCAAGATCAAACAATATCAAAAACCTTTTGTCCAGAAACACTGACAGCAAGAGCAAGATATGACAAAGGAAGAGATGGATAGATGGAGTAAAAGTGAGATGCGAGAATCATAACATTTCATGTGTCATATATCTTGATGTGTGTCAGTGTTAAGCATGCCTCGTTTCGCTGTGTGCATGTCTGTGTTAGTCACCTCTAGTGACTCGGGCAGATGGTGCTCGTAAACCTGGAAGGGCCGACCATCTAAGGGCAGAATCCCCCTACAGAAAAGACAATCTGCTACCTTGCAGGAAGATTGGGGACAATCAAAGGCTAGGGAAAGCAAACCTGAATAAAATGCTGGTTGAAATGGATGCACTGGGCCACTGGCGCAGAACACAGTGCAACGTATTAACGGGTGTTCGGTCAGAGTGGATCTGGCAGACTCTAATTGTGATGTTCTGTCTGTGGGGGCGATCAACACACTTAACCTGACAGCTGACTTCATTTGGGAGTCTGGAATCCTACTCTGATTGAGTCCTGATCGCAAGAAGAGAGAGAGAGAGAGTGAGAGATATTAGTAGCGTCCAGATATTAGTAGCGTCCAGATATTGTAGCGTCCAGATGTTAGTAGCGTCCAGATATTAGTAGCGTCCAGACAAATAACACCAGGGCTAAAACTAAGAATAGCAAAATATTATATCTTCTCAACATTCCTAGCAAGATTGCTTATAGCCTACTTGTTAGAGTTGTCATGTAAATAGTTGGCTGAGGTTGGTGAGCACGATTATTCCCAGATTCAGATTTCGACGCTTTTCATTGATTCAAACAATCTTGGTGAAATCATTCCCTGGCGGCCCATTGAAATAAGTCTCTTTCACATTCAGAAAAGCTTGGAAAGGGCAATAAGACAATTGTTAATCTTCTCTCTATTGTGCATTCGTTTAAATTATCAAATAAGTTTACAAGATCTTGACATAAAGCTCTCATTGTTATTATCAGTGTTTTTCTTTCGTGTAACAGAGTTACAAGACAAGTTTTTGTCTTTCGTGTAACAGAGTTACAAGACAAGTTTTTGTCTTTCGTGTAACAGAGTTACAAGACAAGTTTTTGTCTTTCGTGTAACAAAGTTGCTTGACAGGTTTTTGTCTTTCGTGTAACAGAGTTACAAGACAAGTTTTTGTCTTTCGTGTTACAGAGTTGCTTGACAAGTTTTTGTCTTTCGTGTTACAGAGTTACAAGACAAGTTTTTGTCTTTCGTGTAACAGAGTTACAAGACAAGTTTTTGTCTTTCGTGTAACAGAGTGACTAGACAAGTTTTTGTCTTTCGTGTAACAGAGTTGCTTGACAAGTTTTTGTCTTTCGTGTAACAGAGTTGCTTGACAAGTTTTTGTCTTTCGTGCTACAGAGTGACTAGACAAGTTTTTGTCTTTCGTGTAACAGAGTTGCTTGACAAGTTTTTGTCTTTCGTGTAACAGAGTTGCTTGACAAGTTTTTGTCTTTCGTGTTACAGAGTGACTAGACAAGTTTTTGTCTTTCGTGTAACAGAGTGACTAGACAAGTTTTTGTCTTTCGTGTAACAGAGTTGCTTGACAAGTTTTTGTCTTTCGTGTAACAGAGTTACAAGACAAGTTTTTGTCTTTCGTGTAACAGAGTTGCTTGACAAGTTTTTGTCTTTCGTCTAACAGAGTGACTAGACAAGTTTTTGTCTTTCGTGTAACAGAGTTGCTTGACAAGTTTTTGTCTTTCGTGTAACAGAGTTGCTTGACAAGTTTTTGTCTTTCGTGTAACAGAGTTGCTTGACAAGTTTTTGTCTTTCGTGTAACAGAGTGACTAGACAAGTTTTTGTCTTTCGTGTAACAGAGTTGCTTGACAAGTTTTTGTCTTTCGTGTAACAGAGTTACAAGACAAGTTTTTGTCTTTCGTGTAACAGAGTTGCTTGACAAGTTTTTGTCTTTCGTGTAACAGAGTTGCTTGACAAGTTTTTGTCTTTCGTGTAACAGAGTGACTAGACAAGTTTTTGTCTTTCGTGTAACAGAGTTAGTAGACAAGTTTTTGTCTTTCGTGTAACAGAGTTACAAGACAAGTTTTTGTCTTTCGTGTAACAGAGTTGCTTGACAAGTTTTTGTCTTTCGTGTAACAGAGTTGCTTGACAAGTTTTTGTCTTTCGTGTTACAGAGTGACTAGACAAGTTTTTGTCTTTCGTGTAACAGAGTTGCTTGACAAGTTTTTGTCTTTCGTGTAACAGAGTTGCTTGACAAGTTTTTGTCTTTCGTGTTACAGAGTGACTAGACAAGTATTTGTCTTTCGTGTAACAGAGTTACTGGACAAGTTTTTGTATTTTGTGTAACAGAGTTACTGGACAAGTTTTTGTGTTGTCTGTCTTCATGTAACAGTTTATAGACTATCTGGCATCCTTTGTGAAGCGCACCCTATGAACAAACCCGTTTCAAAAAGAAACCCTTTTGAAGATGTTGTATTTCATAATTCGAAAGATAAACAATTTCCTTTAAGGAAAGGTGCAATCGGCAAGTACATCTCTTATGTTATTTACACGTTTCTGTACAGATAGACTTTTCTAGCCTGTCTTGAAAGTTATGTTGAGCACATATAGTTTACTTAGGCACCACCTGAAATATGGCAATCAATATGCAAATGAAAAGGAAATTAGAAGCTATCGAGATGTGGTCGAGAAGACAGATGTTTAGAATTTTATGGACAAATTATGACGAAAAAGAAAGAAGTTCTCGAGTAAATGTGCGATCGATGTAATGCCATGAGTACCTTAAGGGAATATAAATTACAGTTCTTTTGATATGTTTTGAGAGAAGGGATGTTGGAACGCGCATTTATGATAGAGGGAATAGAGGCAAGAAGAAGAGGAGGAGGACGATCTAGAGATGAATATTTTACAGTATTATCCAGATGGTACTTCGCTTTAGAACTGGAGACAGTTCAGAGCTACAACTACCTTGGACATTCTATAACCAGTGATGGAAAATGTAAAACTGAAATAAACAAAAGAATATGAATAGCAAAAAGTAATTTTAATGTCATGGAGAACACGTTAACATCAAAACAAATAACACCAGGGCTAAAACTAAGAATAGCAAAATGTTATGTCTTCTCAACTTTCCTATATGGTGCAGAAACATGGACATTAGACAAGAAAACAGAACAGAGAATTGAAGCCTTTGAAATGTGGATATATAGAAGAATAGGTAGAATTGGATGAAAGGAAAAGAAAACAAACGATGACGTCTTAAAACAACTAAAAATGAAAAGAGAACTACTAAACACAATTCAAACAAGACAAATGTGATTTTTGGGCTATGTTAAAAGACACAACAGCCTACTAAAAGTAATTCTGGAGGGGAAAATACAAGGTAAAAGAGGCAGAGGCAGACTAAGACTAACGTGCATGAGAACATCAAAAGATGGACAAACCAGCCTATAACAACATGCAACATCAAAACAAGAGATAGAGCAGAATGGCGCTCCATGGTAGCCAACCACCGATGCGGAGATCGCACTCGATGATGATGATGACTTTGCTTTAAGTGATAACTTAGTGTTAACTTAACTTATGTGGTAACTGCATCTCTTTAAGTGATAAATTTTTTAGTGTTAACTTAAGTAGTATAGTTCGTTCACAAATTCGTGCCCACGGAGTTGATCAATTATCTCGGAAACTGTTTGATGAATTTCTGTAATTATTTTTCATGAAATCTTATTTTTTCACCGACCTTCAGATTTTAACACAGTTTTCCTATACAATGTTTGCGGATGTGGGTAGGTAATTTTCCAAAACTGAATTTCATGATTTTAGCAGGAGCTGCTCCATAAACATGATGAAGTGATGCTATAGTCACATGACTTACGAAACAAGAAGACTACGTCAGTATGAACACAACACGATGGAACTAATCAGGCAACCTAGGGACATAGAGACATGGAAAATGCGAATCGTCAGTACAAAGGACGGGACTATTTTATTAATTGAACATGCCAATAATTAACGTAGATCAATGATTATATACGTTTCTCGACTGTCCTTTCATATATTGTCTCGTCCAGGGGCGTGTCTAATTAAACTATGTCCAGCTTATCCAGGGGGATACTTGTCTTAATAGGAACATACAGATATACAATTTATTCCCGAGTTGTGATCGTAACCCTATGCTATAGTCATGAGTATACCTGTGTGAAAGACATCGCCAATGATAGCTATTTTTTAGTTAGCTGATTTGGCTGTGTACTCTAGCGTTTGGTTTCTCGTGGCAAGGCGCGGTGCCAAGGAGTATGCGTTCCATCCTTCTTCCACCATATATTGTTCTTTGTTTTTTTTTCTGTTGTTCATTATTTGTGATTTTGTTTCCGGGTGCTGTAAACATAGCTCTTCCTCTGAAATGATTCGCCTTTTGTCTCTCGGAGTGTGTGATGTGTATTTGTGTGTGCGTTTGTGTATGTGTGTGTTTGTGTGTGTGTGAAGCAGTCAGGCCGGACAGTAGGAGCGGACAAGCTGACATAACCCGAACATCCCAGTTCGTACAACCCCCACTAACATATCAAACACTTCCGCTCTGTTGCTGAAGGCAGTGATTGTGAAATACGATGGTGGTACTAGCTAGTGACAGTAGAAGCCCACACAGTTTCACAGACCGTTGGTAGAAACTAGACATCTTGAAGCCAAACTGAGAATAAAAACCAAATAAAGTGGGAAGCATTTTTACAATAAGCTCAACATCAGTCAAGAATCGATATTTGTACCAATTTGCTTTTATCGAGAACAGAACTAAGAAGAAAAATAAAACACATGAAGTGATGCAATTAATTGTTTAATTTGTCAAACTAAAATTTAAGAGAGGCCAACTTAAAAATAATATCAGTTCAAATACAAGCAGATAACTATATATATATATATATATATATATATATATATATATATATATATATATATATATCATCATCATGTGCCTTACCGGTTGGCGTAGGTGATCATGTCCCTCCACAATCTTCTATCCACAGTGCATCGTATCAGTTCTGTTGTTGACTGTTTTCCATGCCATGACACCAAGCTATCCAGTATTTTCTCTCTTTGTCGTCCGCGATCTCTCTTTCCTTTTATTTTGCCAGTTGTAACCAAGTATTCCAACTTTCCTCTTCTCATGATGTGCCCGAAAAATGTTGATTGCTTCTTTCTGATGTTTTTTAACAGCTCCCTTTTTGTGTTGGCCTCCTTGAGAACTTCCTCATTGGTCTTTTTATCTGTCCAGGGTATATATATATATATATATATATATATATATATATATATATATATATATATATATATATATATATATATATATATATATATATGGCTTTTGGCGTCTTGACAGACTGTTAGTTAGAAGCAAACAGGATAAGTTGGTATTTTGTAAAATATTAGTATCTTGTGCTGTTTTGCTGAACAGCTTCTCTCGTGACTGAACTACCAATATTGGAAAAACAGATTCGACCGTAGAATGAATAAGATTTACTCGTGGTGCCTGGCCTCGTCTCCTTTCACCTGCCCTTTTTGTTTTCTGAATTTGATATCAACGCTGCCTCGAATGTTTCTAAAACACATCATCATCATTATCACCACCATCGTGATCAACATCAACATCAACTAGTACTATGACTGCCGTAACTTCCCAACTTTCTTTGTTTAAAGTTGCTCATCTATATTTATGTTGACTTCTTACCAAACCATTCTCTAAAAGATAACATTTCTCTCTGTTTTCTCCTAACACTCTTCCTTCAATTATTCCCGTTGTCAAAATAGATTCCAGCTGATTTCTTCTCATTAGCCCAAAAATGGTGAAATTAATCCTCCTGATGTTCTCAATATGCTTTTTTATTGCTTTTTTTTCTTTTATAACACATTTGCTACTGTTTTTAGCTTTTTATGGCATTCTACAAAATATTGTGTTGAACGTTTTATGTGTTCTTAAACCACATAAGAAAGAACACCACACACTTTACAATGGGAACGTTCTCCACAACATTTTAACGTAGGAAGGTCAGCGAGCGCTCTACCAGGTTAACCTAAACGTGTCCCAAGATGGAGAGCCACGTGCTCTTTCTATTTCGTTTCATTTTAACCGGAAATAATTCAAGATCATCACTTGAGGAAGCGAAAACGTCACAGTGTTCGAGGAAATGTATAACTGTGATTTGAAGTAACCTGAATGTAACAAGATAATGTTTGAGTTGGGGGGGGGGGGGGCGTGGAGACTTCCCTGGATGTTAGTATGCCGACCACTTATGCATTTTATTGTCAATCTATTGAACTATAAGGATACATTTTACTGTCCGTCTGTTGAGCTATAAGGATACATTTTATTGTCTATCTGTTGAGCTATAAGGATACATTTTATTGCCCATCTGTTGAGCTTTTAAGATATATTTTATTGTCCATCTGTTGAGCTATAAGGATACATTTTATTGCCCATCTGTTGAGCTATAAGGATACATTTTATTGCCCATCTGTTGAGCTATAAGGATACATTTTATTGTCCATCTGTTGAGCTATAAGGATACATTTTATTGCCCATCCGTTGAGCTTTTAAGATATATTTTATTGTCCATCTGTTGAGCTATAAGGATACATTTTATTGCCCATCTGTTGAGCTTTTAAGATACATTTTATTGTCCATCTGTTGAGCTATAAGGATACATTTTATTCCCATCTGTTGAGCTAATAAGATACATTTTATTGACCATCTGTTGAGCTATAAGGGTAAATTTTATTGCCCATCTGTTGATCTATAAGGATACATTTTATTGCCCATCTGTTGAGCAGTTAAGATACATTTTATTGCCCATCTGTTGAGCTATAATGATACATTTTATTGCCCATTTGTTGAGCTATTAAGATACATTTTATTGTCCATCGGTTTAGCTATAAGGATATATTTTATTGTCCATCTGTTAAGCTATAAGGATACATTTTATTGCCCATCTGTTGAGCTAATAAGATACATTTTATTGCCCATCTGTTGAGCTATAAGGATACATTTTATTGCCCATCTGTTGAGCTATAAGGATACATTTTATTGCCCATCTGTTAAGCTGTTAAGATACATTTTATTGCCCATCTGTTGAGCTTTTAAGATACATTTTATTGCCCATCTGTTGAGCTATAAGGATACATTTTATTGCCCATTTGTTGAGCTATTAAGATACATTTTATTGTCCATCGGTTTAGCTATAAGGATACATTTTATTGTCCATCTGTTAAGCTATAAGGATACATTTTATTGCCCATCTGTTGAGCTATAAGGATACATTTTATTGCCCATCTGTTGAGCTATAAGGATACATTTTATTGCCCATCTGTTAAGCTGTTAAGATACATTTTATTGCCCATCTGTTGAGCTATAAGGATACATTTTATTGCCCATTTGTTGAGCTATTAAGATACATTTTATAGTCCATCTGTTGAGCTATAAGGATACATTTTATTGCCCATTGTTGAGCTATAAGATACATTTTATTGCCCATCTGTTGAGCTATAAGGATACATTTTATTGTCCATCTGTTGAGCTATAAGGATACATTTTATTTGAGGATATATTTTATTGTCCATCTGTTGAGCTATAAGGATACATTTTATTGCCCATCTGTTGAGCTTTAAGATACATTTTATTGTCCATCTGTTGAGCTATAAGGATACATTTTATTCCCATCTGTTGAGCTATAAGATACATTTTATTGGAGCTATAAGGGTTTTTATTGCCCATCTGTTGAATAAGCATGCCCATCTGTTGAAAGATACATTTTATTGCCCATCTGTTGAGCTATAATGATACATTTTATTGCCCATTTGTTGAGCTATTAAGATACATTTTATTGTCCATCTGCTATAAGGAGCCATATAAAGGATACATTTTATTGCCCATCTGTTGAGCTTGCCCATCTGTTGAGCTATAAGGATACATTTTATTGCCCATCTGTTGAGCTATAAGGATACATTTTATTGCCCATCTGTTGAAGATACATTTTATAAGGATACATTTTATTGCCCATCTGTTGAGCTATAAGGATACATTTTATTGCCCATTTGTTGAGCTATTAAGATACATTTTATTGTCCATCGGTTTAGCTATAAGGATACATTTTATTGTCCATCTGTTGCTATAAGGATACATTTTATTGCCCATTTGTTGAGCTATAAGGATACATTTTATTGCCCATCTGTTGAGCTATAAGGATACATTTTATTGCCCATCTGAAGCTGTTAAGATACATTTTATTGCCCATCTGTTGAGCTATAAGGATACATTTTATTGCCCATTTGTTGAGCTATTAAGATACATTTTGAGCCATCTGTTGAGCTATAAGGATACATTTTATTGCCCATCTGTTGAGCTATTAAGATACATTTTATTGTCCATCGGTTTAGCTATAAGGATACATTTTATTGTCCATCTGTTAAGCTATAAGGATACATTTTATTGCCCATCTGTTGAGCTATAAGGATACATTTTATTGCCCATCTGTTGAGCTATGAGGATATTTTATTGCCCATCTGTTAAGCTGTTAAGATACATTTTATTGCCCATCTGTTGAGCTATAATGATACATTTTATTGCCCATTTGTTGAGCTATTAAGATACATTTTATTGTCCATCTGTTGAGCTATAAGGATAAATTTATTGCCCATCTTTGAGCTATAAGGATACATTTTATTGCCCATCTGTTGAGCTATAAGGATACATTTTATTGTCCATCTGTTGAGCTATAAGGATACATTTTATTGCCCATCTGTTGAGCTTTTAAGATACATTTTATTGTCCATCTGTTGAGCTATAAGGATACATTTTATTGCCCATCTGTTGAGCTAATAAGATACATTTTATTGCCCATCTGTTGAGCTAAAAGGATTTTTATTGCCCATCTGTTGAGCTATAAGGATACATTTTATTGCCCATCTGTTGAGCAGTTAAGATACATTTTATTGCCCATCTGTTGAGCTATAAGATACATTTTATTGTCCATCGGTTTAGCTATAAGGATACATTTTATTGTCCATCTGTTAAGCTATAAGATACATTTTATTGCCCATCTGTTGAGCATTTAAGATACATTTTATTGCCCATCTGTTGAGCTATAAGGATACATTTTATTGCCCATTTGTTGAGCTATTAAGATACATTTTATTGTCCATCGGTTTAGCTATAAGGATACATTTTATTGTCCATCTGTTGAGCTATAAGGATACATTTTATTGCCCATCTGTTGAGCTAATAAGATACATTTTATTGCCCATCTGTTGAGCTATAAGGATACATTTTATTGCCCATCTGTTGAGCTATAAGGATACATTTTATTGCCCATCTGCTATAAGCTATAAGCAGATACATTTTATTGCCCATCTGTATAAGCTGTTAAGAAGATACATTTTATTGTCCCAGCTCATGTTGAGCTATAAGGATACATTTTATTGCCCATCTGTTGAGCTAATAAGATACATTTTATTGCCCATCTGTTGAGCTATAAGGATACATTTTATTGCCCATCTATTAAGATACATTTTATTGAGAGCTATAAGGATACATTTTATTGCCCATATGTTGAGCTTTTAAGATACATTTTATTGTCCGTCTGT
Source organism: Megaustenia siamemsis (assembly GCA_032433765.1). Lineage (NCBI taxonomy): Eukaryota > Metazoa > Mollusca > Gastropoda > Stylommatophora > Ariophantidae > Megaustenia > Megaustenia siamemsis. Next base: position 36,916,474 of record JAVIAB010000059.1, on the reverse strand, counting down.
TGACCTATTAAGATACATTTTATTGTCCATCTGTTGAGCTATAAGTATACATTTTATTGTCCATCTGTTGAGCTAATAAGATACATTTTATTGCCCATCTGTTGAGCTAATAAGTTACATTTTATTGCCCATCTGTTGAGCTATAAGGATACATTTTATTGCCCATCTGTTGAGCTATAAGGATACATTTTATTGCCCATCTGTTGAGCTTTTAAGATACATTTTATTGCCCATCTGTTGAGCTATAAGGATACATTTTATTGCCCATCTGTTGAGCTTTTAAGATACATTTTATTGCCCATCTGTTGAGCTATAAGGATACATTTTATTGCCCATCTGTTGAGCTTTTAAGATACATTTTATTGCCCATCTGTTGAGCTTTTAAGATACATTTTATTGTCGGTCTGTTGAGCTATAAGGATACATTTTATTGTCCGTCTGTTGAGCTATAAGGATACATTTTCTTGTCCGTCTGTTGAGCTATTAAGATACATTTTATTGCCCATCTGTTGATCTAAAGGGATACATTTTATTGCTCAGCTGGCAATATTGTCCAACTAAAAAGATGAGTACACGAAATATTCGAAACATTCGAAAACGTGACAGCCGAAGAGGAAGACGAATGTACCAAACACCACATGCACTCTCATCGACGCTGAAAGTATTGTTAGAAAGAAACGAAGAAATTACTATAGTTCGACTTTGCTTTAAGTGATAACTTAGTGTTAACTTAACTTATGTGGTAACTGCATCTCTTTAAGTGATAAATTAGTGTTAACTTAAGTAGTTTAGTTCGTTCACAAATTCGTGCCCACAGAGTTGATCAATTATCTCGTAAACTGTTTGATGAATTTCTGTAATTATTTTTCATGAAATCTTATTTTTTTTCACCGACCTTCAGATTTGATAACATTTAAGTACAAAGGTAGTCTGAATTTTGCACAAATCGTTTTTTTTTTATAATTTTAGGAAAATATCAAACCGCGTGCTTTAAATAGTAGATTTTACTGTAAATTATGTTAATTTTCTAACAATGCAAACCAAAGGCGTATACGTATTACATTGAATAGTAATATAACCGACCCCTTTTAGATTCCTTGCAAAAGTGCATGTACAATAACACAGTTACATTTTGCATAGTAATGAATTTACACTTTAAACTCTTCATGGTTTTAAAAATCAAGTAGTCACTTCACAACAGCTTACAAATTATCACACATACAGGAATATTCATTAATAGTAGATATTTTGTCAAAATACGCCTCTGGACCAATTTAACAAGAAACCGGAAATGAAATTACCGAAAAAAAACCTCGACGTGGCGTCGTCTTACAAATTAAGAGTGCGAAACGGTGCTAAGATTGTGTGGTGTGCACGTGAAATTTGCCTTTTTAATTGGTGAGTTGATTACAACAAATGTGGGTATTGTAAAATCCTAAAATTTAGGACAAGCAAGAAAATCATATTTTTATATACCTCATATAAACAAAAATCTTTCCTAAATGCATGACAGTAGGGCAAAAATTCAGACTGAAGGTCGGTGGAAAAATAAGACTTCACGAAAAAGAATTACAGAAATTCATCAAACAGTTTCCGAGATAATTAATAAACTCTGTAGGCACGAATTTCTGAATGAACTATAGTGACCGGTGTTTTGCTGAAGACATTCATCTGCACAAATCAAGGTATATGATAGTTATGAATAATGCTCTAGTGTATTTACCGGCAAATACACAGGGTGAGTTTGTTTACTTTTTAATGAGCCCAGATTTAGGACACTGGCATCAGTCACAAATCTGATATCGATTCTAGCAGTTTGCTCGTTTACCGGGCCGTTTTGCTTTGTGGAGACTAGAATAAGTGTTTTACACCTCAGTGTTGGTATTAACTTGTCAGCTGGAATAACGGCAGCATAGCTGCCCACTCTTTATTTCATTGTGGAGATTTTAAATGCTCGAAAATAGTTCCATTTGGCGATCAATTATAAATAAACTGCATATGGTCGGTCGGTAGGGGGCCCCAGTGTCTGCCAGGTTTTTTCGGTTCGCTCTTTAAAAAAATATCTTGCTCCTTTTCTTCCTTTTTTCCCTTCTTCTTCTTCTTCTTCTTCTTCTTCTTCTTTTCCTCATCTTCTTCTTCATCTGCGTATTTTTTAATTTACGCTTCATCATCATTATCATTATTATCGTCATCATCATCCGCTTTTTCATCATCATTATTGGGTGTCCGGTTAGCGCAATCGATAGGCGGTTGGCTTACCACGGCAACAGCCGGGGTTCGTACCCTGGCGAGGACACCTGGGTTTCCCTAAAATTCCCTAAAAATTAGTACCTCTGAAGTCGGAGTAAATCTGCCTGCATGGCGAGGGGCATCCTGTAATGGGATAAAACAGAAACACGCAAAATTCAGTCCCACAAAATTGAGTGGGTGGGACTTCGTCAGAGATCAAAGCTGACGAAAGCGAACGAACGAACGAATCATCATCATTATTATTGTATTCTTCTTTATATCTTCTTCTTCTTTTGCTCTTCTTCTTTTCCTTTCGCTCTTCTTCTTCTTTTTTCTTTTTCTACCTACTAATTCTTCGTCTTTTTCTTCTTGTGTGTGCAACATGGTGTTTCACCATCAGATAAGTATTCTTAATTCATCTTCCTGGGTGTCCTCTTTAACATTATACAGCTGTGATTGTAATGTTGAGTCTTTTGATCAACACACACTTAATAACAAGTAAGATAAAAAGCTTTAAATGTACTTACTATATTAGACCACGAAGTGGTTACAATCGTCATCTTGTGCCGTCTCCGTACTGACAATATTATGAGATCAATAGTAGACACAAAAGGGAATTGAAGTCAACGGTCACAACATAAATAATTTGCGATATGTGGATGACACAGTCTTAATAGCAGAGACAGAGAATGAACTACAAGAAATTATAGACAAAATAGTAAAAGAAAGCAACAAGAAAGGTCTCAGTCTGAATAGTAAGAAAACAGAAGTAATGATCATATCGAAGAAACAATCATCACCATCATGCAGCATAAAAATAAAGAGAACAAATTTGAAACAAGTGCAACGTTTCAAATACTTGGGCACAATAATAACATCGGATGGAAGATGCACCACGGGAAAAAAAAGCAGAATAGATCAGGCCAAAATAGCATTTCAGAAAATGAAAAATATCTTATGCAACAAATCTATGTCAATAGAAATGAGAAAGAGAGTTCATCGGTGCTATATAGAACCAATTCTGACCTATGAAAGCGAATCATGGACAGTAGACAAACAAATGAAAAGACGATTAGAGGCCACAGAGATGGGATTTCTCAGAAGAATGTTGAAAGTTCCCTGGACAGCTAAAAAGACCAATGAGGAAGTTCTCAAAGAGGCCAACACAAAAATAGAGCTCTTAAAAAACATCAGAAAGAAGCAATCAACATTTTTCGGGCACATCATGAGAAGAGGAAAGTTGGAATACTTGGTTACAACTGGCAAAATAAAAGGAAAGAGAGATCGCGGACAACAAAGAGAGAAAATACTGGATAGCTTGGTGTCATGGCATGGAAAGCAGTCAACAACAGAACTGATACGATGCACTTGTGTATAGAAGATTGTGGAAGGCCATGATCGCCCACGCCAACCGGTATAGCACATGATGATCAGTAGTTTAGTGTAAAAATTAGGTATATCACATGATGATGATGATCAGTAGTGTAGGCTGTATTCCGTCACAAGGTTTGGGGTAACTAAAGAAGCAGATATCAACTGATTTGTTTACTTCTGTGTATTTGTCTGTAAACAGCCTCATGCAGAAGATAAATTCTTCCCCAATTTTTTGCTGGACACTAATTATTGTTCTCCTACCTCCATATTGGTTTGTTTTTCTATTCTCCCTTACATTACTTTATCAAGGAACATGCTTGGTTGTATTTCACACATTGAATTTTCTGTTCTAAAGTGATTGTAATTCACTGATCTTGTCTTATTATGACAAGACAATAACTATATAATTCACTGCCTCTGTCTTATTTGGCAAGACAATAACTATATAATTCACTGTCCCTATCTTATTTGGCAAGACAATAACCATATAATTCACTGGATTTGTCTTATTTGACAAGGCAATAACTATATAATTCACTGCCCCTATCTTATTTTTCAAGGCAATAACTATATAATTCACTGCCTCTGTCTTATTTGGCAAGGCAATAACTATATAATTCACTGCCCTTATCTTATTTGGCAATGCAATAACTGTATAATTCACTGCCCCTATCTTATTTGACAAGGCAATAACTGCATAATTCACTGCCTCTATCTTATTTGGCAAGGCAATAACTATATAAATCACTGTCTCTGTCTTATTTGGCAAGGCAATAAATATATAATTCACTGCCCCTATCTTATTTGACAAGGCAATGACTGTATAATTCACTGCCTCTATCTTATTTGGCAAGGCAATAACTATATAATTCACTGCCTCTATCTTATTTGGCAAAGCAATAAATATATAATTCACTGCCCCTATCTTATTTGACAAGGCAATAACTATATAATTCACTGCCCCTATCTTATTTGACAAGGCAATAAATATATAATTCACTGCCCCTATCTTATTTGGCAAGGCAATAAATATATAATTCACTGCCCCTATCTTATTTCTATCTATCTATTGACCTTTCGAGCCGTAACCGGCCCATAGGGCGTAGACCAAGATACACCTTCTCCTATATGAATTTTTGTTCTAGCAGTTTTCTTTTAAAGATATTTTATTAAATCTCGCCATCTGTCTCTGTTCTGTGCAAGCAGTTCTATCTCATTGAGGGAGCCGATTCCTGCTGCTCTTGCCTCTCTCATCAATGTTCTTCTCAGTGTCTCCCTGGGTCTTCCTCTTTTTCTTTTACCTGTTGTTTCCCATATGAGGGCTTGCTTTGCTATTCGATTATTATCTCTTCTCATCACATGTCCAACGTATGACCATCGTCTTTTCTTTATTACTGAAGATATTAGTGGTTGATTGGCGATTTCTCTAATTTCCTCGTTTGTTTTGAATTCGTTCCTTTCTATACCAAGTATTTTCCTTAGACATTTATTTTCGAATGCGTTCAACTTTGTTTCTATATCTCTTGTTGTTTTCCAGCTTTCACACGCATACGTAAGGGTTGATAGTACATTTGATTTGAATAGCCTAAGTTTTGTGTTTGTGCTAATGAGTTTTGATTTCCACAACTTTTCAAGGCTTCTGAAAGACATTGCTGCTTTAGCCAGTCTGATTCTAATTTCTTTGCTCGTATCCCCTTCTCGATCAATGTGACTTCCAAGATAGATAAAGTGATCGATCTCTTCTACTGGTTTGTTTTCCATGTATATTTTGTCACTTGTTGGAATTAAACTTTTCATGACTTTAGTCTTTTCATGATTGACCTCAAGCCCAATTTTGCTGGCTATCGATGATAGTTCATTTGTGTTTTCCTGCATCGTTTTTATCTGACTGCTGATGAGAACTATGTCATCAGCAAAGTCGAGGTCCTCCAAATGGTCTCCTTGTATCCATTCGATGCCTTTATTACCAGTGCAGCATTTCTTCATTATGAAGTCCATAACAATTCCAAATAACAAGGGCGATAAAATACATCCTTGTTTAACCCCAGTTTCTATTGGGAAACATTCGCTCAGTCCCTCCTCTGTTCGAACTGCACATGTGTAACCATCATACATGTCTTTGATAATATTTATGATTTTTGATGGTAAACCATATTGCTTCAGAATTTTCCACAAAGAATCTCTATGAATACTATCAAATGCTTTTTTGAAGTCGATGAAGTTAAGTACAAAAGGTTTTTGCTTTTCAATATGTTCCTCCAATATAAGTCGTAGAGTGAAAATGTGGTCAAGACAGCTTCTCCCTTTTCTAAACCCAGCCTGTTCTTCACGCATTACTGTATCTATTGAATCCTTTATTCTATTTAGGATGATTTTACAGAATAACTTTGAGGCAACTGACAAAAGTGTCACGCCTCTCCAGTTGTTACAATCTCTAAGATTGCCCTTTTTTGGGATCTTAACAATGATTCCTTTTTTCCATTTATGAGGCGTCTTCTCTGTTTTCCAAATGATGTTGAACATTTTTTGGAGATGTATTAAATTATGGCTATCAATTGCCTTGAGGATCTCAGCTGTTAACTTATCCTCTCCAGCAGCCTTGTTATTGGTCATTAGCTTTAAGGTGGTTTCTATTTCACTCAAGGTGAAGTCATCTAAATTTACATCTAATTCTGCTGCTGGTGTTTCAGCTTCAAAATCTATTAAACTGTGAGGTAGTGGACGGTTAAGAATTTCTTTGAAGTGTTCTGCCCAACGGGCTTTTATGTCTGCGCTTGTTGTTAGCATTAATCCAGATTTGTCTAGAATTGGTGTTCCACTGGATGTATAGGTGTTTGTCAGCATCTTTTGTACTGTATAGAGAGTTCTGCTGTCTCCTGTAATTGCAGCTGTCTCTGCTTTCTCTGCCAAGTTGTCTATATAAGCTCTTGTATCTTATTTGGCAAGGCAATAAATATATAATTCACTGCCCCTATCTTATTTGGCAAGACAATAACTATATAATTTACTGCCCCAATCTATTTGACAAGGCAATAACTATATATATAATTCACTGCCTCTGTCTTATTTGGCAAGGCAATAACTATATAATTCACTGCCTCTATCTTATTTGGCAAGGCAATAACTATATAATTCACTGCCTCTGTCATATTTGGCAAGACAATAACTATATAATTCACTGCCTCTGTCTTATTTGGCAAGACATTAACTATATAATTCACTGCCTCTGTCTTATTTGGCAAGACAATAACTATATAATTCACTGCCTCTGTCTTATTTGGCAAGGCAATAACTATATAATTCACTGCCCCTATCTTATTTGGCAAGACAATAACTATATAATTCACTGCCCCTGTCTTATTTGACAAGGCAATAACTACTGAGATTCTTTACATGACGTGGGATATCTATAGTTCGTTCACAAATTCGTACCCAGAGAGTTGATCAATTATCTCAGAAACTGTTTGATGAATTTCTGTAACTCTTTTTCATGAAATCTTATTTTTTTTCACCGACCTTCAGATTTGATAATAATGAAGTACAAAGGTAGTCTGAATTTTGCACGAATCGTTTTTTGTTATATAATTTTAGGAAAATATCAAACTGCGTGATCTAAACATTAGATTTTACTGTAAATTATGTTAATTTTCTAACAATGCAAGCCAAAGGCGTATCCGTATTACATTGAATAGTAATATAACCGACCCCTTTTAGATTCCTTGCAAAAGTGCATGCACAATAACACAGTTACCTTTTGCATACTGATGAATTTACACTTTAAACTCTTCATGGTTTTAAAAATCAAGTAGTCACTTCACAACTTACAAATTATCACACAAACAGGAATATTCATTAATAGTAACTATTTTGTCAAAACACGTATCTTGACCAATTTAACAAGAAACCGGAAATGAAATTACCATAAAAAAAACCTCGGAGTGGCGTCCGTCTTACAAGTTTAGAGTGCGAAACGGTGCTAAGATTGAGTGGTGTACACGTGAAATTTGCCTTTTTATATGGTGAGTTGGTTACAACACTTGTGGGTATTATAAAATCCTAAAATTTAAGACAAACAAGAAAATAATATTTTTATATACCTCATATAAGCAAAAATCTATCATAAAAGCGTGACAGAAAGGCCAAAAAATCAGACTGAAGGTCGGTGAAAAATAAGATTTCACGAAAAAGAATTACAGAAATTCATCAAACAGTTTCCGAGATAATTAATAAACTCTGAGGACACGAATTTCTGAACGGACTACAATGTTGTATATATGATTACATTCATGCAGTGCTGGATTAAGACTTGAGGCCATCAGCTAAATAAAACATTCAGGTGTCTCCGTCCCATAACGCTCAACACCAGATGGTCTCACAAAACTTGAAACAATATTCGGAGGCAAAGTTGCCTCCCAGCAACAGAGCTGGAAGTTGTCAGCGACTCACAGCTGATGGTTTGCGACAGGATCGGTGAACCAGAACCACCCAGACCCTACTCCACCCCTCCGCTATGCCTATAGACTAACGCTCTTTTCAGGACAAGAAAGGGACCAATCGTCTGGTGAACGATATCAACATATATATGTATATGAATAAATGTATGTTTGATCGTCGTGAACAGCATATGCTTATATCGAATTGTCATGGGCTTCTCTAAGGCATAATCATATACACCAGACATCATGTTATGTGATGACTAGTCATAGTTGTTGTCGCTTAGTCTAATCTTGGTTCCATTAATCTTTTCTCCCCATTTTAAAATACCTTCCTGGAGAATTCCTTTTTATTTTTACGAAAAAGATGGATCGATGGAATATTATAAACACTAGGAAACATAACAGCAGCAGAGGGGAACAGAAGAGCAAAATATGGATCGATAGAATATTATAAACACTAGGAAACATAACAGCAGCAGGGGGGAACAGAAGAGCAAAATATGGATCGATAGAATATTATAAACACTAGGAAACATAACAGCAGCAGAGGGGAACAGAAGAGCAAAATATGGATCTATGGAATATTATAAAAACTAGGAAACATAACAGCAGCAGAGGGGAACAGAAGAGCAAAAGACCACAAATTATATCTTCCCTCGACGCTGAAAGGCAGATGAGGAAGGAAAGAAGAAGAAGATGAAGAAGATCCTTCAGTTACGTAAATACCATCTAGGTCAGGTAGAGGCCAAACAAAATCCTGGACCAGTTTCGTTTTATGAACATATCTATCTTGTTCATTTTTTTCCGGGTTTTTCTTTCTTTGCAAGTGTTGTTTAACGTTAAGTTTGCTCTTAATTATTTAATTATTATTTAACTGGAGTCGTCAGTCGCTGGACGCTTCGAGGCTTGCTGAAGAGGGGATCTGTGCACCTACGGACATATTCGGAGTGCAATGATGATGACCCGCTAATAACTGAATAACTGAATAACTGAATAACTCAATTAATTATTTAATGTTTGGATATTATGTGGCATTTAACGGAACAAAATATTTTGTTTACCATTATTTTTTTTTTAGATATCAGCTTTCATGCGTGTAATGTCTGCTGCGTCTAATCAACAAATCGCGATTTGTAGAATTATTTATCAGAAAACGCTGGTGTAATGTTAGAATGCAATTAAGAAAAACAAGAACTATCACTATGTAACACAAGAGAAGTAAACATTTTCACGAATATCAGTTTAGACTGAATATAATTTCCACATTGCTCTGAAATGATTTTTTTTAATTGAAAAAAATATAATTAAATTATTTCGTGTTTTAAAAGATTATAAAAACTTGTTTAAATGTAAAACAAAAATAAGTTTTAAAAGAATACATACTGTCATCATCATCATCGCGTGCCTTCTCCGCAACGAAGGTTGGCTACCATGGATCGCCATTATACTCTGTTTCTTGCTTTGATGGTGCAGGCTGACATAGATTGACATGTCCATCTTTTGATGTTACTCGTCCATGTTAGTCTTGGTCTGCCTCTGCCTCTTTTACCTTGTATTTTTCCTTCCAATATTATTTTTAGTAGGCTGTTGTGTCTTTTAACATGCCCCCAAAATTTCATTTATCATTTTCAAATCATCATACCATCATATGAACATTTTTTCTAAAGATGTTATCACATTTGGACGTTTTTAGTATATATATATATGTACTTATATATGTATATGTATATATATAAATAATATTTCATTTATATCATTTATATATTATATGAGCCATGATAGCTCAGTGGTTAGTGAACTGGACTACAAATGACAAGAGATTCGATCCTGACTGACGGCTTCCGGATTCACCCAGCCTTTAATAGGTAACGGGAATGTATATTTTCTGGGAAAGTAAAGCGTCGCGGGCGTAATATCGAACACATTACCACAAAAATCATGTGCCGAAGATCTATAAAAATGATGGTCACTAACACCATATTCCCTATACGCCGCTTGGCGTGACGAGGCTCTTTACTTTATATATATATATCAACATCATCAAGTACCATGCCTGCTGGCGTAGGTGATTATGTCTCTCCATAACATTCGACCTCGATAGTTATTTATCATTTCTCTTGTTGACCTTCTGGTAAGCCATTCTCTTAAGCTGTCTTGTATCTTTTCTGTTTGCTTCCCTCTATCTCTTCGTTCATCAACTTTCCAGTTGTTACAATATATTCCAACTGTTCCCTTTTCATTTCATTTTCAGCCGCCCTTTGTATTCTCAACATTCTTCTGTAAAACCAGATTTCTACAGCCTCCAGTAATTTTCATGTCTGTTTTCCTATTATCCATGATTCACATCCATATGTTAAGACTGACTCTACATAACATTTAAGAACTCTTTTTCTTGTTTCTATTGTCAAAAATGAATTGCACAGTATCTTCCTCATTTTTTGGAAAGCTGCTTTTGCCTGAGCCATTCTGCATCTCACCTCTGTTGTACATCTACCATCAGAGGTTAACATTGTTCTCAAATATTTAAATACATTTACGAGTTTTAATATTGCTCCACTTGTCTTTATTGTGCATTGCAGTGATGTCTTTTTCTTTGTTGCTACAATTACTTCTATCTTTCTTTTATTAAGGCTGAGTCCTTTATTTATGCTTTCCTTCACTATACATATATATTTATAAAGGAGAAACCTTTTTTTTTTAAATACTGGTTTGTTTATTGTAAAGTAACATGTGTTATGTAAGTGACGAAGTATTAGAATATACATTGTTCCATTATCGAGCTGGGCACGTACCACAAGAAGTTCTTAGCCACTTATTGATCGTGCTGTTCTTCACTCTCAAACGCGATCTGAACTGTGTTTAATGAAGCAGTCAACAGTCTGAGGTTATTGATGCTTCCGGTAAGACTGTCCTAGAGCGACGTTTAGAGCAGACATCCAAATCTATCCAAACGTCAGAGCTTGTCTTTTTGTTATTTTTATTCTTTTTTTTTGCGATTAACGAAGTGTTGGAGAGTCGCTTTTTATGTGGAATACTTGAACCGTTGTGTACTCATTTCAGAAAGCTAGGAAAAAGGGGGCACCTGCCAACTGGTCAAGGAGTATATGTCATGATCGTTAAGTATTATGCCTGCTGGCGTAGGTGATCATGTCTCTCCACAACTTTCTATCTCAACAGCCATTTATCATTGACCTTCTGCCAAGCCATTTTCTTAAGCTGTCTGGTATCATTTCTCTTTACTTCCCCTTTCTCTTCGTTCCTCAATTTTCCCAGTTGTCACAATATATTCCAGCTATTCTCTTCTCATTGCATGGCCAAAAAATGATGATTATTTCTTACTAATATTTGAAATTAGCTCCCTCTTTTCTTTGGCCTCTTTCAGAACGTTTTCATTACTCTTCTTAGCTGTCCATGGTATTCTCACATTCTTCTGTAAAACCGCATTTCTACAGCGTCCAGTGATTTTCTTGTCTGTTGTCCTATTGTCCATAATTCACACCCATATGTTAAGGCTGGATCTTCATAACAATTAACAACTCGTGGATTATATATATTCATTTACAAATCGCAGGGCCGTGCTTTTCCAAGAGATGAACTTAGAAGGAAGAGAGACCCTACACAACACACCCAATCGGTGCTAATGCTATGTGAATACATTTGCCTTTTATTCTACAATAACAACAGCAATTTATACCTCTACGATAATTACTAATACTACAACAACTTCATTTTAATACTATTACTAAAACTACCTATAACTACCTTTACAACTACTATAACTACAGCAACTACTACAAATAACGTTAATTCTTTTTTTTTTTAATGCGTTCACTCGTTAAATAGGCGTTGATACGTTGCGTCGCTAAGTTGTGACACAACCGCGATATTCACCGCTTTTAGGCCAAATTCATCCGTCCTGGGCATTTATTAATTCTAATCTACGTCTTTAAAGGACGTTAAGAGCGCGTATTTACGACTCATGTTATCGTCTACATCGAGCTGTAATTTTTGCGTCTTTCAACCCCAAGCATCTGACTTCAGCATGGCGACTATTTTTATTTTGGGTTGCTTTTTCTTTTGATTCCTAATCACTTGTCCAGATATATTAGCTTGTTTCTAGTGTCACCGCGAAGGGGTGGAGTAGGGTCAATTTTGACAAACATAAATACATTCAATGTGTTAACTACTTGCAAAGCATTTTTACTGAGGATGAAAAGTTAAATAGAGACATAGAAGAAAAGTGGCAATAGGTCAACGCAGTTGCAAACCAACTGTCGTGAGTTTTCAGACATTCAAAAACTCAATCGATAACTCGTTGGGCTCCAAACCACGAGAGCGCGGGTTCGAATCCATGTAGGGTCAAACATTTTTATTTTCTATTGGGGAGAGTTAAGAACTGTAACCCTAACACCACCAGGCGACTGCTGTGGACAAGCGGCCTTTATTCTCTAGCTCTATAAGTCCCTCGGCAGTCTCTAGAAATTTGATAAATGTCCTCCGATAGTAGCAACGCTATCTTTCAGTTGGAACTAGTCGGAACGCGTTCTGACATTATTTTAGAACTTTATCAAAAACTGAACTTCCAAACTCACTACTTGTTTTTAATTTAATTTATATAAATATGATAGTATAATATGATAAATGTAATATGATAGTATAGTGTGATACATGTAATATGATAGTATAATGTGATACATGTAATCTGATAGAATAATATGATAAATGTAATATGATAGTATAGTGTGATACATGTAATATGATAGTATAATGTGATACATGTAATATGGTAGTATAGTGTGATAAATGTAATATGATAGTATAGTGTGATACATGTAATATGATAGTATAATGGGATACATGTAATATGACAGTATAATATGTTAAATGTAATATGATAGTATAGTGTGATACATGTAATATGATAGTATAATGTAATACATGTAATATGATAGTATAATATGATAAATGTAATATGATAGTATAGTGTGATACATGTAATATGATAGTATAATGTGATACATGTAATATGATAGTATAATATGATAAATGTAATATGATAGTATAGTGTGATACATGTAATATGATAGTATAATGTGATACATGTAATGTGATAGTATAATATGATAAATGTAATATGACAGTATAGTGTGATACATGTAATATGATAGTATAATGTAATACATGTAATATGATAGTATAATATGATAATGTAATGTGATAGTATAGTGTGATACATCTAATATGATAGTATAATGTGATACATGTAATATGATAGTATAATATGATAAACGTAATATGATAGTATAGTGTGATACATGTAATATGATAGTATAATGTGATACTTGTAATATGACAGTATAATATGATAAATGTAATATGATAGTATAATGTGATGCATATAATATTATAGTATAATATGGTAAATGTAGTATGATAGTATAATGTGATACATGCAATATGGTAGTATAATATGGTAAATGTAATATGATAGTATAATATGGTAAATGTAAGATGATAGTATAATATGGTAAATGTAAGATGATAGTATAATATTATTGTATAATGTGATAGTATAATGTGATAAATGTAATATGATAGTATAATGTGATAAATGTAATATGATAGTATAATCTTATTGTATAATGGGATAGTGTAATTGGTAAATGTAATATGATAGTATAATATGGTAAATGTAATATGATAGTATAATATGATAAATTTAGTATGATAGTATAATGTGATAAATGTAATAGGATAGTATAATATGATAAATTTAATATGATAGTACAATGTGATAAATGTAATATGATAGTATAATTTGATAAAATTAATATCACAGTAATAATTGAGGGACGAAGAGATAGAGGGAAGCAAAGAGAAAAAATAACAGACAGCTTAATAGAATGGCTTGGCAGGAGGTCAACAACAGAAATGATAAATAGCTGCCGAAATCGAAAGTCGTGGAGAGACATGATCACCTACGCCAGCAGGCCCGGTACCTGATGATGATGATGATGATGAATATGATAGTATAATGTGATAAATGTAATATGATAATATAGTGTAAAAAAAAAAAAGGAAAGCCCTGTCACGCCAAGTGGCGTATAGGGAATATGGTGTTAGGGACCATACATTTTAAAGACCTTCGGCACATGATTTTTGGAGTAATGTGGTCGGTATTACGCCTGTGCCGCTTTACTTTCCCAGAAAACAAATCCGGTACCCATCAAAGGCTGGGTGAACCGGAGCCGCCTGTTGGGGTGGAACCCTACCTCTTGTCCTTTGTAGTCCAGTTCACTAACCACTGAGCTATCGCGGCTCCCGAGTACACTCTTATCGGTTTCAAAACGCTAGTAATAATGACAATATTAATGATAATAATAATGATTATAATAGTGATAATAATAATGATTATAATAGTGATAATAATAATGATTATAATAGTGATAATAATAATGATTATAATAGTGATAATAATAATGATTATAATAGTGATAATAATAATGATTATAATAGTGATGATAATAATAATGATTATAATAGTGATAATAATAATGATTATAATAGTGATGATAATAATAATGATTATAATAGTGATAATAATAATGATTATAATAGTGATAATAATCTATATATTGACCTTTTGAGCCATAGCCGGCTCATAGGGCATAGACCCAGATACTCTTTCTCTTATCTAAATTTTTATTCTAGTATTTTTAAATGATTGTAAATATATTTTATCAAATCTCGCCATTTGTCTCTGTTCTATACAAGCAACTCTATCTCATCGAGGGAGCCGATTCCTACTGCTCTTGCCTCTCTGATCAATGTTCTTCTCAGTGTCTCTTGGGTCGGCCTCTTCTCCTCTTACCTGTTGTTTCCCACGTGAGGGCTTACATTGTTATTCGGTTATTATCTCTCCTCATCACATGTCCAACATATGACCATCGTCTTTATAATAATAATTATGATTCATATTCAGAACACGAGCTGAAACTAAGAATGGCAAAATGTTACATCTTCTCAATATTCCTGTATAGTGCAGAAACATGGACATTAGACAAGAAAACAGAACGGAAAATTGAAGCCTTTGAAATGTGGATTTATAGAAGAATAGGTAGAATTGGATGGAAAGAAAAGAAAACAAACGATAAAGTTTTAAAACAACTGAAAATAAAAAGAGAACTCCTAAATACAATTAAGACAAGACAAATGAAATTGTTGGGGCATGTTAAAAGACACAACAGCCTACTAAAAGTAATATTGGAAGGGAAAATACAAGGTAAAAGAGGCAGAGGCAGAGGCATACCAAGACTAACATGGACGAGTAACATCAAAAGATGGACAAGGCAATCTATGACAACCTGCATCATAAAAGCAAGAAACAGAGTAGAATGGCGATCCAAAGTAGCCAACCTTCGTTGCGGAGAAGGCACTCGATGATGATGATGATGATGATGATGATGATGATAATAATAATAATAATAGCAATAAAGTGTCATGTTTAGTGTGAACTTTTGTTCAGCACGGTGGTACCACTCAGCTGCTTCGAAACTATGCATTATTTGGGAAATGCATGTCACGTGCTTGTTGTTTAAGAATGAACAGTTACGTTGAAGCAAAGAAACAATCAAGAGTCATCAAAGTTCAAGTATAATATGTAGACATTTGAGTAGAACCTAGCACGAGACTGAAGTGTCTATACAAGCTCGTGTGTGCGTTGGAAGCTAATAAGATCCAGCACCAAGCAATGCCCGAGCTTAACAATAAGAGAAATCATCTTCAGCTACCGGAGCAGATGATACAGACCAAACATAGGAATAGTGGAGTTGCAGCCCTTTCTGATGCAGGGGACACAATTCCGCCTCCTCCTGTGTAAGTTTGTTTTGTCTTTCGTTGAATAAATAATTCAAGACAAGATTTGTTCAAAAACTGAATATGTAAATACAGTTCGCGTGTGTGTGTGTGTTGCTTGCATATGTATGTGTGTTTGTCGTTGCGCCATATGCGTAACCATCTGTCAACTCTTTCTAAAAGTTCTACCCACGTGAAACAGATAGGCATTTATGTAATCGTTTCAGTTATCACCCCTGTGATATCTATCATCTCATTGCACCGGAACGTTGGTATCAGTCAATGTCAATTCTTCTGACTGTAGTGGTCTCTTAATACACCCGAGTGACTGGCATTATCTCATTGCATATGATAATCGTAGTCAGTTCGCTCTTGAGAAAAGTCCCAAAGTCCGTTTTGGATCTTTAAATCCATACATAATTAATTCCTCTCATTATTTTCTCTAATCACACTTTATTGTTTATTCAACACTTTTCAGTGACCTCTCCTCTTCTGTCATCCTCCCCTATTATTTCTTTATCACCTTTCCTGAGCCCATTCTATTGATTTTCCCAACCACTTTTTGCATCACTAATGGTTACCATGTTAGGACTCATGTTCTATTTATTCATGCAGCGATAATCCTGTCCATGTCGTTATTTTTACTATCTACTTTTGTATCGGCTTTTAGAGTTTCCAATTTACTTTGTTTGTGCTTGTTTCCATTAAAAGACCCCTTGAGTGGAACTTTTTTGTTAAATTATAACCGCCAGTAAAACCGAATCAATCCATTTGTATTTGGTTGTGCTTTTATACGGGAAAATCTATTCGCATCAGTGGGATGAATTATAATTGCCAGATCAAGGTCCCCTGTTGAAGTAGTGGTTATGCTCTGAAGCCTATTGGAACTCTGTGATTGTTATACTTCCTTGGGTTATAATGTTTAAATGTATTTCTTCTGAGTTAGGTTGAGAACTTCCGAAATATCAGTTTAGAGAAAAGAAGATTCTTGCTACATGCGAATTACAAGGTTATCAACATTTTAAACAGTCGAATCTAATGAAGATATGTACACCAACTGTGAGTGCTTCTGTATATAATCTCTTCCTTACATAAATATATAATTATGTTAGGCGCGTGTAATTTTAATTTTGTTCATATGACAAATATAAAGACATGTAATTCAGTAATTGTATTAGTGTTTCTTTGTCACTGCAATGGTGAAGTCCTTGCATAATGCCACCCTAAGCTGTTAATTTCTTCTCCTGTTGCAGCGTACACCTCCAGCCTCCATGTTTAAGTTCGAAGAAAACATGAATCAAATCAGAGTTAGTGGCATCCCTCAATTAGTTCTGTCATGGCAAGGGAGCCGCGATAGCTCAGTGTTTAGTGAACTGGACTACAAAGGACAAGGGGTAGGGTTCGATCCCAACCGACGGCTTCCGGGTTCACCCAGCCTTAAATGGGTACCGGATTTTTTTCTGGGAAAGTAAAGCAGCACGGGCGTAATACCGACCACATTACCCCAAAAATCATGTACTGAAGGTCTGTAAAATATAGGGTCACTAACACCATATTTCCTAAACGCCACTTGGCGTGACGGGGGGTACTTTACTTTTTTTATGGCGATGGCCACAAGAGTTCTGTTCATCCTATTTTGGGAATGACTAACAAATGTTCGTCCATCATTTTGCATGCGATTTTTGGGCCATGTTAAAAGACACAACAACCTACTAAAAGTAATCCTGGAGGGGAAAATACAAAGTAAAAGAGGCAGAGGCAGACCAAGACTAACATGGTCGAGTAACATCAAAAGATGGACAAACTAGCCTATGACAACCTGCACCATAAAAGCAAGAGACAGAGCAGAATGGCGCTCCATGGTAGCCAACCTTCGTTGAGATGGCACTCGGTGATGATGATGATCATTTTGCATGTGCCACAGTCAGATTCATCAGAAGTTGCCCTCCTCAGTTTGTTCAAAATATGATACTTTCATTTGTTATTAAGGAGTTTAAACATTGTTATTCGTTCTTCTCTATTGGTCGTAAGCATTGCTTTTCTGGTGGTATCCAGTTTTATTTCCTTGCATTACATTGTTCTTGTACTCTATGATTCATGCTATCGCATTAAACTACAACAGACTTACCAGTTTGTGTTCTCGCTTTACTTTGCTATAGGCTTCTACATCCTTGGTTTTGCAATACATTACTATAGGCACCCTTGGTTTTGCAATACATTACTATAGGCACCCTTGGTTTTGCAATACATTACTATAGGCACCCTTGGTTTTGCAATACATTACTATAGGCACCCTTGGTTTTGCAATACATTACTATAGGCACCCTTGGTTTTGCAATACATTACTATAGGCACCCTTGGTTTTGCAATACATTACTATAGGCACCCTTGGTTTTGCAATACATTACTATAGGCACCCTTGGTTTTGCAATACATTACTATAGGCACCCTTGGTTTTGCAATACATTACTATAGGCACCCTTGGTTTTGCAATACATTACTATAGGCACCCTTGGTTTTGCAATACATTACTATAGGCACCCTTGGTTTTGCAATACATTACTATAGGCACCCTTGTTTTGCAATACATTACTATAGGCACCCTTGGTTTTGCAATACATTACTATAGGCACCCTTGGTTTTGCAATACATTACTATAGGCACCCTTGGTTTTGCAATACATTACTATAGGCACCCTTGGTTTTGCAATACATTACTATAGGCACCCTTGATTTTGCAATACATTACTATAAGCACCCTTGGTTTTGCAATACATTACAATAAGCACCCTTGGTTTTGCAATACATTACTTTAGGCACCCTTGGTTTTGCAATACATTACTATAGGCACCCTTGGTTTTGCAATACATTACTATAGGCACCCTTGGTTTTGCAATACATTACTATAAGCACCCTTGGTTTTGCAATACATTACTATAGGCACCCTTGGTTTTGCAATACATTACTATAAGCACACTTGGTTTTGCAATACATTACTATAGGCACCCTTGGTTTTGCAATACATTACTATAGGCACCCTTGGTTTTGCAATACATTACTATAAGCACCCTTGGTTTTGCAATACATTACTATAAGCACCCTTGGTTTTGCAATACATTACTATAGGCACCCTTGGTTTTGCAATACATTACTATAGGCACCCTTGGTTTTGCAATACATTACTATAGGCACCCTTGGTTTTGCAATACATTACTATAGGCACCCTTGGTTTTGCAATACATTACTATAAGCACCCTTAGTTTTGCAATACATTACTATAGGCACCCTTGGTTTTGCAATACATTACTATAAGCACCCTTGGTTTTGCAATGCACTAAGAACGAATAGTTTCACGTCCATGCATTACATTGCTGTCAGCATCATCATCAAGTACCATGCCTGCTGGCGTAGTTGATCATGTCTCTCCACAACTTTCGATCTCGACAGTTATTTATCATTTCTGTTGTTGACCTTCTGTCAAGCCATTCTCTTAAGTTATCTGGTATATTTTCTCTTTGCTTCCCTGTAACACTTCGCCCAACAATTTTTTCCAGTTGTCACAATATATTCCAGTTGTTCTCTTCTCATTACATGGCCAAAAAATGATGATCGTTTCTTTCTAATATTGGAAATTAGCTCTCGTTTTGCTTTGGCCTCTTTCTGAACGTTTTCAAAGCAAAAAGAGAGCTACATTACTGCAGGTTACATTAATAATATAAAATGACTGAAAAGTTATATCTATTTTCATTCAATATAGGCCGACAAAGAAATAGACAATAAAATTGTAGCCAAACAAATTAAAAGACGATTAGAGGCCACAGAGATGGGATTTATCAGAAGAATGTTGAAAGTTCCCTGGACAGTTAAAAAGACCAATGAGGAAATTCTCAAAGAGGCCAACACAAAAAGGAAGCTCCTAAAAACATCAGTAACAAACAATCAACATTTTTCGGGCACATCATGAGAAGCGGAAAGTTGGAATACTTGGTTACAACTGGTAAAATAGAAGGAAAAAGAGATCGCGGACGACAAAGGGAGGAAATACTGGATAGCTTGGTGTCATGGCATCGAAAACAGTTAACAACAGAACTGATACGGTGCAATGTAGATAGAAGATTGTGGAAGGACTTGATCGCCTACGCCAACCGGTATGACACATGATGATGATAGACCGACGCTTATTTTCACTTATTTAGTTTAAGGAACATGTACCTCTAACATTATTGACCTATGACTGAAGATAAGAACAAATATCATGATCATCAGATCGCATGTCCTTGTAGAACGTTGCATTCACCTCAGAAAGAATTTATGTTTCTAGCCAGATCTCCCACTTATTTTGTTGTCATTTTCAAGATCTAATTGAATATAAAATATACAGAATGATAAAAACTATGCGGCTTATATGTGGTCATATAATATATTTTAGTCCTGACTTTTTTCCCCATCATTATTAGCACAATTATCAAAGATGTGTTCAGCAACATTCCAGGCTGTTCAACTCTGCAAAACAATTTATATGGTGCCTGTTATCTTATGTGGTGCCTATTATCTTATGTGATTCCTGTTATCTTATGTGGTGCCTGTTATCTTATGTGGTGCATATTATCTTATGTGGTGCCTGTTATCTTATGTGGTGCCTATTATCTTATGTGGTGCATATTATCTTATGTGGTGCCTGTTATCTTATGTGGTGCCTATTATCTTATGTGGTGCCTGTTATCTTATGTGGTGCCTATTATCTAATGTGGTGCCTATTATCTTATGTGGCGCTTGTTATCTTATGTGGTGCCTATTATCTTATGTGGTGCCTGTTATCTTATGTGATGCCTGTTATCTAATGTGGTGCCTATTATCTAATGTGGTGCTTATTATCTTATGTGGTGCTTGTTATCTTATGTGGTGCCTGTTATCTTATGTGATTCCTGTTATCTTATGTGGTGCCTGTTATCTTATGTGGTGCCTATTATCTTACGTGGTGCCTGTTATCTTATGTGGTGCCTATTATCTTATGTGGTGCCTATTATCTTATGTGGTGCCTGTTATCTTATGTGGTGCCTATTATCTTATGTGGTGCCTATTATCTTATGTGGCGCTTGTTATCTTATGTGGTGCCTATTATCTTATGTGGTGCCTGTTATCTTATGTGGTGCCTATTATCTAATGTGGTGCTTATTATCTTATGTGGTGCTTGTTATCTTATGTGGTGCCTATTATCTTATGTGGTGCCTATTATCTTATGTGGTGCCTGTTATCTTATGTGGTGCCTATTATCTTATGTGGTGCCTATTATCTTATGTGGTGCCTATTATCTTATGTGGTGCCTGTTATCTTATGTGGTGCCTGTTATCTTATGTGGTGCATATTATCTAATGTGGTGCTTGTTATCTTATGTGGTGCCTATTATCTTATGTGGTGCCTATTATCTTATGTGGTGCCTATTATCTTATGTGGTGCCTGTTATCTTATGTGGTGCCTATTATCTTATGTGGTGCCTATTATCTTATGTGATGCCTGTTATCTTATGTGGTGCCTGTTATCTTATGTGATGCCTGTTATCTTAAGTGGTGCATGGTATCTTATGTGGTGCCTATTATCTTATGTGGTGCCTATTATCTTATGTGGTGCCTATTATCTTATGTGATGTCTGTTATCTTATGTGGTGCCTGTTATCTTATGTGGTGCATATTATCTTATGTGGTGCCTGTTATCTTATGTGGTGCCTATTATCTTATGTGGTGCCTATTATCTTGTGATGCCTATTACCTTATGTGGTGCCTATTATCTTATGTGGTGCCTGTTATCTTATGTGTACGTGTTATTTTATGGAGGTTAAAATGCGAAGTTGTGTGATCAGAAAATAAAATCTTCATGACATCTGTACAGTCAAACCATTGATTACCTGGGAAACTAGCGAGAGGACTTTCTCGCTTCACCACCCAACTGGTATTAAATTAACCCATGCATTATTGAAAGTGGGTGTCCGGTTAGCGCAATCGATAGGCGGTTGGCTTACCACGGCAACAGCCGGGGTTCGTAATCCTGGCGAGGACACCTGGGTTTTACTAATTCCCTAAAAATTAGTAGGAGCCGCGATAGCTCAGTGGTTAGTGAACTGGACTACTACGGACAAGGGGTAGGGTTCGATCCCAACCGACGGCTCCGGGTTCACCCAGCCTTTAAATGGGTACCGGATTTTTTCTGGGAAAGTAAAAGCAGCACGGGCGTAATACCGACCACATTACCCCAAAAAATCATGTGCTGAAGGTCTGTAAAATATAGGGTCACTAACACCATATTTCCCTATACGCCACTTGGCGTGACGGGGGGTACTTTACTTTTACTTTTTTTATTATTGAAAGTACATTGATTCCTTCATCAAAAATTGCGGTGAGTGTAAACACTTTACATCATTCTTCGAGGTTACATATCACAATTACATTATCATTCATGTATTGTGCAGAAACATGGACATTAGAGACGAAAACAGAAAGGAAATTGAAGCCTTTGAAATGTGGATTTATAGAAGATTAGGTAGAATTGGATGAAAAGAAAATAAAACAAACGATGAAGTTTTAAAACAACTTAAAATGAAAAGAGAACTACTAAACACAATTAGAACAAGACAAATGAAATTTTTGGGCCATGTTAAAAGACACAACAGCCTATTAAAAGTAATATTGGAAGGGAAAATACAAGGTAAATGAGGCAGAGGCAGACCAAGACTAACATGGACGACTAACATCAAAAGATGGACAAGTCAACATATGACATTCTGCACCATCAAAGCAAGAGACAGAGTGGAATATCGCTCCATGGTAGCCAACCTTCGATGCGGAAACGGTACTCAATGATGATGATGATGATGATGATGATAATGATGATGAAGATGATAATGAATTACATTATCTTGGTAATATGTTCCACCATTCTAAGACAGCATATATATCATGAAAAAAATCCTTATTTTCGTAATGTGAACTTTGTTTCATATCACATCACATTAGTACCACATTACAAACATCGTGAATATCTTTGGAAACACTTTAATAGGGGCCTGGGTGGCCCCAGAGGTAAGGCAACGACCTCTGAACAAGAAGGTCCCAGGTTAGGTTCCCACCACAAGAGGTGGAAAGTTAAACAACAACAACAACAACATCAAACATCAACAAACAACAACCCACAGCAACAACCCACAACAACAACCAACAAAACAACAAAAATAATAAAATAAAAATAAAATCCAATTCGTGGTTTCTTCGTGACTTTACCCTCCCCTAGTTTCTGGGTAATGAGATTCGATATCTAACCCTCTCGGATAATGGCTGAAGCCAGGAGGTCCTGTAAGCGTGTGCACGAGAACCCCTGGCAGAAATTAAAAAAAAGAGCAGGTCTAAACCGCTGCTCCAGCAAAATTAACAGGAAAAAAAAAATCCACTCAAAATGTTAAAACTCTCAACGATAAAAAAATATGTGAGTACCTCTGAAGTTGGAGAGTATCGCCTGCATGGCGGGGGACACCTTGAGCACACGAGGGGAATAAGGGGGGGGGGAGTGATATTCACGCAAAATTGATTCCCTCGGGACTTCGTTAGAGATATAAAGCTGGCGAACCCAAACAACAAACAACAACAACTCACTATAACCTCCACATGAACAACGTGATTCATATCTACATCTGCTTTTAACTCTTAGTAGACGCATACCTGGATGCATAGCAGGTCACGTTTTGACACACCTATATTTCAGCACAATGTTTTACATATAACAAATTCAGGAAAGTTAGCGATATAACTGTTGTTTGTTGTTGTTGGGTTTAGTAGCATATATCAAAATGTCCGGGAAAGGTTGCTCTATTCATGTATAATATTATGATCTGTTTGTATAAGGAAAATCGGATTAAAATTGTAATATAATGAGTAAGTTTTCATGGAACTAACCCTTGAGAATGGATTTGGCTTCATCATAACTGAGCGGATGGTTCTCTTGTGGTAATCTCCCTCCATCTTTAGCTAATTTGTCTGCGCGTTCGTTCCCGTGTATATTACAGTGTGATGGTATCCACTGAATGACTACTCTCTGGAAGTTACTGCATAGTTGGTCCAGGGTTGTTCTCAAGTCATCTAGTTCATTGTTCTTGGGGCTTTTTAGAGCTGATAGTACTGACAGTGCATCAGTCAGAATCACCAATTTATTGTGCATATTATTTTTGTGTTGAGTAGCCAGTGTTGCAGCATCTCTGATGGCCTCAGTTTCTGCTTTAAAGTTGTTTGAGAATTTTCCAGTTGCTATTGACTTGGTGATCTCGTCCTGATTATTGAGCGTCAAGAATACACCTCCCCTCCATTTCTGGTGGCATTTGTAGCAGAGCCATCTGTGTATATGTGGTACCAAGAGTCCTGTGGGTAGGTATCGTATATGTGTTTTTCTGCTACGTGTTTTCTTTCTGTGTCTGATTGGGTGCCTTTTTTCATGATTCCTGTTATATTTTCCTTAAGTTCTGGTATTTTATGTTTTCCATGAGGAGACATATCAGATGGGCCCAATGGTTTCGATATTGTTTGGGAAAGTACTGAGTCTCCAGTAGTTAGTTCATTGGCAATTGCAGCGAAGTTGCTCCTCTTTAGTCGTACAATTTCGGGAACCAGATATTCTTTGGTGCATGGGGTGGCTAAGGAGCCTTCTATAATAGCATATCTATTACCATTTACAGTGAAAAGGTTTTAAAAAATTGAGAAAAAAAAATAAATGAAGAAAATTGTTTCACTGATCGCTATAACTAAATAAATCCTTCGATCATCAAATGTAAAATCCACTTTTATTATTAAATGATACCCATAGACAAAGAGAATCCACGGTGATTCATAGCCATTCATCCATCCACATATGACAAATAACAAAGATAAAACATTACACATCTTACACTACGGCATTTGGTAAAAAAAAAAAAAACTTATAAAATGTACACAGATCGACACAAAACGACCAATTATCGGCGAGTTTCAGTTCATTTTAGCGCGCACACACACACACGCACGCACACACGCACGCACGCACACACACACACACACACATATATATATGAAAAATGACAGAACACTACACCATACTTTTCGGACTCTCACGTGGAGATGACCATCTAGTGAGTTTAAAAAGACGGATTTAATTAAATAGAAAAAAAAAACGGCTATTTTTAATGGATCAAACCACTGGGTGTGACAGATTGTTGAAACGTTACACGGGCCCCTATCACTGGGAGTGACAGATTGTCTACTTTGGGAATGTTTATATTGTTTTTTTTTTTTTTTTATCTTTGAGCAATACACGTCTGTTGAAACGTGTAGATTTGCATACTGTGTTGTTTGTCATCTGTAAAATACACACTTTCATGTGTAGCATTCTCATGTAGGCACGAACTTACGTCATTTCACTTGACAAGCCAGGACATATACACAATTGTACACATTCTCATTGTTTATAGAAGTCATGTGATGTTTACTTTTATTTCCTCTTTCAGAGTGCACGTCGAGTTCTTCACAAACGAAAAGTCCGTTAAGGAGCGGTTACAGTTGTACTTCATCAAAAACCAGCGATCAAGTACGTAGGAAACCATCCAACTTTTGTCAAACTTTCTTGCTCTATTTCAACTCAAGTACGTAGGAAACCATCCAACTTTTGTCAAACTTTCTTGCTCTATTTCAACTCAAGTACGTAGGAAACCATCCAACTTTTGTCAAACTTTCTTGCTCTATTTCAACTCAAGTAATTTCCTCTTCTTCTTCATCCTCTTCCCCTTCCTTTTCTTTTTTCTCCAATTCCTCTTCTTCTGTTTCATCTTTTAATCCTTCTCCTCCTCCTTCTTCATCTTATTCTTTCTCTTCTTTCCACTCTTCTACTTCTTCTGTCTTTTCCTTTTCGTCTTCTTCCTTCCGCTTCTTCTTCCCCTCCACTTTCTCTTTTTCTGTTTCCAGTGTCACGTGAGATATACTATTCTCCCCAGCTGCAACAACAGCCATTGTTATAGGATGCTGCTGAATCTTCCTCTGATATTCTCACACCACCTTCTTCTGAATCTTCCTCTGATATTCTCACACCACCTTCTTCTGAATCTTCCTCTGATATTCTCACACCACCTTCTTCTGAATCTTCCTCTGATATTCTCACACCACCTTCTTCTGAATCTTCCTCTGATATTCTCACACCACCTTCTTCTGAATCTTCCTCTGATATTCTCACACCACCTTCTTCTGAATCTTCCTCTGATATTCTCACACCACCTTCTTCTGAATCTTCCTCTGATATTCTCACACCACCTTCTTCTGAATCTTCCTCTGATATTCTCACACCACCTTCTTCTGAATCTTCCTCTGATATTATCACACCACCTTCTTCTGAATCTTCCTCTGATATTCTCACACCACCTTCTTCTGAATCTTCCTCTGATATTCTCACACCACCTTCTTCTGAATCTTCCTCTGGTATTCTCACACCACCTTCTTCTGAATCTTCCTCCAGTTATGTGTTCCTCTCCTCCTTTCGTGACGTGACCTACCTGCATGATATTGCGTCACAAGGCACTCCAGATGGGCAAAATATGGTGAATGATTAAGATGACCCCTGGGACCGTCTCTACATAGAAGCATGGCTGCAATAGATTATCTACTTTCGAGCTGTTTTTTTTAAATGGAAAATAACGTAGATAAAATTACTTTAAAATATATAATTACAGTTTTTACATTTTAGTGAGACAGGGATTCCCAAACTTTTGCCACCCGTGAATCTCTGTACCAGACAATCATATACCAGTGGTGCCCTTATGACAGTTACGACAGTGCAAGTTGGGTAAACTCTTATATTTATTTTTGGGTACATTACTACTTTAGGTACGACAATTTAATTCAGCAACAATAAAGGTCATCATCATCATCATCAACTACCGGGCCTGCTGGCGTAGGTGATCATGTCTGTCCACAACTTTCTATCTCGACAGTTATTTATCATCTCTGTTGTTGACCTTCTGCCAAGCCATTCTCTTAAGCTGTCTGGTATTTTTTTTCTCTTTGCTTCCCTCTATCTCTTCGTCCCTCAATTTTCCTAGTTGTTACAATATATTCCAGTTGTTCTCTTCTCATTACATGGCCACAAAATGATGATTGTTTCTTCCTATTATTGGAAATGAGCTCTTTTTTTGCTTTGATCTCTTTCAGAACGTTTTCATTACTCTTCTTAGCTGTCTATGGTATTCTCAATATTAGTCTGTAAAACCACATTTCTACAGACTCCAGTGATTTTCTTGTCTGTTGTCCTATTGTCCATGATTCACATCCATATGTTAAGACTGGCTCTACATACAATTTAAGAACTTTTTTTCTTGTTTCTATTGTCAAAAATGGATTGCATAGTATCTTCCACATTTTTTTGAAAGCTGCTTTTCCCTGAGCCATTCTGCATCTCACCTCTTTTGTACAATAAAGATATAAAACTGATTTAATGTAGCTAAACAAAACTACAGCACACTTACGTTTGTTTATAAATTACATTTCCATAGTTCTTCACAAACACGTAATTATAGATTTGAAACATTCAGAATTTAAATATCTAGGAAGTCCAGTGACAAACGATAATTCACAAACAGCAGAAATAGACTCAAGATTAAAAAAAAAGTTTGGATGGGACAGCTAGCACCACTATTGTTCATAACAGAAATAACTTGATGCAAAATGCGCATTCAACAATATAATTTTCATTCCAACGTTATGCTACCATTGCATTGTTTTCATTAGAGTCTTCCCACTAAGTGTATGCAATTTGTTAACATTAGAGTCTTCCCACTAAGTGTATGCAATTTGTTAACATTAGAGTCTTCCCACTAAGTGTATGAAATTTGTTGGCATTAGAGTCTTTTCACTAAGTGTATGAAATGTGTTGGCATTAGAGTCTTCCCACTAAGTGTATGAAATTTGTTGTCATTAGAGTCTTTCCACTAAGTGTATGAAATTTGTTGGCATTAGAGTCTTTCCACTAAGTGTATGAAATTTGTTGGCATTAGAGTCTTTCCACTAAGTGTATGAAATTTGTTGGCATTAGAGTCTTCCCACTAAGTGTATGCAATTTGTTGGCATTAGAGTCTTCCCACTAAGTGTATGAAATTTGTTGGCATTAGAGTCTTTTCACTAAGTGTATGAAATGTGTTGGCATTAGAGTCTTCCCACTAAGTGTATGAAATTTGTTGTCATTAGAGTCTTTCCACTAAGTGTATGAAATTTGTTGGCATTAGAGTCTTTCCACTAAGTGTATGAAATTTGTTGGCATTAGAGTCTTTCCACTAAGTGTATGAAATTTGTTGGCATTAGAGTCTTTCCACTAAGTGTATGAAATTTGTTGGCATTAGAGTCTTCCCACTAAGTGTATGAAATTTGTTGGCATTAGAGTCTTTCCACTAAGTGTATGAAATTTGTTGGCATTAGAGTCTTTCCACTAAGTGTATGAAATTTGTTGGCATTAGAGTCTTTCCACTAAGTGTATGAAATTTGTTGGCATTAGAGTCTTTCCACTAAGTGTATGAAATTTGTTGGCATTAGAGTCTTTCCACTAAGTATATGAAATTTGTTGGCATTAGAGTCTTTCCACTAAGTGTATGAAATTTGTTGGCATTAGAGTCTTTCCACTAAGTGTATGAAATTTGTTGGCATTAGAGTCTTTCCACTAAGTGTATGAAATGTGTTAGCATTAGAAACTTCCCACCAAGTGTATGAAATTTGTTAGCATTAGAGTCTTTCCACTAAGTGTATGAAATGTGTTGGCATTAGAAACTTCCCACCAAGTGTATGAAATTTGTTAGCATTAGAAACTTCCCACCAAGTGTATGAAATTTGTTAGCATTAGAAACTTCCCACCAAGTGTATGAAATTTGATAGCATTAGAGTCATCCCACTAAGTGTATGAAATTTGATAGCATTAGAATTTGCTCACCGAATATATGAAACTTGTTAGCATTCAAATCTGCTCCCCAAATGTATGAAACTCGATATGTTTAGAACCAACTCAAAAAATGTATGTAACGTGTTAGCATTTGAATGTGCTCAACGAATATATGAAACTTACTGAATTTAGAATAAAAATAACAAAAGTTATGAAAGTCGTTAGCTTTAGAATAATTTCACCAAATGTATGAAACGTCTTCGCATTGGAGTCATGAAATTTCAAATTTCGCAACCCCACTGCTCCACGACCAGACCATACTACTAAACAGCAGTAATGATTTCAGCTTTCGTTTTCCAAATTCCTATACAATTTTATAGAGAAAGAAAGCAAAAATAAAGGACTCAGGCATAATAGCAAAAAGACAGAAGTAATGATAACAACAAAGAAAAAGACATCACCTCAGTGCAAAATAAAGGCACGCGGAACAATAAACAGGTAAATGAATATATAAATATTTGGGAACTTTGTTAACCTCAGAGGGAAGATGTACAACAGAGGTGAGATCCAGAATGGCTCAGGCAAAAGCAGCTTTCCAAGAAATGAGAAAGATGCTGTGCAATCCATTTTTGACAATAGAAACAAGAAAAAGAATTCTTACATGTTATGTAGAGCCAGTCTTAACATATGGATGTGTATCATGAACAATAGGACAACAGACAAGAAAATCACTGGAGTCTGTAGAAATGTGGTTTTACAGAAGAATATTGAGAATACCATGGACAGCTAAGAAGAGTAATGAAAACGTTCTGAGAGAGGTCAAAGCAAAAAGAGAGTTATTTCCAATATTAGGAAGAAACAATCATCATTTTGTGGCCATGTAATGAGACGGAAACAGCTGGCATATATTGTAACAACTAAGAAAATTGAGGGACGAAGAGATAGAGGAAAGCAAAGAGAAAAGATACCAGACAGCTTAAGAGAATGACTTGGCAGAAGGTCAACAACAGAAATGATAAATAACTGTCGTGATCGAAAGTTATGGAGAGACATGATCACTTACGCCAGCAGGCACGATACTTGATGATGATGATACAATGTTACTAGATGTCTGCAGATACCTACTTGTGTATGGGCTTTACAGTGCCGATCATGATGAGCTGAAACAGTCTGACTGTTCCTTTGTTTAGCCATCTTCATATATTCTGAAATGATTTTCTGAAACTCTAGATAAATTATAACAAAAATTAACTCCGTTTACTGTGGCCTTAAATCGGTTAATATTTCTGCCCATATTCGGTGCATGCCGACTTCAGTTTAATGTAAACTAAATACAAACAGTGTGTAAATGACATTATACATGACACCCGCTGGGACAAATTTCATTTCATAATGTTTTTAAGAAGCCTAACTATTTTCTTTTTTATTTATTTTCTTTTTATGCATTATTTTCTGTCTATAAAACTTGCATAATTTATTAGCGTCCGGAAATTACGCCGCCGTGTGCGTTAGGAGGGAAGATGTACAAAAGAGGTGAGATGCAGAATGGCTGAGGCAAAAGCAGCTTTCCAAAAAATGAGGAAGATACTATGCAATCCATTTTTGACAATAGAAACAAGAAAAAGAGTTCTTAAATGTTACGTAGAGCCAGTCTTAACATATGGATGCGAATCATGGATAATAGGACAACAGACAAGAAAATCACTGGAGTCTGTAGAAATGTGGTTTTACAGAAGAATGTTGAGTGTACCTTGGGCAGCAAAGAAGAGTAATGAAGATGTTCTGAGAGAGGTCAAAGCAAAAAGAGAGCTAATTTCCAATATTAGGAAGAAACAATCATCATTTTTTGGCCATGTAATGAAAAGAGAACAACTGGAATATATTGTAACAAGTGGAAACAATTTAGAGACGAAGAGATAGAGGGAAGAAAAGAGAAAAGATACCAGACAGCTTAAGAGAATGGCTTGGCAGAAGGTCAACAAACAACAGAAATGATAAATAACTGACGAGATTGAAAGTTGTGGAGAGACATGATCACATACGCCAGCAGGCCCGGTACTTGATGATGATGACGATGTGCGTTAAATCTGAAATTATTTAACACTGGCTAGTCGAAAGATGTTATGTCTCCAAAGGCGTTATTTGTGTGGGAGCTCTTTTGTTCCGGAGTGTCTGTTTTGCTGATGTGACACTACGCTACTTCCCATACTTTCAATACATGTAAATGTATTATGTACCTGAAATAACGGATTATGAATATGTATAATCGGTCAACTGGCTACAACTGGCAAAATAAAAGGAAAGAGAGATCGCGGACGACAAAGAGAGAAAATACTGGATAGCTTGGTGTCATGGCATGGAAAACAGTCAACAACAGAACTGATACGATGCACTGTAGATAGAAGATTGTGGAGGGACATGATCGCCTACGCCAACCGGCAGGGTACATGATGATGATGATGATGATGATGATGATGATGATCAGTCAGCTACAGGAACCATCACCTTGTATCGTATTTTGTAGAATTAGACATCTGTAAGCCTGTCCTGAGTAAGGGCGATTTCGTTTTTAACTTATCATCTAAAGCACGTCTATTCGACACTATGTGACTTCGTTTACCAGTCTCTTACTCATTTTATCATGAAAGACCTATCATATTTGAAATCAGTGCTATTGTTCCGAGAATAAAGCTGTTTTGTCACTGATTAAACACATCTTTCTTTTTTTTTTAAATTGGTGGAGGGTCATAAAGATGCATAGAAATGCGAAGCTTCTGTAATTCCGATGATAATAATGGCAAATATATAAAAAAAAAAAAAAAAAAAAAAAATGAAAAGAAGAAGAACAATAAAAATGACATTGGTGAAAATACAGACCTTCATTAAATGATGCTTACGCAGAATAAAAAGATGGAAATAGGACAAAATCACTATCATAGAATTATGGAAAAAGTACTAGTCAAATACCAATAGATAAAGAAATACAACGAAAACGATGGCGCTGGATAGGACACACTGCGGGAGCCAACTGAGAGTATTACACAACAGGCCCTTTTTTGTAATCCCCAAGGAAAGAAGATAAAGAGAAAGACCACAATAATCTTGGAGAAGACAGATGGAAGCAGAGATGAAAATGACGGGGAAGACTGGAATGATCTTAAAAGAATGGCAAGAAACAGAACGACTTGGAAAGTGTTTGTTCAAGACCTATGCTCCACATGGACCTGAAAGTGTTTGTTGAAGACCTGTGCTCCACAGGGAACTAAAAGTGTTTGTTGAAGACCTACACTCCACAGGAAGCTGAAAGTGTTTGTTGAAGACCTGTGCTCCACAGGGAACTAAAAGTGTTTGTTGAAGACCTGTGCTCCACAGGAAGCTGAAAGTGTTTGTTGAAGACCTGTGCTCCACAGGAAGCTGAAAGTGTTTGTTGAAGACCTATGTTCCACAGGGAACTAAAAGTGTTTGTTGAAGACCTGTGCTCCACAGGAAGCTGAAAGTGTTTGTTGAAGACCTGTGCTCCACAGGGAACTAAAAGTGTTTGTTGAAGACCTATGTTCCACAGGAAGCTGAAAGTGTTTGTTGAAGACCTATGTTCCACAGGAAGCTGAAAGTGTTTGTTGAAGACCTATGTTCCACAGGGAACTAAAAGTGTTTGTTGAAGACCTGTGCTCCACAGGGAACTAAAAGTGTTTGTTGAAGACCTATGTTCCACAGGAAGCTGAAAGTGTTTGTTGAAGACCTATGTTCCACAGGAAGCTGAAAGTGTTTGTTGAAGACCTATGTTCCACAGGGAACTAAAAGTGTTTGTTGAAGACCTGTGCTCCACAGGAAGCTGAAAGTGTTTGTTGAAGACCTGTGCTCCACAGGAAGCTGAAAGTGTTTGTTGAAGACCTGTGTTCCACAGGAAGCTGAAAGTGTTTGTTGAAGACCTATGTTCCACAGGAAGCTGAAAGTGTTTGTTGAAGACCTGTGTTCCATAGGAAGCTGAAAGTGTTTGTTGAAGACCTATGTTCCATAGGAAGCTGAAAGTGTTTGTTGAAGACCTATGTTCCATAGGAAGCTGAAAGTGTTTGTTGAAGACCTATGTTCCATAGGAAGCTGAAAGTGTTTGTTGAAGACCTATGTTCCATAGGGAACTAAAAGTGTTTGTTGAAGACCTATGTTCCATAGGAAGCTGAAAGTGTTTGTTGAAGACCTATGTTCCATAGGAAGCTGAAAGTGTTTGTTGAAGACCTATGTTCCATAGGAAGCTCAGAGGTAGAAGAACGCTGGAATGTCGTGGATTTTCCACCTACCCAAATCTGAGCTAGAAAATAGACTGTGACGTCAGTTTGGGAACATAAATTACGTTCCTCTCCAAGCTTACCTTTGCATGTTTCACTTTTCTCATTTCGCGCCGATCAGAGTGGATCTGGCAGACTCTAATTGTGATGTTCTGTCTGTGGGGGGCGATCAACACACTTAACCTGACAGCTGACTTCATGTGAGAGCCTGGAATCCTACTCCGATTGAGTCCTGATCGCAGAGAGAGAGAGAGAGAGAGAGAGAGATTTCGCGCCAAAGTAATTCTAGAGTTCAAGTCATATACGTTGAAGACTATGTGACCATGGCATCCTGAGTCACCGCACCTCTTCTAAATATTTCAGTCACAATGAAACAAATTAAATTGACACCCTTTCTTCATTTCTTTCCAGTTAAGTTCTGTGTCCTTACGACAAAGAGTGAAAGAAAGGTAAAGAAAGAGCGCAACCACATCACGTTATGACGTATTGGGAGCGTAGTGTTAGCGCCAATATTTTGTTTATCGACCTTCGCCACATTTTTTGTTGTGGGCTGATGTGAATTGTTTATTCCGTCAGTGACGTATGTCTTTCCCATAATTCCCATAACAAATTGTCAGTTCTCACTCAAGATGGATGAATCTGGAAGCCGTTTTTTAGTAGCCTGGGTCACTAACCATTACGCCTTGCTGCTAAGACTAAGACTAAGACTAAGAAAGAGCATGCAACTAAGTCTAAGAGAGGGCATGCATATTAATTTTTAGGACACTTTTAAAATGCAGATACAGGTCAACATAAACTATCACTCTACTGTAAAACATCCACTGTGATTCTAAAACGTGACGTCAGACTCGATGTGTCATGAGAAAGGTCGTCAGAGCTGACTCCACGCTCGTCTTATCTGTAAGTGATTTTACAGAGCTTAACAAGCTACGAATTCACAGTAAAGCTGCGGTAAGTGAACTGGCCACAATAGGTCGAGTTTATTTCACCGACCGACATGTTCCTGGTTCTGGGACCGGATTCTTTATTTTTTCTGGGAAAGAAAGACTGTGGCCCAGTGCTGACCTCATTACTGGAAACGTTCCGATGTTTAGGAACAAATATGTACACTAACTCTCTATTCCCGTGTATGTCGCATATGAGGCGTGTCTATGTTATTTATTTTTAAAGCATCAAAGACGCAACAAGACTGAGTTTATTGAGTACTCGTGTTGCATGTTTTAAGAGTTGATTTTACCCCACACATGAGGGTTCACTAATTGACGTTCATTATTTGAGCAGTTAACGAAGTGCCCTTGATGAATTCATCTGCTCCCTAGTTATGCATACACTTCGCACGCCTTTGCAGTTTGTCCATTATGCTTATTCCAAAATTGTGCAGTCTTAGAGATATGTGGGAAGTTCTTTTAGTTTACTTTAGTCTATAGGACATCTTCTTTGCACATCGGACAAGTCACTAAGTGGCTGTTCAGATCTCTTTAGGAGTATATCCCTCAACCTGTTGCGATTAACGTTGGCAGCGTTGTGTTGGTCGATAAGTCTTCTGTGGATTACTGCGTAGCGCTCCCATCTGGCATCTCCCACCTTGATATGATATTCATGAATTCTATTTTTGGTTACCAAATGATTATTTTCGTCCAGCGTCCCTCAGGGCATTCAGAATGTCCAGCAGTCCATTGCCCTTCAGCACTCAACACCAGCCAAACTGGCAAGTCTTTCAGCTCGTTCATTCTTACACCCTGTGTCTTGGCGCGAAAATGAAGTAGACGCTTTTTAGAATAAGTAAATAATTTAATTTAATTATAAAACCTCCCCGGAGATTCTAAGCACTGCCGTCGATCCCAGCGAAGTTTCGATCTTTCTGAGTACACTCAGTCACTGAGAAAACACATGTGTATAAAGCCATGTATACGGCAGTGTCGCAAGCCACGCTAATGCTTTGTGACAGCAATAAATTCAATGGTCAAACTACTTGTCGTCAGTGCGAAAATACTCCAGTCCTCCGTTACAGTTTTGTCTTTACCATGACCCGTGTAAGCCCACGGGCTCCGTACGTGCCAAAAACAGACCCATCTGTGTAAATGACTGCGTCACTCTCAGAAGAGTTCTCGAAAATCATGGTCTGTACTTCTACCTCAACGACCAATGGGTTTTGTTATCTACATTCTGTGTCCAATATGATGACTGCCGGAAATGACGTAATGCGTCACTTGTACCCATTCTTCCCCGGGGTCAATGTCCTCCACTGAACACACCTGCTGAAAGCTATCCATAGCCTGCCCCATTCATGGTTTTCCTCTTTTTAACCCACTGCCTTTTGTACCCATAAATTCACAGTACGACAGATGATGTGTGTCTGCACTGAATGGAAGGTAGGGAGGTGTTCGGCAAAGTCTTATTCTGTCTGCCATGGTGGGGAAATCGAGTGAGGATAAATATCTCAAACACAAGCTTGGAGGGCATTCAAAACGTGGCCCCGATGCATATCTAATATTGGGCACTTCCTGTCAATGTGGTTGGTAGGCGACATAAACCGTTGAGGCACTGTCTGAAAAGTGTTCCTTGTTGCAGTTTCTTGATATTCCAAGTCCGGCTTGCTGCCGGAGCTACTGAGTTTAGTGCTCTGTGCACACGGTGAGCTGTGATTTTCATCCGGATGGTGTTTCTATATTCAGATTGCTTACGATGAATGATGATGTCGTATGGCGAAGGACTGTTCAGCAGCGTTCATTTTCCGTGCTGATACGCCTTATGCCTTTTGGCGTATACTGCAGAGGTTATGATGGGGAATGCAGCTGCCTTTCTTTATTTTGATGTTCGATGAAATGTTAATTCGGATGATCCCACTGGCACGGGCGATTGAGCAAATTACGGATTTTAATTCGTTTGTAGTGATACCGGGCCCTTCGACTAACCATAACTAACCACAACCATAACTAGTACAACATTAACAATTCAAGTTCATGAAATATGTGACTTAAATCTTGTACAAAATGAACAATTTTAAGTTCATGAAAGAGATGACTTAAATCTTGTACAAAATGAACAATTTTAAGTTCATGAAATATGTGACTTAAATCTTGTACAAAATGAACAATTTTAAGTTCATGAAATATGTGACTTAAATCTTGTACAAAATGAACAATTTTAAGTTCATGAAATATGTGACTTAAATCTTGTACAAAATGAACAATTTTAAGTTCATGAAATATATGACTTAAATCTTGTACAAAATGAACAATTTTAAGTTCATGAAATATGTGACTTAAATCTTGTACAAAATGAACAATTTCAATTTAATAGAAGAAGTGTCTTAAATGTTGTACAAAATGAACAGTTTCAAATTCATGAAAGAGGTGACTTAGATCTTGTACAAAATGAGCTGTTTCAAGTTTATGAAAGAGGTGACGTAAATCTGGTACAAAATTAACAATTTCGTGTTTATAGACAAATTGACTTAAGTCTTGCGCAAAATGAACAATTTCTTGTATTATATACAATTAAAAATTTGTTATCTATCAGTGCAATTACTTAAGTGTCTAATAGATCAAAACTCTAAGTCTATAACTGAAACCAATGTTGTTCTTGTACTCGTATATGAATTATTGAAATATCTTACCAACATGTCATTGTTTTGCCAATATTAATTCAAAGTTACAGCGTGCCTAATGTAAAGACGATTTTAATGTTAAATAGAGACGACTATATTCTATATGTACAGATTATTTACATGTCAAACTAATGACATTGATCACAGGTCTTCGCATCCGGATCTTCAACCTAGTTATCAAGCTACTGTCTTGCGTTCTTTATGTTGTTCGAGTGACGCTTGACGACTCTTACCTCAGGTAAGCATGTCTTACAATTTACTTTCTTGTTGATTGTTTATTGGGTTTATTATTTGTGGTGTTTACTCTATCCAGTGTTTGTTGTATGTTTATGATTTTTGTTGAAAAAGTCAAAGTTTTAAACAAAATAAAGATAAAAGTCTGTATGTAATGAGAACATCAGTTCAATTCAAATCCAAGCTAAGGATATATACTTAACTCTTTCAGTACGGGAGCCGCAATAGCTTAGTGGTTAGTGAACTGGACTACAAAGGACATGAAGTAGGGTTCGATTCCAACCGAAGGCTTCCGGTTCACCCAGCCTTTAATGGGTACCGGATGTTTTTTCTGGGAAAGTAAAGCGGCACGGTCATAATATCGACAACATTACCCTAAAAATCATGTGCCGAAGGTCTGTAAAATGTATGGTCACTAACACCATATTCCCTATACGCCACTTGGCGTACGGGGGTACTTTAATTTTTTTTTTCTCTCATTTCGGAAGGTTTTTATCGGTGCATCGAAACAGATTTCAGAGACAAAATTTTCATAGTTTTAAGAATCAATCTAGATGCTTTATATTCATCTAAGACATAACATATTGTTTATTGATTTTTAGATAATTGAACAAGGTATTAGATTTCACCAACACCATGATGATACAATAAATGTTAAAAGAAAACGGCTTGGTGGCGGTTAACACAAATCAAAGTGAGAGTGACGCACGCTGCGGATAAACGTACGTGACCGAAATCGACATGATGCATAGCGCGGCTAAACGTACGTGACCGATATCGACATGATGCATAGCGCGGCTAAACGTACGTGACCGATATCGACATGATGCATAGCGCGGCTAAACGTACGTGACCGATATCGACATGATGCATAGCGCGGCTAAACGTACGTGACCGATATCGGCATGATGCATAGCGCGGCTAAACGTACGTGACCGATATCGACATGATGCATAGCGCGGCTAAACGTACGTGACCGATATCGACATGATGCATAGCGCGTCTAAACGTACGTGACCGATATCGACATGATTCATAGCGCGTCTAAACGTACGTGACCGATATCGACATGATTCATAGCGCGTCTAAACGTATGTGACCGATATCGGCATGATGCATAGCGCGGCTAAACGTACGTGACCGATATCGACATGATGCATAGCGCGGCTAAACGTACGTGACCGATATCGACATGATTCATAGCGCGTCTAAACGTACGTGACCGATATCGACATGATGCATAGCGCGGCTAAACGTACGTGACCGATATCGACATTATGCATAGCGCGGCTAAACGTACGTGACCGATATCGACATGATTCATAGCGCGTCTAAACGTACGTGACCGATATCGGCATGGTGCATAGCGTCTAAACGTATGGAAAGATTTTAG
Organism: Megaustenia siamemsis; assembly: GCA_032433765.1. NCBI lineage: Eukaryota > Metazoa > Mollusca > Gastropoda > Stylommatophora > Ariophantidae > Megaustenia > Megaustenia siamemsis. The sequence goes on along the minus strand of JAVIAB010000059.1, from coordinate 36,878,141 downwards.
ACGTATGTTTACTTTCGCACTTTCAAACCTTATCGTTTAGTTAGTAGCCCCGGTAACCTAGTTGGGAAAACCACCTGGACTTGACTACCGACGTTCGGACAACCCGTGTTCGATTCCCGCTGGGAGCAGTGTGAATTGTACTCGTGGTTGGAAAAAAAAATACCCCCACGGTCGACCCAGCCGTTGGCAAAAGTGGGTACCAGGGCATTACCCTGGGAAGGTGAGGAATGTCGCCTCGCGAATGTTGCATCTTAGTTTCGATGCTTGTGACACTATACAGAAATCTCCGAACATTTCTGGATAGGCGGCCGAGCACATACGGGTGTAAACTCGCGTGCTATGACGCCGGTTCAAGTCTGGTACTTTACCTTTACCTTTACAATTACAAGTAATTATATGATCGACGGTTTCCAGGTTCATCCAGCCTTTAATGGGTACCGGATTTTTATATGGGAAAGTAAAGCGACACGTGTGTAATACCAACCACATTACCTCAAAAAATCATGGTCACTAAAACCACATTCCCTATACGCCACTTGGCGTGACGAGGCTCTTTACTTTTTTTCAATTTTATATCGCGCCAAAAATAATGAATAATAATAATTTAAAACAAAGAGATGTGATACAAAGAAATGGGAACTAAATATCTTCGGTCCGTTAGATGGTGGGAATAGTAGTGGTTATAAAACTGGCCTATATGTACACTCGTGGTGGTGATGACGACGACTCGTGAAATGAATTCACTTTATTTACATTCTGCGTCTCATTTAGCAAATTTATTTCTTGGAAGTTATCACCCACAAGAACGCTTTCTATAGATCCGGCAACGATCCTGAATTGTATTTGATTCAACAATGTAGTGTCCTGGTATAGTCAACACAAAGCAGGTGGCTGGAATATTGAAGTATACAACGGTTCCCAAACTGCTGACATACGTGGCTCCCCCCTTTCTCTATCAGTGGCGGCCTCATGGCAGCTACGATCACTCTAGTCGGGTAAACTCTGATTTCCTGATGGGATATATAAGATGATGATCATCATCAAGTACAATGCCTACTGGTGTAGGTGATCATGTCTCTCCACAAATTTCGATCTCGACAGTTATTTATCATTTCTGTTGTTGACCTTCTGCCAAGCCATTCTCTTAAGTTGTATGGTATTTTTTTCCGTTTGCTTCCCTCTATCTCTTCGTTCCTCAACTTTCCCAGTTGTCACAATATATTCCAGCTGTTCCCTTCTCATCATGGCCACAAAATGATAATTGTTTCTTCCTAATATTGGAAATTAGCTCTCTCTTTGCTTTGGCCTTTTTCAGAACGTTTTCATTACTCTTCTTCGCTGTCCACGGTATTCTCAACACTTTTCTGTAAAACCAGTTTTCTACAGCCTCCAGTGATTTTCTTGTCTGTTGTCCTATTGTCCATGATTCACAACCATGTGTTAAGACTGGCTCTACATAACATTTAAGAACTCTTTTTCTTGTTTATAGTCAAAAAGGGATTCCACAGTATCTTCCTAATTTTTTTGGAAAGCTGCTTTTATCTGAGCCATTCCTCATCTTTCCTCTGTTATGCATCTTCCATTTGAGGTTAAAATTATTCCTAGATATTTAAATTCATTTATGTGTTTTAACATTGCTCCACTTGTCTTTATCTCTGCGGTGATATCTTTTTATTTGTTGCTACTATTGCTTCTGTCTTTTTGCTATTAAGGCTGTGTCCTTAATTTTTGCTTTCTTTCACTATAATGTCTAACATTTCTTGTAACTCGTTTTCATTTTTAGTGATTAAGACTGTATTATCAGTATATCTTAGATTATTATTATAACCTCCAATTGTTACTCCAGGCATGCCTCTTTTGGATCTTAAAATAATCTCACTATACATATTAAATAAATCTGGTGACAGCATACAACCTTGCCTAACCCCCTGTTTTGTTTATTGAAACATTCCCAATTGATTTCCAGCTCTTATGGCCGATAACTGTTGCCTGAACATATTCTTTTTATAAGATGATAAATGACTGAATGAACATTATCCTGTAGAAACTCGGCTATGTACTAAAATATATTATGCCCATACGGATGTTGTGATTTATAAACACACACTACAATATCATCGATGTGGCGCCCTTGCCAAAGTTTGGCGACGCCCCTGGTAGTTTCGTCCTATAAATGTTTATCTGCTAAACAAGTATTCAACCCTACCGGGAGATACTTGTCTTAATAGGAAAGTACAGAAATACAATTTATTCCCGAGCTGTGATCGAACCCTATGCTATAGTCATGAGTACACCTGCGTGAAAGACATCGTCTACGATAGCTAATTTTTAGTTAGCTGAGTGGCGGTGTTCGCTAGCGTTCGGCAAGGCGCAGTGCCAAGGGGTACGGGTTCGATCCTGCTTCGGGCCATATATTGTTCGTTGTTTTTTTTTTCTGTTGTTGTTTATTTGTCTTTTTTTTCTGAGTGCTGTAAAACATACCTCTTCTTCCTATGATTTGCTGAATTATCGCCTCGGAAGTTTCTCTCTATAATAATATTCATTTATTATTAGGCTCCACAGTCTAGGAACCACTGCCGTATAAGGTTAATTTCTAGCATATAAACCCCTCATTGCGTCCCAGCAGCCTCAGCTGTGTTCAGTCTTTTTCGGGCAGACGACGAGTAGTAAGTGTGCTGATATTTCGCTCCATTCGTTGTTCAAACACATTTTCTATTCAGTACTATCTGTAGTATTGCTATTTTTATTATTTCGAATTACATATGAACAGGAAGCAATAAATATTTGAACATCACGACAAAGAGGTCTTCTTCTAACAAAATTAACAAACCTAAAACAATGTATACAAAAAGTACTTCTGGGAAGGCATTATTTAATGACTCGCGAAATCTCAAGAGTATAAAAGTATCAGGCAGATTATATGGCAGAGCCAGAAGGTGAGTGAGAACATCACTAATGCTATTCAGGGACGCGCTAAAATGGTGGATGTTACCTCATTGGTGATAAATAGTAACGTTGTGTTTTTTTTTTAGAGATGTAGTTACAAGTTCCATACAGTAGAACGAGGCAGCGAAACACATGTTTTACTCAAGGCGTTCGGGCAAACAAACAAGCGTGACCCCTTTTAGTAATTACGAATTCTAGCAAAATATTAATAAATAAGTTCACAAATCAATAGTGTTTTATTGTTAAACGAAAGTTCGGAATAGAGTATAACACTTAAATGTGACCGATTGTATGTGAGTGAACTTGGACTGCCTGTGTCAGAGAACAAGAACTCCCTGTGTCAGTGAACATGGACTCCCTGTGTCAGACTATTCTCGAACTCCCTGTGTCAGAGAACTCGGACTCCCTGTGTCAGAGAACTCGAACTCCCTGTGTCAATGAACATGGACTGCCTGTGCCAGCTAGTGTAAGACCTTTCACTTAGACCTGTGGGCCGTGAGAGAATTCCTGGAAAACCACCAATTAGCATGACATTTTCAGCTTTTCGAGCAGGGGCGATTGTGGGTAGAGTGAAGTCAACCATCTATTCTCCTATAATTGAACACGTCACGCAATATGGTTGGTTTTCCATTTTATTTTATGTCCACTGGCCTTAGTAATTCTATAGTTGGCTGTGGTAAGACAAATATAGTTGTTGACAATTATACTATTTCACTGTTTCTATTCCTTTGTTCATTGGACAACATTATAGAATAGTTTTTTTTTTTTTTTTTAGTTCGGAATGAAAGGGATAAATGATGGTAACCAAAAAAAAAAGGTCCGGTGGACAAATGGTAAAATGAAGGACCCGCGCCGTGTTATCTAGGTCCTCCCTGACTACTTCTTTACTTAAACTCCATGTGGAGCAAAGGTCTTTAACAAACACTTTCAAAGTCGTCCTGTTTGATGTCATTCTTTTAAGATCGTTCTATGTCTTCCCCACTTCTTCATCTTTGGTTATATTCTTCTCCAAAAATATGTTTGCCTACACCTTTGTCTTCTCCCCTGGCGATTCCTTGAAAAACATAAAACCTGTTGTATAATATTTCCATTTGTGTCTTATCCAGAGCCATCGTCTATGTCGTACCGCTTTGCCCACTGGGGTTTGTCTGGTACTCTCCAATAATGTTGTCCTACAATTTAGTTCTATTTGCTCTGTACAAGCTTTTATCTTCGTGAAATGAAAAAAAAAAACAACTCTCCTCGTTGAACACAGACCGGGTTACTTTTGAACGTGAGGCGAACATGAACGATGAGGCGAACTTTCGTGAGGCTAACTATCGTGGGTGGAACATCGCAATCTATACGGTACAGTGAGCCCATAACATTAATAGGAAGTAGAAGAAGAGGAAGAAGAAGAATGAAGTATCTAATTTAACAGTAAAAGTAAAGAGTAAAGTGCCTCGTCACGCCAAGTGGCGTATAGGGAATATGGTGTTAGTGACCATCAATTTTACAGACCTTCAGCACATGATTTTTGGGGTAATGTGGTCGTAAACTAACCAGGGTAAAAGAATATTTGTGTACAAAAACCAATTTAATTATATATATATTCGCGTGTGTTACAGGGGCCTCATTATAAGGGAAGTAAAGAATAGTGACACTGTGACCTTTCAGGCATGTCGTAAGAGGTGACTAAGGAGCTTGATTGATGGCTTGACAAGCTGTCATTATAAAAAAGTATTGTTATGGAAACAGAGCCATAGATTTTAGAAGCAGTGATCTCTGCAATATGTGCCATTTTGACACGCAAGGTTTCTGTTTTTAAGATTGTGGTTCTGCCCTATGTGCCGTTTTCGGCTCGAAAGGACAATATATATGTATATCAGATATGGGTAAGCCTACTTTGCTGTTTCAGTGTAAATCTGAACTGAGAGACATGTGCGAGGTGAGCTCGACTCCTCTGTCCTGCTCTAAACACCTTCCTTGTTTAGGGTGTGGGGAAACTAAATGGCAGAAACACTTGCTCCACGTCAGAATGTTTCGATTTGCCCTGTTCCGAAGTTCTACGTAAAAAACTCTGGTTTACCATCATCACCACATTATCTAATCTCTTCAGTTCACCTAATGTACACCCCTTTCCCACAATCAGTAAATATATAATATAAAGAGTGCTCATAATACCATCTAATGTACACCCTTTCCCACAATCAGTAAATATATAATATAAAGAGTGCTCATAATACCATCTAATGTACACCCCCCGCCCACAATAAGTACATATATAATATAAAGAGTGTTCACAATATCATCTAATGTACAAACTCCCCCCCCCCACAATAAATAAATATATAATATAAAGAGTGTTCATAATACCATCTAATGTACACCCCCCCCCCCCTGCTCACAATCAGTAAATATATAATATAAAGAGTGCTCACAATACCATCTAATGTACACCCCCCCGCCCACAATCAGTAAATATATAATATAAAGAGTACTCACAATACCATCTAATGTACACCCCCCCCACGCCCACAATCAGTAAATATATAATATAAAGAGTGTTCACAATACCATCTAATGTACACCCCCCCACGCCCACAATAAGTAAATATATAATATAAAGAGTGTTCACAATACCATCTAATGTACACCCCCCCCCCACGCCCACAATATGTAAATATATAATATAAAGAGTGCTCACAATACCATCTAATGTACACACCCCCCCCACGCCCACAATAAGTAAATATATAATATAAAGAGTGCTCACAATACCATCTAATGTACACACCCCCCCCACGCCCACAATAAGTAAATATATAATATAAAGTGTGCTCACAATACCATCTAATGTACACCCCCCTCCTCAGCCCTCAATACCATCGCGATGACTTTATTTCTGTATTTGCTTAGACGGGTCAACGCCACAATTTTTATAACCGCCTTATAGATGTAAATATACAAATAGTTATATAAAATAAATCGCTACAGAAACTATGCTTTTTTTTTAAAAAAGCGACTCTTTTACGACACTTTTTCCCTTTCTGAAACCTACCTCCGAGTTAACTGTGGAAATGAGAATCAATAATACATTGCCAGTGCAGTAACAGTAAGGGGGGTTACATGTTTGTGATTTTATTTCATTCCGTGGGACAACAAACCCATTAATCCTGCTGACGCCCACAAACGATCGCTTTCCATCCTGCCACACCTCTCCTTTGTTACCTAAACTATTACTTCTAAAGCTGAAGTATATGGTTGTGTATAGTTCAATCAGTTGCAAAGATAATTCTCGGTTTATCCTTTTTTTTAAATATAAATTTGGACTTTCTTTTGTTTTCGTTGATCCTACTGTAAATGCCGAGCTGAGTCGCGGAGAGGAGGGTGTGCACTTCTCTGGCCTTCGTTGCTTGTGTAACTTGAGTTGTTTCTATGCTGTATTTATTTAATATCTCGTTTATTCCATCCATCCATCCACCTATCCATCCATCCATCCATCCATCTCTCTCTCTCTCTCTCTCTCTCTCTCTCTCTCTCTCTCTCTCTGCTTCCCTTTATCTCTATAGCTTTATGTTTTCACGTAATACATTCTAGCTTCAGGTTGAAGAGGTTTAAAAATTATTGGCTCAATATCAAAACCATTTGATTCTTTGTTTGATATTGCCAATAGTCGGTGTCATCCCATCATTTTCCCAAAGTTTCATTTCTTATAATATCTCTCCCAGTTATTTTTAAAATTATATTTAAGCGTTTCTTATACATTTATTTTTGCATTTGTGTGCAAACTATGTATTCGAGAATTTTCTGACATTGGTAAAACAATGTTTCTGTTAATTCATATATTTCTTGTTTGCAGTGTCATACTCAGATGTTTCAATATCGGTGCTGTTTGCTTTTTTTTTCCACTATTTGCTTTTTAGATTTTGTTTCTAGATTTTTGATACAGAAAGACGATAGCGCTGGATAGGACACACACTGCTGAAGCCAAATGAGAGTATTACACATCAGGCCCCTTTTTTTTGGAATCCACAAGGAAAGAGACAAAGAGGACTACCAAATTCCTCTTGGAGAAATCAGATGAAAGCAGAGATGAAGATGAAGGGGAAGACATGGAATGTTCTTAAAATAATAGCAAGAAACAGAATAGTTTGGAAAGTGATTGTTGAAGACCTGTGCTCCACATGGAGCTGAAAGGTAGTAGAAGAAGAAGATTTTGTTTCACGTGCTTGGTCACTGGTTTATAAAGTGGTTAGTTACTAACAAACTCCAGTACTGGTCACAAAAATATCAAACTTTGAAACCGATTCTTAGCCCTCAACGACAGAACGATATAAACAGACTATAGTACATTGTATTGTTGTCCAATTAAACAAAGGAGAAATATTATTTTAAAGCCGTGACCTTTAGTTCAGCGTGAGAGTTGGTTGGCCCAGACGGGTCAATGATTTTCTGACAAGTGACCGAAAGTTCACTTCGTGGAAATATCTACTGACCAAGGTTTTAGCTTTCGGTCTGCAAATATGAATATATATTGGACTTGGCGACCATGCCGTTGAGGACATATTACATATCAAACATGCACAAATATAGTAAGGTATATCATCGACTGTCTCCGAAAGTCTTCCTAGCCGTAGTTCCCTAGTGAGTCTTTGTGTCGCCACGTTGAGATTGTCATGATCTTTCGCCTTTGGTGTTAGCTTCTGGGTTTGTTAGAAAGCTCACTTTGTCCAGTATTTGAGGTCATCAATCCTTTTTCTACTTTATCGTCTTCAGCCTTTCGTTGTTTTCCTATTCAGGATAGGTAATTCCACGATAAGAATTGTTTTAAAGTACATTTTGTCTGCTTCCTGGGCGGAAATATTTTAAATAATTTGTAACGAACAGTTGACATATTTAGTAAAATTAAAAAAAAGTAAAGTACCCCCGTCACGCCAAGTGGTGTATTGGGAATATGGTGTTAATGACCATACATTTTACAGACCCTCGGCACATGATTTTTGGGGTAATGTGGTCGGTATTACGCCCGTGCCGCTTTACTTTCCCAGAAAAAAATCCGGTACCCATTAAAGGCTGGGTGAACCGGAAGCCGTCTGTTGAGATCGAACCCTACCTCTTGTCCTTTGTAGTCCAGTCCACTAACCACTGAACTATCGCGGCTCTCAACAAGTAATGGTAATGCCATAACAAATGTACTAACATGAAAACAAATATCACCAGAGCTAAAACTAAGAATAGCCAAATGTTATATCTTCTCAATATTCATGTAAGGTGAAAAAGCACGGACATCAGAAAAGAAAACAGAACAGAAAATTGAAGTTTTTGAAAAGTGGATCTATAGAAGTAAAAGAAGAATTGGACTGAAAGAAAAGAAAACAAACGATGATGTCTTAAAACAACTAAAAATTAAAAAAAACAACTACTAGACACAATTCATACAAGACAAATGATATTTTTGGGGCATGTTAAAAGACACAACACCCCACTGAAAGTAATATTAGAAGGGAAAATACAAGGTAAAAGGGCAGAGGCAGACCAAGACTAACATGGACGAGTAACATCAAAAGATGGAGAAGTCAGCCTTTGACAACCTGCATCATCAAAGCAAGAGACAGAGCGGAATGGCGCTCTATAGTAGCCAACCTTCGATGCGGAGACGGCACTCAATGATGATTTTTTTTTTTTTTTATGTAACCAGTGCTTTATTTTTTCTTTAAAAAAATGTTTACCCGAACTGAACTCTTTCTGTACGGAAGCTTTTTATCGTTGCAACGAAGGATATTTGAGAGACACAATTTGTCATCATTTTAAGAATCAAACTACATATTTATATTTCCCTACAATTTGTCATCATTTTAAGAATCAAACTACATATTTATATTTCCCTACTATATAACATATTATATATGAATTTTTAGATAATTGATCAAGGTATTAGATTTCATCAATACCAAGATGATGCATGGCGTAAAAAGATGATGGTTTGATGACGGCTCACACTAATCAAGTTGGGAGTGACGCACTGTGCGGTGAAACGAACGGAAAGAGTTAAGGACAAGACAGTCCACGGACATTAAGACAGAGTTAAGCATGACATACAACGAGAAAGTTGTAGTCTTTTAGGGCCGCTGAATCACGGATATACTTTAGCATTATCGTTGTCTATCACCATATCATGAACATGTAAATTAGCCGCCATTCTAGTTTCCTCATTGACTTCATCGGTATAATCAGATCACAACAGGCAGTGACTGACGGCAGTTGTTAGAGTCGTTGTGGGGGTCTATTCTAAAAAGTATCCCCTTTATTTTCGTGCTAGGTCACACGGACGTAAGAGGTTATGAACGTGATGGCAGATTTGTCAGTTTGGCTGATGTTGAGTGCGGAAGAGCAATGAACCGCTTTGATATTGTGAATGCCCGCAGGTACACTGGGCAAAAAAAAAACCACTCGAAAAATTACCCTGAATCCGCAGTCAAACAAAGTTGCCGATTATCATGTCCAGATGGGAGATGCCAGACGAGAGCGCTACCCAGGAATCCAAAGAAGACTTATCAAACAACACAACACTGATGAACTTAGTCGCTACACGTTAATGTTCTTTAGAAGAGATCCAATGTACAATGAGGATCATATGTGAACTAAACTAAACTAGTTCTAATTTTTAGTTACTTATGGAATATGTATCTCAGTAATGTTCTTAAAGAGGTCAAAGCAAAAAGAGAGCTAAGTTCCAATATTAGGAAGAAACAATCATCATTTTTTGGTCATGTAATGAGAAGAGAACAGTTGGAATATTTTGTAACAACTGGGAAAATTGAGGGACGAAGAGATAGAGGGAAGCAAATAGAGAAAATAACAGACAGCTTAAGAGAATGGCTTGGCAGAAGGTCAACAACAGAAATGATAAAGAACTGTCGAGATTGAAAGTTGTCGAGAGACATGATCACCTACGCCAGTAGGCCCGGTACTTGATGATGATGATGATGATGATCTCAGTAATATAAGTTTACCAAAACGCTACTTATGGAATATGTATCTCAGTAATATAAGTTTACCAAAACGCTACTTATGGAATATGTATCTCAGTAATATACGTTTACCAAAACGCTACTTATGGAATATGTATCTCAGTAATATAAGTTTACCAAAACGCTACTTATGGAATATGTATCTTAGTAATATAAGTTTACCAAAACGCTACTTATGGAATATGTATCTTAGTAATATAAGTTTATCAAAACGCTACTTATGGAATATGTATCTTAGTAATATAAGTTTACCAAAACGCTACTTATGGAATATGTATCTTAGTAATATAAGTTTACCAAAACGCTACTTATGGAATATGTATCTCAGTAATATAAGTTTACCAAAACGCTACTTATGGAATATGTATCTCAGTAATATAAGTTTACCAAAACGCTTTCCCGACCGTTCCAACGGAGAGAAAGCCCTAATGTTTGGCAATAAAAGTTAGTTTGAACTACAATTGAGGTCTTTTATAATCCTTGAAGGTAGAGTCTGAGTTGAACGGATAGTGCCTTGACATTAAGAAGGCAGACCATTTAGGGCTGCTTCAAGGTAGATAATTCAGTAGGCAAAACAGAGAGAGAGAGAGAGGGAGTAACAGAGAGAGTGACACAGAGAGAGGGGTGTGACAGAGAGGAAGTGTGGCAGAGAGTGGCAGAGAGAGAGGGAGTGTGACAGAGAGAGAGTGACATAGAGAGGGAGTGGCAGAGAGAGACAAAGAGAGATATAGAGAATGATAGAGAGATAGAGAGAGGGATGACAGAGTAAGGGAGTGACAAAGAGATACAAAAAGAGACAGCGAGATACAAAGAGAGGGAGTGATAGAGAGAGGTAGAGGGAGAGGGACAAAGAGAGACAGAGAGAATGTCAGAGAGAGTGACAGATAGAGACAAAAAGAGATAAATGGAGTGGAAGACAGATAAATAAGGAGAGGGAGTGACAGAGAGAGATAGAAAGAGACAGAGGGAGTGACATGGAGAGTGGCAGAGAGAGACAGTCACACGGAGCGACAGAGAGAGTTTGAGAGAGAGATAGAGCGAGAGATAGAAAAAGAGATGGAATGACAGAGGGACAGTGATAGACAGAGAGAGATAGTGAGTGACAGCGAGATAGAGAGAGACAGACAGACAGAAAGAGAGATATATTAGGTTAATATATTCTTGTAGGTTCTTAGTCAGGACTGTAGGAGAGAATCATATGTAGAATTAGACAGCGATGAATTCAGCAATCAGAGAGCAAATAAGAGATCTAAACGTGGGCTGCTTTCCCTGGTCTATTCGCACTCTCGCGGCCAAACTTTGGAAGGTATGTTGCAAGACCATCATTTTGCCTATAGGAAAGTTTCGATGAAATTTATTGCGTGCTTTTCAAGTCATTGGAAAATAATAATAATAATAATAACATGTGTCATATGGTTTGACCGGGGGAGGGGGGGAAGTCGCCGACCTCGAGACAGAGAGGTTGTGGGTTCAAATCCCGGCTGCACCACCAGTTTGGATTTTTATTTGTGATTTCTCTCCGCGGCAACCACCCCTGGTCTCAGCAGCGAGGCCCGGCTTGAAACGTCAATTACTCATGGACGGGAAAAAAAATATGAGTACCTCCGAAGACGGAGTTATCTGCCTGTGCTGCGAAGGACCCCTGTGCAAACGGCTGCCAGGGAAAAACGGATTAACACGCAATATTCATTTCCTAGTCGCCTAGACTTCGTCAGAGGTAAAAGCTGGTGAACGCAAAAAAGAAAAGAAAATGGTTTGGCGAAGTAAAGCGGCGCGGGCGTAATACCGATCACATTACACCGAAAATCATGTGCCGATGGTCTGTAAAATTTATGGTCACTAACACCATAATCCCTATACGCCACTTGGCGTGACGGGGGTACTTTACTTTTTTTTACCGTGCCAAGACACCAAGCTATCTATATAGTTTTATAGTATATTATCTTTTTGATGTCCTCGATATTTCTGTACCTGTGTTTTGTCAGTTGTAACCAAGTATTCCAAGTTTTCTTTTCTTATAAACTACTCAGGAAATATCGGTTCTTTCTTTCTGATGTTTTTTTTTTTTTTTGAGCTCCCTTTCATTGAGGCCGTTGAGAATTTCCTTGTTGGTCTGTTTGGCTGCCCAGTGAACTATTACCATTCTTCTGGGAAATCCCATCTCCGTATTTTAATTTATTTGGGGAACATGCAAATAATAGCAGTGCTGAGGTAAAGCTGGTAGCAAGTAGGGAACATGCAAATAATAGCAGTGCTGAGGTAAAGTTGGTAGCAAGTAGGGAACATGCAAATAATAGCAGTGCTGAGGTAAAGCTGGTAGCAAGTAGGGAACATGCAAATAATAGCAGTGCTGAGGTAAAGCTGGTAGCAAGTAGGGAACATGCAAATAATAGCAGTGCTGAGGTAAAGCTGGTAGCAAGTAGGGAACATGCAGATAATAGCAGTGCTGAGGTAAAGTTGGTAGTAAGTAGGGAACATGCAAATAATAGCAGTGCTGAGGTAAAGTTGGTAGCAAGTAGGGAACATGCAAATAATAGCAATGCTGAGGTAAAGTTGGTAGCAAATAGGGAACATGCAAATAATAGCAGTACTGTGGTAAAGCTGGTAGCAAGTAGGGAACATGCAAATAATAGCAGTGCTGAGGTAAAGCCGGTAGCAAGTAGGGAACATGCAGATAATAGCAGTGCTGAGGTAAAGTTGGTAGCAAGTAGGGAACATGCAAATAATAACGGTGCTGAGGTAAAGTTGGTAGCAAATATGGAACATGCAAATAATAGCAATACTGAGGTAAAGTTGGTAGCAAATAGGGAACATGCAAATAATAGCAGTGCTGAGGTAAAGTTGGTAGCAAGTAGGGAACATGCAAATAATAGCAGTGCTGAGGTAAAGCTGGTAGCAAGTAGGGAACATGCAAATAATAGCAGTGCTGAGGTAAAGTTGGTAGCAAGTAGGGAACTTGCAAATAATAGCAGTGCTGAGGTAAAGCTGGTAGCAAGTAGGGAACATGCAAATAATAGCAGTGCTGAGGTAAAGCTGGTAGCAAGTAGGGAACATGCAGATAATAGCAGTGCTGAGGTAAAGTTGGTAGTAAGTAGGGAACATGCAAATAATAGCAGTGCTGAGGTAAAGTTGGTAGCAAGTAGGGAACATGCAAATAATAGAAATGCTGAGGTAAAGTTGGTAGCAAGTAGGAAACATGCAAATAATAGCAGTGCTGAGGTAAAGCTGGTAGCAAGTAGGGAACATGCAAATAATAGCAGTGCTGAGGTAAAGTTGGTAGCAAGTAGGGAACTTGCAAATAATAGCAGTGCTGAGGTAAAGCTGGTAGCAAGTAGGGAACATGCAAATAATAGCAGTGCTGAGGTAAAGTTGGTAGCAAGTAGGGAACATGCAAATAATAGCAGTGCTGAGGTAAAGCTGGTAGCAAGTAGGGAACATGCAAATAATAGCAGTGCTGAGGTAAAGCTGGTAGCAAGTAGGGAACATGCAGATAATAGCAGTGCTGAGGTAAAGTTGGTAGTAAGTAGGGAACATGCAAATAATAGCAGTGCTGAGGTAAAGTTGGTAGCAAGTAGGGAACATGCAAATAATAGCAATGCTGAGGTAAAGTTGGTAGCAAGTAGGGAACATGCAAATAATAGCAGTGCTGAGGTAAAGTTGATAGCAAATAGGGAACATGCAAATAATAGCAGTACTGAGGTAAAGCTGGTAGCAAGTAGGGAACATGCAAATAATAGCAGTGCTGAGGTAAAGCTGGTAGCAAGTAGGGAACATGCAGATAATAGCAGTGCTGAGGTAAAGTTGGTAGCAAGTAGGGAACATGCAAATAATAACGGTGCTGAGGTAAAGTTGGTAGCAAATATGGAACATGCAAATAATAGCAATACTGAGGTAAAGTTGGTAGCAAATAGGGAACATGCAAATAATAGCAGTGCTGAGGTAAAGTTGGTAGCAAGTAGGGAACATGCAAATAATAGCAGTGCTGAGGTAAAGCTGGTAGCAAGTAGGGAACATGCAAATAATAGCAGTGCTGAGGTAAAGTTGGTAGCAAGTAGGGAACTTGCAAATAATAGCAGTGCTGAGGTAAAGCTGGTAGCAAGTAGGGAACATGCAAATAATAGCAGTGCTGAGGCAAAGTTGGTAGCAAGTAGGGAACATGCAAATAATAGCAGTGCTGAGGTAAAGCTGGTAGCAAGTAGGGAACATGCAAATAATAGCAGTGCTGAGGTAAAGCTGGTAGCAAGTAGGGAACATGCAAATAATAGCAGTGCTGAGGTAAAGTTGGTAGCAAGTTTTGAACATGCAAATAATAGCAGTGCTGAGGTAAAGCTGGTAGCAAGTAGGGAACATGCAAATAATAGCAGTGTTGAGGTAAAGTTGGTAGCAAGTAGGGAACATGCAAATAATAGCAGTGCTGAGGTAAAGTTGGTAGCAAGTAGGGAACATGCAAATAATAGCAATGCTGAGGTAAAGTTGGTAGCAAGTAGGGAACATGCAAATAATAGCAGTGCTGAGGTAAAGTTGATAGCAAATAGGGAACATGCAAATAATAGCAGTACTGAGGTAAAGCTGGTAGCAAGTAGGGAACATGCAAATAATAGCAGTGCTGAGGTAAAGCTGGTAGCAAGTAGGGAACATGCAGATAATAGCAGTGCTGAGGTAAAGTTGGTAGCAAGTAGGGAACATGCAAATAATAACGGTGCTGAGGTAAAGTTGGTAGCAAATATGGAACATGCAAATAATAGCAATACTGAGGTAAAGTTGGTAGCAAATAGGGAACATGCAAATAATAGCAGTGCTGAGGTAAAGTTGGTAGCAAGTAGGGAACATGCAAATAATAGCAGTGCTGAGGTAAAGTTGGTAGCAAGTAGGGAACATGCAAATAATAGCAGTGCTGAGGTAAAGCTGGTAGCAAGTAGGGAACATGCAAATAATAGCAGTGCTGAGGTAAAGTTGGTAGCAAGTAGGGAACATGCAAATAATAGCAGTGCTGAGGTAAAGCTGGTAGCAAGTAGGGAACATGCAAATAATAGCAGTGCTGAGGTAAAGCTGGTAGCAAGTAGGGAACATGCAAATAATAGCAGTGCTGAGGTAAAGTTGGTAGCAAGTTTTGAACATGCAAATAATAGCAGTGCTGAGGTAAAGCTGGTAGCAAGTAGGGAACATGCAAATAATAGCAGTGTTGAGGTAAAGTTGGTAGCAAGTAGGGAACATGCAAATAAT
Organism: Megaustenia siamemsis; assembly: GCA_032433765.1. NCBI lineage: Eukaryota > Metazoa > Mollusca > Gastropoda > Stylommatophora > Ariophantidae > Megaustenia > Megaustenia siamemsis. The sequence continues at coordinate 36,862,959 of JAVIAB010000059.1, read as the reverse complement.
AGCAGTGCTGAGGTAAAGTTGGTAGCAAGTAGGGAACATGCAAATAATTGCAGTGCTACGGTAAAGCTGGTAGCAAGTAGGGAACATGCAAATAATAGCAGTACTGAGGTAAAGCTGGTAGCAAGTAGGGAACATGCAAATAATTGCAGTGCTGCGGAAGAAGTGTACGTTACACCCCACCACTTGCTCTTTTTAATTTATGTGTCTGCTGTCCATGATTCACTTCCATAGGTCAGAACTGGGCCTATACAGCGCCGATACTTTCTCACTTCCAGAAATAAATGTTTGTGTCTGTGTATATCTGTCTATATGTGCGTCTGTTGTGAACGTTTGTATATATATATATATATATATATACGAATATATATATACATATATATATATATGTGTGTGTGTGTGTGTTTGTGTGTGGGGGGGGGGGGTCTATATGTGCATGAGTGTGGTGGTTTGTGTGTATTTTATGTCCACTTTTTTTCTTGTACACAGGGACAATGAGAAAATCAACGGCAACAGTTCCAAATGTACGGAGCCAGAGAGTACAGAGACTGGTGGTAAAGATATTAACTGGTAATTGTTCTTGTTTATATGGTTCAACAATCAATAAACATGTGAATTTCTTTTTTTCTACAGGCATTGACATTCAATTATAACTTAAATTTGACTCCCATCGAAAATTGCATCGTGTTGCCAGCAGTCACACACCGGAAGTCCTAACGACAAATGATATAACCACGACACCTTTTAGGTATCAGTGAAAAGAGAAAAGAAGACAGAAGAACAATCAATACACTTGGGCAGTGTCTACTAGCTCTTTCGGTATCTTGTCTTTGACGAAGAAACCGACAGTCGAATGTACCGAACTTACATCACTTACCAGAGTGTCTGAGGAAATTAAAGAAAGCAGTTCGAATCGGTTATTTTATATTTTATATTATGGAGGGAATTTTACTCGCTTGACATTTTTGCACAAAAAGTCTCAGATAAACTTACTTCCCCGGCAGACCTTCATCATCATCATCAAGTACCGGGCCTGCGCGCGTAGGTGATCATGTCTCTCCACAACTTTCGATCACGACAGTTATTTATCATTTCTATCGTTGACCTTCTGCCAAGTCTGGTATCTTTTCTCTTTGCTTCCCTCTATCGCTTCGTCCCTCAATTTTCCCAGTTGTTACATTATGTTCCAGCTGTTCTCTTCTCATTACATGGCAAAAAAAATGATGATTGTTTCTTCTTAATATTGGAAATTAGATCTCTTTTTGTTTTGGCCTCTTTCAGAACGTTTTCATTACTCTTCTTAGCTGGCCATGGTATTCTCAACATTCTTCTGTAAAACCACATTTCTACAGACTCCAGACTCGACAAACCTTAAGATTTGAATGGAGGCGAAGACGCGCCTCACAGCAGCAGAGCTGGAAGTTGTCAGCAACCCACAGCTGATGGCTTACGCCAGGATCGGTGAACCAGAACCATGTAGACCCTGCTCCACCTCTCCGTGGTGCCTCTATTAACAGACTAACCTGTATAGTCTGGTCGGGCAAGTAGGGATCGAAGAGGGAAGACTAAAAAAATGTTGTGCTGAAGTCGGATGTATTGGGCAGAAAGGCGCAAATATCACAGTTATACTGCAAACCACAACACAATGCAGACACACCCACTTAACGTCCTTTTAAGGGCGGATGATGAAGAGGAATTCTCTAGTCTAAGAATACTCTAGAATACTTTAGTCATCGGGCGAACTCAAGCAAGATATTGGATAAATGTAAAGTAATATTTTAATTATAACTTTGTCCGAGATAGAAACATCGGACCAGCACTTTATCTTTACACGCCTTCAATATTTCCTTAAAGGCAAACTTTGAGCACTATAAATATCTATTATAGATCTAAACATGTCTTATTTGTAAGAAAACCTTTCTTTTTCAACTAAATCCTGTAAGCGTGCCTGGTTCATTTTAGTTATTTTTATTTGTGCCTTCTTCATGACATGGCACAAGCAGTTCAGTATCGACTGACTACTTCATGGCATGGCACAATTAATTCAGTATCGACTGACTACTTCATGGCATGGCACAATTAATTCAGTATCGACTGACTACTTTATGGCATGGCAATTTTCCTCTTCTCATGATGTGCCAGAAAATGTTGATTGTTTCTTTCTGATGTTTTTTTAGGAGCTCCCTTTTGTGTTGCCCTCTTTGAGAACTTCCTCATTGGTCTTTTTAGCTGTCCAGGGAACTTTCAACAATCTTCTGAGAAATCCCATCTCTGTGGCCTCGAATCGTCTTTTCATTTGTTTGTCTACTGTCCATGATTCGCTTCCATAGGTCAGAATTGTTTCTATATAGCACAGATGAACTCTCTTTCTCATTTCTATTGACATAGATTTATTGCATAAGATATTTTTCATTTTCTGAAATGCTATTTTGGCCTGAACTATTCTGCTTTATATTTCTGTGGTGCATCTTCCATCAGATGTTATTATTGTGCCCAAGTATTTGAAACGTTGTACTTGTTTCAAATTTGTCCTGTTTATTTTTATGCTGCATGATGGTGATGATTGTTTCTTCGATATGACCATTACTTCTGTTTTCTTACTATTCAGACTAAGACCTTTCTTGTTGCTTTCTTTTACTATTATGTTTATCATTTCTTGTAGTTCATTCTCTGTCTCTGCTATTATGACTGTTTTATCCATATATCGCAAATTATTTATGTTGTGACCGTTGACTTCAATTCCTTTTTTGTCTACTATTGATCTCATAATAAGTTTGCTGTAAAGTGAAAACAAATCCGGCGACAGAACACATCCTTGTCTGACTCCTTGTTTTAGATATTGGAATTGTCCTGTTTGGTTGTTAATTCGTATAGCTGCTGTTTGTTGCCAGTACATGTTTTTTATGATTTGCAGATCCTTGCCATCAATGTTTAATTTCTCCAGCATTTTGTTCATTTCCACATGCTTTACTTTGTCAAATGCTTTGTGTAGTCTAAAAAGCACACATATAGATCTTTCTTTAGATCTTTTTCAAGATAGGAGATCACAAATGAGAATGCTATGCAGGAAGCAATGGAAAACTTATTAACCATCATAATATCGGTCTCATTTGTCACTGCATATTCAAGGATGTACTTCAAAGGAGATCTGATCAGTGCAGTTGGGATGACCTGAACTAAACTAAACTAAGCTAAACTAGGTGCAGATATGAAAACTTGTCATAAACCATCAAAACAATGCATCTACATACACTCATATCATTTATGGGCAGATAACGTAGAGGAGTAGTTAACAGAGGAACATAAAAGAAGATTGCCAACACCGTATTTACATTTTCACCTTTACTACACACTCCAAATATATATTACTAAACATATTGTTTATTTAATTTTTTAATTTTCAGTTTTACTACAGATTTCAATTTTATTTGTTCTCACAGGAGTGCTATGTTGTGGGTGGAGAGACATGAGGGTGTCTGGATATGCCAGCTCACTGTTGCCATCATCTGTCTTGCTGAATCTGTTTTGGTTCAGTATCTTAGTTATAAAGTAATGTATTATTTGCGATCATGTTTACACACAAACATACATTTATTATCATTCTAAGTTACACTGTAAATTAAATATTTATAAATACATATAAATAAATTGAATTCAAAGTGTCAAAAGCATGTGCTGCAAGATCTATATTGCTTAATCAGTCATGACTGAAAAATAGCTTCTACTACTAAATATTAATGAATTACTATATGTAGTTCATTTACATCACTTCTGCTATACCCTTTAGGTGTTAAGGGCAATACAAACTTCTAGATCTCACTCTACTGCTAACAACCAAGTGTATTGTCTAATTTTTTTCAGCAAAATGCCTAATCACTGCAATGTTGGATCATTTTTTGGTGTCTTTTTTAATTATCATTGAGAGCCATGGTAGCGCAGTGGTTAACTGGACTATTAAGAGGTCAGGGTTTGATTCAGCTTGACTGCTCCTAGGTTTACACAGCCTTAAATGAGTACCAGATGTTTCTAGGAAAGTAGATGGCTTGGTGTGCTACCAACAATGCCAACCATAAAAAGTGACACTAACATCATATTCTCCATTTGCCATTGGCCTGGAGTGAAGCCTGTACCTTTTTTTCATGACTATTAAACTGTAACCATAATTCTATTTTTTTTTTTCTACTACTCTTCCTTTTGCCAACTTTGCCTCAAACCCTCATGCTCAGATCAGTTCCTTCTCTAGGTTTGGAAATATCTTGTCACATTACAACATAGAAAAGATACAATATTAGGGAGTAGGTTGAATCAATGAGGGAGAGTAGAATCCATCAGAAACATAAGATGCCAGTAAAGTAGTGCTACAGACAGATGGTAATAAATGGAAATAGATATGGAGAGACACTTCAAAAGAAACACATTTTTTATTTTATTTTGCATTCGCCAGCTTTCACATCTGATGATGTCCTTAGAGACTAGGAACCGAATTCTGCATGTTAGTCCATTTTTCCCTGGCATCCGTGTGCACACGGGTCTCATGCCATGCTCAGTTTTCGGAGGTACACTTATTTTTTCCATCGATTGAGTAATTGACGTTTCTTGCCTTGAAACTAACCAATCCCCCAAAAGAAAATGATAGAAATGTCAATAACCTAAGGTCTTTTTAGAGTGCAGTGTTGTTGATCTTCATCACATTAGAAAAGTAGCTGCATTGAATGAAGAAGATTAAAGTAAAGACAAAGTATTGTGGTTATGTATAAATTAATACACCAACAAGTATGAAAACAATCATTGTTTTACTAGTAGATATCTGCTTATTTTAAATATGAGAAAATGAGATGCATGTTAGCAATTAGGTGTCTTCTTCTTCTTCTATCCTTCCTCTGCTGCCGTTGGCATCGAGGGGAGAAACAATCTGCGATTCTTTGCTCTTCTGTTGGCCTTTTCTGATGTTATTCCTCCTAGTGACTCTAGTATTCCCTTTATCCATCTCTTTCTCGGTCTTCCTCTTAATCTGGCGTTTTCGTAGCGTTTGTTTATGGCTCTTTGATTCATTGTTAGTTCTTTTTGTCTTGTTATGTGGCCGAACCAATTTATCTGTTGTTTCTTTATGCATTCGATGGCTGGTTCAATTTCGAGTTTCTACCTCAGGTCAGTGTTTCTTACTCTGTCCCTTAAGCTGTTTCCTGTCATTCTTCTGACACATTTCATTTCGGTGGTCGTTATCTTTCTTATTGTTCTAGAGTCCAGCGTCCAATTCTGGCACTGATAGCACAGAGTTGGTAGAAAAATTGATTTGTATATTGTCCATTTTGCTTCCATAGTTATTGCTTTGTTTTTCAATAGTGTTGATACTTGGCCTATAACTTGGCATGCTTTGTTACACCTTATATCTATCTCGGACTCTTGGTTATTGTCTTGTGTTAACGTGCTACCCAGATATTTAAAATTGTCAACTTGCTTCAAAATTAGGTGTGTTTGCTATAATATATGTAAGAAATCAGATGTGTGTGCCATCATATATGTTAAAAATAAGATGTGTATGCTATCATATGTATGAGCAATCAGATGTGTGTGCTATAATATGTGTGAGCATTTAGATATGTGTGCTTTCAAACATATAATAAAATAGAATACACATTAAATGTTGGCAAACAGTTTGTGAGACATGGAAAGGATAAGAGCCCTATTGATATCCTCTTTAGTTATCTCTCAACAAGGACCATTTCAAATAAACAAAATTTATGCAAACTTCTGTCTGCTACAAACTCTCATCTATTCTGAACAATTATACAAATATTTATATTTTGTAACTCTGAAGGTGTAAATGCTCATTTTGTTTTGCTGAACTCGTACTCTGATCATTTTCTTTGGACAGGTTTTATGAAATGATAACATTCTTGAGACATTTTCTCTATAGTTGTTCTTCAGTGGTAAGATTCATAAAATTGCTGAAAATACAGAGCTCTCATTTTTCCTAAGTTTTGTTTTTGTTTTGTACCTTTGATGGGCTTCAAAATATTGCTTAGATTAAAAAAAATATTGTAGCCTTAATTATTCTTTTCTTGACCTTATGCTGCTATGCTTCTGCAAGCTCCTGAGTCTCTATTTTTATTGTTGTAGAGTTTTCTAAGTTAAATACCATCCTTCAGTCTTTTTGATGATTGTACATTTTAATGAGCTTAACTCTTTCTGTACAGACGCTTTTTATCAATGCAATGGAAGAGATTTCAGAGACAACATTTTTCATGTTTTTAAGAATCAATCTACATATTTATATTTATCTAACATATAACATATTATATATGAATTTTTAGATAATTGAACAAGGTATTAGATTTCACCAATACCAAGATGATACAAGACATGTAAAAAGAATATTGTTTGATGGCGGTTCACACTAATCAAATTGAGAGTGGCGCGCTATGTGGCAAAATGTACACTGCCAAAATCAACATGGCACAAAGTGTGTTGAAACATATGGAATGAGTTAAAGTATAAAATTGCAATGATCTACTTTTACTAATTATTAATTTTCTCCGCAGGGAAACATTCTGCAGCAAATAATATCCTTGGAGCTGGCAACAGAACTTGTTACGTCAGTTCCATTTATATTTACGGTAATGTTAGCATTTGCTGAGTGAGTCATTAGGTTTGTGAGTTAGGAAATATACTTGGGTTTAGTTGTTGTTTCTTTTAGTAAAGTAGGTTAATAACTTTGTTAGACTTGGACATTAGATTCTGTGATAATCAGTGAGATAGATTCCAATGAAATGTATGATGAGAGACAGAATGAGCGACAGAATGAGCAATTAGAAGTGAAGAAATAGGAAAACAGCACAGCCAGATTGAATAAGAAACAAGAAATTAGATTGTTTGATATTGTGACAAGTCTAAACACAAATCATACAAATATCAACAAATGTTATGAAAATAACAAACCAGGAGAGCATACACTGAATAAAGTGATAAAATGGAATTCTTGAAACTCTCTGAAATATTATAACAGAAAAGACCAGTCTGAAAGCAAAAAACTTCAAACTATCAATGCCCTTGACACTGAAAGACAAAAGAAGAAGGAAAGAAGAAGAAAAAGAAAGAAGATGAAAGTGGTTTGTGTTTTAGTCAAGTAGGCTATGGATTTATAAAGTGAATTTTGATGGGTTAAATTACATGGTGAATAGGATAAAAATCAATAAAGACTAACAATATTCTGAGTTTGGTTTGAAGCCAAAACAGCAGAATATAGAAATTTTATTTATGTTCCACAAAAGGGCATGTTCAACATTGTTCTTCATTTTTAATTTATGATGTGATATTTCTTTCTCTTTTTTACCTGAAATATATGACTCTGCCATTACTGAGCCTCTTGTTTGTCTTTGATGTTTATTCTAAAGGTTAGATTGAATAGTCTAGTGATCACCACATAAAAATGAAATCGGCTATCAGTCACCTATTTGGTATTATATTCAGACCCTGATGCAATAGTGTGCTATGAATAATTAACTGTTGTTCTATTCTATTCTGTTCTGTTCTGTTCACATCTCGTCTGGTCTCGTCTAGGTCTAGGTCTAGGTCTAGGTCTAGGTCTAGGTCTAGGTCTAGGTCTAGGTCTAGGTCTAGGTCTAGGTCTAGGTCTAGGTCTAGTCTAGTCTAGTCTATTCATGGAATCAGTTTCTTTGTAGGGGCATCCCTTTATCCACCCAACCACCACTACCAGCATTTCTTGAAATGTATACAATCTCACTGTTCCTGTCTGGCGTTGACTGTAAATACATCTGCTTTTCCTACATATCACTTTAGATAGACAAGGCCTATTTTTCACCTTTTGACTAATCAATATAAGCATTTGGAGTTGATATGCAGTTTACATCATTATATTGAGTGCTGTTCAAAGGCTGTCGTTGGAATTGTTTGATGTCAATTAGTTACAACTTACAACTAATTAATATGGACTGCTCTGCCAAGTCAATCAAAGATTTTGCACCATATTTACTGTGTTTAGTGCATTGTTGGCTGCATTTACTAGAATAATTGGTCATCTGTTGGCGCATCCATTGTTGTGTGTGGTGCGTCATCATGATGGCTGATTGTTTATCCCTAAACCGACTGTACGCTTATAATCATCATTATCATCATGTGCCATACTGGTTGGAATAGATGATCATGTCCTTCCACAATCTTCTATCTACAGTGCATCATATCAGTTCTGTTGTTGCCTGTTTTCCATGCCATGACACCAAGCTATCTAGCATTTTCTCTCTTTGTCATCCATGACCTCTTTTTCTTAGCATTTTGCCTGTTGTAACCAAGTATTCCAACTTTCCTCTTCTCATGATGTGCCAGAAAAATGTTGATTGTTTCTTTCTGATGTTTTTTAGGAGTTGCATAAAATATTTTTGTTTATTTTTGTGCTGCATTATGGTAATGATTGTTTCTTCGTTATGACCATTACATCTGTTTTATTACTACTCAGACTGAGACTTTTCCTGTTGCTTTCTTTTACTATTATGTCTATCATTTCTTGTAGTTCATTCTCTGTCTCTGCTAGTAAGTCTGTGTCGTCCGCATATCGTAAATTATTAGTGTTGTGACCATTGACTTCAATTCCTTTTTTGTCTACTATTGATCTCATAATATGTTTGCTGTAAAGTGAAAACAAATCCGGCAACAGAACACAGCTTTGTCTGACTCCTTGTTTTATAAATTGGAATTGTCCTGTTTGGTTGCTAATTCGTATAGCTGCTGTTTGTTGCCAGTACATGTTTTTTATGATTCGCAGATCCTTGCCATCAATGTTTAATTTCTCCAGCATTTTTATTATTTTCACATGCTTTACTTTGTCAAATGCTTTTGTGTAGTCTATAAAAAACTAAAGTTTTTGATAGAATACACCATAATCACCTTACAGACTGCCTAAAAGATATAAATCTGGACGATACAGACATAGACTAATATGTAATTTGTATTGGGAATAAACAGCAATAATAGAAAATAATAAAGAGAACTCTACACCCATTGATATAAAAAGAGGAGTAAGACAGGAATGCATCCTATCACCAAACTTGTTCAATTTATACACTGAGCAAATTTTTAAAAACATCTCAGAGATGCCAGGCCTAAACATTAATGGAAAGATAATCAATAACCTAAGATATGCTGATGATACTGTACTAGCAATACTAAAAAAAAGGAAGAAAAAAGTGGTATGGTGACAGCTTTACGTGGTAATGGACGAAACAAAAGTTGACGTTTCGGCCAAGTAGGCCTTCATCTGGACGAACAACAAACACAAAAATTATATATAACGATATATTAACAAATCTAACTACATGGCGATAATATGCTAGATACTAAAGAAAGGAAAAATAAAAAATTGTCACTTCCCTGTGTTCCTGAGCTGGGTCAGTCTCCAAATGATACTGTACTACTAGCAGAAAAATCCTAAAGATTTACAACAATTACTTAATGTAATAAACATGACAAGCCAAAAATATGGACTAGATATGAATATCAAAAAGACTAAAACTATGATCATAAACAAAGAAAATTCTCAAGACCTACAAATAAATATCAAAGTTGAAGGAATACATCTGGAGACAGTTCAGAGCTACAACTACCTGGGACATACTTTAACCAGTGATGGAAAATGTATAACTGAAATAAACAAAAGAATAGGTGTGGCAAAAAGTAATTTTAATGCCATGAAAAATATACTAACATCAAAACAAATAACACCAGGACCAAAACTAAGAATAGCAAAATGTTACATCTTCTCAATATTCCTGTATGGTGCAGAAACATGGACATTAGACAAGAGAACAAAACAGAAAACTGAAGCCTTTGAAATGTGGATTTATAGAAGAATAGGTAGAATTGGATGGAAAGAAAAGAAAACAAACAATGAAGTTTTAAAACAACTAAAAATAAAAAGAGAACTACTAAACACAATTTAAAACAAGACAAATGAAATTTTTGGGGCATGTTAAAAGACACAACAGCCTAATAAAAGTAATATTGGAAGGGAAAATACAAGGTAAAAGCGGCAGACCAAGACTAACATGGACGAGTAACATCAAAAGATGGACAAGTCAACCTATGACAATCTGCACCATCAAAGCAAGAGACAGAGTGGAATGGCACTCCATGGTAGCCAACCTTCAATGTGGAGACGGCACTCAATGATGATGAAGAGTTTATAAAACACATATATAGACGCTTATAATGAAGGGCGAAATGACGGTGTTTTGTTAATGACTTTGCAGCCCTGGTGTGACTCATGGAGTTCCTTGTTGGTTAGGAGGGATATTGTCTTGATTCAAGACTGTGAGATTGAGGGTAGACTTGTGGACTGGTTTATCATTTCAAAGATTCACATTGCAGGGGACACTGCAGCACATGGAATGTTGTTTGATATATGATGTGGATAATCTGATGCATAACTGTGTTTTATATGTTCGGATTTGGAGACAAAAACGATGTCCTAACATCATCAAGTGCTTTACATTTTCAAAAAAATATGACCATAGACATTCTCAGGATAACGTGAACTTCTGGTCAATATGGCGGATAGGTGGCAGGAACCATTAAAGGCTGTGTCTGAAAAGTGTTCCTTGTTGCAGTTTCCTCCTATTCAAAGTATACTGCAGAAGCTACTGAGTTGAGTGCTTTGTATAAATAACAATAAAATGTTAAAAAAACAATGTCAGTAAAAAATGTTTCTCTGTGGGAGAAATGGTTCTTTAAAGAAAGAAATTTCCTATAGCCGAAGTAAGATATGAGAATAAAACAGGAAGTTCAAATCTTAAACATTCATTTTTTTTATAACTTGAAGATCATCATCATCAAGTACCAGGCCTGCTGGCGTATGTGATCATGTCTCTCCAAAAATTTCTATCTCGACTGTTATTTATCATTTCTGTTGTTGACCTTCTGCCAAGCCATTCTCTTAAGCTGTCTGGTATTTTTTATCTTTGCTTTCCTCTATCTCTTCGTCCTTCAATTTTTCCAGTTGTTACAATATATTCCAGTTGTTCTCTTCTCATTACATGGCTAAAAAAAGATGATTTCACTTGAAGATAGAATATTTAAAAAAAATAGATATAATTCCTATTTGTTTTTTTATGGATACTACTAGATTAATGATAATTTATTGTTTTTATTGAGCATAATATATATAATGCATCTATCTATTGACCTTTCGAGCCGTAGCTGGCCAATTGGGCATAGATCCAGATACTCTTTCTATTATCTAAATTTTTATTCTAGCAGTTTTCAATCCTTGTAAAGATCTTTCATCAAATCTCACCATTTGTCTCTATTCTGTGCAAGCAACTCTATCTCATTGAGGGAGCCAATTCCTGCTGCTCTTACCTCTCTGATCAATGTTCTTCTCAGTGTCTCTCTGGGTTGGCCTCTTTTCCTCTTACCTATTGTTTGCTACATGAGGGCTTGCTTTGCTATTCGGTTATTATCTCTCCTCATCACATGTCTAACATATGATCATTGTCTTTTCTTATATAATGCATACTAACAGCAAAAAGCAAAAGAAAGATCATAACTATTGAAATGAGATGTCTCAGAAAGATACTCAATGTAAACAAACACAGATATTTTGTAAAGAGTAGGTATAGAACATTAATTCTTTGTTACACTCAGAAAGAAAAGAATCAAAACGTTTGGACATAAGCATGTCTACCAGCAAACAGCATTCCTCACAAATAATTAATAATTAGATGCAATAGGAAAATATATACTTTCAAAAAGCTGAGTCAAGAAAATGACTAATGGCACATAAATTATCACGTAAAAAGCAAATAGTAGAACTCTTTCAAGAACATTTCATCTTCACTCAACTCTGTAAGACACAAAAGGATTGAGAATCGAGTAGAACAGATGAAAGTGTAAACTTGAGTAACAATATTTTAACTGGAAGAAACAAAGTTGATAATTTGAGTATATATTTTTGTATTCGACTGATAGCAATTATACATTTTTGTTTCTTCTCATTAGGCTGCTGAAAGTTATACACTAAAAACTTAACATGTTAAAAAATTTGAATAATGAAAGTTTAATTAGATGATTACCTCCATTTTGTAATAATTTGATGATGAAAGTTTAATTAAATGACTACCTGTAGATTGTAATAATTAGATCGTGAAAGTTTAATTAAATGACTACCTGTAGATTGTAATAATTAGATCGTGAAAGTTTAATTAAATGACTACCTGTAGATTGTAATAATTAGATCATGAAAGTTTAATTAAATGACTACCTGTAGATTGTAATAATTAAATGACTACCTGTAGATTGTAATAATTAGATCATGAAAGTTTAATTTAAAAATGGCTACCTGCAGATTGTAATAATTAGATGACTATCTGTTGATTGCAATAATTAGATCATGAAGGTTTAATTAGATGATCACCTGTAGACTGTAATAATTAGATCGTGAAAGTTTAATTAAATGACTACCTGTAGATTGTAATAATTAGATCATGAAAGTTTAATTAAATGACTACCTGTAGATTGTAATAATTAAATGACTACCTGTAGATTGTAATAATTAGATCATGAAAGTTTAATTAAATGACTACCTGTAGATTGTAATAATTAGATCATGAAAGTTTAATTAAATGACTACCTGTAGATTGTAATAATTAAATGACTACCTGTAGATTGTAATAATTAGATCATGAAAGTTTAATTTAAAAATGGCTACCTGCAGATTGTAATAATTAGATGACTATCTGTTGATTGCAATAATTAGATCATGATGGTTTAATTAGATGATCACCTGTAGACTGTAATAATTAGATCGTGAAAGTTTAATTAAATGACTACCTGTAGATTGTAATAATTAGATCATGAAAGTTTAATTAAATGACTACCTGTAGATTGTAATAATTAAATGACTACCTGTAGATTGTAATAATTAGATCATGAAAGTTTAATTAAATGACTACCTGTAGATTGTAATAATTAGATCATGAAAGTTTAATTAAATGACTACCTGTAGATTGTAATAATTAAATGACTACCTGTAGATTGTAATAATTAGATCGTGAAAGTTTAATTAAATGGCTACTTGTAGATTGTAATAATTAAATGACTACCTATAGATTGTAATAGCGAGCCATGATAGCTCAGTGGTTAGTGAATTGGACTACAAAGGACGAGAGGTTGGATTCGATCCTGATTGATGGCGTCCGGGTTCACTCAGCCTTATATGGGTACTGAATTTTTTCTGGGAAAGTAATGCAGCACAGGTGTAATACCGATCACATAACCCCAAAAATCATGTGCCAAAGGTCTGTAAAAATTATGGTCTATACACCATATTCCCTATATGCCACGTGGCGTGATGGGGCTCTTTACTTATATTTTATAGATTGTTATAAATAAATAGCTACCTGTAGATTGTAATAAATAGATCATGAAAGTTTAATTAAATGACTACCTGTAGATTATAATAATTAAATGACTAGATTGTAATAATTAAATCACTACCTGTAGATTGTAATAATTAGATCATCTATAGATTATAATAATTAAATGGTTACCTATAGATTGTAATCATTAGATGACTACCTATAGATTGTAATACCTGGATGATGATCTGTTTCAGATTTTTGAGCCAATGCGTCATATTTTTGTTCCAGTTTTTCTGAACTGTTGGTTGGCAAAAATTGCTATGCAGAATATGTTTGTAAGTATGTGTTATGTATGCTATTACATTGTTTCTGTGACTCATATTTCAGTAATAATGTATTTTAAAAGTAGGGGTTCCCTCCATGTCTTGCTAAGTGTAAATGTAAAAGTAAAGTACGAGATTTGAAATGGCGTCTTAGCACACAAGTTTTCACCCATATGTGCTCAGCCGCCTATCTAGAAGTGATCTGAGACTTTTGGATAGTGTCACTTCAAGCATCAAAAGTCACGATGTGAGGTGGCATTCCTCACCTTCTCAGAGTACTACCCTGGTACCCATTTCTGCCATTGGCTGGGTCAACTGTGGGAGTATTTATTTTTCCAACCACGTTTACAATTCACACTGCTTTCAGTGGGAACTGAACATGGGTTGTCTGAAAGTTAGTAGCCTGGTTGGATGATTTTCCCAACTAGGCTACCAAGGTCCCCCTTTGCTAAGTGTATGGGGAATATGGTGTTAGTGACCATATTTTTCCATAACCACAGCACTTTAATAGGGGATGTTGTCGGTATCACACCAGGTCACCTTTACTTCCCAGAAAAAACAACTTCTGTGACCTATTTTTAGAGAGTGTGTGGGTGAACCCTGGAGCCTTTTTATTTAAAAAAAAAAAATTCTGCCATCTCTGGGAATCGAACCTGGACCCTTGTGATCAGAAAGCGAGTGCACTAACCACTCAGTCACCAAATCCACTGGCGAATAAGGAGGATGAAGCACTCAGTCACATTGATATAGGCCAAAAACCATTGCGGCTGTTTTGTCATATCCTTTTAGAGAATTTGTTTTCTTCCACCATTTGTTTGATCATTTTTCTCCCATATTTTCTTGTATGTGGTTTTACAGAAGAATGTTGAGAATACCATGGACAGCTAAGAATAGTAATGAACATGTTCTGAAAGAGGTCAAAGCAAAAAGAGAGCTAATTTCCAATATTAGGAAGAAACAATCAACATTTTTTGGCCATGTAATGAGAAGAGAACAACTGGAATATATTGTAACAACTGGGAAAATTGAGGGACGAAGAGATAGAGGGAAGCAAAGAGGAAAAATACCAGACACTTAAGAGAATGGCTTGGCAGAAGGTCAACAACAGGGATGATAAATAACTGTCGAGATCGAAAGTTGTGGAGAGACATGATCACCTACGCGAGCAGACCTTGTACTTGATGATGATGATTTTCTTGTAGGCCTGATAAGATTTGGACATAGACAGCTGAATTAACTGTTTTACCCCAGAGGCATAAATTCCTTGTGAACAACTCTCTTTTGATAAATATAACTAATCAACACAGACTTGATGTTGTTCTTGACATGTCTTTCTTTTTTCTGTTGAGGTGATTGCAGACTTTTCCATTGGCTGGAATTTTTTTTGATTTCTGTGTTCTAGGCATAGACCAGCATTTTATTACCCTTTATTATATTTAAAAGAAAGCTTGGATCATTGGCACCATGTACTTTCTGGTCTGAGGAGACCTGAGAAAAAAAAGAGAAAGAGAGAAAGAGAGAGAGAGAGAAAGATAGAGACAAATTATTCTACAGGCAGACACATACACAGAGACAGAGACTGATTCTACACAATCTGCTGGTTAATAAATCTTTGTCAACAAAACTCCTTCAAATGTTCATGGAGAAATTTGTGAATTCAAAACAACAGACTGTCCAAAGCTTCAATTTATAGACGTGTGTAAACATTACATGAAGACTCTGAACACAAACCCTGAAGCTTGGGAAGAAATAGCTGCAGACTGTAATCTTTGAAAACATTCTCTAAACTTCAACTCAAGCAAAAAGCAGACATATTCATAGAAAAAGAGAATACACTGCAAAAGAAAAGGCAAAAATAATATTTCTAGGGGTGTCACAAAATCTAGTCAACTATGACTGGTAGATCCTACAACTACTCTTTATTTTTTCTAAATTTCCTCTCAGAATGATCTTCACAGAGTCTTGCAAAGGTCCCAGTCTGCACTGGCCCAGCAACTTTTGGTTCTTGGTGCTACTCTTATGTGCCTAGTCTTTGTGAGGTGAGTAAATGATGTAGTTGTATTTGTGAGGTGAGTAAATGATGTGTCTGTCTTTGTGAGTTGAGTAAATGATGTGTCTGTCTTTATAAGGTGAGTAAATGATGTAGTTGTATTTGTGAGGTGAGTAAATGATGTAGTTGTATTTGTGAGGTGAGTAAATGATGTAGTTGTATTTGTGAGGTGAGTAAATGATGTAGTTGTATTTGTGAGGTGAGTAAATGATGTAGTTGTATTTGTGAGGTGAGTAAATGATGTAGTTGTATTTGTGAGGTGAGTAAATGATGTGTCTGTCTTTGTGAGTTGAGTAAATGATGTGTCTGTCTTTGTGAGTTGAGTAAATGATGTGTCTGTCTTTATGATGTGAGTAAATGATGTGTCTATCTTTGTGAGGTGAGTAAATGATGTGTCTGTCTTTATGAGGTGAGTAAATGATGTGCCTGTCTTTATGAGGTGAGTAAATGATGTGCCTGTCTTTATGAGGTGAGTAAATGATGTGCCTGTCTTTATGAGGTGAGTAAATGATGTGCCTGTCTTTATGAGGTGAGTAAATGATGTGCCTGTCTTTATGAGGTGAGTAAATGATGTGCCTGTCTTTATGAGGTGAGTAAATGATGTGCCTGTCTTTATGAGGTGAGTAAATGATGTGCCTGTCTTTATGAGGTGAGTAAATGATGTGCCTGTCTTTATGAGGTGAGTAAATGATGTGCCTGTCTTTATGAGGTGAGTAAATGATGTGCCTGTCTTTATGAGGTGAGTAAATGATGTGTAAACCTCAATGAAACAACATCTCTTCATTCCTTGTTTCCTTTCAAGTGTAAACATTGATCCAATGATCTCGCGCACACATGTGCACACACACACACACATGCACACACACAATAAGATAAAGTCATTAATGGCAGACAAAATTGTCCTACTTGGTGGGCCACCAACCTGTTTAATCTATTGTTCATGAGTCAAGCCAGACTGAAAATGAATTATAAATGTAACAAATACTGCTGCTGCCAACATAAACAACATTTATGGATGTGCCCTACCAGTTTGGTCCACCACTGTGTGCAGTCTCTTGTATTTATAATATAAATGTAGGTATATTTGTAAAATACTTGGTACATCATGGAACAAATTTAAAACAAACAAGGAAATTCATAGAAATCACCAATCAACCACTAATGTCTTCGGTAATCAGAAGACAATGGTCTATGTTGGACATGTGATGAGAAGAGATAATAACTGAATAGCAAAGCAAGCCCTCATGTGGGAAACAACAGGTAAGAGGAAAAGAGGAAGACCTAGAGAGACACTGAGAAGAACATTGATGAGAGAGGCAAGATCAGCAGGAATTGACTCCCTCAATGAGATAGAGCTGCTTGCACAGAATAGAGACAAATGGCGAGATTTGATAAAAGATCTTTACAAGGATTGAAAACTGCTAGAACAAAAATTGAGATAACAGGAGTATCTGGGTCTACGCCCTATGAGCTGGTTGCAACTCGAAAGATCAATAGATAGATATTTATATCTTTATTTATGAAATTGTGTGTGTTCATATGCACACATGTGTGTGTCTGAACTAGCTAAAGCATATTAGTCCAGGAAAGAGCCATTTGAGCACACATATATTTGTGTGTTTTAAATTTGTATAGTTTGGTCAATACATTAAAACTACCTTGTTATGTCATCCTTACCGCTATGATTGATCTCACCCTTCCTCCTATGACTGTCCCCATCCTTCCTCCTATGATTGTCCCCACCCTTCCTCTTGTGATTATCTTAACCCTTCCTCTATGATCGTCCTCACCCTTCCTGGTATGATTGTCCCCATCCTTCCTCCTGTGATTGTCTTAACCCTTCCTGGTATGATTGTCCCCATCCTTCCTCCTATGGTTGTCCCCATCCTTTCTGCTATGATTGTCCCCATCCTTCCTCCTATGATTGTCCTCACCTTTCCTCTTATGATTGTCCTCACCCTTCCTCCTATGATTGTCCCCATCCTTCCTCCCATGATTGTCCCCATCCTTCCTCCTATGATTGTCTTAACACTTCCTCCTATGGTTGTTCTCACCCTACCTCCTATGATTGTCTTAACCCTTCTTTCTATGATTGTCCTCATCCTTCCTCACATGATTGTCTTAACCCTTCCTCCTATGATCGTCCTCACTCTTCCTGGTATGATTGCCCCCATCCTTCCTCCTATGATTGTCCCCACCCTTCCTCCTATGATTGTCTTAACCCTTCTTCCTATGATTGTCCCCACCCTTCCTCCTATTATTGTCTCAACCCTTTTTCCAATGATTGTCTTAACCCTTCCTCCTGTGATTGTCCTCACCTTCCTCCTATGATTGTCCTTATCTTTCCTCCTATGATTGTCCTTATCTTTCCTCCTATTTACTGTCTTAATCCTTCCTCCTATGATTGTTCTCATCCTTCCTCCTATGATTGTCCTTACCTTTCCTCCTATTATTGTCCTCACCTTTCCTCCTATAATTGTCCTCAACCTTCCTCCTATGATTGTCTTAACCCTTCCTCCTGTGATTGTCCTCACCCTTCCTCCTATGATTGTCCCCATCCTCCCTCCTATGATTGTCTTAACCCTTCCTCCTATTATTGTCCTCACCCTTCCTCCTATGATTGTCCTTACCTTTCCTCCTATGATTGTCCCCACCCTTCCTCCTATGATTGTCCTTACCTTTCCTCCTATGATTGTCCCCACCCTTCCTCCTATGATTGTCCTTACCTTTCCTCCTATGATTGTCCCCACCCTTCCTCCTATGATTGTCCTTACCTTTCCTCCTATGATTGTCCCCACCCTTCCTCCTATGATTGTCCTTACCTTTCCTCCTATGATTGTCCCCACCCTTCCTCCTATAATTGTCCTTACCTTTCCTCCTATGATTGTCCCCACCCTTCCTCCTATGATTGTCCTTACCTTTCCTCATATGATTGTCCTCACCCTTCCTCCTATGATTGTCCTTACCTTTCCTCCTATGATTGTTCTCATCCTTCCTCCTATGATCATCCTCACCATTCCTCCTATGATTGTCCCCATCCTTCCTCCTATGATTGTCCTCATCCTTCCTCCTATGATTGTACGACTAAACCATGTTGTGTTAATCTTCGTCTTACCAAACATAGCAAAAAGACCAAAAACAATTTAATGAGCATAAAACTAGTCAGGAAAAGGACATTCTGGAGACAGCTGGGAAGTTGTTGTTGTTGCTATCATCACTGCACATCAAACGTATCCATAGGTGTTCCAATACTCCCCTCAAGAATCTCGAGAATATCCTAAAACAATCCTGGCCCACGTGCACAACCTCCATAGCACAGACTGGGATCCACAGCTGGGAAGTTGTTGTTGCTGCTATCATCTATCTATCTATCTATCTATTGACCTTTCGAGCCGTAACCGGCCCATAGGGCGTAGACCAAGATATACCTTCTCCTATATGAATTTTTGTTCTAGCAGTTTTCTTTTAAAGATATTTTATCAAATCTCGCCATCTGTCTCTGTTCTGTGCAAGCAGTTCTATCTCATTGAGGGAGCCGATTCCTGCTGCTCTTGCCTCTCTCATCAATGTTCTTCTCAGTGTCTCCCTGGGTCTTCCTCTTTTTCTTTTACCTGTTGTTTCCCATATGAGGGCTTGCTTTGCTGTTCGATTATTATCTCTTCTCATCACATGTCCAACGTGATGAGAAGAGATAATAAGAGATAGATGAGAAGAGATAGCTGCTATCATCACTGCACATCAAACGTATCCATAGGTGCTCCAATACTCCCCTCAAGAATCTCGAGAATATCCTAAAACAATCCTGGCCCATGTGCACAACCTCCATAGCACAGCCTGGGATCCACAGCTGGGAAGATAAGAGCAAGATAAACAAAGAACAAGAAGGAATGATCTTGAAAAGAATGACAACGGGAATGATTTTCAGTGCCAGAATGCTAAATACATGATGATGAGAAAGAACGAATGTTGGGAGAGATATTCAACGCCATACAGAGATCCAAAAGATGCAGGATCACCTTCATGTATGTCCTGGCCCATGCTGGTGTTGAGGACAATGATAGAGTGGACAGACTGGCTGGTTTAGCAATATTAGTTGCTGGACAGCCAATTAATCGGACACAGATATCGTTAACAATCTAGGGAAAATGGGTCGAACAAAGGACTTTGACATTATACAAATATATGGGTATCTAGACTAGTGTGAACAGGGAGTGAAGACTGGTGTTGTCAGAATAGAGTGATGTTCTGGATGAATGTGAGGATCTATCAGCCAAACACTGAAGTGGCACAATTAGTCGCTGTGTGTTGGTGAATATTTTTAGGAGATTGTAGCTTCTGTGAATGTTTCTGAAGTGCTGTGATGACGTTCATAACATTTCATAACATAACATAACAAACATAACATAACATTCTATGCCATTATGCTAAATACATGATGATGATGAGAGAGAACAAGTGCTGAAGATAGTAACAAAATATTTGTAGATTTGATTTGCCCATGGCGTGGGATGGTCCTGACCTGCAGACATGAAGGTTATAAATGTCTGCTCTATAGAATCCATTTTTATGTTCTTGTCTATATGTTGTTTATATGCTGACTTCTGTTATTTATGAATAATGTAGAATAAAGCTGAAATACTTGAAATGTCACACATTTTATTAACAAATAGAGCACATATACAGCATTCTCATTACTCAACATTTTAGTATTTTATTAACTACAGTCTTTATGCTATTGCTAAATATCCACAACAGGCCATATCAAATATCAACATTTCCATTAGATGCCCTTATGAGTCTCTAAGGTATTCTGGTATTAATGGAGCTTAGACATTGTCTGCAATGCTTTGTCAGTGGTCTCAAGGGAGGTAATGACAGGTGTCAAGTAGTTTACGTCTGTTGTATTGAAAGTTAATAATGCATGTGTGCATATTGGAATAGGAAATATGATACACAGCACTAGGATAGGATTCGGATAAAGGAAAAAGAATGGGTAGATTTTCTTGTCAGGTTTGTATGACATCTTATTTGAAGTTATGAGGTTAAGTGATAGTGTACATCAGTGGCGTATACTGGTTTTGGGGTCTGGGCTACCGTTGACATAATAAATAAACACATACTATTGTATTCAGTAGGCTAACATGAAGTAATATTTGCTAATGACATCACTACATTTTAAATTACTTATTTATATGTAAATTCTATCCATCTTGTTTGGGACGAAAATGTCTCGATGACTTTGTCATTGAAAGTACTGTTGGGTTGGTTTCTAAGTTTCTGAAGGAATGATTTCTCAATGGACATGAGATGCCTATGTGCTTAATTTTTTTTTTTTATGGTGCATAACGTTGTTATAAGTAGGTAAGGGAGTTCCAGTAATCAGACAGTTTCACTTTCACACGCTTCTAATTTGCTAGAGCTAAAAATAACCCATGAAACAGCATTCTGTATAGGTAGCTTCAGCCGTATTCTTTTCGCTGCCTTTTTTTGAATGTCAAGGTCGTTAATTTACTAGTGCCGATGGATGAGAAATGTACCTCTATTCACTAGCGGTTTCAATCTACTATCGTAGAGTAGTTTCCGTTTCATTCACAAACGTTATAGTGGCCAGACAAAAACCTTGCTTTAATAAATGCAAACCAAAGCAAATAAATCATATTGGCCTACGAAATGTGTAATAGAATATTCGAAAATTTGTAATATAATTATAAAAAATATAATAAATTATCATTTCCTTATGTAATTCGTTAATATGTTCAAGGCTACGGCGGTAGCTGCGGCAACATAGAGAATACGCCACTGGTGTACATGTTTATTCGCCATGTGGTTGGTTTTGATTCGATCTGTGGCAAGTTTTTTTCTAACCAAACTTGACGCCAGAGTTCACTTGGTGCCTATAAATAGGTACAAGAAATCGTGTATGGGAAATTAGAATGACTTTTTGTTGAACTGATCACATTACCCATAATTATTTTGATATCATATAAAAATATAGCATAAACACTTCATTTCTCAAACACAGTGATGATTCTGTACATTTCATATTAGAATTATACTTTTGAAACTTTATTATTCTTCTTCTTTCCTTTTTCATTCGCTTTCAGTGTTGAATGGAGATATAATTTGCGGTCTTTTGCGCTTCTGTTGGCATCTGCTGTTGTTATGTTTCATATTGTTTCTATATTCCACTAATCCATCTGTTGTCATGGTCAACCCTTGAGTCTGGTGGTCCCGTAATGTTTATTAAAGGCTTGTTGTGTTGTGTTTTTGTCTTTCTGTTATATCACACGGCCAAGCAATTTTATCTGTTTTTTTTTCTTTATATAATCTATGGTGGGAGTTATTCCTAGTTTTTTTTCCTCAGTTCTTCATTTCTGATCTTATCTCTCAGGTTGTGAGAAAATTCTTTATTGATCTTAAATAACTGGCGACCAAACAGAAAGCATGAGCTGATAATAGTCAGTGACTCATAGCTGATCACTAGCACCAGAGTCTAAAATCATAACAGACCAAAACACTATTCAAACTTACACATGGTTGTTTGGGAAACATGTTATTTAACCTGACGAGGTAAGGATAACATCCGAAGGCAGAGTTATCTACCTCTGCGGCAAGGCGGCAAGGACCCCTGTGCTCACGACTGCCAGGGAAAAACAGATTAACATGCAAAATTCAGTTCCTTGTCGCAGAGGCAAAAGCTGGCAAATACAAGAAAAAAAAAAGAGGGATAAAAAATGTAAAGGGAAAATTGGCTGTGCCTTTAATCCGTTTTGATTGTGTTTCGATATTCCGATTGCTTACGATGAATGATGATATCATAGGCAGGGGAACAGATGGCTGTGTTCACTTTCTGTGTGGTTTTGCCTAATGTCTTTTGGCATGTCCAGAGACTGCTATGATGGGGACTGCAGCTACCTTTTCTTGGTTTGGGAGATTATGATGAGATATTAATTCAGATGATTCCACTGGCACGGGCGGTTGAGCAATTATGGATTTTAATTCGTTTACAGTGATACTGGGGCCTTCCATAACTATAACATAACCGTAATATGAGCACACTTTTCTCCAACCAATCAAAAGCCTTCGTCATTGTCATTATGTTCATCATCAAACTACTGTTCATCATTGTATAGATGAATCTTAGGGTGGCATCTTTTTATTATTTTTTTCTGTTGTTTCTTGAGTTATCTTATTCTTTTCTATTCATGGAATCAGTTTCATTGCTGTCGAGGTATCCCCATATCCGCTCCACTGCCTGTGTCAGCATTTCTAGATGCGTATGCAGAGCGATTGTTCCTGTAACGTGTTGATTATAGATACATCTGCTTTTCCAACTAAGCACTCTGGATTGACTAGATCCCATCTCCGCCTTTAGACTTCTCAGTCTCTCAATATATATATCATTGTTCCACCCATTCTCCTCTTCTTCTCTTAAGGAATGAAGAATAAACTTTACAGTGCCCAGAGTAAGGCAACAATCAGCGTCAGAGCTGCCAGCAAGCTGGATTCTTGAATTACCATTAGTACTTAATTATTAATGGTGTACAATTGTTAAGAGATCAATTGTCAACATCATTAAATTGTTGATGGTCTGTAGTGTTTGATGAGTTGTATTAAATAATAGTTTTAAACTATATCTACCTGTCTGTCTGTCTGTCTGCCTGTCCGTCCGTCCGTCCATCCGTCCGTCCACCTGTCTGTCTATTGACCGTTCGAGTCGTATAACCCATAGCACATAGACTCAGATACTCATTTTCTTTTTCTAAATGTTCTTTCTGGCAGTCTCGTTCCTTGCAAAGATCTTTTATTAAATCTTGCCATTTGTCTCTGTTCTGTGCAAGCAAATCGATTTCACTGAAGGAGCCGATTCCTGCTTCTTTTGCCTCTCTGATCAATGTTCTTCTCAATGTCTCTCTGGATCGGCCTTTTTTTTCCTACCTGTTGTTTCCCACATGCGGGCTTGCTTTGGTGTTCGGTTATAATCTCTTCTCATCACATGTCCAAGATCTTTTCTTGATTATTGATGATACTAGTGGTTGATTGGCCATTTCTCTAATCTCCTCATTTGTTTTGAATTCGCTCCAGACTATACTATAGTTTGAAATTACCAAGGGTTTAAAAAAAGAGTTTCTTGCAAGTATCAACAATGTTTTAATTAATAAGTATTTATCAAATGTTTAAAATTATTAATAATCTGCAACTATCAACAGTGCCTGTGGTGTTCATCATCTTCAAAGAGCCAGCAAAAAACATTTTGGCATGTTCCAGTCACTGTGGTTTGTTGTAGTGACACTGGCAACAGTTGGCTTTGGGGATGTCTGTCCAGATATTTGGCCTAGCCAGCTCTTCATCATGATTATGATTTGTGTTGCTCTGGTCATTCTTCCCACTCAGGCAAGTGTTTCATCAGGCAGGTCAGCGTAAGTAACCTCACAATGCAAACATTTTTCTCATGAGTTGATTTTTTCCTTCTTGTCCATAGTCACAGTTTTGCAAAACAGTTAACAGTCAATACACCTTGTGACATTCTGTAGACCAACAACAGAATATTTTCATCATACCAAGTCTGTTAGATAAGAGAAAGAGTACCTCGTTTTTCAAGTCTGTGCATTTTCTTTGTTTTCCAAGTCTGCGGTTTTCTCCATCATTTCCAAAGACCATGGTTGTTTTCTTGTTTCCTAAATTTGTAGTTTTCTCCTTCATTTCCAAAGTCTACTGACCAACGCTCTGTCCATCCTAACAGCTCTAAAAACTCAAAGGAACAGCTAGCTAGATGACCTGAGAACAGTCCTAAACTAACTGTGCAATAACTTCCAAAAAATGATCATCCAGTAGATACCATTACACTGTAACATACAAGAAAACAAATGCTCAGACATATAAGCTAAGGAGGAAGGGAGCTAACCACAAAAGAACCATCTGGTCAGCTACAATGAAGCCAAATCCATCATCAAAGGCCAGTATCATGAAAAATGGAAACAAGAACACTCAAAGTATAACAAGAGGGATGGATATCTCTAACTATCAAAGAGAGACCAAGTCATCATACTTTGCCTATGCACTGGCCACAAAAGATGAAAAACCACATGTTCACCAAACTCAAAATAGAAACCACCAACCAGTGCCGTTGTACACTGAATAACATGACAACAAAACATGTTCTACAGGATTGCCCCCAGTACACAGACCTGAGAAGGACAATGTAGCCCACACCCGCCTCCCTGGAAGAAAAACAAAACTCTACAGGGTAACCAAATCACTGAAACTGACAGCAGCCTTATGAAGAGCTTGAGAACTTAGGTTGGTACAAGAAAGCTGGAAAACAGTCACAGACTTGATAAATGATGAACAAGCAAATACTTGGAAATGAAGAATAAGATATACTTTGGAAGCAAAGAGCAAATACATACTTTTGAAATAAAGACCAACAATAAACTTGGAAAACAAAGAAAAAAACACAGACTTGAGAAACAAAGAACAAACCACAGACCTAGGAAATAAGAAAAGTCATAGACCTAGGAAATGAAGAAAAGCCACAGACGTAGGAAATGAAGAACAACAACAGACTTGGGAAATGAAGAACTACAGACTTGAGAAATGAGGAACAACTACAGCCTTGGGAAATGAAGAACAACTACAGCCTTGGGAAGTGGGAAGAAACCCACAGACCTAGGAAATGAAGAAAAGCCATAGACCTAGGACATGAAGAAAAACCACAGATTTAGGAAATGAAGAACAACTACAGACATGGGAAATGAATAACTATAGACTTATGAAGGCTGCTGTCTGTTTCAGTGATTTGGAGTCCAGAATCCTAGTCTGAATGAACCATGATCATAGAAGAAGAGGAATTTCCCAAATCTATAGTTGTTCTTCATTTCCTAAGTCTGTAGCTGGTATTCATTTTGTAAGCCTATGGCTGTTCTTCATTTTCTAAGACTAGTTGTTCTTCATTTCCAAAATCTATGGTTTTGTTCTTCATTTCCCAAATATATAGTTGTTCTTAATTTCCCAAGGCTGTAGTTGTTCTTCATTTTCCAAATCTGTGGTTTTGTTCTTCATTTCCCAAGACTGTAGTTGTTCTTCATTTCCCATGTCTGTGGATTTGTTCTTCATTTCCCAAATCTGTGGTTTTGTTCTTCATTTCCCAAGACTGTAGTTGTTCTTCATTTCCCATGTCTGTGGATTTGTTCTTCATTTCCCAAATCTGTGGTTTTGTTCTTCATTTCCCAAGACTGTAGTTGTTCTTCATTTCCCATGTCTGTGGATTTGTTCTTCATTTCCCAAATCTGTGGTTTTGTTCTTCATTTCCCAAGACTGTAGTTGTTCTTCATTTCCCATGTCTGTGGATTTGTTCTTCATTTCCCAAATCTGTGGTTTTGTTCTTCATTTCCCAAGACTGTAGTTGTTCTTCATTTCCCATGTCTGTGGATTTGTTCTTCATTTCCCAAATCTGTGGTTTTGTTCTTCATTTCCCAAATCTGTGGTTTTGTTCTTTATTTCCCAAATCTGTGGTTTTGTTCTTCATTTCCCAAGGCTGTAGTTGTTCTTCATTTCTCAAGTCTGTGGTTTTGTTCTTCATTTCCCAAGACTGTAGTTGTTCTTCATTTCCCAAATCTGTGGTTTTGTTCTTCATTTCCCAAGACTGTAGTTGTTCTTCATTTCCCAAATCTGTGGTTTTGTTCTTCATTTCCCAAGACTGTAGTTGTTCTTCATTTCCCAAGGCTGTAGTTGTTCTTGATTTCTCAAGTCTATGGTTTTTTTTCTTCATTTCCCAAGACTGTAGTTGTTCTTCATTTCCCAAGGCTGTAGTTGTTCTTGATTTCTCAAGTCTGTGGTTTTGTTCTTCATTTCCCAAATCTGTGGTTTTGTTCTTCATTTCCCAAATCTGTGGTTTTGTTCTTCATTTCCCAAGTCTGTGGTTTTTCTTCATTTCCTAGGTTTGTGGTTTTTCTTCATTTCCTAGGTTTGTGGTTTTACTTAGCTCCAAACTGTTATACAAAACAGTTAATATAAATGTTTCTTTCCATGTTACTGATTAATTCAGATATTCTTCTCTTGACTTCTTGCCTTGTCCAATGTGTGATAAACATTTTTCCTCACTGAATCCATAACAATTCTGTAATTAGTGATGTGTGAGCTTGCCAGAAAATTAAAGTCTTTGAAATGTGGATATTCAGAAAAATAGGTAGAATTTGATGGAAATAAAAGAAAACAAATGATGAAGTCTTAAAACAACTTCTTGTACCAACATAATTTCTTGTTGTTTTTCAGATTTCTTTTATCAACATAATTTCTTGTTGTTTTTCAGATTTCTTTTATCAACATAATTTCTTGTTGTTTTACAGCTTTCTTGTACCAACATAATTTCTTGTTGTTTTACAGCTTTCTTGTACCAACATAATTTCTTGTTATTTTACAGCTTTCTTGTACCAACATAATTTCTTGTTGTTTTACAGCTTTCTTGTATCAACATAATTTCTTGTTGTTTTACAGCTTTCTTGTACCAACATAATTTCTTGTTGTTTTTCAGATTTCTTTTATCAACATAATTTCTTGTTGTTTTACAGCTTTCTTGTACCAACATAATTTCTTGTTGTTTTACAGCTTTTTTGTACCAACATAATTTCTTGTTGTTTTCCAGCTTTCTTGTACCAACATAATTTCTTGTTGTTTTCCAGCTTTTTTGTACCAACATAATTTCTTGTTGTTTTCCAGCTTTCTTGTACCAACATAATTTCTTGTTGTTTTCCAGCTTTCTTGTACCAACATAATTTCTTGTAGTTTTCCAGCTTTCTTGTATCAACATAAGGGTTAAGGCATAAAAATGCGAAGCTGCAGTAAAGCTGAATATAAGGAAAAATAAAAAAATAAAAAAATGGTATGTAAGAAGCTTTACGTGACAAGTGGACGACACAGACTAAACAACGTTTCGGCTCAATAGGCCTTCATCAGGAACAAACAAAAACACACACACACAAAACTAATAACGAAACAACCAAAACAAAAACAATCGAAATGTGTTAAAGAAAACAAAATAGAAAACTATCCTGTCAAATCCAAAATGAAATCGTAACCAAGTGTGGCTGTCGTGAACGTCGAGAAATGTGCAAAAAAGTGCGTAAATGTACACAGAACCAGAGGAGTTCACACAGGGATCAGTGTGCAAATACAAAGAAGAAAGAATCGATTAGTAGACTAAAAGGTGTAAAAAGACGGTAAGAGTGAGATATCTGAGAGTAGGGTACAATAAAAATAAATGAGGGGTAATGAGCACAGAAAAAAAAGGTATAGAGGAATAGACTGAAGTGTCTCATAAGGGACTAGAGGAGAAGAACTATAAAAAGCATGGCATAGTAAGTAGACCAAAGAACCCAAATATATGCAGTAGAGAAGGCTATGCAAAAAGGAAGGAACAACCAAAAGGAAACTATGCGTATGAGTGTGATGCATTCATACCTTTCGGGGTCAGCAAACCATACTGGACTATAAGGCGATTTTCCAAAGTATAGCGGCTGCGGTCGCCAGAGTGACAAAGGACAATACCAGTGACACGGATGTCGTCTTTCCCCTTGTGATCAGGGGAATTGAAGTGGGAAGACACCGGAGTACCAGTATTTTGTTGCACGTTTCTCGACGTTCACGACAGCCACACTTGGTTACGATTTCATTTTGGATTTGACAGGATAGTTTTCTATTTTGTTTTCTTTAACACATTTCGATTGTTTTTGTTTTGGTTGTTTCATTATTAGTTTTGTGTGTGTGTGTTTTTGTTTGTTCCTGATGAAGGCCTATTGAGCCGAAACTTTGTTTAGTCTGTGTCGTCCACTTGTCACGTAAAGCTTCTTACATACCATTTTTTTATTTTTTTATTTTTCCTTGTATCAACATAGTTTCTTGTTGTTTTCCAGCTTTCTTGTACCAACATAATTTCTTGTTGTTTTCCAGCTTTCTTGTACCAACATAATTTCTTGTTGTTTTCCAGCTTTTTTTGTACCAACATAATTTCTTGTTGTTTTCCAGCTTTCTTGTATTAACATAGTTTCTTGTTCTTTTCCAGCTTTCTTGTACCAACTTGTACTAACTTAATTTCTTTTTTTCTTGCCAAAAGCTATTTGCGTGAGCTTGTGTTAGTAATGATTTACAAGCTTTCTCATCTGTTATGTTGTCTCTGTATGAAATATCTAGAATCCTACAGTAATACCTCATTTATGTAGCATGTAATCCTCTCTAATTCTGTATCTATGGTCCAAGTATTTTATACAGATATTACCAATAAGTACAACATTCTCATCATGTATTTTAGTCTGATATGTTGGTTGGTTTATTTTGTCAAATGCTTTATATTTTTGTTAATGAAATTATTGTCTGCACTATTCTAGTGTTGATTTTTGTTTTGGATCATGGATGAAAGATCCTACAAAATTAAATTTTTGTTTGCAGTTCTATCTATCTATTGACCTTTCGAGCCATAGCCAGCCCATACGGTGTAGACCACGATACTCCTTCTCTTATCTGAATTTTTATTCTAGCAGTTTTCAATTCTTTTAAAGATATTTTATCAAATCTCGCCATTTGTCTCTGTTTTGTGCAAGCAGCTCTATCTCATTGAAGGAGCCGATTCCTGCTGCTCTTGCCTCTCTCATCAGTGTCTCTCTGGGTCTTCCTCTTTTCCTCTTGCCTGTTGTTTCCCACATGAGGACTTGCTTTGCTATTTGGTTATTATCTCTTCTTATTAGATGTCCAACATATGACCATCGTCTTTTCTTTATTACTGAAGATATTAGTGGTTGATTGGCGATTTCACTAATTTCCTCATTTGTTTTGAATTTGTTCCACACTATACCAAGTATTTTCCTTAAACATTTATTTTCGAATATTATTTACCGCTAATTTGCACATTCTGTATCAGGTCTACGTTTCATTAACAAAATCGTTTTTACGGTAGCGGCTTGTTAAATTTTTTGCAGTTCACTGAAGGTCTATTACAAAGAATAATAGGAAGCACAATTCTAAATAAATTTAGGTCAATATCATTTATTGAAAATATTGATTGATCAAGAATTCAAATGCTTCAAAGTTATAACTTCATTGATTTGAAGATAATTTTTGAGGACATGATGTAGGTAAAAGACATGATCAGATGAATTTGATGCCTATCATTGAAATGATGATGTGATTATTTAAAATTCCTTTTTAATAACCAATTCTATCTTTGTCTCAAAATATGGCCATTGGCACTCACAGTTGGTTATATTCATAACAATGATGTCATAAAGATATAAGTTTGAAATTATGGTAATGAGAGAGGCAATTGCAGAAAAGAAATGGAAACATTCATCCATTTGAAATTGTCACTAATTTACTAGTTCTTCTTTTTCTTTCTTTCATCATCTGCCTTTCAGCGTCAAGGGGAGATATAATTTGCGGTCTTTTGCTCTTCTGTTCGCCTCTGCTGCTATTATGTTTCCTAGTGCTTCTAATATTCCATCGGCCTATCTTTTTCGTGGTTGAACATATTTACTAGTTAATAAACATAATTCACTTATATACTTTTATTGTTTGATTTTTGTATGTGCTAATTTCAACTTCATAGTCTAAATGTCATTCTGCTATGGTATTTTAGCCTATATTGTGACCTTCATTCCTCTTATATAAATGTAGGTATTTATATTTTGACATCTTATGTTGATGTAGGTATTTATATTTTGACATCTTATGTTGATGTAGGTATTTATATTTTGACATCTTATGTTGATGTAGGTATTTATATTTTGACATCTTATGTTGATGTAGGTATTTATATTTTGACATCTTATGTTGATGTAGATATTTATATTGTGACCACTTATGCAGATGTAAGTATTTATATTGTGACCACTTATGCAAATGTAGGTATTTATATTGTAACAGCTTATGTAACCATTCTATTAGTAGTTATATTGTAAACTCTTGTTTTGAGCATTTATATTATGATTTCTTATTTAGCTGCAGGTATTTATATTGTGACATATTAACTCTTTGCATACAGAAGCTTTTTATCAATAAAACGGAAGTAATTTCAAAGACAAAGTTTTTCATGATTTTAAGAATCAATCTACATATTTATATTTATCTAACATATAACATATTATATATGAATTTTTATTTAATTGGATAAAGTGTTAGATTTCACCAATTTTAAGATGATACAAGACATGTAAAAAAAAAAATATGGTTTGATGACAGTTCACACTAATCAAATTGAGAGTGGCACACTATGTGCCGAAATGTACGCGGCCAAAATCAGCGTGTTGCACAGTGCGGCGAAACATATGGAAAGAATTAAGTAACTTTAGTTTTTATATTATGACATTATATGCAGCTGTAACCTTAGACATTGCTTTAATCTTTGTTAGATGAAGCTGTGACCATAGATATTGTTATGACTTTAGTTGTAACCATAATAGTTGACATAAGTGTTACTTCCCATGTCACTGATTAATTCAGATATTCGTGTCTTGATCTTAAAGATAGAACAACTGGCCCTGATATGGCTGGAGAGGCAGAAAATGGGTGGATCATACAGCAGCCACCGAGCTCAAGCAGAGAAACATGTTGTTGTATGTATGACCATCTTACAGGCTGACTCCGTCATGGACTTTCTCAGCGAGTTCTATGCACATCCTAAACTTCAGGCAAGCACCCAAATATTTTAAAAAAATGTTGCATGTTTTTATGTTTGCTCAGAAGTGAAAAGGTTTGCCAGGGAGGCAGAGAGTGAGAGCGACCTTGAGAGAGCAATTGAGAAAGATTAAGAGAAATGTAGAGAGAGAGAGAGAGAGTATCATGATGCAATAAAATAAGACTTTTTTTTTAGTCTGGCTGCAATCTAATCCTTGATAAGGTAAGGTAAGGTAAGGTAAAGTACGAGACTTGAATTGACGTCTTAGCACGCGAATTTTCACCCATACGTGCTCGGCTGCATATCCAGAAATGTTCTGAGACTTCTGGATAGTGTCGCTTTAAGCATAGAAACTCACGATGCAAGGCGGCATTCCTCATCTTCTCAGATACTACCCTGGTACCCATTTCTGCCAGCGGCCGGGTTGACCACAGGGGTATTTTTTTTCCAACCATAAGTACAACTCACAGTGCTTCCAGTGGGAGTCGAACATGGGTTGTCCGAATGTCGGTAGCCCAGTCGAGTTAATCCTTGATGTCTCAAGGTAGAGGTAAAGGTAAGGGTACGAGACCTGAATCATCATCTTAGCATGCGGGTTATTACCCATATGTACTAGGCTGTCTATCCAGTGTTTGGAGACTCCAATCTAATGTCACCGCAAGTACTGTGACTCACAAGTCAGGTACCATTCCTAACCTTCCCAGAGTATGGACCCTGGTACCCATTTCTGCTAGCAGCTGTGTCAGCCACAGAGGGTTTTTTTTTTTCCAACCTTGAGTACAGTTCACACTACTTCCAGTGGTGGTATTTAGGGGGTGGTTTTCCTAACTAGACTACCGAGGCTCTTCTTGATGTCTCAGAGACTGCCTAATATTATTTATTCAATCAATTTAGAGTCTTCCATTGATCTCATTCCCTCCTCATTGGCCACCCATACTTTTAGATTTTTATGGTGGTTAATCTGTTAGATGCAGAAAGAGTAAGAACAGTGAAAGGCTTTTACCCAATATCTGACAGAGTCCTTTTAGTGAAATTGAATGGAAGCCAATAGACATAAATCTTATACAAGTTTATGCACCAACAGCAGACAGTCTAGAGGAAACAATTGATAAATTTTACAGCGAGTTAAATGAGGCACTTCATAAATGCAAACCACATGAAAACACCATAGTTCTAGGGGATTTTAATGCAAAAGTAGGAAAGGAAAGAGTTTAGGAAGTAGTTGGTCATTATGGCTTAGGCGAGAGGAATGAAAGAGGTGAGAAACTTATTGACTGGGCAAGAACACACAACATGATAGGAAACACCTGATTTAAGCAACATCCAAGACGTCTGTGGACATGGAAAAGCCCTGGGGACAACGCACGTAATCAAATTGATTATATAATGATAAGCAATAGATTTAGAAACAGTCTGGTGTGTGTGAAAACTAGACCAGGGGCAGATTACAATAGTGATCATGTACCAGTTGTGGGAAAGCTTAGAGTAAAATTAAAAACAACAAAACAAGCCTCAGTTAACATCAAGTTAAATTTAGATTTACTAAAATCAGACAAGAAGCTGCAAGACAAATATAAAATCACAATTCAGAACCGGTACAATGCAATAGAGAAGATACAAAGCATTGATGAACAGTGGGAAATGCTAAAAGAATCAATGCAACAAACATCAAAAGAGTTCATACCACCAGTGAGGACAAATTCAAGAAAGAAATGGATGACAGATGACATTTTGCAGCTAATGGATACAAGAAGAAGAAATAAATTAAATAAAGATGAGTATAAGAGATTAAATAAAGAAATTGTAGTAAAATGCAATGAAGCAAAAAGAAGCATGGCTAAAAGAGAGATGCAAAGAGATTGAAATGCAACAAAAAGGAGATGCTAAAGCTATATACAAACAAATTGAGGAATTAACAGGAAGAAAAACGCAATCAAAAAATGGATGCCTAAGATCAAAGTAAGGAGAACTGTTGATTGATCAAGAAAACATAAGGAAACGATGGACAGAATACATTAAAGATCTTTATAACGATGAACGAACGGAAGTAAATATTAAGGATAATGGAGAAGGACCAGAAATACTCAGAGAAGAAGTGGAAGATGCCTTGCGCAATATGAAAGCAGGCAAAGCTCCTGGACCAGATAATATAACTAAAGAAGAGATTGAAGCCATGGGTGATTTTGGAATAGAAATAATAACAAAAATATTGAATGATATCTACAACAGCGGATATATACCAGACGACATGCTCAAATCAATATTCATAGCTCTACCAAAGAAATCGGGTGCGATTGAATGCGATGATCATCGCACAATAAGCCTTATGAGTCATATGACTAAGATATTACTAAGAATCATCATGTGAAGAGTGCGAAACAAAATCAGTCCAGAAATTAGCGATGAACAGTGTGGTTTTGTTAGAGATAAAGGAACAAGCAATGCCATTTATATCATAAGATCTTTACTAGAAAGAGCCATAGAGATGTAAACAGATCTATACCTATGTTTCATAGATTACACCAAGGCATTTGATAAAGTAAAGCACCAAGAAATAATCAAAATTTTAGAAAGCATAAACGTAGACAGCAAAGATCTAAGAATAATAAAGAACATGTACTGGCAACAAACAGCGGCCATAAGAACTGGAAACCAATTGGGAATGTTTCAACAAATAAAACAGGGTGTTAGACAAGGTTGTGTGCTGTCGCCAGATTTGTTTAATATTTATAGTGAGATTATTTTAAGATCCATAAGGGACATGCCTGGAATAACAATTAGAGGTTATAATATAAATAATCTAAGGTATGCTGATGATACAGTCTTAATCGCTAAGAGTGAAAATGAGTTACAAGAAATGTTGGACATTATAGTGAAAGAAAGCAAAAATAAAGGACTCAGCCTTAATAGCAAAAAAACTGAGGTTAATGGTAACAACAAAGAAAAAGACATCACCTCAGTGCAAAATAAAGACAAGTGGAACAATATTAAAACATGTAAATGAATTTAAATATTTGGGAACTTTGTTAACCTCAGACGGAAGATGTACAAAAGAGGTGAAATGCAGAATGGCTCAGGCAAAAGCAGCTTTCCAAAAAATGAGGAAGATACTATGCAATCCATTTTTGACAATAGAAACAAGAAA
The DNA here is from genome assembly GCA_032433765.1 of Megaustenia siamemsis. Lineage (NCBI taxonomy): Eukaryota > Metazoa > Mollusca > Gastropoda > Stylommatophora > Ariophantidae > Megaustenia > Megaustenia siamemsis. The sequence continues at coordinate 36,828,410 of JAVIAB010000059.1, read as the reverse complement.
AAGAGTTCTTAAATGTTATGTAGAGCCAGTCTTAACATATGGATGCGAATCATGGACAATAGGACAACAGACAAGAAAATAGACACATGTAACAACAAAGGAAAATCACTAATTCAGACAGTTCGAGAAGCTCAAGAATGACAAATGATATAAACCATGCCACCTTTTCAGTACCAGTGAGAAAGAGAAAAGAAGAAGATGATCTCCAAATATCAAGAACACTTTTACACAGAAATACCAGATATGTGTTTAAACTGCAATGGCATCAGGTTGAAGAGCTCATGCTCAGATGCTCACTGGTTCCGGAAGATAAGATAAAGATGCTTGATGTCCTGACATTTTTGTACCTCTTCTTATTCTTTTCTCTTTTCACTGATTCCTAAAAAGGTGTAGTGGTTTATATCATTTTTCGTTCTTGAGCTGCTGGAACTGTCTGAATTAGTGATTTTTCTTTGTTGTTACATGTCTCTATCACTGCATCTATCCATCTTCTTTTCTCTTTTCACTGATACCTAAAAGGTGTAGTGGTTTATATCATTTGTCATTCTTGAGCTGCTGGAACTGTCTGAATTAGTGAAAGAAAAAGAACAATTTTTGTACAATTTACATTTATATGATATCACTATTGAAATTATTTTATTGATAGCATAAATGTGTTAAATTAGAATCAGAATAGCTAAAGCAGCAATGTCTTTCAGAAGCCTTGAAAAGTTGTGGAAATCAAAACTCATCAGCACAAACACAAAACTTAGACTATTCAAATCAAATGTACTATCAACCCTTACTTATGCATGGGAAAGCTAGAAAACAACAAGAGATATACAAACAAAGTTGAACGCATTCGAAAATAAATGTCCAAGGAAAATACTTGGTATAGCGTGGAACGAATTCAAAACAAACGAGGAGATTAGAGAAATCGCCAATCAACCACTAATATCTTCAGTAATAAAGAAAAGACGATGGTCATATGTTGGACATGTGATGAGAAGAGATAATAACCGAATAGAGAAGCAAGCCCTCATGTGGGAAACAACCGGTAAGAAAAAAAGAGGAAGACCCAGAGAGACACTGAGAAGAACATTGCTGAGAAAGGCAAAAGCAGCAGGAATTGGCTCCCTCAATGAGATAGAGCTGCTTGCACAGAACAGAGACAAATGACGAGATTTGATAAAATATCTTTAAAAGAATTGATAACTGCTAGAACAAAAATTAAGATAAGAGAAGGAGTATCTTGGTCTACGCCCTATGGGCCGGCTATGGCTCGAAAGGTCAATAGATAGATAGATATATAAATGTGTTAACACATTAATTATTATCTTTTACCGTACACCACCTTTACCATACTGGGAATTTGATCCAGCATCCACCTGATTGAAAAATTGCTAATCCAATTCATTTAACCATCTGCTTACCCTTGATGTAATAGCTATTAACTACAGGGTGCCTTGCTCGCTATGGAACCTGACATTTCGTCAATAATTAGTTTCCTGTTTGGATGTAAATGGTGGTCACTTCCACCATGTTATGATGTCATCACATTTTTTACAAAATTAAGAAAGTCTGCTTCAAATTTCTTTGTAATATCCTCAGTAGTGATAAAACTATTTTTTTTAAATGCTGGGTTTTACTGTGAGTGAGACATCCTATATATTTCTCTTTATTCTTTTTTACTTCATTGAATCAATTCTGAACTACGTACAGAGACAACAAAGGAATTGGTTTGCTCTTTTGGAAAGAATGCTGAAAGATTCTATATCATATAAAACATATATTAAAAGAGAAGATGGAAGAAGAGCCTGTGGTAGACCCAGAGTAAAAGGCAGTAACAACATCTGAGATATGCTACATCAACTGATAATGGGTGAGGCTTCCAGAAGGGCCTGGACTAAAACTTTCTATCTACCTCAACACCCATAGCTGTATAAAAAAAAAGTAAAGTACCCTGTATGCCAAGTGGTGTATAGGGAATATGGTGTTCTATCTATTGACCTTTTGAGCCGTAGCCGGCCCATAGGGCGTAGACCAAGACACTCCTTCTTTTATCTGAATTTTTGTTCTAGCAGTTTTCAATTCTTTTAAAGATATTTTATCAAATCTCGCCATTTGTCTCTGTTCTGTGCAAGCAGCTCTATCTCATTGAGGGAGCCAATTCCGCTGCTTTTGCCTCTCTCAGCAATGTTCTTCTCAGTGTCTCTCTTGTTCTTCCTCTTTTCCTCTTACCTGTTGTTTCCCACATGAGGGTTTGCTTCTCTATTCGGTTATTATCTCTTCTCATCACATGTCCAACATATGACCATCGTCTTTTCTTTATTACTGAAGATATTAGTGATTGATTGGCGATTTCTCTAATTTCCTCATTTGTTTTGAATTTGTTCCACTCTATATCAAATATTTTCCTTAGACATTTATTTTCGAATGCGTTCAACTTTGTTTCTATATCTCTTGTTGTTTTCCAGCTTTCACATGCATACGTAAGGGTTGATAGTACATTTGATTTGAATAGTCTAGGTTTTGTGTTTGTGCTGATGAGTTTTGATTTCCACAACTTTTCAAGGCTTCTGAAAGACATTGCTGCTTTAGCTATTCTGATTCTAATTTCTTTGCTTGTATCCCCTTCTCGATCAATGTGACTTCCAAGATAGATAAAGTGAACAATCTCTTCCACTGGTTTGTTTTCCATGTATATTTTTTTGTCTGTTGGAATTAAGCTTTTCATGACTTTAGTCTTTTCATGATTGATCTCAAGCCCAATTTTGCTGGCTATTGATGATAGTTCATTTATGTTTTCGTGCATCGTTTTTATCTGACTGCTGATGAGAACTATGTCATCAGCAAAGTCGAGGTCCTCCAAATAGTCTCCTTGAATCCATTCGATGCCTTTATTACCAGTGCAGCATTTCTTCATTATGAAATCCATAACAACTCCAAATAACAAGGGCGATAAAATACATCCTTGTTTAACCCCAGTTTCTATTGGGAAACATTCGCTCGGTCCTTCCTCTGTTTGAACTGCACATGTGTAACCATCATACATGTCTTTAATAATATTTATGATTTTTGATGGTAAGCAAAATTGCTTCAGAATTTTCCACAAAGAATCTTGGTGAATACTATCAAATGCTTTTTTGAAGTCGATGAAGTTAAATACAAAAGTTTTTGCTTTTCATTGTGTTCCTCCAATATAAGTCGTAGAGTAAAAATGTGGTCAAGGCAGCTTCTCCCTTTTCTAAACCCAGCCTGTTCTTCACACATTACTGTATCTATTGAATGATTTATTCTATTTAGGATGATCTTGCAGAATAACTTTGAGGCAACTGACAAAAGTGTCATGCCTCTCCAGTTGTTACAATCTCTAAGATTGCCATATTTTTGGAATCTTAACAATGATTCCTTTTTTCCATTTATGAGGTGTCTTCTCTGCTTTCCAAATGATGTTGAAAATTTTCTGGAGATGTATTAAATTATGGCTATCAATTGCCTTGAGTTTCTCAGCTGTTAACTTATCCTCTCCAGCAGCCATGTTATTGGCCATACGCTTTAAAGTGGTTTCTATTTCGCTCAAGGTGAAGTCATCTAAATTTACATCTAATATGGAGTTAGTGACCATAAATTTTACAGACCATCAGAACATGATTTTTGGGGTAATATGGTCGGTATTACGCCCATGCCACTTTACATTCCCAGAAATAAATCCGGTACCCATTAAAGGTTGGGTGAACTCGGAAGCTGTCGGTTGGGATCGAACCTACCTCTTGTCATTTGTAGTCCAGTTCACTAACCACTTAGCTTTCGTGGCTCCTCATAGCTGTATAAGAGGAAGTGAAAAGCGAGAGAGAGAGACTGAGAGAACAAGTGAGAGAGAAAGAGTAAAAGTGCCACCCATAACTGCTTTATGTTACCATAGAGAGAAGGAGAAGGACAAAGACAAAAACAATTGATAGCTCAAAAAGCAGACATGCACATTTTCTTATAAATGTTCACAGGATTATTTTGTAGTGTTGTTGTCACCCTGTGAGCTGGACACCACGATGAAAATGCTGCTACAAGTTCCTTTATGGGCCCAACGTGTTATCTTTGTCCAGGGGTCAGCTCTCAAAGACACAGATCTGACAAGATGCAGGTTAGTATTCATGTACTAGTGTTTTTCCCAATGTTGTATCTGTCATTAAACATATCATCAGAAATATTTTACATTAAACACACAGAAACCACACACAAAAAGGATACAGGGTCAATTTCCATACATCACAAATTTTGTTCAAACTGACAAAGCATCATGGTTCACCAATTTTCTAAAAATAAGTACAGGAGATTCTTTCAGAAAAAATATTATTACTGATATTACCCACTGAATTGTCTGTTGGTCATTGAAAAATGTGGACACTTATGGTGTATTCCTCTTATGCCATAACTCTTTCCGTACGTTTCGCCGCATAGTGCGCCACGCTCAATTTGATTAGTGTGAACGCCATCAAACCATATTCTTTTTACCTGTCTTGTATCATCTTGATATTGGTGAAATCTAATACCTTGTTCAATTATCTAAACATTTATATATAATATGTTATATGTTAGATAAATATAAATTTGTAGATTGATTCTTAAAGCCATGAACAATTTTGTCTCTGAAATCTCTTCCGTTGCATCGATAAAAAACTTCTGTACGGAAAGAGTTAAGGTGTATAGGAAATCCTTATTTCTATCTCTCTATTGTTCTCTCGAGCCGAAGATGGCATAAAGGGCAAAGATTATAGACTCTCTATGACCGTCAATCTTTGTTATCAAGTATCACTTCGCACAGGATCTGCATTGTGTCTCACCCCAAAACCTCGTTATAGGGGAGCCTCTCAATCTTGGAAAGGGAGCTGGTGCATGTTATTGTTGCCTTTCACCTCAGTGTTCTTTTTAGTGTTTCTCTTGGTTTGCCTCTTTTTATTTTACTTTATGATTACCATTTAAGAGCTTCCTTTGAGATTTTCTTGTTGTCTCTTTTCATCACAAGGCCTTCACATCATCCTTATTTAAATTACAGAGAAGCAGAAAATGTATTTGGTTGGCCATCTCATGAGAATGGAGCCTAATTGGCAGGGACATGGTGGACACATTGTATAGCGACAGCTTTAAATAAGAGAGCAATGTAAAATAATGACATTTTAGCCTACAGCCCTCCTTTGAAAGCAAAAACATACAATATGACACATATAACACAAGAAACGTATTAAGATATAATAACATTAGCAGAGAAAACACACAAAATATACAAGTGGATATTGAAGTAGATGGAAAGAACCTAGAAAGAGTTCATGAATATAGCTATCCATGACATATTATATGGACTACAAAGGACAAGGGTTGGGGTTCGATCCCAACCGACGGCCTCCGGGTTCACCCAGCCTTTAATGGGTACCGGATTTTTTTCTGGGAAAGTGAAGCGGCACGGGCATAATACCGACCACATTACCCCAAAAATCATGTGCCGAAGGTCTGTAAAATTTATGGTCACTAACACCATATTCCCTATACGCCACTTGGCGTGACGGGGGTACTTTACTTTTTTTTATGACATATTATAAAAAAATATGGAAAATGTAAGAGAAAAATAAATAAAAGAATTGGAATGACTAAATCTATTTTAATATCTTGAAAAATATACTAACATCAAAGCAAACAATAGAAAAACTAAAACAATTGTAAAATGTTATATTTATTCAACATTCCTGTATGGTGCAGAAACATGGACAATAAATAAGAAAACAGGGCAGAAAATGGAAGCCTTTGAAAGGTGGATCTATAGAAAAATGGGAAGAATTGAGTGGAAGGAAACCAATACAAACATGGAAGTTTTGAATCAGCTGAAAATGAAAAAAGAACCACACAATTTGAATAAGACAACTGAAATTTTGTGGACATGTGCAGAAACACAATACCCTATTCAAAGTAATTTTGGAAGGGAAGGCACAAGGTAGAGGCAGACCAAAACTAAAGTAGACTGATAACATCAAAAGGTGGGACAGAACAACCTATGTCAACATGCACCATCAAGACAAGAGACAGGGTACAATGGTGCTGCTAGGTAGTCAACCTTCGACATGGAGATAGCACCCAAAGTATTAGTGAATAACAACAATCATCATCAAGTACCGGGCCTGCTGACATAGGTGATCATGTCTCTCCACAACTTTCGATCTCGACAGTTATTTATCATTTCTGTTGTTGAACTTCTGCCAAGCCATTCTCTTAAGCTTTTTGGTATCTTTTCTATATGTTTCCCTCTATCTTTTTGTCCTTCAATTTTTCCAATTGTCACAATATAGTCCAGCTGTTCCCTTCTCTTTACATGGCCAAAAAAAGATGATTGTTTCTTCCTAATATTGGAAATTAGCTTTGGCCTCTTTCAGAACATTTTCATTACTCTTCTTAGTTGTCCATGGTATTCTCAACATTCTTCTGTAAAACCACATTTCTACAGACTCCAGTGATTTTCTTGTCTGTTGTCCTATTGTCCATGATTCACATCCATATGTTAAGGCTGGCTCTACATAACATTTAAGAATTCGTTTTCTTGTTTCTATTGATAAAAGTTGATTGCACAGTATCTTTTTAATTTTATGGAAAACTGCTTTTGCCTGAGTCATTCTGCATCTCACCTTTGTTTTACATCTACCATCTGAGGTGAATATTGTTCCCAGATATTTAAATTCATTTAATTGCTTTAATATTGTTTCACCTGTCCTTATTGTGTATTGCGGTGATGTTTTTTTTCTTTTTAATTAACCTTTCTTCTGTCTTTTTGTTATTGAGGCTGCGTCCATTATTTTTGCTTTCCTTCACTATAATGTCAAACATTTCTTGTAACTCATTTTCACTCTTAGCAATTAAGACTGTATTACCAATATACCTCAGATTATTTATATTATGACCTCCGATTGTTATTCCAGGCATGCCCCTTATGGATCTTAAAATAATCTCACTATACATGTTAAAAAAACTACAATACAGAAGGTAAATAAAAATAAAAATAATGCATGTAAATAAGAAAATATTTAAAAAAAAACTGAGCTCAGTGAAATTCTAGTGCTTCTTACACAAGTGACTGTCCACAATCTAACTCGCTGCCATTATGCATCTATAACACCGTATGATCTGGTTTCAAGAAATTAGATTAATCAAGAGTTAGTTCTATAGATAAAAAGCAGAAATCCTGTTCTGGCACATGATAATCACCACTACATCACACATGGCCCAGGATGTAAAAATGTGACTCCAAGCAACAGTTCACATCTTATGCATATATGCTGTACAAGACTAATGTCTTAATAGAGAGATTAAAATTAGTTCTTACACCCAGTCCATTCATTTAATATCCAATAGTTTATTGTTTATTTGTTTAATTAATTAAATTAACAAAATGAACAAAACAGCACTTCTAAGTTTGTAACTTTTCTTCTATCATCATCATCATTATCTTTATCATCATCAAGTACCGGGCCTGCTGGTGTAGGTGATCAGGTCTTTCCACAACTTTCGATCTTGACAGTTATTTATCATTTCTGTTGTTGACCTTCTGCTAAGCCATTCTCTTGAGCTGTCTGGCATCTTTTCTCTTTGCTTCCCTCTATCTCTTCGTCCCTCAATTTTTCCAGTTGTTACAATATATTCCAGTTGTTCTCTTCTCATTACATGGTCAAAAAATGATGATTGTTTCTTCCTAATATCGGAATTAGCTCTCTTTTTGCTTTGACCTCTTTCTGAACATTTTCATTACTCTTCTTAGTTGTCCATGGTACTCTCAACATTCTTCTGTAAAACCACATTTCTACAGACTCCAGTGATTTTCTTGTCTGTTGTCCTATTCTCCATGATTCACATACATTTATTAAGACTGACTCTACATAACATTTAAGAACTCTTTTTCTTCTATCATAAAGAAATAAAATTGTAGCTGTGCTGCTATATATGTATATATTTTTTTTTGTTCAGAATGCAAGATGCAGAAGCCTGTTTTATTCTGTCTGCAAGAAATCACAGAAATAATGCAGACAAAGATGCAACAGTAAGTTTAATTTTTGTAATTCTTTCTTTGATAAACCAAAACTTCTTTATAGATAACAGTTACTTTGAGTTATATGAAAAGGTCTTGTGTGCCAATTGAGATTTTTAAAAATTATTATTATTTTGTACAGCTGTGGCTGGAGTATCATGAATCATCATCATCATCAAGTACCCGGCCTGCTGGTGTAGGTGATCATGTTTCTCCACAACTTTCGATCTCAACAGTTATTTATCATTTCTGTTGTTGACCTTCTGCCAAGCCATTCTCTTTAGCTGTCTGGTATTTTTAGAGGCAGTGTTATTGCAAAGATGGTAGCAAGGAGCAAGTGGTGGGGTGTACACTCCTACAAGATATGGTGACAGCTTTAAAAAAAAAACAAGACAAAATACTGATGTTTCGGTCTACATGCGGCCCTCTTCAGAGAATAAGAACAACACAAATAGACAATGGAATAAAGATAAACTTTAGTACATCTAGAATGTGAGGGACATATAAATCAAGGAGAAATAAAAAAGAGGGATAAGAGATGATGTGATAAAATGAAAAGGAAATGTACTACATACAGCAGGATAAAAATTGATAATATATAAAAATTAGTAAACTATAACATATTTTTTAATTAAACAGAGACTTAACTGCGGCATGATCCAAAAGCTTCCAGTGAGTAGATGATGTCTGTGAGTCAAATGTTGATGTGGTGAGACATGAGAGTGGGAGGGGGAAAAAACCTGTCCTGTGATTAGACAAGAAGTCAGATGAGATTCTATCTATCTATTGACCTTTTGAGCCGTTACCGACCCAAAGAGCATAGACCCAGAAGCTCTTTCTCTTATCTAAATTTTTATTCTAGCAGTTTTCAATCCTTCTAAAGATATTTTATCAAATCTCACCATTTGTCTCTGTTCTGAGCAAGCAACTCTATCTGACTGAGGGAGCCGATTCCTGTTGCTCTTGCCTCTCTGATCAATGTTCTTCTCAGTGTCTCTCTGGATCGACCTCTTTTCCTCTAACCTGTTGTTTCCCACATGAGGGCTTGCTTTGTTATTCAGTTGTTATCTCTCCTCATCACATGTCCAACATATGACCATCATCTATTCTTGATTACTGAAGATATTTCTTCGTTTGTTTTGAATTTGTTCCACGCTATACCAAGTATTTTCTTTCAACATTTATTTTTGAATGCGTTCAACTTTGTTTCTGTCTCTTGTTGTTTTCCAGCTCTCACATGCACATGGGTAGATAGTATGTTTGATTTGAATAGTCTAAGTTTTGTATTTGTGCTGATGAGTTTTGATTTCTACAACTTTTCAAGGCTTCTGAAAGACATTGCTGCTTTATTCTGATTCTAAATTCTTTACTTGTATCCCCTTCCTGATCAATGTGACTTCCAAGATAGATAAAGTGATTGATCTCTTCCACTGGATTGTTTTCCATGTATATTCTGTCATCTGTTGGAATTAAGCTTGTCATGACTTTAGTCTTTTCATGATTGATCTCAAGCCCAATTTTGCTGGCTATTGATGATAGTTCATTTGTGTTCTCCTGCATCGTTTTTATCTGACTGCTGATGAGGATTATGTCATCACCAAAGTCGAGGTCCTCCAAATGGTCTCCTTGTTTCCAGATCAGTTTGGGAGGTGATAATATGAGGTGTGAAAAGTGGTCAAGAATGAGACGGGTACCAGCCGAAGATAGAGAAGTGTGTACTATTGAGGTGAAAAACATAAGCCAACAAAGCCAGATGTGGCTCAGATAACAAGGGGATAAATGCGGCGTAATAGGGGGATGATGGAGGACTAGCGTAGACATGGGGTGTGATATACGAGGAGGGATAGGATGGTAGCGTGTCTGACAGATGCAGAATAAAAGCAGCTAAATAGAAAGGGAATAAAAAGAGAGTAAGGTAGAACTGGAATATAAAGTGAAGGAAGAGAATCTGGCAGAATACATATTGATAAGGATTATAAATAGAAGTAGAGAACAGGCAAATAATAACAGCGCTGTTTTAATTATAAATATAAGTTGGTAAATAGGGATCATGACTCTTGTAGAAGAGTGCCAAGGTACTTACAAATATGTAATATGGACCTTGAGTATTGCTTGGAGAAATCATGTCAAGGTGTAGGAGGCCAAAACAGGAGCAGGGGATGAAAGAATGGAGGGGGGGGGGAATTAGAATGGAGATGGGAATGACAGAAGAAAAGTGGTGGAGGAAAGAGAGGAGGGGGTAATAGATTACCCATGAGAAAGTGATACATTGATCCTCCGTGGAATGAGGCAAAATTATATGGGTGATCAGGTGATTCTCTAAGGTGAATCGGCTACGGCTGTCAGAAGAACATGACACCAAGCCAGTGACTTTGGACATGCACTTTACCCTGGTGGTCCTTAGAGTAGAAGTGAGATGCTGCTGTGGTGTCTGCATCTCGAGTGATGTCATACTGATGTTCCCTCATCTGTCTCAAAGGTGGTGTCCTGATTCACCAATGTAGGTCATCTTACATTCTTTACATATGATGGCATAGATAATGTTGCGCAATGTATAAATGAATCCTTCTCTGATCTCAAAAGGACCATTAGGGAAGAGTATCTATCTGGAGGGCATGGTTGCAAGTCTTACATTGATTATGGTTGCAACGGAAAGCACCCTGATGGCTAAGTAGGTATGTGGGAAATCGGCTCCTGACAAGATTATCATGAAGGTTGAAGCATATCTTAACGGCAACTAAAGGAGGGTCAGGGATGAGTAGAAGGGTAGTTAAGTCAGAGCGGAGAATGAGGAAGGAGTGGTGAATGATTCTGATCACTGTGGTATAGGTGATGCATGAGAGCAAGTACTACCCCGTCAGAGTGGGGACGAGTAGAAGGGGTGAGGGCAGCCTGGCAAGAGGTGTGGAGAATAGGGAAAAGAGCTGCCTTGGGATAGAGGAGTTGGCATGAGAAATCTAACATTAGGTGGGCATAATGCAGGAAATCTTCAATCACCCTGGTAAAGGTGAAGAAGCCTGAAAGAAAGAAACAAAAACATTTTATTTCTATGACATGGATAAGGAGGATAATAAATTTAATGAATGTATTTGATAAGCAGTAGTGGGAGATGAAGTTGTTCACTGGCCTGGTCACCCAAGTTAATTATCATAGCACTTTTTGTTTGGCGATATTCACTGTCTTATCCCCTATTAGACTTTAGTAGATGCTATTTGTTGCCATGATTTTAAAAATATTTCTATTTTTAAAATTCTTTTTAAACACAGGACCAACATACTGTCATGAGAGCTTGGGCTGTCCGTGATTTTGCTCCAAAATGCCCGCTTTATATACAGCTCTTCAGACCTGAAAATAAATTTCATGTAAAATTTGCCGGTAGGTGATCGGTTGATTGGTTGGTTTATAACCATTTGTCATCATCATCATCATTATCAAGTACCAAACCTGCTGGATTTGGGTGATCATGTCTCTCCACAACTTTCGATCATGACAGTTATTTAGCATTTCTGTTGTTGATCTTCTGCCAAGCCATTCTCTTAAGCTGTGTGGTATCTTTTCTCTTTGTTTCCATCTATCTCTTCATCCCTCAATTTTTCCAGTTGTAACAATATATTCCAGCTGTTCTCTTCTCATTACATGGCCAAAAATTGACGATTGTTTCTTCTTAATATTGGAAATTAACTCTTATTTTGGTTTGGCCTCTTACAGAACGTTTTCATTACTCTTGTTAGCTGTCCATGGTATTCTCAACATTCTTCTGTAAAACCACATTTCTACAGCCTCCAGTGGTTTTCTTGTCTGTTGTCCTATTGTCTATCAAGACTCTAGAAGCAGTAACAGGTTTACAACCCTTGGATGACAGAGGATCACTAAAGTATTGCAACAAGCGGAGAAATATAGAAGGCTCCTTAGCCACCCCATGCACCAAAGAATAACTGGTTTTGGAATTGTACGACTAAAGAGGAGCAACTTCGCTGCAATCGCCAATGAACTAACTACTGGAGACCCAGTACTTACCCAAACAATACCGAAACCCTTGGGCCCATCTGATATGTCTCCTCATGGGAAACATAAAATACCAGAACTTAAGGAAAATATAACAGGAATCATGAAAAAAGGCACCCAATCAGACACAGAAAGAAAACATGTAGCTGAAAAACACATACGCGATACCTACCCACAGGACTCTTGGTCCCACATATACACAGATGGCTCTGCTACAAATGCCACCAGAAATGGAGGGGGGTGGTGTATTCTTGATGCTGAATAACCAGGACGAGATCACCAAGTCAATAACTACTGGGAAATTCTCAAACAACTTTAAAGAATCTCAAGACTAAAGGCAAGGTCTAAAGTCAGACATATCTATATTAGAGATCTGTTATTTGCTGACGACGCTGCACTTGTCACGCAAAGTCAGGAAGAACTCCAGAGCATGGTACATCGCTTTGCACATGCCTGCCGAGATTTCAGTCTAACAATAAGTTTGCAGAAAACTAACATACTCAGTCAGGACACCGAAGCAACACCAGAAATCTCTATCGACAACTATAAACTTGATATCGTGCGGCAGTATAACTACCTAGGGTCCATCATCAGCGACAGACTATCTTTAGATACAGAAATTGACACTCGTATTGGTAAAGCCGCTACCACCTTTGCCCGTCTTTCTAAGCGTGTCTGGCAAAACAACAAATTACAATTAAAACAAAATCTGCAGTGTACAATGTCTGCATAATTAGTATCCTCCTGTATGGCAGCGAATCCTGGACAACCTATGTAAAGCAGGAGAGGAGGCTAAATGCATTCCATATGCGATGTCTATGCCGTATTCTTGGTATCACATGGAAGGATAAACTGACAAACGTGGAGGTCCTGACTCGCACAGGCCTACCGAATATCTACATGCTGCTCAAACAACGTAGGTTATGCTGGCTTGGCCATGTACACCATATGAAATATGGCCGCGTACCAAAAGATATACTCTACGGACAACTGGCATATGGTAAAAGAACTAGGGGGCGCCCAAAACTTCGATTTGTAGATGTGTGTAAACGTGACATGAAGAATCTGAACATAAACCCTGCAGCATGGGAAGACATAGCTGCAGACCGCAATCTCTAGAAACACACTCTAAAGGTTAACCTCAAAGAAGAAGCAGACAGATTCATAGAGAAAGAGAATACACGGCGAAAGAAAAGAAAGGAAAAAATAACATTTCTAGGGGCGCTGAAAAATCCATAGTTAACTATGACTGACGGAGGCTACTATATGTCCTATTGTCCATGATTCATATCCATATGTTAAAACCGCTGATATCATCACTGGTGCTATGAAATCTACACCTATCAAGACTCTAGAAGCAGTAACAGGTTTACAACCCTTGGATGACAGAGGATCACTAGAGTATTGCAACAAGCGGAGAAATATAGAAGGCTCCTTAGCCACCCCATACACCAAAGAATAACTGGTTTTGGAATTGTACGACTAAAGAGGAGCAACTTCGCTGCAATCACCAATGAACTAACTACTGGAGACCCAGTACTTTCCCAAACAATACCGAAACCCTTGGGCCAATCTGATATGTCTCCTCATGGGAAATATAAAATACCAGAACTTAAGGAAAATATAACAGGAATCATGAAAAAAGGCACCCAATCAGACACAGAAAGAAAACACGTAGCTGAAAAACACATACACGATACCTACCCACAGGACTCTTGGTCCCACATATACACAGATGGCTCTGCTACAAATGCCACCAGAAATGGAGGCAGTATATATATATACTGTTTTTGAATCTTTTTCATGGAGTTTTGACATACATTCTGCTCTTTTTTTATTTTCAACTGTTAAAGAACAATTTATGTATTCAAAGTGAATATTAAACCTATATTTACCAGCCTTCTCTGGTAAACTAGACAATCCATCTCACCTACTTGAGATAAAGGGTTGCTGAAAAAAGTAAGTCTGATTGCTCCATATAATATACAAGCAAGACAGTTTTGAATTTTAACCTCATCTTACAGAAGCACTCACCCCTTCCCACCACACATCCTAGACACACATTCCGTAAAAGAGATCCAAACTGATGTTTGTACAGACTAATTACATTAACTGAAGCATGTATAATCGATACATCAATAATCAATTTTTTTTCACAAATTCACCAGATCATGTTGTATGTGAGGATGAATTCAAGTATGCTCTCTTAGCTAACAATTGCCTTTGCCCTGGGATATCAACATTTGTGACTTTGTTGCTGCATACTTCAAGAGGACAGTAAGTGATTACTTGTATTTCATTAGTTAACTGGCTCCTTTCAGGCCAACAACAGCACAAAGGGCAGAGATCATAACTCTCAATGTCAGACAGTTCAGTACTAGGTCTTTTTTGTTTGTTCTTAAGCCCCTAGTTGGACACTCTATTAATTTCTTTTCTTAGAATTTCTCTTGGTCTTTCTTTGCTTTCTTTTGCCACCTCGTAGCCACATGAAAACCTGGCATAATTAGTGGCCAAATAATTGTACTACTTAGAGCATTTTCGAAGTTAGAGTTTAAGGTTGTAGACACTTAACTCTTCCTATAATATAACACAAAATAACAATTTTACTTAGTTTTGGTAAGAAATAACATACTTTTCATTGTTTTATTTCTTCCATGCTGTTTTTAATGGAATTGATTCTCATACGCCAAAATTATGGGAAAAAGACAGACCAATAATAGAACTACAGTTAAGTGATTCTCAAATGGGGTTCCAAAAAAACAGAGGATGTACTGATGCTCTATCTACCTTAAAACAGCTAGCGGAAAAGACAACAGAACATAATCAAAATGTGTGCATAGCTTTCATTGACCAGGACAAAGCATTTGGCAGAGTAAACAGAGAACAACTGTGGGAGATACTAACAACATACGGAGTAGGCCAACATCTAACCAACCTTATTAAAAGTCTCTACATCAACAGCAGCTGCAGGGTCAGAACAGCAGCAGGTTACACAGTCCACTTTGAAGTTAGATCAGGTGTAAGACAGGTGAGCATACTATCCCCTTTATTGTTTATAACATACATGGACTATAAATACATGTTAGCCAACCCATCATTGACAGAGGAGATCAACGAGCTTCTATTTACAGATGATCAAGCACTAATACATGGAAAAATAGAAGTCCTACAAGAACACTTAAATAGACTCAACAGCACAGGCACATAATACAACATGAAAATAAATATCAACAAAACAGAAGTCATGAATATGACAAAAGAGAAACAAACATTAACATATCTATAGGTGGCAGTCAACTAAAGCACGTAAAGGAATTCAAATACTTTGGAAGTCTAGTGACAAATGACAATTCACAAACAGTAGAAATAGACTCAAGATGCAACAAAGCTTGTCAAATCATTGAACAGCTATCACCAGTATTATCCAACAAGGAAATAGCTCCTGGGGCAAAACAGGCACTCTACAATACAATGTTCATTCCAACGTTGTGCTACTACCACTGCCAGTCCTGGACTCGAGATGCAAGAACAGTAAAAAAAATAACCTCTACTGAAATTAAATGTGCTAGACAAATGACAGGAAACAGTCTCATTGATAAAATCAGAAGTGAAGAACTGAGAAAAAAAGCTAGGAATAATCCCTGCTAATAAACTAATAAACTCTTTATACTGTACAAAAGATGCTGACAAACACCTATACATCCAGTGGAACACCAATTCTAGACAAATCTGGATTAATACTAACAACAAGCGCAGACATAAAAGCCTGTTGGGCGGAACACTTCAAAGAAATTCTTAACCGTCCAATACCCCACAGTTTAATAGATTTTGAAGCTGAAACACCAGCAGCAGAATTAGATGTAAATTTAGATGACTTCACCTTGAGTGAAATAGAAACCACCTTAAAGCTAATGACCAATAACAAGGCTGCTGGAGAGGATAAGTTAACAGCTGAGATCCTCAAGGCAATTGATAGCCATAATCTAATACATCTCCAAAAAATGTTCAACATCATTTGGAAAAAAGAGAAGACGCCTCACAAATGGAAAAAAGGAATCATTGTTAAGATCCCAAAAAAGGGCAATCTTAGAGATTGTAACAACTGGAGAGGCGTGACACTTTTGTCAGTTGCCTCAAAGTTATTCTGTAAAATCATCCTAAATAGAATAAAGGATTCAATAGATACAGTAATGCATGAAGAACAGGCTGGGTTTAGAAAAGGGAGAAGCTGTCTTGACCACATTTTCACTCTACAACTTATATTGGAGGAACACATTAAAAAGCAAAAACCTTTTGTACTTAACTTCATCGACTTCAAAAAAGCATTTGATAGTATTCATAGAGATTCTTTGTGGAAAATTCTGAAGCAATATGGTTTACCATCAAAAATCATAAATATTATCAAAGACATGTATGATGGTTACACATGTGCAGTTCGAACAGAGGAAGGACTGAGCGAATGTTTCCCAATAGAAACTGGGGTTAAACAAGGATGTATTTTATCGCCCTTGTTATTTGGAATTGTTATGGACTTCATAATGAAGAAATGCTGCACTGGTAATAAAGGCATCGAATGGATACAAGGAGACCATTTGGAGGACCTCGACTTTGCTGATGACATAGTTCTCATCAGCAGTCAGATAAAAACGATGCAGGAAAACACAAATGAACTATCATCAATAGCCAGCAAAATTGGGCTTGAGGTCAATCATGAAAAGACTAAAGTCATGAAAAGTTTAATTCCAACAAGTGACAAAATATACATGGAAAACAAACCAGTAGAAGAGATCGATCACTTTATCTATCTTGGAAGTCACATTGATCGAGAAGGGGATACGAGCAAAGAAATTAGAATCAGAATGGCTAAAGCAGCAATGTCTTTCAGAAGCCTTGAAAAGTTGTGGAAATCAAAACTCATCAGCACAAACACAAAACTTAGGCTATTCAAATCAAATGTACTATCAACCCTTACGTATGCGTGTGAAAGCTGGAAAACAACAAGAGATATAGAAACAAAGTTGAACGCATTCGAAAATAAATGTCTAAGGAAAATACTTGGTATAGAATGGAACGAATTCAAAACAAACGAGGAAATTAGAGAAATCGCCAATCAACCACTAATATCTTCAGTAATAAAGAAAAGACGATGGTCATACGTTGGACATGTGATGAGAAGAGATAATAATCGAATAGCAAAGCAAGCCCTCATATGGGAAACAACAGGTAAAAGAAAAAGAGGAAGACCCAGGGAGACACTGAGAAGAACATTGATGAGAGAGGCAAGAGCAGCAGGAATCGGCTCCCTCAATGAGATAGAACTGCTTGCACAGAACAGAGACAGATGGTGAGATTTGATAAAATATCTTTAAAAGAAAACTGCTAGAACAAAAAATTCATATAGGAGAAGGTGTATCTTGGTCTACGCCCTATGGCCGGTTATGGCTCGAAAGGTCAATAGATAGATAGAATCCCTGCCATAGAACATATAAAGAAACAACAGATAAAATGTTTTGGCCACGTGACAAGGCAGAAAAATAAAAACTCAACAAGCCTTCAATAAACATCGCAGACTCAAGGGCTGACCATGAAAAAGATGGATTGATGGAATATTAGAAACACATAACATCAGAGGCAAACAGAAGAGCAAAAGACAGTAAATTATATCTCCCGTCAATGCTGAAAAGCAAATGAGGAAAGAAAGAAGAAGAAGATTCTCATCAATTCCTTGTTCTTTCTATTTAACAATTAGATAGAGTAAAAATATAGAATTTTAAAAACAGGATTGAGTAGTTGATTAAATATATTTTGTCTACAAGAGTTAACTTCACCTTACTCTGGTAAGATATAACCCTAGATTACGACACCTACCTACAAGTCCCATTTTTATGACACCTTCATGAAAATTACAAACACTCTTTGAAGTTTGGAGAAATTAAATAATATTTTCTTTTAACTTTTGCTGCAAAGCTTTGAGTTTATCTAAGGAGAGCTACAGGAATTGGTTTGTGGTAATCATTCAATTTTCAATTCATTGATATCAAGAGACCCCTCTTCAAAATACGGCAAAATTGACTAAAGAAAACACTGACTCAGGTGCATGAACTCCATACTCCAGTCATGAATCCATAAAAAAATCAGTGCATCAACATAAATGCACACAAGTTTGCACATTCAGTTATTTTCAAGATATATAGGGAGGACTGGTTGGTCTAGAGAAAAGACGCCGGCCTCGAGACAGAGAGGTTGTGGGTTCAAATCCCGGCTACACCGGTTAGGATTTTTATTTATGATTTCTCTCTGCGGCAACCACCCCTGGTCTCAGCAACGAGGCCCAGTTTGAAACGTCAATTACTCATCAACAGAAAAAATATGAGTACCTTCGAAGACGGAGTTATCTGTCTGTGCGGCGAGGGACCCCTGTGCACACAGCTGCCAGGGAAAAATGGATTAACACGCAGAATTCAGTTCCTAGCCTCTAGGGACTTTGTCAGAGGCTGGCAAATGAAGAAAAAAAATATTCAAGATGAAAACGATGCACATACCAAGTAACATATTCCTGTGATGTTATAGTTGCAAGCAATGTCATTCAGCCATGAAAATGAAATTTCCATTCACATTTGAATGAACAAATATAGAATTAACAATAACACCTCCACAGAGATAATTCTTATCTGTATAATTACTGTCCAACCTACCAAAATGATTTCATGCCACTCAAAGTAAAGACCTAAATATTTTAGATACTGTGGCATAGTGCTACTACAGGGCTTCCATGCCACAGTCAGCAGGCAGGGTGGGAACATATGTTGTTGAATAGAAAGATTTGATCCTGTTATACTTGCGATGGTGCTGTTGAATCAGATTGATTGGTCATGTATGAAAATAATCCAACAGTTTCTTCAGAGATAAGTTTGAATCACCTTCACAATTTAACTTCATTTTATTGTTGACATTTTTATTTTATTATATTTTTATTCATTTTCAGAGAAGGGCAAACATCACATGAAGAATGGCAAAGATTGTATGGGAAATGTTCAGGGAATGAGATCTACCATATACGACTTGGGGATAGCAAGTTCTTTGGTGACTATGAGGGAAAAAGTTTTACCTATGCTTCATTTCATGCTCATCGCAAGTGAGTAATTTGAACTCTTATTTTACAAACATATGTTTGAATTTAAAACATTTGATCATTTGTGTACCCTAAGTTAGTTTGCTTCATGATCCCAAAAAATGGTATGTTTTATGTAATCTTAATTTGTAATCACTAATAATTTTAATTATTTCTTTGTCCAAATTTATTCTTGAACTGACCTCAGGGTTTATCCAACCTCGTAAAAAGGGTATCATATTTTTTTTATTTTTATTATTTATTTATAAATTTGGTGTCCTGAAGTGATACTGATCATTTTTAAAATTTGGGCACTAACACAAAATTCTCCATATTCCATTAGAAGTGAAAGGAACTCTTACTTTTATTTATAATGACCACATAATATTAAACAATATGGGCTTTTATTAATCAGAAAATGTGCAAAATACGACTTACTCTGTCTGAGGTTTTTGTTGCATTAAAAAAAATGTATGTTTTCTAGTCAGCAAACATCATAATTTATTTTTCTCAGGTTTTAAATGTTAACTTGATGTCAACATTTAGTTTGCAAATCGGCACAAATAATAGATTAATAATTGGCTGTCTTTCATATTTGTTTTTGCAGTTTTTGTATTGATATTTGTTGGATTGTACCTGCTGAATATTTTTCATGAAATGTAAATTTGTCTTGTCTCTCCATAGCTTTAGCTGCTAATACCATTTTGTGTTCACTTCACAGCATTTAGTTTACTTTCAGTGAATCTGTCCTTGACAAGCTCTTCCTACCAAATCAGTTGAGTTCATTTCTGACTCCTCAGCTTATTTTTACCAGCAACTTTATAGTGAAGTGTGGTCTCCTTTAAGTTATCATATGAGAGACCAACTTTTTATATCCCAGAACCTGTTCATCCAAATAGAGCTTTCACATAACTGGTCGAACCAACTTAAACTTTAACATAGGAGAGAGACCATGCTGGAATCCTACTGCACTTAACACCTTGTTTTTCCTATGTATCACTCTAGAATTACAATATTATATATTAGATTATGCAACTTAAGAATCGTTTTTAAATCATTTCTACTCAAATGTTGAAAATCAAGAACCAGTTGATTTTTTTTTACTGTGCTATCATCTACAGAATGGTATAAAAATTTTTTTCATAGATATGGTGTCAGTTTGGTTGGAATTCAGCGAGATACCAGAGGATGTAAAATACAGCTTAATCCTGGCCCTCGTCACATAATGCGGAAGTCAGATATTTGTTTTTACTTGAATATCAGCAAGGAGGAGAATTCAGCATTTATTCTGGCCCATCCAAACCAAGACACAACAGTTGACAGAGCAAGATTACCTTCAGGGACAGAGAAGGCATCACGTGTAGCCAGCATGATAGCTAGTGTTGGTAAGTGTGTTGAATATTTGCCCTTGTTTTACCTGTAGCTTTGTTTATATTTTTGCATTTCTTTGTTATTCATCATGAAGTGGAAACTTATATCATGTTGCAGTTAACAGTCACACTGTAATATTATGTGCCTTACAGATTAATTACATCTGTTTTCATAATGAAATATTACATGGACCAGTTTTGCCTTTCCTTTTCCTTTTCATTATTTTCTACTTTTTTAGCCTGTTTATGAAACAACCATATGTAAATGAATTGGATTTTGTTCTGCACATGTGTACTGACAATGTTGCAAGTTTAGTTTTAGTTTGTCGATGGATCATCCTCAATGCAAGAGACACGTCCATAAGTTCTCAGATCTCCTCAGCATGTCCCTCAGTGTGTAGAGACTGATTACTCCAGTTCTGTGTTGATTTGTTATTCTTCTGTGTCTATCTGCATGGTGCTCCTTTCCAGTGTCTCCCATTTGACCTGATGTTCATGCAATCTGGATATGGTTGTAGATTCATGATCACTGACTGAATCATTAGTTTGCCCTTCCTTGCTGAGGGCATTCAGAGTGTCAGCCCAGTCCATTGTATGTCCACAAATCAAGACAGCCAATCCAGCCACCATGTCAGCTCTTTCATCTCCTTTAACGCCTGAATGTCCAGGGACAAAAATGAAACATATACCAGTCTGCCTTGAGTTCTTTGGGAGCCGTGATAGCTCAATGGTTAGTGAACTGGACTACCATGGACAAGGGGTAGGGTTTGATCCCAACCGACGGCTTCCGGGTTCACCCAACCTTAAATGGGTACCAAATTTTTTTCTGGGAAAGTAAAGCAGCACGGGTGTAATACTGACCACATTACCCCAAAAATCATGTGCTGAAGGTCTGTAAAATATAGGGTCACTAACACCATATTTCCCTATACACCACTTGGCGTGATGGGGGGTACTTTAGTAACACCAACCACTGTCTTTGAACCTATGCCTCTTCGAACTTCCTGAGCATGTTCATCAATTCACTCAGGAAATACACATGATAAAAGACTGTGTTTTGAGCCAGGCCATCACTTCAGTTACTGCCATAATCTCCATAGTCTTACTATTTGTAGTTACCCTATAAGCACTGCTGTCCTCCTTTCTTGTTATTCTCTTGAACCTGGGCTGTGAGAGCCTATGAGCTCTGACTGTACCAAATAACAGACCCATCAGTGTAGATGACTGCTGAACCCTCAGGTGAATTCTCATAGATCAAAGCCTGCATGGCTTCATTTTGTATATGTTCCAATCTTTCAGTCTGAGTGTTGTTGAGAGTTATGGTTGCCACTACATACTCAACAACAGAAACTACAAGTCCTTGTTATAGGACAAGAAGATGCTGTTCACAGTCTGCCACTGCCATTACCCTTAGTGCTGGGGCACCCTTCCTAGCCTTCATTAACACTTGATGTATGTGCTGGGCAAAAGCAAGATTTTGATCAAACTATATTACCAAATACTGTGACAATGAATCAACTTTGAATTGCTGAATTATCTCAGCTTGCTAACTCTCTACATCTAGATTCCATAAGTTAAACATCGTTGCTGAATTATGTATAGTCACTACTTTGACTGAGTTATTATAAATCTATTACTTTTATTGCATGTTGAGCATGAACGTAACTGCGGGCCCCCATTAAATATGTTTTGTAGTCATGGACACACAGGATTAATCTTCTTTTTTTGCTTTCATTCATTCTCTCTTTCCATTTATCTATAAAATATACAATTCTTCAAGTCTTCATGGACCCCCTGTGGTGGCACAGCAGACCCTTAGGGGATCATGGACCACAGTTTGAGAAACTCTGCTATAGATGATTTGTTTCTGCTTAATCTCCATGAAACAATTGCTAATCTCTTCTTAATCGACTACTAGGTTGTCTCCACTGTTGGTGATGAGTGACTTGAGATATTTGAACTTGTGGACAGTTTTTAGCTTGTTGTTTCCTTGCCCATGTGTGTGTAAGCACATTTGTGCATGAATGTGTGTGAGCAGGCATGTGCATACTTGTATATCTGTGTGCAGGTGAGTGAGAGAGAGAGAGAGAGAGAGAGAGAGAGAGAGAGATTTAAAGTAAGTTCTTCTTCATCTTTTCTCTTTTCACTGATACCTACAAGGTGTCGTGGTTATATCATTTGTTGTTCTTGAGCTGCTCGAACTGTCTGAATTAGTGATTTTCCTTTGTTGTTACATGTTTCTGTCTTTGTTATTGTAACCACAGACTCTTTATTGAAATTATATCTTGATGTTATTGTTCACAGCACATCACATTTACATTGATCACACGTTAATCATGATAAACTCTTTTTCCTCATTATATAATCATAATCAAGTTTATAGATATTTCTTGGCACAATGATTCGACTAATGGTTGATGCACTTTTCTTAAATTAATGTTAATTAATTCTGGACTTCTCTGAGACAAATAGTTGGTGGATATGATCAGTCCACAAGTGCATATCTTGCATTTAATCTGTCTATCACTTACTTACGTTTATCAGAATGTGAAACACAGTTCTTGAAAACTCTCAAACACTTCACAAATAAAGTTCATATGTTCATTGCTATCCTTACTACTCTCTATCAACTTACTTATTAACTTCTCAACTGACTTAAAACTACAACTTGAAGATTCTTAACTTCCTAACTAACTGGCTCATCTTTCTAATCTTAACTTTACTGTGTGTCTAATTTTCTAACTGTCTAATTCTCTCTCTGTGTCTAATCTCTAATTGTTCTATTCCTGACTGACTCAAACCTATTGTGTTGAAGTTTAAATATTCAGCTACAACTCTCCGCCTGAAAATCAGCAGCCAATCAAACTGTCGCAAAGTGACAATTTGCACTCTTCTGATCACTTGAGTTGGTCACTCCTCATCATTCTGTGACCGAAACTTGAACTCTTCTCATGGTTTGACGAAAACACATTGTTTTCATGAATCTCTATGCCCTATTTAAATTAATGATTACCTCATGACAATGACCTTTCCTGGTAGTTGGATGATAACTTATTTATCAGACGACCAAAATCATGAAGTCAATGCATGCAATTGTCATGCGCCTACTCTCACTTCCACAAACTTGGTTGAAGTGAAAATTTCCATGGACCTAAACTCTCAGTATAATTCTACCTTTCCTTCCTCCCCACTTTCTGTGTGTCCACTACCCACTATAAACTTTTTGCCATCTCTATTTACACACTTTGTTATTCTAGTTGGGAATTTTCCATACTTTAAATTTCATGTCACAATTACTACAGTCGTTACCATATGTTACTGTTATTGTCTATGAAATAATGGATAACGACTAAGTTACCTGCTCCCATGCTTTCATTAGCTTACTCTGTTACATCACTGCATCTATCCATCTTCTTCTGGGTCTTTTCCATGCATTCTTGAGAAGAACACCCTTGATGGTGATTGGTAAGGATTCATTCTGACCAGATGGCCAAACCATTTAAGTTGTTGTTGTTCTATATATTCTTGGCAGGGCTTTGTTCCTACCATTTAAAGTAAGTTAAGTACTATTAATTAATGTAAATGAAGTTAACAATCACAAGCATTCACTTTTACTGTAAATTTATTGCAGTTGTAATGTTAATTTATTATAAATGGCTGACTATGTTTAAAGCTTTTGCTTTTTTGTTTTTTCTCATTTGGCAGAATCTACAGGTAATGTTTTATATGTCATTTATGAATTAATGTAAAGCGTATAAAATTAATAGTTTATGAATAACACAATACATATTCGTAAATATAAATATTCTATTATATCTCTGTTAATATAAAACAAACAAAATATCCTATAATTCTATGTAATCTCTGATAACATTGTTGAAAAATAACGCTTCATGTTTTCTTTGTTAACACTACCTAATAATGCAATTCTCTATAATCCTGTAACAAATTTTATACAATCAATGTTCTGTAAAATCTTTATTTCAATAACTTGAAAGTAGTACTCATGTTTTCTATTTACATAATCAACTAATATTATCATTTAATATTTCCGCTAGCTTTTTTATATTAATAATGCTCTTTAATATTCCTATTACTAACATTCCCTATGAGTATTGAATAATGTAGTGGTTTCATGGTACATTGATTTTCTGGTATTAATATTCTTCATTCAGATAAACTTGCTTACTTGTGAGCAGTTATTCAGAAAATTTAATTTGCAAGAGAGGACACTGGTAATTAATGTAATCAAATACTAGGCTTGGTTCAGTGAGGTTTCAAATGCACAATCCTATATCATCATATGACTACCTGTTTTTCACTGTCAATAAAGTAAAAAAATTAATGCATTTTACAAAATGATGTTACATACATAATGCCATAAGCTGCCAAGTTTACAGGGATTTGTGTGAATCTATTGCTTTTATACTTGCAGAAGTCCAAAGCAATGACATAGTTATCTAGTCTGATTTTAGACACAATACTCATTCTTATGTTTTTGTCCATGGTCACAGATTGACAAAGCAATTTGATTGGTAAATTTTTGGGTGTCTTATAGAAGAAAACTTCCAGGCATGTCGTAAGAGGCGACTAAGGAGGTTGAACGATGGCTTGACAAGCTGTCACTGTAAAAAGTATTGTTATGGAAACAGAGCCATAGATTTTGGAAGCAGTGATCTCTGCAATTTGTGACATTTTGGCACACAAGGTTTCTGTTTTTAAGATTGGGGTTCTGCCCTATGTGCCGTCTTCGGCTCGAAAGGACAACAGATAGATAGAAAGAAGAAAAACAAAGTTTCTCAGATTTGCACGATCTGTGACTACCAGGTTATCCTTAGTCTCCCTCTTTTCTATGCTTCACCCAGTGTCTAATAAAGATCATCAGAGATAGTCTAGAATTTCTACCCTATGTGTTGTCTTCAGCTCAAAGAGACAATAGATAGATTGTGTGAATTTAATAAAGATCATCAGAGATAGGGTAGATATGTGTTGTCTTCAGCTCAAAGAGACAATAGATAGATTGTGTCAATTTAATAAAGATCATCAGAGATAGTCTAGAATTTCTACCCTATGTGTTGTCTTCAGCTCAAAGAGACAATAGATAGATAGTGTCAATTGCAAAGCAGTTTTTGTGACTATTTTTGGATTTATTCTGAGTATATGACCTGCCAAACTTTAGTGTTGGTCTGCTATTGCTATTTAAATATTTGGGAACTTTGTTAACCTCAGACGGAAGATGTACAAAAGAGGTGAGATGCAGAATGGTTCAGGCAAAAGCAGCTTTCCAAAAAATGAGGAAGATACTATGCAATCCATTTTTGACAATAGAAACAAGAAAAAGAGTTCTTAAATGTTATGTATGGATTACATATGGATGCGAATCATGGACAATAGGACAACAGACAAGAAAATCACTGGAGTCTGTAGAAATGTGGTTTTACAGAAGAATGTTGAGAGTACCATGGACAGCTAAGAAGAGTAATGAAGATGTTCTGAGAGAGGTCAAAGCAAAAAGAGAGCTAATTTCCAATGTTAGGAAGAAACAATCATCATTTTTTGGCCATGTAATGAGAAGAGAACAACTGGAATATATTGTAACAACTGGAAAAATTGAGGGACGAAGAGATAGAGGGAAGCAAAGAGGAAAAATAACAGACAGCTTAAGAGAATGGCTTGGCAGAAGGTCAACAACAGAAATGATAAATAGCTGCCGAGATTGAAAGTTGTGGAGAGACATGATCACCTACGCCAGTAGGCCCGGTGCTTGATGATGATGATGATGATGATGATGATGATTGCTATACAGTTTCTTGTGGTTGCACTTCTTTGGCAGTTCTTACCTATTTTGTTTCAACAAAATTATAGGACATAGATTATATATAAGAAGGATATACTAATGTCAATCATTGATCACAATTTTACTGGAGACATGAAAATGATTAAAATAACAATTCAAATACTGTGAGGAGATTGAAATCACATCTGATATAAATGTTTAATCAAATTTTGGATATTCATTTAGTGTTTCACAAAAATAAAACTTTGAACACATTAAAGTAGCATACTTATAATGCTTTTGTATGGTTTGAAAACTGCATAATTATGAAAAATGAAACACTATGAGAGTCTTTCAAACAACCTACCCAATGAGAGCAAAGAACTAAAGGGATCCCTTCATGCCTGAAGATGTATGGGGAACAAAGTGTTAGTGCACAATTTGTTCAATAATCAACACATTTTATGAGTAATGTGGTCAGTATCTTACTAGGCTGAATCTGAGAAAAATTTGTGGAATATCTGGACAAATTTTTTTTTTAATTAAAAAATTAAAAGCTTCTCAAGTGCCATCTTGAGCATATACACACACTCTATCGGGTTCTTTCTGGAGCTGGATAAGTCCTCCTACTTAGACAATAACTAGAAACAATCACATAAACTACCATTTAAAATTGTACAGAGTTAAAACAAATGAGAGGGAGACCAAATACAACCAAGCAGAGAACAATGCATATCCATGAATATAGGACTATTCTCAACTAGGCTACCGAGGCCCCCAAGGTTGCCTCTTATTTCAGTGTTCTCTTTAGTGTTTCTCTAGATCAGCCTGCTGTTTTTATTTTGCCACCTATTTTCCATTTGTGGGCTTGATTTAACAAGATTCTCTTGTTGTCTCTTCTCATCACATGGTCAACATATGCCCACCTTCTTTTCTTGATTATATATGATATTGTTGGATGCATTGCCATTTGTCTTTAATTCATTCTATGGTTTGCAAAGTATTTTTTCCTGAGCCACTTGTTTTTGAATGCATCTAAATTAGTTTCTATTTATTTAGTTGTTTTTCAGCTCTCGTATGCACTAGTAAGGGTGGATAATACATTTGATTTGAAAATCCTGAACATCTTGAAAAGTGTCACAAACGATGACAGATTTGTGAAATTTAACCCTATCACAATAAATGACAACATAATTTCAGAACTCAGGTACCCTGATGACACAGTTCTCCTCTCAAATAGTGCAGCAGGATTAAAAGAGACAATTGAGTGTGTTAAAAAATGCAGTAAAGAGCAGAACCTCACACACAGAAAACTAAGACAATGTCCATTGACAAAACAATGAGCCAACTGAAAATCATCATCAGCAGTGTGCTCTGACACCAAGCTATCCAGTATCTTCTCTCTTTGTTGCCTGTGGTCTCTCTTTCCCTCTATTTTGTCAGCTGTAACCAAGTATTCTAACTTTCCTCCTCTCATGATGTGCCCGAAAAATTGTGATGTTTCTTTCTGATGTTTTTAGGAGCTCCCTTTTTGTGTTGGCCTCTGAGAATTTTCTCATTGGTCTTTTTAGCTGTCCTGGGAACACTGAACATTCTTCTGAGAAATTCCATCTTTGTGGCTTCTAATTGTCTTTTCATTTGTTCTACTGTTCATGATTCACTTCCATAGGTCAGAATGGGCTACATTAGCAATAGCAACACAAAGATTAAATGCCATGAAGAACATGGATGGCACAATATCAGCAAGGCAGAAAAATTAAAATTATTGAGGACAAGCTTCTTCCCGATAGCAATTTATGATTGTGAATAATGGACAGTCTCACAAACAGCTAGGAAGAAAATTGATTTATTCAAAACAAAATGCTACAAAAAATCCTTAAGATACCTTAGATAATGAAAAAGAGCAATGAAGACATATTAAAAGATTTAAACATTAAAAAGAACTGACTTATAAACACCATTCTACAGGGAAAATTAAAATTCTATGGCTATGTCAAAAGACACAGTGGGCTGGAATGAACAATAATGGAAGGCATAGAGTCTTGGTGATGAATCAGGGGCAGACCAAGAAGAAGGTGGTTTCAAGACATCAAGGAAACCTTGAACATGAAAACAGAAGAAGTGGGAGATCTGGCTAGAGACAGAAATTCTTTCAAATGAGCTGTGGTGAATGCAACCT
This sequence comes from Megaustenia siamemsis, assembly GCA_032433765.1. Lineage (NCBI taxonomy): Eukaryota > Metazoa > Mollusca > Gastropoda > Stylommatophora > Ariophantidae > Megaustenia > Megaustenia siamemsis. The sequence continues at coordinate 36,799,928 of JAVIAB010000059.1, read as the reverse complement.
TCTGCAAAGGCCATGCAACCTGATGATGATAAGCTTTGTTTTTGTGCGTAATAATCTTGATTTCCACATTTTATCAAGGTTTCTGAAAGTCAACACTGCCTCTGCTATTCTTATTCTAATTTCTTTCTTTCTGTCTCCTTGATCTATGCAACTTCCAAGAAATATAAAGTTATCTATTTCTTCTACCACTATTTCTTTCAAGTGTATTTTTTTTATTCTGGACAAATTTGATTTTTCCATACTTTAATCTTCTCTTGGTTGATCTCAAACCCTATTTTGCTAGCTTTTCTCTTTCTTTCTGACATTCACGTGATGATTTCTATTAGGAAATGATTGTCTTTAGAAGGATGTTTAAGTGGGCATAGATGCATAGTGTTGTGATTTATTTGTGCTTTTTGGCCCGAAACATCTGACTTCAGCATGGCATTTTTTAGTTCCAGGTTGCTTTCCCTCTTCAATCCACTACTCGCTTGACCAGACTAGACTGTTAATCTGTTACTAGAGGCACATCGAAGAAGTGGAGAAGGGTCTGAATGCTTTTGGTTCACCTATGCTGTTGTAAGCCATCAGCTATGTGTCACTGGCAGTTTCCATCTCCATTGCTGACAGGCACCATGACCTGCTTGCCAGCTTTTGATGACAGGGCATTTGTTTTTTTCCCATCACATTCATGTTGAGATTGATAAAAACTATGTTGTCTACAAAATCAAAGTCTACCATTTGAGATCAAAATGTCCACCCAATGCCCTTGTTAACTGTACATTTGTGTATTTTGAGACAATGTAAACTCATTTTCAAAAGCTGGAAAAAAATTTGTCACATTTGGCAAATGAACCCAGAACTATTTGATTGATAGTGAGTGTACTAACCACTCAGCCATCAAGACTTCTTGTGCAACCATTACAATACAGTAATTATGTACTGTCTCAAACTAACATGTGAAGGAAGTTCTGTGCTCTCTCTTTTTTTGTGTCAGGTACTTTATTTGATCACAGGGCAAATGTCTTTTTCCACTTCCTCCTTTGCTCCATCAGGTGTGAAAGCTTTAACCCTCACTCTCCTGTATCCTCAGCCATTATCATTTGATAGTTCCAGTTTCCTTGGTGTGTTGCCCCATCTTACTTTGGGTTTGCCTCAAGCTTTATGTTACCTTCTCCTATTTTTATATTTGCTTTACATGATATGGAGCCATGAGGTATTCTCTCCAATGGGTGAACCCACTTTGTTTTTTTTTCGCCTCTATTTGCAGTTTAACATTGAATCTATGTTGGCTCTTTCTCTTACAATCTCATTCCTAATTTTTCTCAGAAAACACTCATCATATATACATTTGAAAAATTTACAGATTCTGATAAATCCCTCGAGTAGGAACATTAAATACTATAAATAAGTTGTCTTGTTTCTGTTCATTTTCATTCTCTGAAAGGTGGTATCATATCAATTCATAGGATTGTGGTGTATTTTAATTTCAAATAAACTAAACTGCGATTTTGGGCATGTGGTAATATGTGCTTTATCTTTGCTGTTAATGCCTCCAATGTCTTTATGAGCTAGACTTTTACAGCTAAATTGACTGCAGATTATCATTTGAGAAGTGAATAAGCTTATCTATCTATCTTTCATTCGCCCAAAGTATTATCTCTATCTGCAATGTCGTTTCCTGTATAAATTTTACTGTCTTTTGTAATTCTTGCAGTGGCCCATATAGTTTTGTCTGTTGTGTTGTATCTATGGGCCAATGGATTTTCCTTAGTCTACTATTTTCTGTGCAATCTTGAAGTATGTGTTCAGCAGTCTGGGGTGCCTGTCCATATGTACAAGTAGTTGATGTGCCGATCTTGAATTTTGTATACATGTTCGTTCGTTCGCTTTCGTCAGCTTTGACCTCTGACGAAGTCCCACCCACTCAATTTTGTGGGACTGAATTTTGCGTGTAAAGTCTGTTTTATCCCATTACAGGATGCCCCTCGCCATGCAGGCAGATTTACTCCGACTTCAGAGGTACTAATTTTTAGGGAATTAGTAAAACCCAGGTGTCCTCGCCAGGGTACGAACCCCGGCTGTTGCCGTGGTAAGCCAACCGCCTATCGATTGCGCTAACCGGACACCCTTGTATACATGTGACTATGGAGTCGATTGTGTCCTGTTCTGAGGTGTATAATAACTTGTTCATATCTATTCATATTATGAAAGGCATCCTGATTTGGGGCCTGTGGTCCTCTGATTTATTTGATTATCTGTTTCTTATGATGGTATGTAACCGGTGTATCTAGTTGTGTGCCTGTTGAACCTTCCTTTGCCAACGGATCTGCTTTCTCATTTCCTGGTATTCCACAGTGAGATGGGATCCACTGAAGGGCAACCCTGTGGTGCTTGCAGAGTTCAGTCAATAAGGTCTGCAGATGTGGTAATTTTCTGGATTGTAGTGCCTGGAGTACTGATCTTGCATCTGTCAAAAACACTACAGGCTGTGGGCTAAGATTACTGTTCAGCAGTTTTTCTATTGTCAACTTAATTGCTTGTATTTCTGCATCATAATTGTGATGATATTTCCCTGTTGCTATTTTATTCACATCCCTAATGTTATTTGAGTACTCTATATATGCACCTGCTCCCCCATTCTTTACTGCATTCTGTGCTGATCCATCTGTGTACATACAAAAATCCATATGTCTTGTGGGTATTCTTCATCCAGGAAACTGAGAGTTATTGTTTTTCGCTGTAGACTAATCTGTTCTTCTTTGTCTACTATTCCTTTCACTTCTGTCTGTATTTGTATTGATAATCCTGATTCCGCTGTCCAGGGAGTATGTTCTGGTATGGGCAGAAGGGGTTAACAACTCTTGGCATGTCTGGTGTTTGTCTACTAATACGCTTGGCTTAGTGGATAAAACTGCTTCTCTTAAGTCGTCCCAATGCAAGATTTTGTAATCGGTCCTTCATTGGATGTCTCAGTATGCATGCACATTTTTCTGCCTGTATCAGCACCTTTGTGGCCCTCTGTTCTCTCAGTGCTGGTATCCTCCACAATTTCTCCATCTCCAATATAATAAGCTTATGATCATAATGCCAACATTTTTACCATTTTGCTATTTCCACTGTTTTTGCATCTTACTATAATTTATTTTTAATTACTATACTATAATTTATTTTTAAAATTATATATATATATATATATATATATATATATATATATATATATATATATATATATATATATCAATATATATATATATATATCAATATATATATATATATATATATATATATCATCATCATCATCAAGTACCGGGCCTGCTGGCGTAGGTGATCATGTCTCTACACAACTTTCGATCTCGGCAGCTATTTATCATTTCAGTTGTTGACCTTCTGCCAAGCCATTCTCTTAAGTTGTCTGTTATTTTTTTCATCTTTGCTTCCCTCTATCTCTTCATCCCTCAATTTTTCCAGTTGTTACAATATATTCCAGTTGTTCTCTTCTTATTACGTGGCCAAAAAATGATGATTGTTTCTTCCTAATATTGGAAATTAGCTCTGTTCTTGCTTTGACCTCTCTCAGAACATCTTCATTACTCTTCTTAGCTGTCCATGGTACTCTCAATATTCTTCTGTAAAACCACATTTAAGACTGGCTCTACGTAACATTTAAGAACTCTTTTTCTTGTTTCTATTGTCAAAAATGGATTGCATAGTATCTTCCTCATTTTTTGGAAAGCTGTTTTTGCCTGAACCATTCTGCATCTCACCTCTTTTGTACATCTTCCGTCTGAGGTTAACAAAGTTCCCAAATATTTAAATTCATTTACCTGTTTTAAATATTGTTCCACTTGTCTTTATTTTGTACTGAAGTGATGTCCTTTTCTTTGTTGTTACCATTACCTCTGTCTTTTTGCTATTAAGGCTGAGTTCTTTATTTTTGCTTTCTTTCACTATAATGTCCAACATTTCTTGCAACTCATTTTTACTCTTAGCAATTAAGACTGTATCATCAGCATACCTTAGATTATTTATATTATGACCTCCAACTGTTATTCCAGGCATGTCCCTTATGGATTTTAAAATAATCTCACTATAAATATTAAACACATCTGGTGACAGCACACAACCTTGTCTAACACCCTGTTTTATTTGTTGAAACATTCACAATTGGTTTATATATACATAGTAGTGCCAGGTCAGGTAATTTTACCTGCTACTATATACAGTAAACAGTACAACCTGCGGCTGCCCTGCTGCCTTGCAGGTATGCTCGGGAGAGTCAAAGGTTAAGGGAGGGTACCCTGAAGTAAAACAACCCCACTGCCTTGTGGGTGAGACTTTTTAGTCAAAGGCTAGCGGAGCCAACTGTAAACAAATTGACGGAAGGCAACAGACAACCACTGTCGTAATTTCTTTGTACAGTCATGAATCGCCACAATAATAGAAATCACGACAACAACGTTAAGGGGGTTTCCAATGGAAAACCCTCGTTCGGTAGGGGACATCATGAGCTACAGGTGATACCCAATCATCATCAAGCTACTGTAAGAAAAATAAAGATAAAACAGACTCTAAAGATAGGTACTTGGAATGTGAAAACACTCAGGCAGAAGGGAAAACTGGAAAACATCAAACAGGAAATTAAAAGAATGAATTTACATTTCTTGGGACCTTGCGAAATGAGATACACTGGATCAGGGGAGATATATTCTCATGAACATAAAATAATCGATTCTGGAGGTACCGAACACCAAACAGGAGTAAGTATCTTCTTGGATGCAGAAAGAGCAAGAACAGTGAAAGGCTTTTACCCAATATCTGACAGAGTCCTATTAGTGAAATTGAATGGATAGCCAATAGATATAAATCTCATACAAGTTTATGCACCAACAGCAGACAGTCTAGAGAAACAGTTGATAAATTTTATGACGAGTTAAATAAGCACTTCCTGAATGCAAACCATATGAAAACACCATAGTTCTAGGGGATCTCAACGCAAAAGTAGGAAAGGAAAGAGTTGAGGAACTTGTTGATGGCTTAGGCGAGAAGAATTAAAGAGGTGACAAACTTATTGACTGGGCAAGAACACACAACATGATGATAGGAAACACCTGGCTTAAGCAACATCTGAGACGTCTGTGGTCATAGAAAAGCCTAGGGGACAACGCACGTAATCAAATTGATTATATAATGATAAGCAATAGATTTAGAAACAGTCTGGTGTGTGTGAAAACTAGACCAGGGGCAGATTGCAATAGTGATCATGTACCAGTTGTGGGAAAGCTTAGAGTAAAATTATAAGCAGCAAAACGAGCCTCAGTTAACATCAAGTTAAATTTAGATTTACTCAAATCAGACAAGAAGTTGCAAGACAAATATAACATCACAATTCAGAACCATTACAATGCAATAGAGAAGGTACAAAGCATTGATGAACAGTGGGAAATGCTAAAAGAATCAATGCAGCAAATATCAAAAGAGCTCATACCACCAGCGTGGACAAATTCAAGAAAGAAATGGGTGACAGATGACATTTTGCAGTTCATGGATACAGGAAGAAGAAATAAAGAAAATAAATATGAGTATAAGAGATTAAATAAAGAAATTGTAATAAAATGCAGTGAAGCAAAAGAAGATTAGCTAAAAGAGAGATGCAAAGAGACTGAAATGCAACAAAAAGGAAATGCCGAAGCTATATACAAATAAACTGAAGAATTAACAGGAAGAAAAATGTAATCAAAAACTTGATGTTTAAGATCAAAGGAAGGAGAACTGTTGACTGAACAAGAAAGCATAAGGGAACGATGGCAGAATACGTTAAAGATCTTTATAATGATGGACGAACAGAAGTAAATATTAAGGATAATGGAGAAGGACCAGAAATACTCAAAGAAGAAGTGGAAGAGAAAAGATATCAGACAGTTTAAGAGGATGGCTTGGCAGAAGGTCAACAATGGAAATGATAAATAATTGTCGAAATTGAAAGTTGTGGAGAGACATAATCACCTACGCCAGTAAGCCTGATACTTGATGATGATGATGCATTGAATACTGATAGTGTTGTATAATCACTCCTTAAGATTTATTTCTAAACTCAATTTAACAAAACTGAATGTTTCAGAGGTATAAAAATTACACAGTTTTATTTCGTTGAAATTTTTAAATACATCATCATCATCATCATCATGTACCATGCCTGCTGGCGTAGGTGATTATGTCTCTCCACAACTTTCGATCTCGACAATTATTTATCATTTCCATTGTTGACCTTCTGCCAAGCCATTCTCTTAAGCTGTCTGGTATCTTTTCTTTCTGCTTCCCTCTATCTCTTCATCCCTCAATTTTCCCAGTTGTCACAATATATTCCAGCTGTTCCGTTCTCATTATATGGCATTAAATGATAATTGTTTCTTCCTAATATTGAAAATTAGCTCTCTCATTGCTTTGGCCTCTTTCAGAATGTTTTCATTACTATTCTTTGTTGTCCATGGTATTATCAACATTCTTCTGTAGAACCACATTTCTATAGCCTCCAGTGATTTTCTTGTCTGTTGTCCTAGTGTCCATGATTCACATCCATATGTTAAGACTGGCTCTATAAAACTTTTAAGAACTCTTTGTTTTTAATAATAGAAAAAAATTACAAAAAAGAAATATATAAAATTTTACTGCATTCACTTCATCATCATTATCTGCTGAAAGGGGACAAGCATAATCAGTTTCTCCCATATTTCTGTGCTGTCTACTTTGGTAACAATGAACATGCAGGATAAATTTAAATACAACCACAACTTGCATAAACTATAATATGAGTGTAAACATTACAACTAATGAATTGAGGAAAAAAGAAAATGTGTGTGTGAATGTTAATACATTTTTGGTAGCATGAGTTAAGCAGTTTGTAGTTGTCATGACAGAGTCAACAACTCACTACTGATCAAGACCTCATTTCCTCTCTCAGCTAGACTTCCTGGCAACAGTTTGTGTTTAAAAAGGACTGGCTAAGTGTGAATTGTTGAAGTTCTTCAGGTGATGATGGTGCCTATTGATGTAGAAGGTCTAGTATAGCTGTACCTCTAGAATAGGCCAAACTCCAACTTTTCTAGTAGAATGTAAGAAATTAGAAAACCCATTGCAATTTCCATATCAACTTTCACTGTCTAAGATCCAATGGCTCAGGTTGACTTCAGGGCATTTGATCATCATCATCATCATTATCATTATTTATCTATTTGTATTTATTTATATAAATAAATTGAACAGCTTATCCAAATAGCATAACAAAAGATTACTGATTGGAATTATGACATGTATGAAGGGCCAAGTGATGTTGAGTGAGAGATATGATGGCCTATGCCTTCCAGCATGGCACCTGATGATTTATTTAAATTCGTCTTTTAATTTCAGTTTTAACCTTTTATTATTATATCAATTATGTATATTTGATTGTTGTACTTTTGATAGTTCTTATGTTTTTATTTATTTATTTTTGTGTTGTTTTGTTTGTCCCTCTTTTAATAAGACTTTTTGATGAAGCATTAATGTTGTAGAGGAACATATGACAAGATATACTGAAGGTCCTGTTTGAAGAGGGACACTTAATAACAAAGAATAGCAAAACATGAAGAGTGTAGAATTTTCACCCTGTCTTTGAAAAAAACGATAGATGGATGGATGAATGGATGGATAAATGGATGGATAAATGGATGGATAAATGGATGGGTGGATGTATGGGTGGGTAGGTGGTTAGATGGATGGGTGGACAGATGCATGGCTGGATGGGCAAGCTGGATGGACAGATGGACATTATTTGTTATTGTACCTTTGTTTGTTTGGTTGTCTGTTTACATCGGTCCAATGATTGCACCTCTTTGTGAACCATTTTTGAGATTGTTAAATGTTTTGTAGTTAAATGAAAATTGCAGTATCTGTGTTTTTGGCTACTCACAACTGAATTCAGTACAGACATTTTATAATATCAGGTTTCATTTTAATTTTAAAGCCCTATTCACTCACTCAGACTAGTTAGTCTGTTTCTAGGGTTACCATGGAAATGCAGAGTAAGTTCTGATTAGATATGGTTCATTGATTCTGATGTCAGCAGTCAGTTATGAATTTTTTATTGCTTTCAGAACATTCACCGTTGGCTTGTGGACCATAAGGGCAAACACTTTTTTTGTTTATCTACTACTTTTTTTCTCATATTTAGAGTAGAAGATATTATTATTAAATAAACTTTATTGTGTATTTTTTTATTAATAAAATGTTGAATAGTCTTTTTTCTACCAATTTGCTCACAGGAACGGTGGCTTTAGAACTTCAGCATTCACGGAGTCAGGGTTTCAACTCATGTAATTCAGAACCAAATCTCATAGCAAGGAAAGATAACAAACCTAATAATCTGAGCCTACCAAAGATATCCCAGGTTAGTTGTTTGTTTAATTGACAGGTCATCCTCATTACACGTCTGGCACCTCCCACCTTGAAAAGATATTAATAAAGTCTGTTCATGGCTATGTATTCAGGGTAATGTTTTGAGTTGTATTTTGATCTAGTGTCTCTGAGGGCATTCAGAATGTCAGAGCAGTTCATTATACTTCTGCACTCAGTATCAGCCAAACTGGCAAGTAGGTTAGTGCATTTATTACCTCTTACACCTACATACCCTGGCACAAAAATGAAACAGACACTTTTTAGAATAGACCTCCCCAGAGACTCCAATCACTGCTGTCGAGCACAGCCAGTTGTAATCTTTCTGAGCATACTCATTGAGTCACTAAGGAAACACACATGTGTATATGGCTGTGATTAGCAATGCTAATACTTTTGTAATAGCCATAATTTCCAAGAAGTTTATTAGAATGGGAACCAGTAAATAGCTGTCTGATACAAACATGCCACAAAACAAAATATGGAAGACTTTCAATTGTTTAATGCTATGCGCCTACAAACGAAGCTGATGATGAAGTTAAGGATGATTTTTTTAACCAACTACAACAACTAAATACCAAAACATGATCTTTTATTATATGTAATGGGAGACTTCAATGCCAAAGTGGGAAAAGACAACGCAGGAGTGGAACAGGTAATGGAGAGAGAAGGCTGTGATACTACAAGTCAAAATGAAAAAAGAATAATAGAATTATGTTTAATCTTGCACAGAACAGAGACAAATAGTGCGATTTGATAAAATATCTTTAAAAGAATTTAAAACTGTTAGAACAAAAAATTTAGATAAGAGAAACAGTATCTTGGTCTACGCCCTATAGGCCAGCTATGGCTTGATAGGTCAATAGATAGATAGATAATTTCCATGGTCAAACTATGAAGTCAATTCAAAAACACCACTGTCTTCCTTCACAGTTTTGCCTTCATCATGAGCCATGAAAGCCTATGAGCTCTGTCTATCTATCTATTGACCTTTCGAGCCGTAACCGGCCCATAGGGCGCAGACCAAGATACACCTTCTCCTATATGAATTTTTGTTCTAGCAGTTTTCTTTTAAAGATATTTTATCAAATCTCGCCATCTGTCTCTGTTCTGTGCAAGCAGTTCTATCTCATTGAGGGAGCCGATTCCTGCTGCTCTTGCCTCTCTCATCAATGTTCTTCTCAGTGTCTCCCTGGGTCTTCCTCTTTTTCTTTTTCCTGTTGTTTCCCATATGAGGGCTTGCTTTGCTATTCGATTATTATCTCTTCTCATCACATGTCCAACGTATGACCATCGTCTTTTCTTTATTACTGAAGATATTAGTGGTTGATTGGCGATTTCTCTAATTTCCTCGTACATGCTTAATAACAGACCCATCTGTGTGTGACTGTGTCACTATCAGAGGAGTTCTTGAAAGTATGATAGTTGTTTAGAATCATTTAGTTTTCTAAAGTTGAAAAACTGCCTTCAAAATTTCTGAAAAGTGATTACACCAAAAGTTTGTTGAGATACTTCAATTAATTTATGCACAATAGCACAAGTCATCAGCTATGAGTTCCTGAAAACTTTCAGCTTTGTTGCTGCTGAGGACCTTGGCCTCCTAGAAGAATTTCTTACATTTTTACAAATAATTATATCAGCCAACATATATGAACAAATTAACTTAATAATTTTAAAATGAGCTGTGAAAGAATTAACTCTCAGTAGGTAACAAATCATCCCGTGTGTTACCGGGGCCTCATTATGAGGGAGGTAAAGAATAGTGACACTGTGACCTTCCAGGCATGTCGTAAGAGGCGACTAAGGAGGTTGATCGATGGCTTGACAAGCTGTCATTGTAAAAAGTATTGTTATGGAAACAGAGCCATAGATTTTAGATCAGTGATCTCTGCAATATGTGCCATTTTGGCACGCAAGGTTTCTGTTTTTGAGATTGTGGTTCTGCCCTATGTGCCGTCTTCGGCTCGAAAGGACAATAGATAGATAGAGATAGGTAACAAATCAATGAGCTAGTATTGCTTTCACAGAACAGAGACAAATAGCGAGATTTGATAAAATATTTTTACAAGGATTGGAAACTGCTGGGATAAAAATGTATATAAGAGAAAGAGTGTCTGGGTCTATGCCCGATGGGTCGGCTATGGCTCGAAAGGTCAATAGATAGATAGATAGGTAACAAAGTAACTGATAAGTTACAACAGGCAGGTGGATGGGTGGAAACTCACTGTAGCTCTTAGTGTTGAGAGTTTTATCACAATTTGTGATGCACCTTAATTAATTTTGCGCAGTTTACAATTGTCATGTTTTTAAGTCCATGTCAGTTGTTTCAATGATTTTTGCAATCATATTCAATTGTAGGTTTTTTATTTTATGTAGTGCGTGAATCATATAGTTTTATTTATTTATTTGTAAAAAATTGTTGATCAATTTTCTTATGGTGTATTTCAGGGTCTTAGTGTCCAAACCCTTGAGTCACAAAAGAGACCCAGTATTGGTCCAGTTCCTGCTACTATTGATGCTACTAATATCCACTTAAATATGGCAGGATCTGATTCAGAAGATGATGCTGAAAATGCCATAGAAAGAGAATTCCCAGAGTAAGTGCATAAATTATAGAATATTGTTGTGCCCAATTTATCCATCCATCCATCCATCCATCCATCCATCCATCCATCCATCCATCCATCCATTCATCCATCCATCCATCAAATACTCTTTCCATGTTTCAAAATTTTCTTTCTTGCAGTCTCAATCTTTGCAAAGATCGTTTATCAAATCTCGCCTTTTGTCTCTGTTCTGTGCTCTCAAACTCAATCTCATTGAGGGAGCCTATTCCTGCTGTCTTTGCCTATCTATTTTATACACACACAAAATTTGGCTATCCTCAATAGTGTGGCTGTTTGCTGACAATTGTTTATATATTCAGCTGTGAAAGTGTTAAAGTTGGTTAAAGTGGGGAAGTCTGGTCCAAACTGCACCTCCTACTCCTCTGCTCTCTAACAGTTTGACCTTGGTCTGCCGCACTTTTATCTTAAGTCCATTATATGATCATGCAATCCTTGTGATAGTTTCTGGGTGTCTTCGGAGTGTGTGGTCTTTATGTTTCAGGGTCTGCCTTGACTTTGACTTTAGAACAGCATGGCTTCACTGCAGGTGGGGCACCCCCATGTTTCAGTTTCTGCCTTGACTTTGACTTTAGAATGTAATGGCTTCACTGCTGGTGGGGCACCCTCATGTTTCAGGGTCTGCCTTTACTTTGACTTTAGAATGTAATGGCTTCACTGCAGGTGGGGCATCCCCATGTTTCAGTATCTGCCTTGACTTTGACTTTAGAATGTAATGGCTTCACTGCTGGTGGGGCACCCTCATGTTTCAGGGTCTGCCTTTACTTTGACTTTAGAAAGAAATGGCTTCACTGCAGGTGGGGCACCCCCATGTTTCAGGGTCTGCCTTTACTTTGACTTTAAAACGGAATGGCTTCACTGCTAAAACATGCAACACTTCAACAAAATGCTATTCAGTATAGCTGCTTATACATTGACTATAGACCAGAAATTCTAGATTCAATTTCCAGTTTTCATAAGTACTCTCTTGAGCATTTTTACTGGACATGCATCCTTAGTTTCCAATACCATAGTAAATATCCTAGCAGGCGCCAGAAATAGGATAATGATGATAAAGATAGTTTTTCAACCTTTTTCTTCTTCTTCTTTGTTTATTTATTAGCTAATTGTGTTGCACTGTATTTTGCACCAAACTGTCTACAGCATCTGGCTTCAGTACACATGTGTTCTGGACTGCTTTTCTAGGTTATGGTTTTTTTAGAGTTCTTACAAAGTTGTTTGTAATCAGAGTAGTCTCTCCTTGGAAATCAGTCTTACCAGACTAATCGATCTCTTATATCCAGACTTCTATCAAGTTTTCTTTCTCTTATGGGAGTATCCACCTCCCACATAGATTTTTAACTGGATTTTCTCCTGGCCTCTACTTTACCAAGGTATTTTCCCTGTATATTTCCCTGGTGTGAGATTTCATCCTCTGATATTCAGGTTTATAACAAAAGAAGAAGATTCCCTTGTTGATGATAATATAAACAAAAATATTCTTATCTGTTTACAAGGTATGTGCGAGGCTTTCCTCCTGTCGCCCCCTATGTTGGAACTAGCCCCACACTTTGTTATCTGATGAGAGAGAAGCGACCACTATGTTGTCTCCAGCTTGATGTCGTAAGTGTTTATCTATTGCTGTATTTTTTTCTTATAAAAATAAGCTACATTTTTGGAAGTCTGCTATATTTTTATATTTAGGCCTACATTTCAATTGAAATTAAATGGGGGTTTTTACTTTCACTATAAAAGGTTTTTATCAATGCATTAGAAAAGAATTCAGAGACAAAATTTATTCAGGATCTTATGGTTTTAAATATCAGTCTACATTCTTTACCTTTATCTAACACATAAAATATTGTATATGAATTTGTAGGTAATTGAACAAGGAATTAGATTTCACCAATAAAAAAAATGCAACAGGATATGTAGAAAGAAAGATGGGGAATAAGACAAAAAATTAAAATGCAAAATTGAGATGATAATTTGAAAGTTACCTTCATAAATAGCAATTCAAAGTAATCCAATTTGAATTATTTTGAAAAAAAAAACAATTAGCAATACATCTTCAAGAAGCCTTAAAAGTTCTATTGATGAAGGATAAAAATAATTAATCTTTAGTCATGGATAATTACTATGTATTCATTTCCTCATCACTGCAGTCTTAATGATTTATTGATTACATGTATCCAACATGAGATAAAAAAAGTGGAGGCGGGCTCTGTATGCATGCAATGGGTAGAGTCATTGCAGAAATCCATAATACGTAAGGTCACCTTTGTCTATGACCCTGGACATGCGGGAGTACGGGGAAATGAAAGAGTGGACAGGTTGGCTAGCTGCACTGTTGTTGAGGACGGGCAACCAATGGATCGGGCGGACATCATCAATGCCCTCCGAGATGTGGGGAGAGACACATGACTTCGACAAACACAGATCCACGTCACTTCTTCGAATGATGGACATGGGAGTTAAGTTGGGCACAGCCAGAAATGAGACACTTAGTGGCCATGTAAGAAGACTTATCAACCAACATAGAACTGGAGTCGTCAGTCGCTGGACACTGAGGGAATTGCTGAGGAGGGGATCTGAGCACCTACGGTGGACATGTTCGGAGTGCAATGATGACCCGCAAATAACTCAATAACTCAATCCAACATGAGACTTAAATTTTTTATAAATCTAGATAAAAATCACTGAAATAACTTCTCCCATTGTTGCTTAGATATTATCAATATTTGAAACATTTAAAAAAAGTTAATTTTCTGGCTTTTTCAGCCATCGTCAATTTTTTTCTTTCATTTTTTTTTATTCTCTTCACCAGCTTTCACCTCTGGTGAAGTCCCTAGAGACTAGGAATTGAATTTTGAGTGTTAAATTGTTTTTTTCCCTGGCAGCATGTGCACAGGAATCCCACGCTGCAGAGGCAGATAACTCCAACTTTGGATGTACTCACATTTTTTCCGTCGATGAGTAATTGATGTTTCAAACCGGGTTTCACTGCTGAGACTTGTCACAGAGAGAAACCACAAATAAAAATCCTAACTGGTTCAGCCAGCATTTGAATTCAGAACCTCTCTGTCTCGAGACAATGTCTTGTCTCATGACCAACCAGTCCCCCTTGTCATTATCAATTGAATTCTAGGATTAAAATCAATACATGTTAATGCCATTTTGATCAAGTGATTTTTGTTAGCAATAAACATGGCTAATCCAAATGGAAAATCACTCTTTTACACAATTTCTTTGTAAACACCACATGAAGAAGGAGGAAGGAACTCTCCAGTAAAGAATGTTTACAAGAAACTATATAAAATAACTAAATATAAAAGTAGGAATATTTTATATGAATTAAATTGAGAATGGCACATGGTGATGTTAACTGCGTTGATACGGACTTGACCAAAATGAGTGTGATGCAGGCTGTGGCATAACGTACAGAAAGAATTAAATTCTCCCTAGAGATTTTTTAAAATATTTTTTTTTATGAAGTACTCATCAGTCATGTAGTCAACATTATCTTTCTCTTTTTTATTTTAAAAAAGAAACAATGTTTCTATTTTCTTTTATGACAACTTTAATGTAATAATTTCAGGGTTGTCCACACTGCCGTCATCAAAATGTCAGAGACTACAACTGGCCAAATCCTGCTATTATTGTTGCTGCCGAACAAGCCAGCTCTGGACTCTACAACTTCATTGTGCCTTTGCGCTCTCATGCACGCCCAAAGAAGTCACTTAGCCCAATTATATTACTCTTTTCTAGTCGGTATGTTTCTTAATTTTTATTTTATGAAATATGCTATGGGGTAGTTTTTAATGAAACATGTTATGTGATAGCAACTTCCACCTTATCCACCCCTGTAGACGAGTTTTCCCGCTTCCACTCCCGTAAATCGGATTGGACCCCTCAACCCGGCGCATCCCAGGCCTTGGATCACTACATTAATGTCACCTCACGTGAGATACAACAACTGTGTCCTAGAAAACTTCACCGCTCTAATTTATCTCCCTCTGAGCTTCGAGCCCTCTCTAATCTCCGCCGCCGAGAAGACATTGTCATCAAACCGGCCGATAAAGGGGGAGCGGTGGTAGTTTGGCGCAGAGACTTATACATTTCAATTTCAGAGGGCAACAAACAACTATCCAATACCATGTTTTATAAACCCCGTCCTGACGACGCTACTGTCCCCCACAATAAACAGGTCCAATCTACCATCAAAGAACTGATCCGTGACCACCTCCTTCCCCCTAGCTCGTCTCGCCTTATTATCCCGAATAGTGGTCTTGGGAAACCATCTTTCTATATGCTCCCCAAAATTCACAAAATCGACTATCCAGGACGCCCCATCGTGTCTGCGTGTGCATGCCCGACTGAACACATATCTGACTATCTAGACAGTGTCTTCCAGCCCATGGTTGCCAGTCTTCCTTCATATGTCAAGGACACTAACCATGCACTTAATATCTTCTCTTCTATCTCTTTCTCCCATGGTCGCTCATACCGACTTTTTACCCTTGATGTTTGCTCCCTCTACACCTCTATTCCTCACTCCGACGGCCTCTTAGCTCTACGTTTCTTTCTTGACCAGAGACAACACCCCTCTGTGGATACTGCCACTCTTCTCCGCCTTACTGAGCTTGTACTCAACCTCAATACCTTTGAGTTCGATGGTGACTTCTATGATCAGGTTAGTGGAGTAGCCATGGGCACCAAGATGGGCCCTAGCTATGCTTGCCTGTTTATGGGCTACCTTGAGTACCAATTTCTCAATTCATATCAAGGTCCCCTTCCCATCATATACCTTCGGTACATTGATGACTGCTTCGGACTTACCGATCTACCTGAGGATGACCTCTCCAGGTTTATCGACCACATTAGTGGCTATCACACAGCTATCAAGTTCACATCTTGTACATCCACTTCCTCTGTCACCTTCCTAGATCTTATCGTTTCTTTGGGTACTTCTGGCCTCCATACTTCGGTTTTCTATAAACCCACAGACGCCCATTGCTATCTTCTCTACACTTCATCCCATTCACCTTCTTGTCGTGATTCTATTCCGTTCTCTCAGTTATTGCGTCTCCGTCGCATCTGCCAGGATGACCAAGATTTCATCCTACAGGCTCACCTCATGTTAGGTTTCTTCAGCCGCCGGCTTTATCCAGACTCGATCCTCCAGTCTGCCCTCAAGCGGGTCCTCCTTATCTCCCGTCCCGAGGCACTCACCCCTTCCAACCGCCCCCCTTCTGAGAGAACTATACTCACCCTCACATATCATCCTCACAACTTAGCTGCTGTGAGGATACTCAACCGCTACCGTTCCATTCTCCTCTCTGATCCCACTACCTGTCTACTTTTTAGTGATCCCCCGATGATCGCGTTTAAGCATGACAGGAATCTGAGAGATATTTTGGTTAGGAGCCATCTCCCTCGCTCCCACCCTCAACACTTCGGTACGGCCCCTTGTGCTCGAAACTATTACCTGTGCCTATGTGCTCCCTGCTGACTCGGTTTTGTTCCCTAATGGACGGTTCGAGATCAAGTATAGCTTCACATGTGTGTCCCGCAACATCATTTATGCCATCATATGCCAACGATGCCACATGACCTATATTGGTGAGTCTGGGAGAAGATTAGCGGAAAGATTTTGTGAACATCTACGTGATGTCCAACAAAATACTGGTACTCCGGTATCTTCCCACTTCAACTCCCCTGATCACAAGGGCAAAGACGACATCCGTGTCACTGGTATTGTCCTTTGTCACTCTGGCGACCACAGCCGCTATACTTTGGAAAATCGCCTTATAGTCCAGTATGGTTCACTGACCCCGAGAGGTATAAATGTATCACACTCATACGCATAGTTTCTTTTTGCTTGCTCCTTCCCTTTTGCATAGCCTTCTCTACTACACATATTTGGGTTCTTTGGTCTACTTACTATGCCATGCTTTTTATAGTTCTTCTCCTCTAGTCCCTTATGAGACACTTCGGTTTTCTCCTCTATAATTTTTTTCTGTGCTTCTTACCCCTCATTTATTTTTACTGTACCCCACTCTCAGACATCTCACTCTTAGCGTCTTTTTACACCTGTCAGTCTACTATTCGATTCTTTCTCCTTTGTGTTTGCACACTGACCCCTGTGTTAACTCCTCTGGTTCTGTTTACATTTATGCACTTTTTGGCACGATTTTCGACGTTCACGACAGCCGCACTTGGTTACGATTTTATTTTGGATTTCACAGGATAGTTTTATTTATTGTTGTTGTTTTCTTTAACACATTTCGATTGTTTTTGTTTTGGTTGTTTCGTTATCAGTTTTGTGTGTGTGTGTTTATTGTTTGTTCCTGATGAAGGCCTATTGAGCCGAAACGTTGTTTAGTCTGTGTCGTCCACTTGTCACGTAAAGCTTCTTACATACCATTTTTTTATTTTTTTATTTTTCCTTATGTGATAGTTAGTAGTCCTTTAGGGATATGCTTTCTTCTTAATGAAGTATGATCTGTCATTCTCAATCTATGTCTTCTATGTTATATTAGAATGTGACTACCATTCTAAAAATTTATTGTGAAACTTACATTTTTAGTCTTACTTTTTATGTACAGATAGAATAATTAATGTAAAGAAAGATCTCTCTCTCTATATATATATATATATATATATATATATATATATATATATGCTTTAAAGACTAAATAAAAGCATTTGACAAAGTGAAGCATTTGAATGTAATCAATCTATTTATCTATCTATTGGCCTTTCGAGCCATAGGCAGCCCATAGGGCATAGACCAAAATACTCCTTCATCTGAATTTTTGTTTATAGCAATTGTTAATTCTTTTAAAGATATTTTATCAAATTTCACCATTTGTCTCTGTTCTGTGCAAGCAGCTCTATCTCATTGAGGGAGCTGATTCCTGCTGCTCTTGCCTCTCTCATCAATGTTCATCTCAGCGTCTCTCTGGGTCTTCCTCTTTTTCTCTTACCTGTTGTTTCCCACATGAGGGCTTGCTTTACGATTCGGTTATTATTTCTTTTCATCACATGTCCAACATATGACCATCATCTTTTCTTTATTACTGAAGATATTAGTGGTTGATTGGTGATTTCTCTAATTTCCTCGTTTGTTTTGAATTCGTTCCACGCTATACCAGTATTTTCCTTAGACATTTATTTTCGAATGTGTTCAACTTTGTTTCTATATCTCTTGTTGTTTTCCAGCTTTCACGCGCATTCGTATGGGTTGATAGTACATTTGATTTGAATAATCTAAGTTTTGTGTTTGTGCTGATGAGTTTTGATTTCCACAACTTTTCACGGCTTCTGAAAGACATTGCTGCTTTAGCTATTCTGATTCTAATTTCTTTGCTTGAATCCCCTTCTCGATCAATGTGACTTCCAAGATAGATAAAGTGATCGATCTCTTCCACAGGTTTGTTTTCCATGTATATTTTGTCGTCTGTTGGAATTAAGCTTTTCATTACTTTAGTCTTTTTATGATTGATCTCAAGCCCAATTTTGCTGGCTATTGATGATAGTTCATTTGTGTTTTCCTGCATCGTTTTTATCTGACTGCTGATGAGAACTATGTCATCAGCAAAGTCGAGGACCTCCAAATGGTCTCCTTGTATCCATTCGATGCCTTTATTACCAGTGCAGCATTTCTTCATTATGAAGTCCATAACAACTCCAAATAACATCATCATCATCATCATGTGCCATACCGGTTGCGTAGGTGAGATCATGTCCCTCCACAATCTTCTATCTACAGTGCATTGTATCAGTTCTGTTGTTGACTGTTTTCCATGCCATGACACCAAGCTATCCAGTGTATACCAAATAACAAGGGCGATAAAATACATCCTTGTTTAACCCCAGTTTCTATTGGGAAACATTCGCTCAGTCCTTCCTCTGTTCGAACTGCACATGTGTAGCCATCATACATGTCTTTAATAATATTTATTATTTTTTATGGTAAACCATATTGCTTCAGAATTTTCCACAAAGAATCTCGATGAATACTGTCAAATGCTTTTTTGAAGTCGATTATGTAATCAATATGCTGGAGAAATTAAACATTGAGGGCAAGGATCTGAAAATCATAAAAAACATGTACTGGTAACAAACAGCAGCCATTCAAATTAGAAACCAAACAGCAAAGTTCCACTATATGAAACAAGGAGTCAGACAAGGCCGGATTTGTTTTCACTCTACAGTAAAAATATTATGATATCAATATTAGACAAAAAAGGAACTGAAGTCAACGGTCACAACATAAACAATTTGTGATATACGGATGACACAGTCTAAATATCAGATACAGAGAATGAACTACAATAAATAATAGACATAATTGTAAAATAAAGCAACAAGAAAGGACTCCGTCTGAAGGATAAAGGTAAAGTACGAGACTTGAACCGGCGTCTTAGCACGCGAGTTTACACCCATATGTGCTCAGCCGCCTATCCAGAAATGTTCTGATATTTCTGTATAGTGTCGCCTCAAGCATCGAAACTCAGATGAGAAGTGACATTCCGCACCTCCTTCCAGGGTAATACACTGGTATCCATTTCTGCCAACGGCTGGGTCGACTGGGGGTATTTTTTTTTTTCCAACAGTGAGTACTATTCACACTGCTCCCAGAGGGAATCGAACACAGGTTGTCCGAATGTCGGTAGTCCAGTTGGGTGGTTTTCCCAACTAGGCTACCGAGGCCTCCAAACTCCATCTGAATAGTAAGGAAACAGAAGTAATGGTCATATCAAAGAAACAATCATCACCATCATGCAGCATAAAAATAAACAGGACAAATCTTAAACAAGTGCAATGCATCAAGTACTTGGCGCAATAATAACATCAGATGGAAGATGCACCACAGAAATAAAAAACAAAATAGCTTAGGTCAGAATAGCATTTCAGAAAATGAAAAACGTCATATGCAGCAAATCTATGTCAACAGAGGTGAGAAAGAGAGTTTATTGGTGCTATATAGAGCCATTTCTGATCTATGGAAGCGAATCATGGACAGTAGACAAACAAATGAATAGAGAATTAGAGGCCACAGAGATGAGATTTCTGAGAAAGAATGTTGAAAGTTCCCTGGACACATAAAAAGTAAATGAGAACATTCTCAAAGAGGCCATTACAAAAAGGGAGGTCCAAAAGACATCAGAAAGAAACAATCATCATTTTTCAGGCACATCATGAGAAGAGGAAAGTTGGAATATTTGGTTACAACTGGCAAAATACAGGGAAAGAAAGATCATGGACAACAAATATAGAAGTTACTAAATAGCTTGGTGGCATTGCATGGAAAACGGTCAACAAAAGAATTGATACAATGCACTGTGATTAGAAAATTGTGGAAGGACATGATTGCCTACGCCAACAGGTATGGTAAATGATGATGATGATAATAATTAAGGGATAATTTTATTTTTGAAATATGTTGTGAAGTAATTTCTTTGTGAAGTGTGTTTGTGATTAGTTTTAATTGTGAACTGTAAGTAAAAAAAAGTAAAGTACCCCCCGTCACGCCAAGTGGCGTATAGGGAAATATGGTGTTAGTGACCCTATATTTTACAGACCTTCAGCACATGATTTTTGGGGTAATGTGGTCGGTATTACGCCCGTGCTGCTTTACTTTCCCAGAAAAAATCCGGTACCCATTTAAGGCTGGGTGAACCCGGAGCCATCGGTTGGGATCGAACCCTACCCCTTGTCCGTAGTAGTCCAGTTCACTAACCACTGAGCTATCGCGGCTCCCACTAATTTTTAGGGAATTAGTAAAACCCAGGTGTCCTCGCCAGGGAACGAACCCCGGCTGTTGCCGTGGTAAGCCAACCGCCTATCGATTGCGCTAACCGGACACCCAATTGTGAACTGTGCATTTTAATAATCTTATTTATAACATGGAATCTTTTATAACTTTCTTACAATATCTAACACAGACCAGACGAATCTTTTCTTACTATGATCAGCTTCTTTCCCCTTGTATTCTGGATGAAGGGATCTATGGACTGGTGAGTATTGTGGCAAGTGAGGAAGGACTTTATTTGGTTGTGTTATAAGTCATCACATTAAAGGTAAAGGTAAAGTACAAGACTTGAATCTGCATCTTAGCACACAGGTTTTTTACCCATTTATGCTCAGCCGCCTATCCAGAAGTGTTAGGAGACTCCTGTCTAGTGTCACTAAGCACCGTAACTCATGAGTGAGGTGCCATTCCTCATCTTCCAGAGTGCTACCCTGGTACCCATTTCTGCCAGCAACTGGGTTGAAAAGGGGGGGGGGGATTTTTTTCCACTCATGAGTACAATTCATACTGCTTCCAGTGGGAATCGAACACGAGTTGTCCAAACATCTGTATCTAGTGGGGTGGTTTTCCCAACTAGACCTCCAAGGCCCCCACCACATTAAATACCAGACTGAAAGGCAAGTTTTGGCTAAAAATAAGCTATGGCCAAATACTTGTAAGTTTAGTACACTTAACTTTGCTGTAGTAAAAAAGTGTAAAGTGTTTTCATTGTGCCTTGTGATGTTATTGTGCTAGTACCCAAATTTTACCATGGCTGCTGACATATTTATGTTTAATGTGATACATTTCACACCAGAAAAATCTTTGGTAGTCATTTTCAGGTACTGGATGAACCCTGATGCATTATCTACCTGCAAAAAAAATTGTCATATTAAGAACATTATCAGAACCAGCTGAAGAGAGTGCTAACCATTTTGCCACCATAGCTTTGCTCCAGAAACATTCTTCTTTGATGTGTGTTTGGCTGTAGACTGACAGAGAAGTTACTGACAAGCCATGTAAAACATCATCAAAGTCTCTTCTTGTAGTTTCAGGAGTTCTCCTTTCTCAACTTGTCTATTGACCTTGTCATAAACTACAGTTGAAGGACTTTTTTGAAATAAACCAACTCTAGCAGCATCTCCCATGACTAATCAAATATGGCACCATACATTTACATAATTCAATAGATGTTTTGATGTTTTACTATAAAGTGAGATTCTATGTATTTAAATCTTACCATTTCAATCTGCAAGTTTGCTCTTCTGATGTTTCCTCACTATGATGCCTGTGTTCTCCATAACCACTAGATGTGGTTATGCCAATGGGGACAAAATTACTGATAGATCATCAAAGTCAAAAGATTGGGATTAAACAGAGACACAAACATGTTGAAATCAAGTGCACCTGACTACAAGCCTAACATAACAATGCAATATAATTATCATTTTTGTGTCTGTGGTGAATGATTTAACTATATATCATTTAACCTCCTCCCCTTTTACCACTCAACCATCCATTTTTTTCATCTCCACTAATTTTTAAAATAATGTAACCCATCTTTATTTTTTATGATTTTAAATGAATATAAATATTTAGGAACTTTGTTAACCTCAGACAGAAGATGTACAACAGAGGTGAGATGCAGAATGGCTCAGGCAAAAGCAGCTTTCCAAAAAATGAGGAAGATACTATGCAATCCATTTTTGACAATAGAAACAAGAAAACGAGTTCTTAAAATTTTATGTAGAGCCAGTCTTAACATATGGATGTGAATCATAGACAATAGGACAACAGACAAGAAAATCACTGGAGTCTGTAGAAATGTGGTTTTACAGAAGAATGTTGAGAATACCATGGTCAGCTAAGAAGAGTAATAAAAATGTTCTGAAAGAGGCTAAAGCAAAAAGAGAGCTAATTTCCAATATTAGGAAGAAACAATCATCATTTTTTGGCCATGTAATGAGATGAGAACAGCTGGAATATATTGTGACAACTGGAAAAATTGAGGGACGAAGAGATAGAGGGAAGCAAAGAGAAGAGATACCAGACATCTTAAGAGAATGGTTTGGCAGAAGAAGGTCAACAACAGAAATTACAAATAACTGTCATGATCGAAAGTTCTGGAGAGACATGATCACCTATGCCAGCAGGCCCGGTACTTGATGATGATGATGATGATGAATACCCATCTAGCATTAATAATGATGACAACAGTTTCAATTTTGTGTAGTTGCATTTCTCTTGTGTGTTTGGGGATGTTTGTAAGGCCCATTTCTGCTGCAAAATCTATTTCCAGAAGTGGGACATTAGTGATAAAATGGATGTTACTTGTTCTGCCATTTCTGACGGCATGTTCTTTTTAAAATACCTTCTTGATTCAGCATTTCTCCACATTGCAGGATCACCTCTGGTGATGGTTTTACAACACTAAGGCTTTCCTGCATGTCAGTTCCCCAGGTGTAAATGTTGCATCTTCTTAGAGTCACTTTTGGAAAGTATATGAAGTGTTTCTATTGGCTACCTGCCAATTGTTTGGCCGTGCTAAGCTCACTATATGGCAGTCATTTGCTCTTGCTAAGCTCACCAAATGGCAGTTGTTCACCCTTGCTAAGCTCACCAAATGACAGTCATTTGCCCTTGCTAAGCTTACCATATGGCAGCCATTTGCCCTTGCTAAGCTCACCAAATGGCAGCCATTTGCCCTTGTTAAGCTCACCATATGGCTGTCATTTGCCCTTGTAAAGCTCACCATATGGCTATCATTTGCCCTTGCTAAGCTCACCATATGGCAGCCATTTGCCCTTGCTATGCTCAACATATGGCAGCCATTTGCCTTTGCTAAGCTCAGCAATGTCCTCATGTATACCATACCAATATAAATGACTAGCAAAAGTTGACTACTAAAGAAGAAAAAATTTTGTGGGCATGCTGTTAAGCCATCTCACTCAGAGTTATGGTGAGAGTAGCCATAAGTAAATATCAGATTAAAGATGGTTGTCAAATCTGACTCAGAGTTTGTAGTGAGAGCACAGCCATCAGTAAATATCAAATTAAAGATGATTGTCAAATCTGACTCAGAGCTTGCTATGAGAGCACAGCCATCAGTAAGTAACAGATTTAACATGGTTATTGCCTTTCCCTTGCAATTCCCCTGTAACTGCCTCATATAGAACATATTTATTCTATTTAATGTGTACAAGTCTTTGACATTCATCTTGAGATCACTGCGTCTTTGAAAGTCCTATGTGAGCATGGCAGCAAATCTCATGTTGAATAACATGTAGGTCCAGCATGACCTTTTAACTAGTGGATTGAACATGTCATCAACCAACCAGGTTGGTCTGAGGCCTCATTCCTGCTAATGCCAATGATTCTTTCATTAAGGGGAAGTGAAATAAAAACCCTAACCCCTTACACTGAGTGGCAACTTCACCGATCATGTAGCCAATATCCTCAGATCTTCAATTAAACCTCCCTTCCAAAAGTTGACAAAGAAATGGGATAATAAAATAATACTCATTCACTCTGTCATCTTAGTACCCTCTGACACACCATTAGCAATCACCATTGTTCTCAAAATAAATGCCTAGGTTATTCTGAAAACATGGCTTTTCCAATGCCATCTTTACTTTTAATTCAACATAAAATGTTGTAATTGTCAACAAGGAAACCTCCAACTCTTTGCTAGAAATAGTGTTGGGCAAACATTTTTTTTTAATGCCAGGAACAGGCAAATAACTGCAGTGCTGTGGTAAAGCCTGTAGCAAGGAGCAAGTAGTAGAATGTAACATACACTCCTACATATTAGTTGTAGGAGTGTACATTACACTCTACCACTTGCTCATATACTTTGTCATCATTATCAAGTACCGAGCCTACTGGCGGAGGTGATCATGTCTCTCCACAACTTGTGATCTCGACAGTTATTTTTCATTTCTGTTGTTGACCTTCTGCTAAGCCATTCTCTTAAGCTGTCTGATATCTTTTCTCTTTGCTTCCCTCTATCTCTTTATCCCTCAATTTTCCCAGTTGTTACAATATATTCCAGCTATTCTCTTCTCATTACATGGCCAAAAAATGATGATTGTTTCTTCCTAGTATTGGAAATTAGCTCTCTTTTTGCTTTGACCTCTTTCAAAACATTTTCATTACTCTTCTTAGCTGTCCATGGTATTCTCAACATTTTTCTGTAAAACCATATTTCTACAGACTCCAGTGATTTTCTTGTCTGTTGTCCTATTGTCCATGATTCACATCCATATGTTAAGACTGGCTCTATATAACATTTAAGAACTCTTTTTCTTGTTTCTATTGACAAAAATGGATTGCATAGTATCTTTCTCATTTTTTGGAAAGCTGCTTTTGCCTGAGCCATTCTGCTTCTCACCTCTTGTGTACATCTTCCGTCTGAGGTTAGCAAAGTTCCCAAATGTTTAAATTCATTTACCTGTTTTAATATTGTTCTACTTGTCTTTATTTTGCACTTTGGTATGTCTTTTTCTTGGTTGTTACCATTACTTCTGTCTTATGTACAATCATACTTGGTATACTCCTATAAAAATGCTCAATGTTCTGTTTTGAAAGACATTTTATTTAGTTAAAGACAGATACTTTTAAAATGTATTCATGATTCTGATCAATGCAGTAGGATGCTTATTGCTTACATAATTGACATTTATATTTTAAGTTTTTCTTCTGTTCTAGTATTGAGGACTTTCTGAAGGCAGGAATTAATTCAACAGAAAATGTTGTCATTGTCAACAAGGAGACATCCAACTCTAGAGAAGAGGACACTTTAGCAGACTGTAACACAATTGTCTCAGTGCAGACTATATTTAGGTAAATCTAAAACCTTCATGCTACTGTATGCAGTAAGCAGTACAACCTGTGGCTGCCCTGCTGCCTTGCAGGTAAGCTCGGGAGAGTAAAAGGCTAAGGGAGGGAACACCAAAATAAAACAACCCCACTGCCTTGTGGGTGAGACTTTTTAGTCAAAGGCTAGCGGAGCCAACCATAAACAAACCGACGGAAGGCAACAGAAAACCACCGTCATAATTTCTTTGTACAATCATGAATCGCCACCACAATAGAAATAACGACAACAATGTTAAGGGTGATTCCAATAGAAAACCCTCGTTCGGTAGGGGACATCATGTGCTACAGGTGTTACCCGATCGTCATCAAGCTACTGTAAGCAAAATAAAGCAAAAATAAAGGACTCAGCCTTAATAGCAAAAAGACAGAGGTAATGGTAACAACAAATAAAAAAAAGACATCACCTCAGTGCAAAATAAAGACAAGTGGAACAATATTAAAACAGGTAAATGAATTTAAATATTCGGAAACTTTGTTAACCTCAGACGGAAGATGTACAAAAGAGGTGAGATGCAGAATGGCTCAGGCAAAAGCAGCTTTCCAAAAAATGAGGAAAATACTATGCAATCCATTTTTGACAATAGAAACAAGAAAAAGAGTTCTTAAATGTTATATAGAGCCAGTCTTAACATATGGATGCGAATCATGGACAATAGGACAACAGACAAGAAAATCACTGGAGTCTGTAGAAATGTGGTTTTACAGAAAAATGTTGAGAGTACTATGGACAGCTAAGAAGAGTAATGAAAACGTTCTGAAAGAGGTCAAAGCAAAAAGAGAATTAATTTCCAATATTAGGAAGAGACAATCATCATTTTTTGGCCATGTAATGAGAAGAGAACAACTGGAATATATTGTAACAACTGGAAAAATTGAGGGACGAAGAGATAGAGGAAAGCAAAGAGAAAAAAATAACAGACAGCTTAATAGAATGGCTTAGCAGAAGGTCAACAACAGAAATGATAAATAGCTGCTGAGATCGAAAGTTGTGGAGAGACATGATCACCTACGCCAGCAGGCCCGGTACTTGATGATGATGATAAGATACAGTCATCACTGTACTTTGACAGTGTCTGTTAGTACTTCCTGTTTAAGGGAAGGCCCTGCTTGCCCGCTACATTGAGCAGACGGACTAAAGAAATGTGGCTGTAAGAATGAGGATATGGGGATCTTTGTCAAATTTGTGTAAGGATGTAGGGCTGGCAGAAGATCTCACAATCACAACCGAATCCATTCGCACGACACTTAAAAGGTCACACAACACTGCTCCTGGTCCAGATGGTGTTCGGTATGATGACATAGGCGATTTAGCTGATGACGACTTGACAACACTGGCCAATGAGTTTAATGCCAGTATTCGAAGTGGCCAGATTAAGGATGAGTGGCTACACAGCTACTTACTACCGCTACCAAAGCCAAACAAGGACCATTCTCAGATTAGTGCCTACAGAATCATCACAATGCAGAACACTGCGGGCAAGCTGCTGGAGAAAATAGTTGCCCGTGTCTTCACCTGTCGCCTTGAACAGAAACGCGTATTCCCACCCACACTCGGAGGTTATAGATATAACAAAGAGACATGGCTCAATGCGGCAGTATTTGCCTATGATGTCTTCGAAGGCTTCCACAGATGAGAGGAGACATGTGCTGCTGCTATAGATCTGGAGGATGCATACAACAGGGTACCATTTGAATATCTCATGCATATGCTTCTCAAACTGGCGGTGAACCCCTTCCTCATTAGATGGATCGCCGCGGCACTGTTTCAGAGGAAGGTGATACTCAGATGTGGAAGTTGGTCTTCCGAGCCAACATCCATTTGTCCTGGGCTGCCACAAGGCTCACCATTGTCACCAGTTCTATTTAACGTGTACACAATAATGATCACGGCCCAACAGCTGGATGGGAGGGGAAGAACTATGACTTTTGCTGATGATATTCTGGTATATTGACAGGGAAGAGACAGACGGGGAATTGCCTCCACAATGCAAGACAAACTCGATCGCATTTCTTCCTGGTGTGGGGTTTCAGGTGCCTTGGTTAATCCTAATAAAGCATCCGTTTCATGGTTCTCCCTTAACAATCATATTGTTAATACGACCACACCGGTAGTACGAATGGGAGCTGATGAGGTGACCAGGGACAAGTTGATGACATACCTCGGAGTTAAGTTTGATCGCAGCCTGTGTTTTCGGGACCACATCGACCATGTGATAACAAAATCCCGCAAAGGATTAGCCGCCTTGAAGGTCATGGCAGCTGCCAACATCGAGCAGAGGCTACTTACTCTTCTGTTTCAGGGATTAGTCCCCGCACCAATCGAGTATGCCCTGGCCATTCTTACTGTCAGTATGACTCAAATTGATAGGCTGGAAAAAATACAAAATGAAGCCATGCGCATTATCCTGGGATGTACGAGGGACACTCCCTGTGTAGCAATGAGGTATCTTCTTGACTTTCCAACCATGGATGACAGAATCAAGATCTGGAGAGCACGAGCATACCTGAAGATTAGTACAGATACAGAGCATCCATTGCACCACGTGCTCAACACAGAGAAAGGTACCAGGCTAAAAAGAGGCAAATCATGGGTGGGCCGAGCAGAAGATGTCATCAAACAGGTCTGTGGGCTTACCAATATCAGCGTTGGTGAGGAGTGGATACCGGTGCCTACGTCATTCAAG
The DNA here is from genome assembly GCA_032433765.1 of Megaustenia siamemsis. Taxonomy (NCBI): domain Eukaryota; kingdom Metazoa; phylum Mollusca; class Gastropoda; order Stylommatophora; family Ariophantidae; genus Megaustenia; species Megaustenia siamemsis. The sequence continues at coordinate 36,771,555 of JAVIAB010000059.1, read as the reverse complement.
GGGACTTTCTCATGTATTGTCACACTCAAAAGGAAAAGTTGGGAACAGAACCCGGTCGTGGTTAATGCTGAGGTCAACGGTCTCATCTGCGATAACACCGATGAGAAAGATGCAGTCATCTATGCAGACGGATCTGTAAGACGACACGAAAGAAGTGCATGGGCATTTACAGCACGCTCGGCAGGCAGAATAGCCAAAGAAGACAGTGGTGCATACGCCATGACCACGAGTAGCATGACAATGGAGGTGATGGCAGTGACCAAGGCATTCAAATGGTTAGAGTCACAAGACTACATCCACGCATGTATACTGAGTGATTCGATGAGCATGATAAAAAAAGAAGTGGAGGCGGGCTTTGTACGCATGCAATGGGTAGAGTTGTTGCAGAAATCCAAAATACGTAAGGTCACCTTTGTCTATGTCCCTGGACATGCGGGAGTACGGGGAAATGAAAGAGCGGACAGTTTGGCTAGCTGCGCTGTCGTTGAGGACGGGCAACCAATGGATCGGGCGGACATCATCAATGCACTCCGAGATGTTGGAAGAGCACAGGACTTCGACAAACACAGATCAACGTCAATTCTTCGGATGATGGAAATGGGAGTTAAGATGGGCACAGCCAGAAATGAGAAACTTGGTGGCCATGTAAGAAGACTTATCAACCAACATAGAACTAACTGGAGTCATCAGTCGCTGGACACTGAGGGAATTGCTGAGGAGGGGATCTGAGCACCTATGGACATGTTCGGAGTGCAATGATGATGACCCGCAAATAACTCAAAATAACTCAACAAATTTACAAATTGGCATCAGGTGCTCTTTCCCATGATGCAAGCATAATTCTTGTACTGTAGAGATCTTTCTGTGAGTAGGTTTAATTATGAAAGAACAGGAAGTTATTGAGTTATTTTGAGTTATTTGCGGGTCATCATCATTGCACTCCGAACATGTCCATAGGTCCTCAGACCAATTTTTTTTTCAATAAAGGTAGAGATTAAATGCTTTTTTGGTGTGTTTTGCTGCAGCATTTGACTTGTTCCTTTTTTTTTTAAATTTTAACGGCTTCTCTTTGTGTGTTCAACTTGAACAATGGTTTATTGCACAGGTTTAACACAACTTTTCTGATTTATTGCTCATCTTATATATATATATATAAGTACTCAGTCTCACCCACCATGAGAATAGTAATCACAGAAATTGAGAATTTGAATGAGTGCTTTTGGGCAGCTCATTGGAACATGAACCAGAACTAACTAAGACCTCTTAATTGCACCTTGGAAACAGACTAATAACTCTAGCCAGCTGAGAAGGGATTAAAAAGGAAGGCTAACTCACTACTATAACCCCATGCAGAAGCAAAATATGGGTCAAAGAGCACACATACCAAAGCTTGCTGTAAACCAACATAAATTACATGAAGTTAACATCTGTCAATAACAGGCAAGAAAGAAGAGAAATCCTTCAGTGAACACAGAAGATGCAGACACTGCAGGTACTTCAGGTACATTTAAAGCGTGAGATGAGGCACTTTACATCAACATTGTTTTATTAAATAAAGGAAAAGTATTTTTATAGATTCATTAAACCAGCCTTTAATGCTTTCTATTCTTGCCTTTTTATTCCCCATTAGAGCATAGGCCATAAACAAGAGCTCTCTGATTCCTTCTATCCTCCAAGTCTCTTCTAGACATGGCCAAAATCCTTCTTTAGCTTGTAATGCTTTTGTAGCTGCAATTTTTTTAAATTACAGGATTGGATTGCTGGCTCTATGTCTAACTTTCCTCCTTTTAAATCCAGTTTTGTGACTGGCAACAACAGTTAATGAAAGTAAGGAACATGCTAAAAGGTAGAGACTTGGAGAGATAGGCCATAATGTTGTAGAGGGTGGGCCCTAGTAACAGATGGTCAAATGGCTCAGAACAGAAGGAGGTAGCACCAAGTACTCTGGGTCTGCCAGTGAAGAAAATGCATCTGAAATAAATTACAGACACTCACAATAAATTGTGGAAAGCCTTTATTTTGTTGATAAGATTACACTATTTAACTCAATATTACAGATTGGATTAATTTGTTGACAAGATTACACTATTTAACTCAATAATACAGATTGGATTAATTTGATGACAAGATTACACTATTTAACTCAATAATACAGATTGGATTAATTTGTTGACAAGATTACACTATTTAACTCAATAATACAGATTGGATTAATTTGTTGACAAGATTACACTATTTAACTCAATAATACAGATTGGATTATTTTGTTGACAAGATTACACTATTTAACTCAATAATACAGATTGGATTATTTTGTTGACAAGATTACACTATTTAACTCAATAATACAGATTGGATTATTTTGTTGACAAGATTACACTATTTAACTCAATAATACAGATTGGATTAATTTTTTGTCTGTTTTTCAGGTTGTTCCCAAAAGCCAACATTCTGACAGAGATCTCTCATGCTCCAAACATGAGGTTCATGCAATTCAGACCTGATGATCTCTACGCATTATCCATCTCCAAACAGGAGAAAGTAAGTACTTCTTCTTCTTCTCTTTCTATCCTTCCTCCATTGCCGTTGGCGTCGAGGGGAGATACAATCTGTGATTCTTTGCTCTTCTGTTGGCCTCTTCTGGTGTTATCCCTCCTAGTGACTCTAGTATTCCCTTTATCCATCTCTTTCTCGGTATTCCTCTTAATCTGACATTTTCATAGTGTTTGTTTATGGCTCTTTGAGTCATTGTTAGTTACAATTAATGTATGTATTATGTAATTAATTTATGAGTTAGATTTGTACTGCTTGATGGGAGGTTATGAAAGATGGCGGAGTGACTGTGCAGGTGTATATTTTGATTCAATGGAACATCAATATTTCTATTCTATATGGATTATGTGTCAAGATTCCAATTCCAGAGAATGATATAATGTGATCTCAAATATCATTAAGCAGGACAGACATATAGAATTTTGTTTTTTAGGAGTGTATAATAACAGTTTGTGTGTGAAAACAACAAAAATGTAAAGAAACAACTCGATTAGAAAACGGGTCACGGACAACAGTGATAGTAGTGCACGGGCAAGCACTGGTGACATAAACAACAGCCCTTACTCTGCGACAGAACTAGCACAGCAGCAGAGGACAATGTAACATACACACAACAGTGCTCAGAGCCAAAATAATGGAGAAACAATCGTGATCATACAAAGTAAGTTTATTGAGAAAAACAAAGCAAAGATAAAAATTGTTTGGGAAGTTTATTAAAACATTTTAAATTACTTGGGTGCATATTATAAAAATGTTGAAGTGGTATATATAAATTTTATGTTCAAAATGTAATCTGTAATTTGCGTGTGTGTCAATATGTATGCAAAAATAAATATGGATAATGTTTATCCATTTAATTTTTTTTTTTTTAAGAATAATTTGTATAGTAATTTTTAGACTAAAATTTTTTTTTTATTAATTGACTTTTTGAAAAACATTTAGCTATAGTTAAAAATTGCAACTTTAGCATTGTAAAAATAATATTATTGCAAATTAAAATTTTATCAGAAAGAGAGAGAGCGTGGATCAAATATCTCCTACATGTTCAGACTACCATTTGCTGCTGGGAATGTCTTTAGTGCTAGCATGTTGGATGCTCTTTTATATCAGGTAAATGCTTCTAATTGTATTTTTAAAATATTTGTGATTTGTGTGCAACTATTTTAAAACATTTTTAATTTGCATGAAACTATTTTAAAACATGTGTAATGTGTGTGAAACTATTTCAAAACATTTGTAATTTGTGTGAAACTATTTTAAAACATATGTAATTTGTGTAAAACCATTTTAAAACATATGTTATTTGTGTGAAACTATTTTAAAACATTTGTAATTTGTGTAAAACCATTTTAAAATATATGTTATTTGTGTGAAACTATTTTAAAACATTTGTAATTTGTGTTAAACAATTTTAAAACATTTATTAGTGATTTAATTATCTTAATTTATAATGAAAAGTCATACTTTCATTATGCTGCTCATCATAAGCATAAAAATACCTAGTATATTGTGTAGTTTAATAATTAAATTATTAAAGTTTTAAATAATTATTGATTTTTATTTTTGCAATTGTGGATGTATTTTTTGTAGGCATTGGTGAAAGATTATTTAATAACATTTGTGAGACTTCTGCTTGGGATAGACATGGCTGCTGGATCAGGTCACTTATCATCTGTAAGTTACTTTGTGTATTCTTTGTTTGTTTATCCCTTAGTACCTCCTTTTCTGTTTGTACTTGAGCATGCACCAATCTCATGTTTCCATATCCAGCATCACTGTGTGTTTTTCCATCTGAAACTTTTCAATTGGGATAAATTATGATGCAACAAAAGCCACAGAGAAAAAATTTAAAATATCTGCAGGAGGTTAGTTCTGGTGGACTGTTTCCTCCAAAATTAGGAAAATTTGAAGCAAACCCGTGTGTATACAATCCCAACCAATGGCTTCCGGGTTCACCCAACTTTAAATGGGCACTGGATTTTTTCTGGGAAAGTAAAGTGGCACGGGCGTAATACCAACCACATTACCCCAAAAATCATGTCCTGAAGGTCTGTAAAATTTATGTTCACTAACACCATATTCCCTATATGCCACTTGGCATGACGGGGGCTCTACTTTTTTTACATGTATATAAAGACTTATTTTAGTTTGATAATACTGCTTTTCAAGAGAGATACCTTTAACAACAAAGAACTGCTGCAATGCAGACAGTTTCAAGGAAAATAAAAGTCTAAGGAAATAGTACAAAACAAATTAATTGAGCAACAAGGTGCAAAAAAACAGTGTTGCACAATTTTTTAATAAATAAATTGTAGAATAAGTCATTAAAACTCCATCAAGTGAGTGATGTGTGTGGAAAAAAATTAGAAAAAAAGGCATGGTAGGAATATATTAAAGTGGAGGCAGCCCAATACCCACAAATACATGGTGAAGTTGGGTATATAGAATGAAAGGTTCAAAATATTAAATCTTACAGGAAATTGAATCAGGCATACAAAAAATTATGTAGGCTGCCAAATATGGGCTTAGACCATGAGATTGTAGATGAGATGCAAACTTCCATCAGGGAAAAACCACTCCAACCCTTGTGTGCACATGTCAAAACGCAGCCTCCAAAACGCAGAACATATCAACAAATATTGTGAGTTGTTAGAAGATATAAGACCTTAAATGTGGTCCCAAGAAAAGAGTGTAGAAAACAAACTATGGGGAAGCTATAATATCTTTCTGATAATAATGAGCATCGTGAGGATAGGGTGTCTCACTTTGCCTTTCAATTATTATAAAACAAACACCAAGAAAAAGAGAAACAGACAGACAGAGTTTTTGTTGAAAAGATGATTCAGTTTATAATGTAATGTTGAGGGTCTTGCATGCAGTATATATCAGTTTATGACAGAAATATTGATAATGAGTCCTTCTGCAGGTTAAAATTAGCAAAGATGATTTATGGATTCGAACATATGGCAGGCTGTATCAGAAGCTATGTTCTACTACCTGTGATATTCCTATTGGTATTTACCGCACCCAGTACCATTCTGGAACTGAAGCACTTTCAGTAAGTTTTGTTTATTATACTGCTAACCATATCAACCATTTGAATGTTTGTTTATTTTTGGCACTATAGTTGATAGCAATTTGTGAGTTCTTGTTAAAAAAGATGAATGCAGCATAACTGTTTTATAGTTTGTAAAAAAATGTGTTTCATCAATCCTATTCTAGTGAATACTATAATAGAAGGACAGCACTACCATTATGTATTAATTATACTTTGACTGATTGATTGATTGACTGATTTTAATGAAAAATCAGCTTGACAGCTCTTCAAGCAAACTGATAATTAATTCTCTTACCATATGCTGAAGATATTTTATCTCACTTGTGGTGCAAAAATTGTACACGTTTCAAATAATTCACATGCATCTTCTTTTACTAGTTTCATATTTAGTTTTAACACCACACAGTCTAAGGGCAGTATAATTATTATGCAAGATAGTTTTTTAGTAAAACTGGACAAATTGTGGGTGCTGCAACTATTATGTCAAAACAGTGAATCACCTGTTATTGCCTCCAGCTTATGGGCCTGCAAGGTCAGTAACTCTCACATATTAAACTGTTGACAATGCACTCTTTTCACCATCAGAATGCATGGCCCTTTCCAATTCTCCTCTAATATTTTCCAACCACTGAACAGAACACATCCATTACAACAAATTCGAAAGCATAGTTATTGCTATATCAGAAAGTGTTACACATTTAGGTTATTGCTTTGACAGATTTCAGGAAGTGTTATACATTTAGGTTTTCCCTTGACAGCTTTCAGAAAGTGTTACACATTTAGGTTAGTGCTTTGACATCTTTCAAAAAGTGTTACACATTAAGGTTATTGCTTTGACAGCTTTCAGGAAGTGTTACACATTTAGGTTATTACAATGACATCTTTCAGGAAGTGTTACACATTTAGGTTATTGCAATGACAGATTTCAGAAAGTGTTACACATTTAGGTTATTGCTTTGACAGCTTTCAAGAAGTGTTACACATTTAGGTTATTGCAATGACATCTTTCAGGAAGTGTTACACATTTAGGTTATTGCAATGAGAGATTTCAGAAAGTGTTATACATTTAGGTTATTGCAATGACAGATTTCAGGAAGTGTTACACATTTAGGTTATTGCAATGACAGATTTCAGGAAGAGTTACACATTTAGGTTATTGCAATGACAGATTTCAGAAAGTGTTACACATTTAGGTTATTGCTTTGACAGCTTTCAGAAAGTGTTACACATTTAGGTTATTGTAATGACATCTTTCAGAAAGTGTTACACATTTAGGTTATTGCAATGACAGATTTCAGGAAGTGTTACACATTTAGGTTATTGCAATGACAGCTTTCAGAAAGTGTTACACATTTAGGTTATTGCAATGACATCTTTCAGAAAGTGTTACACATTTAGGTTATTGCAATGACAGCTTTCAGAAAGTGTTACACATTTAGGTTATTGTAATGACAGATTTCAGGAAGTGTTACACATTTAGGTTATTGCTTTGACAGCTTTCAGAAAGTGTTACACATTTAGGTTATTGCAATGACAGCTTTCAGAATGTGTTACACATTTAGGTTATTGTAATGACAGATTTCAGGAAGTGTTACACATTTAGGTTATTGCTTTGACAGCTTTCAGAAAGTGTTACACATTTAGGTTATTGCAATGACAGCTTTCAGAAAGTGTTACACATTTAGGTTATTGCTTTGACAGCTTTCAGAAAGTGTTACACATTTAGGTTATTCCTTTGACAGCTTTCAGAAAGTGTTACACATTTAGGTTATTGCTTTGACAGCTTTCAGAAAGTGTTACACATGTAGGTTATTGCAATGACAGATTTCAGGAAGTGTTACACATTTAGGTTTATTGCAATGACAGATTTCAGAAAGTGTTACACATTTAGGTTATTGCAATGACAGATTTCAGGAAGTGTTACACATTTAGGTTATTGCAATGACAGATTTCAGGAAGTGTTACACATTTAGGTTATTGCAATGACAGATTTCAGAAAGTGTTACACATTTAGGTTATTGCTTTGACAGCTTTCAGAAAGTGTTTCACATTTAGGTTATTGCTTTGACAGCTTTCAGAAAGTGTTACACATTTAGATTATTGCAATGACATCTTTCAGGAAGTGTTACACATTTAGGTTATTCCTTTGACAGCTTTCAGAAAGTGTTACACATTTAGCCAAGTGTGAATTAATTTCTTGAATAAAGTGCAATGAAGCATGAATTTTAACTGTTAGAACAACAATACCAATAAGAACTGTAACTATATCAGCAGTAGATTTCTTGAGGGTCTTCTGTTCCACTCTAGATTGTTGCTCAAGTAGAGTGTTTATTAGCATTCATAAAATTCTACCTTCCTATAGGTTTCATAATTTGGTGATAGCATTCAAAACATGTTTGCGATATGCAGATGACATAGGCTTAATAACAGAGAAGGAGAATATACTACAAGAAATGATAGACATAATAGTAAAAGAAAGCAACAAGACATGTATCAGTCTGAATAGTAAGAAAACAGAAGTAATGGTCATATTGAAGAAACAATCATCTCCACCATGCAGCATAAAAATAAACAGAACAAATCTGAAACAAGTGCAACATGTCAAATACTTGGACACAATAATACCATCAGACCAAAATAGCATTTCAGAAAATGAAAAATATCTTATGCAACAAATCTATGTCAATAAAAATGAGAAAGAGAGTTCATTGGTGCTAAATAGAACCATTTCTGACCTATGGAAGCTAATCATGCACAGTAGACAAATAAATGAAAAGACGATTAGAGGCCACAGAGATGGGATTTCTCAGAGGAATGTTGAAATTTCCCTGAACAGCTAAAAAGACCAATGAGGAAGTTCTCAAAGAGGCCAACACAAAAAGGGAGCTCTTAAAAAACATCAGAAAGAAGCAATCAACATTTTTCGGGCACATCATGAGTAGAGGAAAGTTGGAATACTTGGTTACAACTGGCAAAATAAAAGGAAAGAGAGATTGCGGACGACAAAGAGAGAAATTACTGGATAGCTTGGTGTCATGGCATGGAAAACAGTCAACAACAGAACTGATATGATGCACTGTAGATTGAAGATTGTGGAGGGACATGATCACCTACGCCAACCTGTATGGCACATGATGATTTATTTTTTAAAATTTACTGCATGTCTTACAATTATTGTTATACTTCATTTTAAGTTTATTCAAATATCTACTGATGAATACAGAATGTTATTTTTCTATGACTCTTATTGTATGACTCTTTCCAGTCCTCGTTAAAATCCCGTTGTTCAAAATGTTCACAACACCCATCAGTGAGTAGCTGAATATATCAGTCATATAAAGATCACTTTCCTACCTTGGTTGTTCAGCTTGAAAACAGTATTGCTAAAATTTGATGAATATATTCTAGTTTCAACTTTTTCATATGAATTGTGAGCATCTTAATGACAAATCCTTTCACTATTTATTACTGCATGCTTTTATTAATTGAAACCATGACATTTAATTGGAGCCGCTATCATAAAAACGATTTTGTTAACAAAACGCAGACCTGATAATTCAAAACAAACGAGGAAATTAGAGAAATCGCCAATCAACCACTAATATCTTCAGTGATCAAGAAAAGACGATGGTCATATGTTGGACATGTGATGAGAAGAGATAATAACCAAATAGCAAAGCAAGCCCTCATGTGGGAAATAACACGTAAGAGGAAAAGAGGAAGACCCAGAGAGACACTGAGAAGAACATTGATGAGAGAGGCAAGAGCAGCAGGAATCGGCTCCCTCAATGAGATAGAGCTGCTTGCACAGAACAGAAACAAATGGCGAGATTTGATAAAATATCTTTAAAAGAATTTAAAACTGCTAGAACAAAAATTCAGATAAGAGAAGGAGTATTTTGGTCTGCGCCTTATGGGCCGGCTATGGCTCGAAAGATCAATAGATAGATAGATAATTATTTGCAAATTACCAAACATTGATCCATAAAACAAATAACACCAGGACTAAAACTAAGAATAGCAAAATGTTATACCTTCTCAATATTCTTGTTTGGTGCAGAAACATGGACTCTAGACAAGAAAACAGAACAGAAAATTGAAGTCTTTAAAATGTGGATTTATAAAAGAATAGGAAGAATTGAATGGAATGAAAAGAAAACAAATTATGTCTTACAACAACTAAAAATGACTGCTAAATACAATTCAAACAAGACAAATGAGATTTGTAGGGCATATTAAAAGACATAGCAGCCTGCTTAAAGTAATACTTGGATGTAAAAATACAAGGTAAAAAGAGGCAGAAGCAGACCAAGACTAACACAGACGAGTAACATCAAAAAGCAAAAAAGTCATCTTCTTAATAGAATATATTAAAGAACAATAGATTCTATCATTTAAATTGATTCAATAAATTGGGCTATGTAAAAAGACAAAAACAACTAAACACTGCCCAAAATGACATTTCAACGCAATAGACCTTCAACAGGAACAAACATACTACACACGTACAAATACATATTTAAATTAAAAATAAATAATTTTAAAATGTAATAATTTTGAACTAGAAGGAGAAATGAAAGAAAAATAAGAATAAAGTCTTCCCTGTATGCTCTGATGTGGCATGAATGGAAGTGCGCACAGTGTACATGTGCATGCTGAAAAGTGAAAATATGTGCACACAGCACGCAGTAACAAAAGTTTCCAAAAACAGGTCCATGTGCATACAAAAAGTGCAAGAGACAGACCAGAAAAAAATAGGGTACCTGAGAGGAGGAAATATAGAGGTGTCATAGAGTGAATATTTTTTCATTTCTCCTTTAAACACAACCCACACAGTTATCAGCAAACACTTTGAAAACAAGACACCTAGAGGAAACCACAGAAAAGGTATGTAGATAGAATACTTGAAACAATCAGAAACTCAACAGTAGAAGTGAACCAAATAGCAATAAATCATACACTATCTCTCCTTTTAATACTGAAAACTAAATCAGGAAAGAAAGAAAAAGAACACCACATATGTATTTTTTATAGAACTATTTTATATAATGGAAATAAATCTGTATGTTTTTTTATCCCATGCAAAAATTGTATATTTTATGTGTTTTATTTTTTATTTTTACATTTGTATAACTTACATATAAGTGTTAATCATACTAACAGTTTATATATATGTATATACATTTTTGCATTTATAGATTTTTAAATATAACCTTCATTTTTGCTTGCATTTTGAATAATTTTGAAAAAGATAAATGTGAAATATTTAAACTCTACAGCTGAACAATAATTAGTAAAAAAATAAAACAAGACCAGCATTGAATTAGTATTGTAATAATATACACCAAATAATATAGCAAAACATAGTATAACTGCTTATGTATTTTTCTTGTATCTATCTATCTATTGTCTTTTCGAGTCGAAGACGGCACATAAGGCAGAACCACAATCTCAAAAACAGAAACCTTGCATGCCAAAATGACACATATTTCAGAGATCACTGCTCTAAAATCTATGGCACTGTTTCCGTAACAATACTTTTTACAATGACAGCTTGTCAAGCCTCGATCAATCTCCTTAGTCGCCTCTTACGACATGCCTGGAAGGTCACAGTGTCATTATTCTTTACCTCCCTCATAATGAGGCCCCGGTAACACATGGGATTTTCTTGTATGCAAGACCATAATTATTGTACTCAGTCTATAAATAGTTGGATCTCTTTCCTGATCACACAGGAAGATTTTAACACAGTTTTGTCGAACCCCAATGCACCAACAAGGGTCCCTAAGGGTAATTTGAGAATGTTTATTATTTATTTCAGTGATGGTAAGAATTTTACTGTTTCTTCCACATTTTGTCCTGACAGTGACATATGACCTGCTCATTTTAAGTGTCAAAAACTCTTTAACATGCTCAGCTTAGGATTTTATCAATCCAATATGACTAACCAATACCCAGTCCTGGACGCTAGGTGCAAGAACAATAAGAAAAATAACTTCTACTGAGATGAAATGTGTCAGACGAATGACAGGAAACAGCCTAAGAGACAAGATCAGACATGAAGAACTGAGAAAAAAGATAGGAATAACCCAGCCTTAGAATATATAAAGAAACAACAGATAAATGGTTTAGCCACGCGACAAGGCAGAAAGATCAAAACTCAACACAAAGAGCCTTCAATAAATGTTGAGAGAACACCAGACCCAAGGGCCAACCACAAAAAGATGGATTGACAGAGTAATAGAAACACTAGGAAGCATAGCAGCAGCAGAGACAAAAAGAAGAGCAAAAGACCACAAATTAAATGTCCCTTTGATGCTGAAAGCCAAATGAGGAAAGAAAAAAGAATAGGAATATGATTAGGTACTGTAAAATACCAACTATAAGAGCAAAGGATGAGGCTGAATACAATGCACAACACGTAAACTAAAATTGGTCAGCAGCTCATAGCTGACTGCTGGTATCAGGATTAGTGACTCAAAACTGACCAAGATGTTGATAAACTTTCCCATTGTAGCACTCAAAACAGACTAATTAGTCTAGTTTAGGGAGTAGAAAATGGAGAGGGGAAACAGATTAACACACACAAAAATGTTATATTCAAATTAGAAATGTTGGCTGAAAGGCTCAGATATTGCAGTTTGTTGTAAAAAAAATCATAATAACATGCTACTACACCTATCAACCATACCTACCAACTACACTTATCAACTACATCTACCCACTACACTTATCAACTACACCTATCAACTACACCTATCAACCATACCTACCAACTACACTTATCAACTACATCTACCCACTACACTTATCAACTACATCTATCAACTACACCTATCAACCATACCTACCAACTACACTTATCAACTACATCTACCCACTACACTTATCACCTACATCTATCAACCATACCTACCAACTACATCTACCACCTACATCTATCAACCATATCTACCAACTACACCTACCAACTACACCTACCAACTACACCTACCAACTACAACTACCAACTACACCTACCAACTACACCTACCAACTACACCTACCAACTACACCTACCAACTACACCTACCAACTACACCTACCAACTACACCTACCAACTACATCTATCAACTACATCTATCAACTACACCTACCAACTACACCTACCAACTACACCTACCAACTACATCTATCAACTACATCTATCAACTACATCTATCAACTACACCTACCAACTACACCTACCAACTACACCTACCAACTACACCTACCAACTACACCTACCAACTACATCTATCAACTACACCTACCAACTACACCTATCAACTACATCTACTAACTACACCTACCAACTACACCTACCAACTACACCTACCAACTACACCTATCAACCATACCTACCAACTACACCTACCAACTACATCTATCAACCATACCTACCAACTACACCTACCAACTACACCTACCAACTACACCTACCAACTACACCTACCAACTACACCTACCAACTACAAACAACCAACTACACCTACCAACTACACCTACCAACTACACCTACCAACTACACCTACCAACTACACCTACCAACTACATCTATCAACTACATCTATCAACTACACCTACCAACTACACCTACCAACTACACCTACCAACTACATCTATCAACTACATCTATCAACTACATCTATCAACTACACCTACCAACTACACCTACCAACTACACCTACCAACTACACCTACCAACTACACCTACCAACTACATCTATCAACTACACCTACCAACTACACCTATCAACTACATCTACTAACTACACCTACCAACTACATCTACCAACTACACCTACCAACTACACCTATCAACCATACCTACCAACTACACCTACCAACTACATCTATCAACCATACCTACCAACTACACCTACCAACTACACCTACCAACTACACCTACCAACTACACCTACCAACTACATCTATCAACTACACCTACCAACTACACCTACCAACTACATCTATCAACCATACCTACCAAATACACCTACCAACTACACCTACCAACTACACCTACCAACTACACCTACCAACTACATATATCAACTACACCTACCAACTACACCTACCAACTACATCTATCAACCATACCTACCAACTACACCTACCAACTACATCTATCAACCATACCTACCAACTACACCTACCAACTACACCTACCAACTACATCTATCAACTACACCTACCAACTACACCTATCAACTACATCTACCAACTACACCTACCAACTACATCTACCAACTACACCTACCAACTACACCTATCAACCATACCTACCAACTACACCTACCAACTACATCTATCAACCATACCTACCAACTACACCTACCAACTACACCTACCAACTACATCTATCAACCATACCTACCAACTACACCTACCAACTACACCTACCAACTACACCTACCAACTACATCTATCAATCATACCTACCAACTACATCTATCAACCATACCTACCAACTACATCTACCAACTACATCTACCAACTACATCTACCAACTACACCTACCAACTACATCTATCAACCATACCTACCAACTACATCTATCAACTACATCTATCAACCATACCTACCAACTACATCTATCAACTACACCTACCAACTACATCTATCAACTACATCTACCAACTACATCTACCAACTACACCAACCAACTACACCTACCAACTACATCTATCAACTACATCTATCAACCATACCTACCAACTACATCTATCAACTACACCTAACAACTACATCTATCAACTGCACCTACCAACTACACCTACCAACTACATCTACCAACCACATCTATCAACCATACCTACCAACTACATCTATCAACCATACCTACCAACTACATCTATAAACTACACCTACCAACTACATCTATCAACTACATCTACCAACTACATCTATCAACCATACCTGCCAACTAAACCTACCAACTACATCAACCAACTACATCTATCAACCATACCTACCAACTACATCTATCAACTACATCTACCAACTACACTATCAACCATACCTACCAACTACATCTATCAACTACATCTACCAACTACATCTACCAACTACATCTACCAACTACATCTACCAACTACACCTACCAACTACATCTACCAACTACATCTACCAACTACACCTACCAACTACATCTACCAACTACATCTATCAACCATACCTACCAACTACATCTATCAACTACATCTATCAAATACATCTATCAACTACATCTACCAACTACATCTATCAACCATACCTACCAACTACATCTATCAACTACATCTACCAACTACATCTATCAACCATACCTACCAACTACATCTACCAACTACATCTACCAACTACACCTACCAACTACATCTACCAACTACATCTATCAACCATACCTACCAACTACATCTATCAACTACATCTACCAACTACATCTATCAACTACATCTATCAACCATATCTACCAACTACATCTAACAACTACATCTACCAACTACATCTACCATCTACATCTATCAACGACATCTATCAACCATACCTACCAACTACACCTACCAACTACATCTACCAACTACATCTACCAACTACATCTATCAACCATACCTACCAACTACACCTACCAACTACATCTACCAACTACATCTACCAACTACATCTATCAACCATACCTACCAACTACATCTATCAACTACATCTACCAACTACATCTATCAAACATACCTACCAACTACATCTATCAACTACACCTACCAACTACATCTACCAACTACATCTACCAACTACATCTATTAACCATACCTACCAACTACATCTATCAACTACATCTACCAACTACATCTATCAAACATACCTACCAACTACATCTATCAACTACATCTATCAACTACATCTATCAACTACATCTATCAACTACATCTACCAACTACATCTACCAACTACATCTACCAACTACATCTACCAACTACATCTATCAACTACATCTACCAACTACATCTAACAACTACATCTATCACCCATACCTACCAACTACATCTATCAACCATACCTACCAACTACATCTATCAACTACACCTACCAACTACATCTACCAACTACACCTACCAACTACACCTACCAACTACATCTATCAACCATACCTACCAACTACATCTACCAACTACACCTACCAACTACACCCACCAACTACACCTACCAACTACACCTACCAACTACACCCACCAACTACACCTACCAACTACACCCACCAACGACACCTACCAACTACATCTACCAACTACACCCACCAACTACACCTACCAAATACATCTATCAACCATACCTACCAACTACATCTATCAACCATACCTACCAACTACATCTATCAACCATACCTACTAACTACATCTATCAACCATACCTACCAACTACATCTACCAACTACATCTACCAACTACACCTACCAACTACACCTACCAACTACATCTATCAACCATACCTACCAACTACACCCACCAACTACACCTACCAACTACATCTATCAACCATACCTACCAACTACATCTATCAACCATATCTACCAACTACACCCACCAACTACACCTACCAACTACACCCACCAACTACACTCACCAACTACACCCACCAACTACACCCTCCAACTACACCTACCAACTACATCTATCAACCATACCTACCAACTACATCTACCAACTACATTATCAACCATACCTACCAACTACACCTACCAACTACATCTACCAACTACATCTATCAACTACACCTACCAACTACATCTATCAACTACATCTACCAACTACATCTATCAACCATACCTATCAACTACATCTATCAACTACACCTACCAACTACACCTACCAACTACATCTATCAACCATACCTACCAACTACACCTACCAACTACATCTATCAACCATACCTACCAACTACACCTACCAACTACACCTACCAACTACATCTACCAACTACACCTACCAACTACACCTATCAACCATACCTACCAACTACATCTACCAACTACACCTACCAACTACACCCACCAACTACACCTACCAACTACACCTACCAACTACACCCACCAACTACACCTACCAACTACACCCACCAACGACACCTACCAACTACATCTACCAACTACACCCACCAACTACACCTACCAAATACATCTATCAACCATACCTACCAACTACATCTATCAACCATACCTACCAACTACATCTATCAACCATACCTACTAACTACATCTATCAACCATACCTACCAACTACATCTACCAACTACATCTACCAACTACACCTACCAACTACACCTACCAACTACATCTATCAACCATACCTACCAACTACACCCACCAACTACACCTACCAACTACATCTATCAACCATACCTACCAACTACATCTATCAACCATATCTACCAACTACACCCACCAACTACACCTACCAACTACACCCACCAACTACACTCACCAACTACACCCACCAACTACACCCTCCAACTACACCTACCAACTACATCTATCAACCATACCTACCAACTACATCTACCAACTACATTATCAACCATACCTACCAACTACACCTACCAACTACATCTACCAACTACATCTATCAACTACACCTACCAACTACATCTATCAACTACATCTACCAACTACATCTATCAACCATACCTATCAACTACATCTATCAACTACACCTACCAACTACACCTACCAACTACATCTATCAACCATACCTACCAACTACACCTACCAACTACATCTATCAACCATACCTACCAACTACACCTACCAACTACACCTACCAACTACATCTACCAACTACACCTACCAACTACACCTATCAACCATACCTACCAACTACACCTACCAACTACATCTATCAACCATACCTACCAACTACACCTACCAACTACACCTACCAACTACATCTATCAACCATACCTACCAACTACACCTACCAACTACACCTACCAACTACACCTACCAACTACACTTACCAACTACATCTATCAACCATACCTACCAACTACACCTACCAACTACACCTACCAACTACACCTACCAACTACACCTACCAACTACATCTATCAACCATACCAACCAACTACATCTATCAACCATACCTACCAACTACACCTACCAACTACACCTACCAACTACATCTACCAAATACACCTACCAACTACACCTACCAACTACACCTACCAACTACACCTACCAACTACATCTATCAATCATACCTACCAACTACATCTATCAACCATACCTACCAACTACATCTACCAACTACATCTACCAACTACATCTACCAACTACACCTACCAACTACATCTATCAACCATACCTACCACTACATCTATCAACTACATCTATCAACCATACCTACCAACTACATCTATCAACTACACCTACCAACTACATCTATCAACTACATCTACCAACTACATCTACCAACTACACCAACCAACTACACCTACCAACTACATCTATCAACTACATCTATCAACCATACCTACCAACTACATCTATCAACTACACCTAACAACTACATCTATCAACTGCACCTACCAACTACACCTACCAACTACATCTACCAACCACATCTATCAACCATACCTACCAACTACATCTATCAACCATACCTACCAACTACATCTATAAACTACACCTACCAACTACATCTATCAACTACATCTACCAACTACATCTATCAACCATACCTACCAACTACACCTACCAACTACATCAACCAACTACATCTATCAACCATACCTACCAACTACATCTATCAACTACATCTACCAACTACACTATCAACCATACCTACCAACTACATCTATCAACTACATCTACCAACTACATCTACCAACTACATCTACCAACTACATCTACCAACTACACCTACCAACTACATCTACCAACTACATCTACCAACTACACCTACCAACTACATCTACCAACTACATCTATCAACCATACCTACCAACTACATCTATCAACTACATCTACCAACTACACCCACCAACTACACCTACCAAATACATCTATCAACCATACCTACCAACTACATCTATCAACCATACCTACCAACTACATCTATCAACCATACCTACTAACTACATCTATCAACCATACCTACCAACTACATCTACCAACTACATCTACCAACTACCCTACCAACTACACCTACCAACTACATCTATCAACCATACCTACCAACTACACCTACCAACTACACCTACCAACTACATCTATCAACCATACCTACCAACTACATCTATCAACCATATCTACCAACTACACCCACCAACTACACCTACCAACTACACCCACCAACTACACTCACCAACTACACCCACCAACTACACCCTCCAACTACACCTACCAACTACATCTATCAACCATACCTACCAACTATATCTACCAACTACATTATCAACCATACCTACCAACTACACCTACCAACTACATCTACCAACTACATCTATCAACTACACCTACCAACTACATCTATCAACTACATCTACCAACTACATCTATCAACCATACCTATCAACTACATCTACCAACTACATCTACCAACTACATCTACCAACTACATCTATCAACCATACCTACCAACTACATCTATCAAACATACCTACCAACTACATCTATCAACTACATCTATCAACTACATCTATCAACTACATCTATCAACTACATCTACCAACTACATCTATCAACCATACCTACCAACTACATCTATCAACCATACCTACCAACTACATCTATCAACTACATCTACCAACTACATCTATCAACCATACCTACCAACTACATCTACCAACTACACCTACCAACTACATCTATCAACTACATCTACCAACTACATCTACCAACTACATCTATCAACTACATCTATCAACTACATCTATCAACTACACCTACCAATACATCTACCAACTACACCTACCAACTACATCTACCAACTACATCTACCAACTACATCTACCAACTACATCTATCAACTACATCTACCAACTACATCTAACAACTACATCTATCACCCATACCTACCAACTACATCTATCAACCATACCTACCAACTACATCTATCAACTACACCTACCAACTACATCTACCAACTACACCTACCAACTACACCTACCAACTACATCTATCAACCATACCTACCAACTACATCTACCAACTACACCTACCAACTACACCCACCAACTACACCTACCAACTACACCTACCAACTACACCCACCAACTACACTACCAACTACACCCACCAACGACACCTACCAACTACATCTACCAACTACACCCACCAACTACACCTACCAAATACATCTATCAACCATACCTACCAACTACATCTATCAACCATACCTACCAACTACATCTATCAACCATACCTACTAACTACATCTATCAACCATACCTACCAACTACATCTACCAACTACATCTACCAACTAAACCTACCAACTACACCTACCAACTACATCTATCAACCATACCTACCAACTACACCCACCAACTACACCTACCAACTACATCTATCAACCATACCTACCAACTACATCTATCAACCATATCTACCAACTACACCCACCAACTACACCTACCAACTACACCCACCAACTACACTCACCAACTACACCCACCAACTACACCCTCCAACTACACCTACCAACTACATCTATCAACCATACCTACCAACTACATCTACCAACTACATTATCAACCATACCTACCAACTACACCTACCAACTACATCTACCAACTACATCTATCAACTACACCTACCAACTACATCTATCAACTACATCTACCAACTACATCTATCAACCATACCTATCAACTACATCTACCAACTACATCTACCAACTACATCTACCAACTACATCTATCAACCATACCTACCAACTACATCTACCAACTACATCTACCAACTACATCTATCAACCATACCTACCAACTACATCTACTAACTACATCTACCAACTACATCTATCAACCATACCTACCAACTACATCTATCAACAATACCTACCAACTACATCTACCAACTACATCTACCAACTACATCTACCAACTACATCTACCAACTACACCTACCAACTACACCTACCAACTACACCTACCAACTACATCTATCAACCATACCTACCAACTACATCTATCAACCATACCTACCAACTACATCTATCAACTACACCTACCAACTACATCTATATCTATATCTACCAACTACATCTACCAACTACACCTACCAACTACACCTACCAACTACACCTACCAACTACATCTATCAACCATACCTAACAACTACATCTATCAACTACATCTATCAACCATACCTACCAACTACATCTATCAACTACACCTACCAACTACATCTATCAACCATACCTACCAACTACATCTATCAACTACATCTACCAACTACATCTATCAACCATACCTACCAACTACATCTATTAACTACACCTACCAACTACATCTATCAACTACACCTACAAACTACACCTACCAACTACATCTATCAACCATACCTACCAACTACATCTACCATCTATATCTATCAACCATACCTACCAACTACATCTATCAACTACACCTACCAACTACATCTATCAACTACATCTACCAACAACATCTATCAACTACATCTACCAACTACATCTATCAACTACATCTACCAACTACATCTATCAACTACATCTATCAACTACATCTACCAACTACATCTATCAACTACATCTATCAACTACATCTACCAACTACATCTATCAACTACATCTATCAACTACATCTACCAACTACATCTATCAACTACATCTACCAACTACATCTATCAACTACATCTACCAACTACATCTATCAACTACATCTACCAACTACATCTATCAACTACATCTGCCAACTACATCTATGAACCATATCTACCAACAACATCTATCAACTATATCTACCAACTACATCTATCAACTACATCTACCAACTACATCTACCAACTACATCTATCAACCATACCTACCAACAACATCTATCAACTACATCTACCAACTACATCTATCAACTGCATCTACCAACTACATCTATCAACCATACCTACCAACTACACCTACCAACTACATTTATCAACCATACCTACCAACTATATCTATCAACTACATCTACCAACTACATCTATCAACCATACCTACCAACTACATCTATCAACTAAATCTACCAACTACATCTATCAACCATACCTACCAACTACATCTATCATCTACATCTACCAACTACATCTATCAACCATACCTACCAACTACATCTATCAACTACATCTACCAACTACATCTATCAACTACATCTACCAACTACATCTATCAACCATACCTACCAACTACATCTACCAACTACACCTACCAACTACATCTATCAACTACATCTACCAACTAACCTACCAACTACATCTACCAACTACATCTACCAACTAACCTACCAACTACATCTACCAACTACATCTATCAACCATACCTACCAACTACATCTACCAACTACACCTACCAACTACATCTATCAACTACATCTACCAAAAACATCTATCAACCATACCTACCAACTACAACTATCAACTACCTACCAACTACATCTACCAACTACACCTACCAACTACACCTACCAACTACATCTATCAACCATACCTACCAACTACACCTACCAACTACATCTATCAACCATACCTACCAACTACATCTACCAACTACATCTATCAACCACACCTACCAACTACACCTACCAACTACATCTATCAACCATACCTACCAACTACACCTACCAACTACATCTACCAACTACATCTACCAACTACATCTACCAACTACATCTACCAACTACATCTACCACTACATCTACCAACTACATCTATCAACCATACCTTCCAACTACATCTATCAACCATACCTTCCAACTACATCCATCAACCATACCTACCAACTACATCTACCAACTACACCTACCAACTACACCCACCAACTACACCTACCAACTACACCTACCAACTACACCCACCAACTACACCTACCAACTACACCTACCAACTACATCTATCAACCATACCTACCAACTACACCTACCAACTACACCTACCAACTACACCCACCAACTACACCCACCAACTACACCTACCAACTACACCCCAACTACACCCACCAACTACACCTACCAATTACATCTATCAACCATACCTACCAACTACACCCACCAACTACACCCACCAACTACACCTACCAACTACATCTATCAACAATACCTACCAACTACATCCACCAACTACATCTATCAACTACATCTATCAACCATACCTACCAACTACATCTATCAACCATACCTACCAACTACATCTACCAATTACACCTACCAACTACACCCACCAACTACACCTACCAACTACACCTACCAACTACACCCACAAACTACACCTACCAACTACACCTACCAACCATACCTACCAACTACACCTACCAACTACACCTACCAACTACACCTACCAACTACATCTATCAACCATACCTACCAACTACATCTATCAACCATACCTACCAACTACACCTACCAACTACACCTACCAACTACATCTACCAACTACACCTACCAACTACACCTACCAACTACACCTACCAACTACATCTATCAATCATACCTACCAACTACATCTATCAACCATACCTACCAACTACATCTACCAACTACATCTACCAACTACACCTACCAACTACATCTATCAACCATACCTACCAACTACATCTATCAACTACATCTATCAACCATACCTACCAACTACATCTATCAACTACACCTACCAACTACATCTATCAACTACATCTACCAACTACATCTACCAACTACACCAACCAACTACACCTACCAACTACATCTATCAACTACATCTATCAACCATACCTACCAACTACATCTATCAACTACACCTAACAACTACATCTATCAACTGCACCTACCAACTACACCTACCAACTACATCTACCAACCACATCTATCAACCATACCTACCAACTACATCTACCAACTACATCTATCAACCATACCTACCAACTACACCTATCAACTACACCTACCAACTACATCTATCAACTACATCTACCAACTACATCTATCAACCATACCTACCAACTACACTACCAACTACATCTATCAACTACACCTACCAACTACATCTACCAACTACATCTATCAACTACACCTACCAACTACATCTACCAACTACACCTACCAACTACATCTATCAACTACACCTACCAACTACATCTACCATCTACATCTATCAACTACACCTACCAACTACATCTACCAACTACACCTACCAACTACATCTACCAACTACATCTATCAACTACACCTATCAACTACACCTACCAACTACACCTATTAACTACACCTACCAACTACACCTACCAACTACATCTACCAACTACACCTACCAACTACATCTACCAACTACATCTACCAACTACACCTACCATCTACATCGACCAACTACACCTACCAACTACATCTACCAACTACACCTACCAACTACATCTACCAACTACACCTACCAACTACATCTACCAACTACATCTACCAACTACATCTACCAACTACATCTACCAACTACACCTACCAACTACATCTACCAACTACACCTACAAACTACATCTACCAAATACATCTACCAACTACATCTACCAACTATATCTACCAATACACCTACAAAATACATCTACCAACTACACCTAATCAACTACACCTACCAACTACATCTACCAACTACACTACCAACTACATCTACCAACTACACCTACAACTACATCTACAACTACACCTATCAACTACATCTATCAACCTACCTACCAACTACATCTACCAACTACACCTACCAACTACACTACCAACTACACTTACCAACTACATCTATCAACCATACCTACCAACTACACCTATTAACTACACCTACCAACTACACCTACCAACTACACCTACCAACTACACCTACCAACTACATCTACCAACTACATCTACCAACTACACCTACCATCTACATCTACCAACTACACCTACCAACTACATCTACCAACTACATCTACCAACTACATCTACCAACTACATCTACCAACTACATCTACCAACTACATCTACCAACTACACCTACCAACTACATCTACCAACTACACCTACCAACTACATCTACCAACTACACCTACAACTACATCTACCAACTACATCTACCAACTACATCTACCAACTACATCTACCAACTACACCTACAAATACACCTACCAACTACACCTATCAACTACACCTACAACTACATCTACCAACTACACCTACCAACTACACCTACCAACTACACCTACCAACTACATCTACCAACTACACCTACAACTACAGCTATCAACTACACCTACAACTACACCTACCAACTACACCTACCAACTACACCTACCAACTACATCTATCAACTACATCTATCAACTACATCTATCAACTACACCTACAACTACACCTACCAACTACACCTACCAACTACACCTACTAACTACATCTATCAACTACACCTACCAACTACACCTACCAACTACATCTACTAACTACACCTACCAACTACATCTACCAACTACACCTACCAACTACACCTATCAACCATACCTACCAACTACACCTACCAACTACATCTATCAACCATACCTACCAACTACACCTACCAACTACACCTACCAACTACACTACCAACTACACCTACCAACTACACCTAACAACTACACCTACCAACTACACCTACCAACTACACCTACCAAACTACACCTACCAACTACATCTATCAACTACATCTATCAACTACACCTACCAACTACACCTACCAACTACACCTACCAACTACATCTATCAACTACATCTATCAACTACATCTATCAACTACACCTACCAACTACACCTACCAACTACACTACCAACTACACCTACCACTACATCTATCAACTACCACCTACAACTACACCTATCAAAAACTACATCTACTAACTACACCTACCAACTACATCTACCAACTACACCTACCAACTACACCTATCAAAACCATACCTACCAACTACACCTACCAACTACATCTATCAACCATACCTACCAACTACACCTACCAACTACACCTACCAACTACACCTACCAACTACACCTACCAACTACATCTATCAACTACACCTACCAACTACACCTACAACTATACCTACCAACTACACCTACCAACTACACCTACCAACTACATCTATCAACCATACCTACCAAATACACCTACCAACTACACCTACCAACTACACCTACCAACTACACCTACCAACTACATCTATCCACTACATCTATCAACTACACCTACCAACTACACCTACCAACTACATCTATCAACCATACCTACCAACTACATCTACCAACTACATCTATCAACCATACCTACCAAACTACACCTACCAACTACATACTAACTACATCCTATCAACTACACCTACAACTACACCTATCAACTACACCTATCAACTACATCTACCAACTACACCTACCAACTACACCTATCAACCATACCTACCAACTAACCTACCAACTACACTATCAACCATACCTACCAACTACACTACCAACTACACCTACCAACTACATCTATCAACCATACCTACCAACTACACCTACCAACTACACCTACCAACTACACCTACCAACTACACCTACCAACTACACCTACAACTACATCTATCAACCATACCTACCAACTACACCTATCAACTACACTACCAACTACACCTACCAACTACATCTATCAACCATACCTACCAACTACATCTATCAACCATACCTACCAACTACACCTACCAACTACACCTACCAACTACATCTACCAACTACACCTACCAACTACACTACCAACTACACCTACCAACTACATCTATCAATCATACCTACCAACTACATCTATCAACCATACCTACCAACTACATCTACCAACTACATCTACCAACTACACCTACCAACTACATCTATCAACCATACCTACCAACTACATCTATCAACTACATCTATCAACCATACCTACCAACTACATCTATCAACCACACCTACCAACTACATCTATCAACTACATCTACCAACTACATCTACCAACTACACCAACCAACTACACCTACCAACTACATCTATCAACTACATCTATCAACCATACCTACCAACTACATCTATCAACTACACCTAACAACTACATCTATCAACTGCACCTACCAACTACACCTACCAACTACATCTACCAACCACATCTATCAACCATACCTACCAACTACATCTACCAACTACATCTATCAACCATACCTACCAACTACATCTATCAACTACACCTACCAACTACATCTATCAACTACATCTACCAACTACATCTATCAACCATACCTACCAACTACACCTACCAACTACATCTACCAACTACATCTATCAACCATACCTACCAACTACATCTATCAACTACATCTACCAACTACACTATCAACCATACCTATCAACTACATCTACCAACTACATCTACCAACTACATCTACCAACTACATCTACCAACTACACCTACCAACTACATCTACCAACTACATCTACCAACTACACCTACCAACTACATCTACCAACTACATCTATCAACCATACCTACCAACTACATCTATCAACTACATCTATCAAATACATCTATCAACTACATCTACCAACTACATCTATCAACCATACCTACCAACTACATCTATCAACTACATCTACCAACTACATCTATCAACCATACCTACCAACTACATCTACCAACTACATCTACCAACTACACCTACCAACTACATCTACCAACTACATCTATCAACCATACCTACCAACTACATCTATCAACTACATCTACCAACTACATCTATCAACTACATCTATCAACCATACCTACCAACTACATCTAACAACTACATCTACCAACTACATCTACCATCTACATCTATCAACTACATCTATCAACCATACCTACCAACTACACCTACCAACTACATCTACCAACTACATCTACCAACTACATCTATCAACCATACCTACCAACTACACCTACCAACTACATCTACCAACTATATCTACCAACTACATCTATCAACCATACCTACCAACTACATCTATCAACTACATCTACCAACTACATCTATCAAACATACCTACCAACTACATCTATCAACTACACCTACCAACTACATCTACCAACTACATCTACCAACTACATCTATTAACCATACCTACCAACTACATCTATCAACTACATCTACCAACTACATCTATCAAACATACCTACCAACTACATCTATCAACTACACCTACCAACTACATCTATCAACTACATCTATCAACTACATCTACCAACTACATCTATCAACTACATCTACCAACTACATCTATCAAACATACCTACCAACTACATCTATCAACCATACCTACCAACTACATCTATCAACTACATCTATCAACTACATCTATCAACTACATCTATCAACCATACCTACCAACTACATCTATCAACCATACCTACCAACTACATCTATCAACTACACTCTACCAACTACATCTATCAACCATACCTACCAACTACATCTACCAACTACACCTACCAACTACATCTATCAACTACATCTACCAACTACATCTACCAACTACATCTATCAACTACATCTATCAACTACATCTATCAACTACACCTACCAACTACATCTACCAACTACATCCTACCAACTACACCTACCAACTACATCTATCAACTACATCTACCAACTACATCTACCAACTACATCTATCAACTACATCTATCAACTACATCTATCAACTACACCTACCAACTACATCTACCAACTACATCTACCAACTACATCTACCAACTACATCTACCAACTACATCTATCAACTACATCTACCAACTACATCTACCAACTACATCTATCACCCATACCTACCAACTACATCTATCAACCATACCTACCAACTACATCTATCAACTACACCTACCAACTACATCTACCAACTACACCTACCAACTACACCTACCAACTACATCTATCAACCATACCTACCAACTACATCTACCAACTACACTACCAACTACACCCACCAACTACACCTACCAACTACACCTACCAACTACACCCACCAACTACACCTACCAACTACACCCACCAACGACACCTACCAACTACATCTACCAACTACACCCACCAACTACACCTACCAAATACATCTATCAACCATACCTACCAACTACATCTATCAACCATACCTACCAACTACATCTATCAACCATACCTACTAACTACATCTATCAACCATACCTACCAACTACATCTACCAACTACATCTACCAACTACACACTACCAACTACACCTACCAACTACATCTATCAACCATACCTACCAACTACACCCACCAACTACACCTACCAACTACATCTATCAACCATACCTACCAACTACATCTATCAACCATATCTACCAACTACACCCACCAACTACACCTACCAACTACACCCACCAACTACACCCACCAACTACACCCTCCAACTACACCTACCAACTACATCTATCAACCATACCTACCAACTACATCTACCAACTACATTATCAACCATACCTACCAACTACACCTACCAACTACATCTACCAACTACATCTATCAACTACACCTACCAACTACATCTATCAACTACATCTACCAACTACATCTATCAACCATACCTACCAACTACATCTACCAACTACATCTACCAACTACATCTATCAACCATACCTACCAACTACATCTACTAACTACATCTACCAACTACATCTTTCAACCATACCTACCAACTACATCTATCAACCATACCTACCAACTACATCTACCAACTACATCTACCAACTACATCTACCAACTACATCTACCAACTACACCTACCAACTACACCTACCAACTACATCTATCAACCATACCTACAACTACATCTATCAACCATACCTACCAACTACATCTATCAACTACACCTACCAACTACATCTATATCTATATCTACCAACTACATCTACCAACTACACCTACCAACTACACCTACCAACTACACCTACCAACTACATCTATCAACCATACCTACCAACTACATCTATCAACTACATCTATCAACCATACCTACCAACTACATCTATCAACTACACCTACCAACTACATCTATCAACCATACCTACCAACTACATCTATCAACTACATCTACCAACTACATCTATCAACCATACCTACCAACTACATCTATTAACTACACCTACCAACTACATCTATCAACTACACCTACCAACTACACCTACCAACTACATCTATCAACCATACCTACCAACTACATCTACCATCTACATCTATCAACCATACCTACCAACTACATCTATCAACTACACCTACCAACTACATCTATCAACTACATCTACCAACAACATCTATCAACTACATCTACCAACTACATCTATCAACTACATCTACCAACTACATCTATCAACTACATCTATCAACTACATCTACCAACTACATCTATCAACTACATCTATCAACTACATCTACCAACTACATCTATCAACTACATCTATCAACTACATCTACCAACTACATCTATCAACTACATCTACCAACTACATCTATCAACTACATCTACCAACTACATCTATCAACTACATCTACCAACTACATCTATCAACTACATCTGCCAACTACATCTATCAACCATACCTACCAACAACATCTATCAACTATATCTACCAACTACATCTATCAACTACATCTACCAACTACATCTACCAACTACATCTATCAACCATACCTACCAACAACATCTATCAACTACATCTACCAACTACATCTATCAACTACATCTACCAACTACATCTATCAACCATACCTACCAACTACACCTACCAACTACATTTATCAACCATACCTACCAACTACATCTATCAACACTACATCTACCAACTACATCTATCAACCATACCTACCAACTACATCTATCAACTAAATCTACCAACTACATCTATCAACCATACCTACCAACTACATCTATCAACTACATCTACCAACTACATCTATCAACCATACCTACCAACTACATCTATCAACTACATCTACCAACTACATCTATCAACTACATCTACCAACTACATCTATCAACCATACCTACCAACTACATCTACCAACTACACCTACCAACTACATCTATCAACTACATCTACCAACTAACCTACCAACTACATCTACCAACTACATCTATCAACATACCTACCAACTACATCTACCAACTACACCTACCAACTACATCTATCAACTACATCTACCAACAACATCTATCAACCATACCTACCAACAACATCTATCAACTATATCTACCAACTACATCTATCAACTACATCTACCAACTACATCTACCAACTACATCTATCAACCATACCTACCAACAAACATCTATCAACTACATCTACCAACTACATCTATCAAACTACATCTACCAACTACATCTATCAACCATACCTACCAACTACACCTACCAACTACATTTATCAACCAACCTACCAACTATATCTATCAACTACATCTACCAACTACATCTACCAACCATACCTACCAACTACATCTATCAACTAATCTACCAACTACATCTATCAACAATACCTACCAACTACATCTATCAACTACATCTACCAACTACATCTATCAACCATACCTACCAACTACATCTATCAACTACATCTATCAACTACATCTATCAAACTACACCTACCAACTACATCTATCAACCATACCTACCAACTACATCTACCAACTACACCTACCAACTACATCTATCAACTACACCTACCAACTACCTACCAACTACATCTACCAACTACATCTATCAACCATACCTACCAACTACATCTACCAACTACACCTACCAACTACATCTATCAACTACATCTACCACCAAATCTATCAACCATACCTACCAACTACATCTATCAACCATACTACCAACTACACCTACCAACTACATCTATCAACCATACCTACCAACTACATCTACCAACTACATCTATCAACACACCTACCAACTACACCTACCAACTACATCTATCAACCATACCTACCAACTACACCTACCAACTACATCTACCAACTACATCTACCAACTACATCTACCAACTACATCTATCAACCATACCTTACAACTACATCTATCAACCATACCTACCAACTACATCTACCACTACACCTACCAACTACACCTACCAACTACATCTATCAACCATACCTACCAACTACACCTACAACTACACCTACCAACTACATCCACCAACTACACCTACCAACTACACTACCAACTACACCTACCAACTACACCCACCAACTACACCTACCAACTACATCTATCAACCATACCTACCAACTACACCCACAACTACATCTACCAACTACATCTATCAACCATACCTACCAACTACATCTATCAACCATACCTACCAACTACATCTACCAACTACACCTACCAACTACACCACCAACTACACCTACCAACTACACCTACCAACTACACCCACAACTACACCTACCAACTACACCTACCAACTACATCTATCAACCATACCTACCAACTACATCTACCAACTACACCTACCAACTACACCTACCAACTACACCCACCAACTACACCTACCAACTACACCTACCAACTACACCACCAACTACACCTACCAACTACATCTATCAACCATACCTACCAACTACATCTATCAACCATACCTACCAACTACACCTACCAACTACACCTACCAACTACATCTATCAACC
Source organism: Megaustenia siamemsis (assembly GCA_032433765.1). Taxonomy (NCBI): domain Eukaryota; kingdom Metazoa; phylum Mollusca; class Gastropoda; order Stylommatophora; family Ariophantidae; genus Megaustenia; species Megaustenia siamemsis. Next base: position 36,739,024 of record JAVIAB010000059.1, on the reverse strand, counting down.
ATACCTACCAACTACACCCACCAAACTACACCCACCAACTACACCTACCAACTACATCTATCAACCATACCTACCAACTACACCCACCAACTACACCTACAACTACATCTATCAACCATACCTACCAACTACATCTACCAACTACATCTACCAACCATACCTACCAACAAACACCTACCAACTACATCTACCAACTACATCTACCAACTACACTACCAACTACACCTACCAACTACATCTACCAACTACATCTATCAACTACACCTACCAACTACATCTATCAACTACATCTACCAACTACACCTATCAACTACATCTACCAACTACATCTATCAAACATACCTATCAACTACATCTACAAACTACATCTACCAACTACACCTACCAACTACATCTATCAACCATACCTACCAACTACATCTACCAACTACATCTACCAACTACACCTATCAACTACACCTACCAACTACATCTATCAACTACACTACCAACTACATCTACCAACTACACCTACCAACTACATCTACCAACTACACCTACCAACTACACTATCAACTACACCTACCAACTACATCTACCAACTACATCTACCAACTACACCTACCAACTACATCTACCAACTACACCTACCAACTACCATCTACCAACTACATCTATCAACTACACCTATCAACTACACCTACCAACTACACCTACCAACTACACCTACCAACTACACCTACCAACTACACCTACAACTACACCTACCAACTACATTACAACTACATCTACCAACTACACCTACCAACTACATCTACCAACTACACCTACCAATACATCTACCAACTACACCTACCAACTACATCTACCAACTACACCTACCAACTACATCTACCAACTACATCTACCAACTACACCTACCAACTACATCTACCAACTACACCTACCAACTACATCTACCAACTACACCTACAACTACATCTACCAACATCTACCAACTACATCTACCAACTACACCTACCAAATACATCTACCAACTACACCTACCAACTACACCTACCAACTACATCTACCAACTACACCTACCAACTACACCTACCAACTACACCTACCAACTACACCTACCAACTACATCTACCAACTACACCTATCAACTACAGCTATCAACTACACCTACAACTACACCTACCAACTACACTATCAACTACACCTACCAACTACATCTACCAACTACATCTACCAACTACATCTACCACTACATCTACCAACTACATCTATCAACCATACCTACCAACTATATCTACCAACTACATCTACCAACTACATCTATCAACCATACCTACCAACTACATCTACCAACTACATCTACCAACTACATCTATCAACCATACCTACCAACTACATCTATCAACCATACCTACCAACTACATCTACCAACTACATCTACCAACTACATCTACCAACTACACCTACCAACTACACCTACCAACTACATCTATCAACCATACCTACCAACTACATCTACAACCATAACCTACCAACTACATCTATCAACTACACCTACCAACTACATCTACAACTACATCTACCACTACATCTACCAACTACATCTACCAACTACACCTACCAACTACACCTAACCAACTACATCTATCAACCATACCTACCAACTACATCTATCAACTACATCTATCAACCATAACCTACCAACTACATCTATCAACTACACCTACCAACTACATCTATCAAACATACCTACCAACTACATCTACCAACTACATCTACCAACTACATCTATCAACCTTACTTCCAAACTACATCTATCAACTACACTACCAACTACATCTATCAACCATACCTACCAACTACATCTATCAACTACATCTACCAACTACATCTATCAACCATACCTACCAACTACATCTACCAACTACATCTACCAACTACATCTGTCAACTACATCTACCAACTACATCTATCAACCATACCTACAACTACATCTACCAACTACACCTACCAACTACATCTATCAACTACATCTACCAACTACACCTACCAACTACATCTACCAACTACATCTATCAACAATACCTACCAACTACATCTACAACTACACCTACCAACTACATCTATCAACTGCATCTACCAACTACATCTATCAAACTACCTACCAACTACATCTATCAACATACCTACCAACTACATCTACCAACTACATCTACCAACTACATCTACCAACTACATCTATCAACCATACCTACCAACTACATCTACCAACTACATCTATCAACCATACCTACTAACTACACCTACCAACTACATCTATCAACCAATCGTACCAACTACACCTACCAACTACATCTATCAACCATACCTACCAACTACATCTACCAACTACATCTATCAACCATACCTACCAACTACACCTACTATATCAACCACACCTACCAACTACACCTACCAACTACATCTATCAACCATACCTACCAACTACACTACCAACTACATCTACCAACTACATCTACCAACTACATCTACCAACTACATCTACCAACTACATCTATCAGCCATACCTTCCAACTACATCTATCAACCATACCTACCAACTACATCTACCAACTACACCTACCAACTACACCCACCAACTACACCTACCAACTACACCTACCAACTACACCCACCAACTACACCTACCAACTACACCTACCAACTACATCTTTCAACCATACCTACCAACTACACCTACCAACTACACCTACCAACTACACCCACCAACTACACCCACCAACTACACCACCAACTAAACCTACCAACTACACCCACCAACTACACCGCCAACTACACCTACCAACTACATCTATCAACCATACCTACCAACTACACCCACCAACTACACCCACCAACTACAATACAACTACATCTATCAAGCATACCTACCAACTACATCCACCAACTACATCTATCAACTACATCTATCAACCATACCTACCAACTACACCCACAACTACTTCTACCAACTACATCTATCAACCATAACTACCAACTACATCTATCAACCATACCTACCAACTACATCTACCAACTACACCTACCTACTACACCCACCAACTACACCTACCAACTACACCTACCAACTACACCCACAAACTACACCTACCAACTACATCTACCAACTACATCTATCAACCATACCTACCAACTACATCTACCAACTACATCTACCAACTACACCCACCAACTACACCCACCAACTACACCTGCCAACTACACCTACCAACTACACCCACCAACTACACCTACCAACTACATCTATCAACCATACCTACCAACTACATCTATCAACCATAACTACCAACTACACCCACCAACTACACCCACCAACTACACCTACCAACTACATCTATCAACCATACCTACCAACTACACCCACCAACTACACCCACCAACTACACCTACCAACTACATCTATCAACCATACCTACCAACTACACCAACCAACTACACCCACCAACTACACCTACCAACTACATCTATCAACCATACCTACCAACTACACCCACCAACTACACCTACCAACTACATCTATCACCCATACCTACCAACTACATCTACCAACTATATCTATCAACCATACCTACCAACTACACCTACCAACTACATCTACCAACTACATCTACTAACTACACCTACCAACTACACCTACCAACTACATCTACCAACTACATCTATCAACTACACCTACCAACTACATCTATCAACTACATCTACCAACTACATCTATCAACTACATCTACGAACTACATCTATCAAACATACCAATTCAACTACATCTACCAACTACATCTATCAACTACGTCTACCAACTACATCTATCAACCATACCTACCAACTACATCTACCAACTACATCTACCAACTACACCTATCAACTACACCTACCAACTACATCTATCAACTACACCTACCAACTACATCTACCAACTACACCTACCAACTACATCTACCAACTACATCTATCAACTACACCTACCAACTACATCTACCAACTACATCTATCAACTACACCTACCAACTACATCTACCAACTACACCTACCAACTACATCTAACAACTACACCTACCAACTACATCTACCAACTACATCTATCAACTACACCTACCAACTACATCTACCAACTACACCTACCAACTACATCTACCAACTACATCTATCAACTACACCTATCATCTACACCTACCAACTACACCTATTAACTACACCTACCAACTACACCTACCAACTACATCTACCAACTACACCTACCAACTACACCTACCAACTACATCTACCAACTACATCTACCAACTACACCTACCAACTACATCTACCAACTACACCTACCAACTACATCTACCAACTACACTACCAACTACATCTACCAACTACACCTACCAACTACATCTACCAACTACATCTACCAACTACACCTACCAACTACATCTACCAACTACACCTACCAACTACATCTACCAACTACACCTACCAACTACATCTACCAACTACACCTACCAACTACATCTACCAACTACATCTATCAACCATACCTACCAACTACATCTACCAACTACATCTATCAACCATACCTACCAACTACACCTACCAACTACATCTATCAACCATCGTACCAACTACACCTACCAACTACATCTATCAACCATACCTACCAACTACATCTACCAACTACATCTATCAACCATACCTACCAACTACATCTATCAACCACACCCACCAACTACACCTACCAACTACATCTATCAACCATACCTACCAACTACACCTACCAACTACATCTACCAACTACATCTACCAACTACATCTACCAACTACATCTACCAACTACATCTACCAACTACATCTATCAGCCATACCTTCCAACTACATCTATCAACCATACCTACCAACTACATCTACCAACTACACTACCAACTACACCCACCAACTACACCTACCAACTACACCTACCAACTACACCCACCAACTGCACCTACCAACTACACCTACCAACTACATCTATCAACCATACCTACCAACTACACCTACCAACTACACCTACCAACTACACCCACCAACTACACCCACCAACTAAACCTACCAACTACACCCACCAACTACACCTACCAACTACATCTATCAACCATACCTACCAACTACACCACCAACTACACCCACCAACTACACTTACCACTACATCTATCAAGCATACCTACCAACTACATCCACCAACTACATCTATCAACTACATCTATCAACCATACCTACCAACTACACCCACCAACTACATCTACCAACTACATCTATCAACCATACCTACCAACTACATCTATCAACCATACCTACCAACTACATCTACCAACTACACCTACCTACTACACCACCAACTACACCTACCAACTACACCCACAAACTACATCTACCAACTACATCTATCAACCATACCTACCAACTACACCTACCAACTACACCTACCAACTACACCCACCAATTACACCACCAACTACACCTACCAACTACACCTACCAACTACACCCACCAACTACACCTACCAACTACATCTATCAACCATACCTACCAACTACATCTATCAACCATACCTACCAACTACACCCACCAACTACACCCACCAACTACACCTACCAACTACATCTATCAACCATACCTACCAACTACACCCACCAACTACACCCACCAACTACACCTACCAACTACATCTATCAACCATACCTACCAACTACATCTACCAACTACACCTACTACTACACCCACCAACTACACCTACCAACTACACCTACCAACTACACCCACAAACTACACCTACCAACTACATCTACCAACTACATCTATCAACCATACCTACCAACTACACCTACCAACTACACCTACCAACTACACCCACCAACTACACCCACCAACTACACCTACCAACTACACCTACCAACTACACCCACAACTACACCTACCAACTACATCTATCAACCATACCTACCAACTACATCTATCAACCATACCTACCAACTACACCCACCAACTACACCACCAACTACACCTACCAACTACATCTATCAACCATACCTACCAACTACACCCACCAACTACACCCACCAACTACACCTACCAACTACATCTATCAACCATACCTACCAACTACACCAACCAACTACACCCACCAACTACACCTACCAACTACATCTATCTTCCATACCTACCAACTACACCCACCAACTACACCTACCAACTACATCTATCACCCATACATACCAACTACATCTACCAACTACATCTATCAACCATACCTACCAACTACACCTACCAACTACATCTACCAACTACATCTACCAACTACACCTACCAACTACACCTACCAACTACATCTACCAACTACATCTATCAACTACACCTACCAACTACATCTATCAACTACATCTACCAACTACATCTATCAACTACATCTACCAACTACATCTATCAAACATACCTATCAACTACATCTACCAACTACATCTATCAACTACACCTACCAACTACATCTACCAACTACACCTACCAACTACATCTACCAACTACATCTATCAACTACACCTATCATCTACACCTACCAACTACACCTATTAAACTACACCTACCAACTACACTACCAACTACATCTACCAACTACACTACCAACTACACCTACCAACTACATCTACCAACTACATCTACCAACTACACCTACCAACTACATCTACCAACTACACCTACCAACTACATCTACCAACTACACCTACCAACTACATCTACCAACTACACCTACCAACTACATCTACCAACTACATCTACCAACTACACCTACCAACTACATCTACCAACTACACCTACCAACTACATCTACCAACTACACCTACCAACTACATCTACCAACTACACCTACCAACTACATCTACCAACTACATCTATCAACCATACCTACCAACTACATCTACCAACTACATCTATCAACCATACCTACCAACTACACCTACCAACTACATCTATCAACCAATCGTACCAACTACACCTACCAACTACATCTATCAACCATACCTACCAACTACATCTACCAACTACATCTATCAACCATACCTACCAACTACATACTATCAACCACACCCACCAACTACACCTACCAACTACATCTATCAACCATACCTACCAACTACACCTACCAACTACATCTACCAACTACATCTACCAACTACATCTACCAACTACATCTACCAACTACATCTACCAACTACATCTATCAGCCATACCTTCCAACTACATCTATCAACCATACCTACCAACTACATCTACCAACTACACCTACCAACTACACCCACCAACTACACCTACCAACTACACCTACCAACTACACCCACCAACTGCACCTACCAACTACACCTACCAACTACATCTATCAACCATACCTACAACTACACCTACCAACTACACCTACCAACTACACCACCAACTACACCCACCAACTAAACCTACCAACTACACCCACCAACTACACCTACCAACTACATCTATCAACCATACCTACCAACTACACCCACCAACTACACCCACCAACTACACTTACCAACTACATCTATCAAGCATACCTACCAACTACATCCACCAACTACATCTATCAACTACATCTATCAACCATACCTACCAACTACACCCACCAACTACATCTACCAACTACATCTATCAACCATACCTACCAACTACATCTATCAACCATACCTACCAACTACATCTACCAACTACACCTACCTACTACACCCACCAACTACACCTACCAACTACACCCACAAACTACATCTACCAACTACATCTATCAACCATACCTACCAACTACACCTACCAACTACACCTACCAACTACACCCACCAATTACACCCACCAACTACACCTACCAACTACACCTACCAACTACACCCACCAACTACACCTACCAACTACATCTATCAACCATACCTACCAACTACATCTATCAACCATACCTACCAACTACACCCACCAACTACACCCACCAACTACACCTACCAACTACATCTATCAACCATACCTACCAACTACACCCACCAACTACACCCACCAACTACACCTACCAACTACATCTATCAACCATACCTACCAACTACATCTACAACTACACCTACCTACTACACCCACCAACTACACCTACCAACTACACCTACCAACTACACCCACAAACTACACCTACCAACTACATCTACCAACTACATCTATCAACCATACCTACCAACTACACCTACCAACTACACCTACCAACTACACCCACCAACTACACCCACCAACTACACCTACCAACTACACCTACCAACTACACCCACCAACTACACCTACCAACTACATCTATCAACCATACCTACCAACTACATCTATCAACCATACCTACCAACTACACCCACCAACTACACCCACCAACTACACCTACCAACTACATCTATCAACCATACCTACCAACTACACCCACCAACTACACCCACCAACTACACCTACCAACTACATCTATCAACCATACCTACCAACTACACCAACCAACTACACCCACCAACTACACCTACCAACTACATCTATCTTCCATACCTACCAACTACACCCACCAACTACACCTACCAACTACATCTATCACCCATACATACCAACTACATCTACCAACTACATCTATCAACCATACCTACCAACTACACCTACCAACTACATCTACCAACTACATCTACCAACTACACCTACCAACTACACCTACCAACTACATCTACCAACTACATCTATCAACTACACCTACCAACTACATCTATCAACTACATCTACCAACTACATCTATCAACTACATCTACCAACTACATCTATCAAACATACCTATCAACTACATCTACCAACTACATCTATCAACTACGTCTACCAACTACATCTATCAACCATACCTACCAACTACATCTACCAACTACATCTACCAACTACACCTATCAACTACACCTACCAACTACATCTATCAACTACACCTACCAACTACATCTACCAACTACACCTACCAACTACATCTACCAACTACATCTATCAACTACACCTACCAACTACATCTACCAACTACATCTATCAACTACACCTACCAACTACATCTACCAACTACACCTACCAACTACATCTAACAACTACACCTACCAACTACATCTACCAACTACATCTATCAACTACACCTACCAACTACATCTACCAACTACACCTACCAACTACATCTACCAACTACATCTATCAACTACACCTATCATCTACACCTACCAACTACACCTATTAACTACACCTACCAACTACACCTACCAACTACATCTACCAACTACACCTACCAACTACACCTACCAACTACATCTACCAACTACATCTACCAACTACACCTACCAACTACATCTACCAACTACACCTACCAACTACATCTACCAACTACACCTACCAACTACATCTACCAACTACACCTCCCAACTACATCTACCAACTACGTCTACCAACTACACCTACCAACTACATCTACCAACTACACCTACCAACTACACCTACCAACTACATCTACCAACTACACCTACCAACTACATCTACCAACTACATCTACCAACTACACCTACCAACTACATCTACCAACTACACCTATCAACTACACCTACCAACTACATCTACCAACTGCACCTACCAACTACACCTACCAACTACACCTACCAACTACATCTACCAACTACACCTATCAACTACATCTATCAACTACACCTACCAACTGCACCTACCAACTACACCTATCAACTACACCTATCAACTACATCTACCAACTACATCTACCAACTACATCTATCAACCATACCTACCAACTACATCTACCAACTACATCTACCAACTACATCTATCAACCATACCTACCAACTATATCTACCAACTACATCTACCAACTACATCTATCAACCATACTACCAACTACATCTATCAACCATACCTACCAACTACATCTACCAACTACATCTACCAACTACACCTACCAACTACATCTACCAACTACATCTACCAACTACACCTACCAACTACATCTACCAACTACATCTACCAACTACACCTACCAACTACACCTACCAACTACATCTACCAACTACATCTACCAACTACACCTACCAACTACACCTACCAACTACATCTACCAACTACATCTACCAACTACACCTACCAACTACATCTATCAACTACATCTACCAACTACACCTACCAACTACATCTACCAACTACATCTACCAACTACACCTAACAACTACACCTACCAACTACATCTACCAACTACATCTACCAACTACACCTACCAACTACACCTACCAACTACATCTACCAACTACACCTACCAACTACACCTACCAACTACATCTACCAACTACATCTACCAACTACACCTACCAACTACATCTACCAACTACACCTACCAACTACACCCACCAACTACACCCACCAACTAAACCTACCAACTACACCCACCAACTACACCTACAACTACATCTATCAACCATACCTACCAACTACACCCACCAACTACACCCACCAACTACACTTACCAACTACATCTATCAAGCATACCTACCAACTACATCCACCAACTACATCTATCAACTACATCTATCAACCATACCTACCAACTACACCCACCAACTACATCTACCAACTATATCTATCAACCATACCTACCAACTACATCTATCAACCATACCTACCAACTACATCTACCAACTACACCTACCTACTACACCACCAACTACACCTACCAACTACACCCACAAACTACATCTACCAACTACATCTATCAACCATACCTACCAACTACACCTACCAACTACACCTACCAACTACACCCACCAATTACACCCACCAACTACACCTACCAACTACACCTACCAACTACACCCACCAACTACACCTACCAACTACATCTATCAACCATACCTACCAACTACATCTATCAACCATACCTACCAACTACACCCACCAACTACACCCACCAACTACACCTACCAACTACATCTATCAACCATACCTACCAACTACACCCACCAACTACACCCACCAACTACACCTACCAACTACATCTATCAACCATACCTACCAACTACATCTACCAACTACACCTACCTACACACCCACCAACTACACCTACCAACTACACCTACCAACTACACCTACCAACTACACCCACAAACTACACCTACCAACTACATCTACCAACTACATCTATCAACCATACCTACCAACTACACCTACCAACTACACCTACCAACTACACCCACCAACTACACCCACCAACTACACCTACCAACTACACCTACCAACTACACCCACCAACTACACCTACCAACTACATCTATCAACCATACCTACCAACTACATCTATCAACCATACCTACCAACTACACCCACCAACTACACCCACCAACTACACCTACCAACTACATCTATCAACCATACCTACCAACTACACCCACCAACTACACCCACCAACTACACCCACCAACTACACCTACCAACTACATCTATCAACCATACCTACCAACTACACCAACCAACTACACCCACCAACTACACCTACCAACTACATCTATCTTCCATACCTACCAACTACACCCACCAACTACACCTACCAACTACATCTATCACCCATACATACCAACTACATCTACCAACTACATCTATCAACCATACCTACCAACTACACCTACCAACTACATCTACCAACTACATCTACCAACTACACCTACCAACTACACCTACCAACTACATCTACCAACTACATCTATCAACTACACCTACCAACTACATCTATCAACTACATCTACCAACTACATCTATCAACTACATCTACCAACTACATCTATCAAACATACCTATCAACTACATCTACCAACTACATCTATCAACTACGTCTACCAACTACATCTATCAACCATACCTACCAACTACATCTACCAACTACATCTACCAACTACACCTATCAACTACACCTACCAACTACATCTATCAACTACACCTACCAACTACATCTACCAACTACACCTACCAACTACATCTACCAACTACATCTATCAACTACACCTACCAACTACATCTACCAACTACATCTATCAACTACACCTACCAACTACATCTACCAACTACACCTACCAACTACATCTAACATCTACACCTACCAACTACATCTACCAACTACATCTATCAACTACACCTACCAACTACATCTACCAACTACACCTACCAACTACATCTACCAACTACATCTATCAACTACACCTATCATCTACACCTACCAACTACACCTATTAACTACACCTACCAACTACACCTACCAACTACATCTACCAACTACACTTACCAACTACACCTACCAACTACATCTACCAACTACATCTACCAACTACACCTACCAACTACATCTACCAACTACACCTACCAACTACATCTACCAACTACACCTACCAACTACATCTACCAACTACACCTACCAACTACATCTACCAACTACATCTACCAACTACACCTACCAACTACATCTACCAACTACACCTACCAACTACATCTACCAACTACACCTACCAACTACATCTACCAACTACACCTACCAACTACATCTACCAACTACACCTACCAACTACATCTACCAACTACACCTATCAACTACACCTACCAACTACATCTACCAACTGCACCTACCAACTACACCTACCAACTACACCTACCAACTACATCTACCAACTACACCTATCAACTACATCTATCAACTACACCTACCAACTACACCTACCAACTACACCTATCAACTACACCTATCAACTACATCTACCAACTACATCTACCAACTACATCTATCAACCATACCTACCAACTACATCTACCAACTACATCTACCAACTACATCTATCAACCATACCTACCAACTATATCTACCAACTACATCTACCAACTACATCTATCAACCATACCTACCAACTACATCTATCAACCATACCTACCAACTACATCTACCAACTACATCTACCAACTACACCTACCAACTACATCTACCAACTACATCTACCAACTACACCTACCAACTACATCTACCAACTACATCTACCAACTACACCTACCAACTACACCTACCAACTACATCTACCAACTACATCTACCAACTACACCTACCAACTACACCTACCAACTACATCTACCAACTACATCTACCAACTACACCTACCAACTACATCTATCAACTACATCTACCAACTACACCTACCAACTACATCTACCAACTACATCTACCAACTACACCTAACAACTACACCTACCAACTACATCTACCAACTACATCTACCAACTACACCTACCAACTACACCTACCAACTACATCTACCAACTACACCTACCAACTACACCTACCAACTACATCTACCAACTACATCTACCAACTACACCTACCAACTACATCTACCAACTACACCTACCAACTACACCTACCAACTACATCTACCAACTACACCTACCAACTACACCTACCAACTACACCTACCAACAACACCCACCAACTACACCTACCAACTACACCTACCAACTACACCTACCAACTACACCTACCAACTACATCTACCAACTACACCTATCAACTACACCTATGAACTACATCTACCAACTACACCTATCAACTACACCTATCAACTACACCTACCAACTACACCTACCAACTACATCTACCAACTACACCTACCAACTACATCTACCAACTACACCTACCAACTACACCTACCTACTACACCTATCAACTACAGCTATCAACTACACCTACCAACTACATCTACCAACTACACCTATCAACTACAGCTATCAACTACACCTACCAACTACATCTACCAACTACACCTATCGACTACATCTACCAACTACACCTACCAACTACACCTATCAACTACATCTATCAACTACATCTACCAACTACACCTACCAACTACACCTACCAACTACACCTATCAACTACAGCTATCAACTACACATACCAACTACACCTATCAACTACACCTACCAACTACACCTACCAACTACAGCTATCAACTACACCTATCAACTACACCTACCAACTACACCTATCAACTACATCTATCAACTACACCTACCAACTACACCTATCAACTACATCTATCAACTACACCTATCAACTACACCTATCAACTACAGCTACCAACTACACCTATCAACTACACCTACCAACTACACCTATCAACTACAGCTATCAACTACACCTATCAACTACACCTACCAACTACATCTATCAACTACACCTATCAACTACAGCTATCAACTACACCTATCAACTACACCTACCAACTACATCTATCAACTACATCTACCAACTACACCTACCAACTACACCTATCAACCACACCTATCAACCACACCTACCAATAACATGCATTTAACATCATTTTGAAGACATGAGTAAGAAGAGCAGATGTCACATGAATATAGAAGGAGATCAAATGATACTGGGAAAATAACCAGATTGCTTCATGTGGTCTTCTTCTGCTGCTATGTAAACTTTTATGCATCAATCTTATTAAGTTCACTGAAAGCACTGATCAACTGTAGACTGGAGACGTCTCCAACAGCTTATCCATGTATTGGACATGTAATTGGCCAGGTAATTTTGATGATCAAAATAACCTTGTCTGTTCAACATATGTTTGACCTGATTATAGCAGCTTCAACAGTCATTTGGCTTGTCCCATACAATTTAAAATAAATATTAATTAATTATAGCAAGACAAAAGCAAATAAAAACATTGTACAAATAACATTGGAAACAATTTGTTTAATTTAATTTCACTATAATTTACAAGCAAAAAAGAGAGATTATGTGATATAGGAAAGCAAAATTTGTATCTATCTATTGACCTTTCGAGCCGTAACCGGCCCATAGGGCGTAGACCAAGATACACCTTCTCCTATATGAATTTTTGTTCTAGCAGTTTTCTTTTAAAGATATTTTATCAAATCTCGCCATCTGTCTCTGTTCTGTGCAAGCAGTTCTATCTCATTGAGGGAGCCGATTCCTGCTGCTCTTGCCTCTCTCATCAATGTTCTTCTCAGTGTCTCCCTGGGTCTTCCTCTTTTTCTTTTACCTGTTGTTTCCCATATGAGGGCTTGCTTTGCTATTCGATTATTATCTCTTCTCATCACATGTCCAACGTATGACCATCGTCTTTTCTTTATTACTGAAGATATTAGTGGTTGATTGGCGATTTCTCTAATTTCCTCGTTTGTTTTGAATTCGTTCCATTCTATACCAAGTATTTTCCTTAGACATTTATTTTCGAATGCGTTCAACTTTGTTTCTATATCTCTTGTTGTTTTCCAGCTTTCACACGCATACGTAAGGGTTGATAGTACATTTGATTTGAATAGCCTAAGTTTTGTGTTTGTGCTAATGAGTTTTGATTTCCACAACTTTTCAAGGCTTCTGAAAGACATTGCTGCTTTAGCCAGTCTGATTCTAATTTCTTTGCTCGTATCCCCTTCTCGATCAATGTGACTTCCAAGATAGATGAAGTGATCGATCTCTTCTACTGGTTTGTTTTCCATGTATATTTTGTCACTTGTTGGAATTAAACTTTTCATGACTTTAGTCTTTTCATGATTGACCTCAAGCCCAATTTTGCTGGCTATTGATGATAGTTCATTTGTGTTTTCCTGCATCATTTTTATCTGTTTGCTGATCATTGTATAGGATAACTTAAAATAATTATTTGGCAAGAAGTCAACAGGAGAAATGACAACTGTAGAGATAAATAGTTTTGGACTTAATCTAATCATCTTTGCTAGCAAGTGTGGACTTAATAATGATCATAGATTTATTTCTGTAATGCAGTTTAATATAGTGAAATATTTTTAAATAAATATCATTATGTATTATTTTATTTCTAAAAATAAGATTGTTTCCCACTTTTATTAACCAACAAGTAAATTTAAACACACACAAAAATTATTACAAGTACTTTATTTTTTAAATATAACTGTTTGGTTCTCTTTTATATCGTTTATTCAATATCCTTCACAATTTGTGCCTGTTTTTAAAGAAAAATATTTAAAAAATTATTAATTATTATTATTATTTTGTTTCCACATTTTTGTTTGCTCCTATAAGTACTTCTATAAACATAAAGTCTGTATGTATGTGTTTTATTTATCACTTTAATAATATAATCACTTTATAATCACTATTTATTAACTTTCATTAACTTAAAAATTGGTCAGAAAGAAACTACCTCAACTGAGAATTGAGTCCAGACTCCTAAACTTTCAATAAAAAATAATCTTATTCATGCCATAATTGTTTAGTATGTCCTAACCTTTAATGTATTTGTCTTTGCATATGGAACCATAATCATTGCACTTCAGGAGTGTCTATTGACACAATGTATCTGATTACACACAAAATATCTCAGCATAGTGCACAAATGCTATAGCACTAGCAAAGTCCTATCAAATCACATAGTAATTTCATATAAGCTAGTTAATTATTGCAAATGTGGTACAATTTTTTTTAAATGTTGGAATCTATAGGACTTCATTAATATACATTATTGTTGTATGTTCTTTGGTATCTTGATAGATGGTTGGTAGCAAGCAAAAATGATAAGTCAGTTATCGAGTTATTGAGTTATTAGTGGGTCATCATCATTGCACTCCGAACATGTCCATAGGTGCTCAGATCCCCTCCTCAGCCGAATGAACACGATGTATTTGTGGTTCCTGGCCTTATCTCCTTTCTCCTGTGCCTTTTGTCTTCTAAATTTATCAACATTGCTTCGAATGTTGCTGTGCCATTTTTTTTTATTTTTGTTCTTTCGCTGAATTCACTCAAGGAAGCCCTACAAACATAATTATATCTCAGCACTGGTCTGCACTTTGGTCTTATTCCATCCCTAAGTTTGCCATAAAATATTTGTTTTGGAATATGTTTTTGTTTACCATTCTTCTTAAATGGCCCAGACACCTTAGTCTCTGACTCCTAAGTGTTGCCATAATGGATGGGTGTTTGGCTCATAGTAAGATATTAGAGTTGGTTACTTTGTCCTAGAGCCTTGGCGGCTGAGTGGTTAGTGTGCTCGCTTCCTGACCATAAGGGTCTGTGTTCGATCCCCAAAAGTGGCAGATTTTTTTTTTCAGACTGCAAGGCTCCGGGGTTCACCCAGCCTCTAAAAATGGGCACCAGAGATATTTCTGGGAAGTAAAGGCGGCCTGGCATGATACCAACCACATCACCCAAAAATGTGCCGTGGTCAGAAAAATATGGTCACTAACACCATATTCTCTATATGCCTAGCAAGGTATGGAGGGAACCTTTACTTTTACTTTACTTACTTTGTCCTGCCATTTGGTGTTCATAATCTTTGTAAGGCAACGCACATGAAAAGCTGTTTAACCATTTCTCCTGCCCTGCATAGGTAATCCAAGTTTCTGATCCATATAGAAATGTACTGAGAACACAATTTTGGTACATTTGAATCTCAGTCCTGAGTGTAGTTTGGTATTGGCACATTATTATTAGTCCTTCAGTTTGGTCATACATTTTTGTTTTATCCTGCCTTGTCTTGTCTTACCTCATAAACTCTTGCTTCGAAGTCTTAGGAGAAAATTAACATTTTCTTTCCTGGACAATTTGCGCCACAGAAATTGTTTTAATGCAATCTCATTTCAGGAGCTATCTAATTATCTTATGACCTTCTAGACTCTTACAGTCAGATCTTTGGCTTTTGCAATTCTTTTAAACTTGAGATCTTTTTAATGAAATCACTAAACCAATTTATTTTGCAGTCTCTCTACATATTTATTTGATGAAATATGAAGTTTTTACAAATATCCTTTCATCTTATAAGCCTTTTTTTTTTAAATGCTTCACAAATACGCAAATATGAAATACCGAGATTAATTGAGTTTTACATCATTAACAATCATGATTAATTTTATTTTAACAATTAAAAGTGAAATGTTTAAAAATTACTTTTGATAAAACCTTAAAGTGATTTTTAGAATAGAAAAGAATTTTTACATAAAAGAATAATTTTGTACTTTATTTTTCAAATTTGAAAGTATAAAAAAAAATATATGCACTTATTTATATCTATCTTATATTTGACTGTTGCATTTATATAATCTATCTATCTATTGACCTTTCGAGCTGTAGCCGGCCCATAGGGCGTAGACCAAGATACTCCTTCTCTTATCTGAATTTTTGTTCTAGCAGTTTTCAATTCTTTTAAAGATATTTTATCAAATCTTGCCATTTGTCTCTGTTCTGTGCAAGCAGCTCTATCTCATTGAGGGAGCCGATTCCTGCTGCTCTTGCCTCTCTCATCAATGTTCTTCTCAGTGTCTCTCTGGGTCTTCCACTTTTCCTCTTACCTGTTGTTTCCCATATGAGGGCTTGCTTTGCTATTCGGTTATTATCTCTTCTCATCACTTGTCCAGCATATGACCATCGTCTTTTCTTTATTACTGAAGATATTCGTGGTTGATTGGTGATTTCTCTAATTTCCTCATTTGTTTTGAATTCGTTCCATGCTATACCAAGTATTTTCCTTAGACATTTATTTTCAAATGCGTTCAACTTTGTTTCTATGCCCCTTGTTGTTTTCCAGCTTTCACACGCATACATAAGGGTTGATAGTACATTTGATTTGAATTGTCTAAGTTTTGTGTTTGTGCTGATGAGTTTTGATTTCCACAACTTTTCAAGGCTTCTGAAAGACTACTTTAGCTATTCTGATTCTAATTTCTTTACTTGTATCCCCTTCCTGATCAATGTGACTTCCAAGATAGATAAAGTGATCGATCTCTTCCACTGGTTTGTTTTCTATGTATATTTTGTTGTATGTTGGAATTAAGCTTCTCATGACTTTAGTCTTTTCATGATTGATCTCAAGCCCAATTCATTTATATAATGCTTTGTTTATAATAATTAATGAATAGGCCCTACTTGAATTGTAAGCTTTACTATTTCCATGCATCTTGAAATAAGAAAAACAATCAACTTTAAGTAAAATGAAAGATACACATATATAGACCTATATCTGAACAATTTTGCTTTTAAATTTGGGTTCTTGAATATTGCATTCTGCTTTCCTAAAAATAAAAAATAAAGCTATAAATAAATGAAACTATATTTTTTACATTAGTAAAAATTACACATGTTCAAAAATATAGTTTCACATATTTGGATTTATTAAAAACTGGTATTATGCTTTCAAAGTATTGCTGAACCAATGTCTGAAGAAATGTTTTAAAAATGATATTGCATATTATATATAGAATATATTGCATTCTTCATACAAATATATTTTAAATTGCATTTTCATTATTTATTTATTTTTTGTTTAATGAAGTCAAGCAAATGAGTGTTTATCTTGCACAAGTAATTCAAAAATATCAAGTTTATACGCAGTTCTTCTTGTTGTTTTATTTTGTTCTTTGGATTTGTGTTACAAATTACTGTTTTATCTTGTATAGATGTTTTGAAACTGAAAGAAACTCAAACATTTTTATAAACCTCTTGAACAAAAATTGCAAAAATGATGTGCTTGATAGTTTAAGTTTGCACAATTTTCAGATGTCTATGGCACCTCGTGATGATATGTCAGGAAATTTACCTTTGACACCTGAAAGGCAAGAAATAATTCAGATGGTTAAGTGTAGAATGCAGACACAGGGACTCCCACAGACTGAGTACAGTGAGTGTCCTGTGATTGGCTAATTTTATGTCAAGAATGACAGAGACTGTTATAAATTTATATTCAGTTTTTTTTTTTATCTCCTGTAATTATCTACTATTTAAAGGTTCCATTATTATTCAGTACTCAAAATGTATGTTATTGATTCGTGCCCAAAGATCCTGTTATTAATATGTGTTTAAATATCTTGTATTAATTCATTATAGCAATTTAAGTAGTTTTTGGTGCCAAAATTATTAATTGGCATTCAAGTTATTTGACAAATGTTCTGTTTTCTGGTCAGTGCATCTATTGTGAGAAAATAGATTTGAACAAAATGAATTTGCTAGACAGTTGAAAAGAGTTTAAGGATGGTCTTGAAGAGGTCAAGGTTGAAATAAAGTTTGGAAATTGAAGAAAACACTTGTAATACTTCAGCCATGAAATGAGTTGAGGTGAACTGGAACTTAGCATGACATTTAGAGAAATTAAGGGCCAAGATGAAGTGAAGTTTGGACATATTCCTTTTAAATTAATAAGCTTGGTTGTTCTTACAGCTCATGGTCTTTCATACAAAGGTATACCACTTAAATTATATGCTTCGTTGTTCTTAACTGCTCATCTGCCTGTGATATTAAGGTTTTGCCTTTTGGTTGTGAATTGGTTGTGTACAGTTCATAGTCTGTCATAGACAGGTTTCTCACTTTCAACTTAAGATAGTTGTTCTTAACAGGTCATTTGCTTATCATACTCCTGGTTTTCCATTTTGGTTTTGAAATGGTTGTTATTAACAGCTCATGTAAAAGTTATTGCCTTTTAATTATGAACTGGTTGTTATTTACAGCCTCAGGCCTGTTACCTATTATATACAGGTTTTTCCATGTTGGCTATGAATAAAGACAAGTGGAACAATATTAAAACAGGTAAATGAATTTAAATACCTGGGAACATTGTTAGCCTCAGATGGTAGATGTACAACAGAGGTGAGATGCCGAGTGGTTCAGGCAAAAGCACCTTTCCAAAAAATGAGGAAGATACTATGCAATCCATTTTTGACAATAGAAACAAGAAAAAGAGTTCTTAAATGTTACGTAGAGCCAGTCTTAACATATGAATGTGAATCATGGACAATAGGACAACAGACAAGAAAATCACTGGAGGCTGTAGAAATGTGGTTTACAGAAGAATGTTGAGAATACCATAGAAAGCTAAGAAGAGTATGAAAACATTCTGAAAGAGGTCAAAGCAAAAAGAGAGCTAATTTCAAATATTACGAAGAAACAATCATCATTTTTGGCCATGTAATGAGAAAAGAACAGCAGAAATATATTGTAACAACTGGGAAAATTGAAGGACAAAGAGATAGAGGGAAGTAAAGAGAAAAAATACCAGACAGCTTAAGAGAATGGCTTTGGCAGAAGGTCAACAACAGAAATGATAAATGACTGTCAAGATTGAAAGTTGTGGAGACACATTATCACATATGCCAGCAGGTATACAACGGTACCTGATGTTGATGATGATGAATTGGTTGTTATCTACAAGCTGTTATTTGCCTGTTATACATACATTATAAACTTTACATTAACATATATGCATGGGTCTTTCTTAGCTGTTTTGCTGATGAAAAGGCTGTTTTGTCAGTTGTGGAGTAATTTGGAAAATATTGAAATTGCAGGTCCATTTGTTAGAGGCAGTCGGTAACAGTTAAACCACTGCTTCCATATAATGGTTGCAGTGCATGCAGTTTGGTTCATAGAGTGAATTTTGTCTGTACAAGTGTCAACTGAAAGGCTTGTTCAGTTTTCATTTTGAATATCAAACTTTGGTTTCTATTTTTTTAGCTGTTTAATCAGACCTTGGGTGCCTGACTTTGCTTGGTATTTGAATTCCGAGCAACTAGCAATCACATTATTTCTGCAAATGAGATTTGGGATATTCGCTAGAAAATGTATCCCTAATTACTTTGTTAAAATTTCATACTGCTTTTTACTTTTTGTTGTTTTATTTTTGTTTGTGTTTGCAGATGAAGGCAGTGACAGGAGGACAACCATCTCATATGTAATTATCAATCCATGTTATGACCTCAAACTAGAGCTGGGAGATATTGTGTATGTTATAACAGATTTCATCTCCATTATCATTATCAAACTGTATTATTTAAGGTATCTTAGGTTTCATCATCATTACCATCATCAAATAAACCTAGATCTGTTATATATAGGTATTCTTGGTTTCATCACAATGATTTTCTCAGGATTTCAAAATATTATTCTGCTTGTTATTATGTGTTACGTTATTTTTCTACTTTTCTTCTGCATTCATCCTGTGTAAGAATGTTAGTTGAATTGTATTATAATATTCTTAATCAAAGCTGTGAAATGTATACTACTCTCTCCAATACATTTGTTTTCTTATAGTATTCTATAGTGGCTGAATTTGAATGACACCTTCAATCTCTGCTCTCTTGGCCAAACTAACTATTTTGTTTTCAAAATCACCAAAGAGTGACTGAAGTATGTTTTTTTTTCAGTTCTAATTTGCTGACCTTGGTGCCAGCAGTCAATTATATCCATCCATCCATCAATACATCCATACATCCATTCATCCATCCATACAACCATCCATATCTATCCATCCATCTATATTTATCCATCCATCTATAACTATCCATCCATCCATCCATACATCCATCCACCAATTTATCCATCCATCCATTGTCTTTTTGAGCCAAAAATTGCACACAAGGCAGAAATATCTGGCAATCATTGTTTCCAAGTGTAAGCTCTAGGTTGGCCTCTTTTTCCTTTACCCTCTGTTCCTATATGGGAGCCGCGATAGCTCAGTGGTTAGTGAACTGGACTACAAAGGACAAGAGGTAGGGTTTGATCCCAACCAACGGCTTCCAGTTCACCCAACCTTTAATGGGTACCAGATTTTTTTCTGGGAAAGTAAAGTGGCACAGACATAATACCGACCACATTACCCCAAAAATCATGTGCTGAAGGTCTGTAAAATTTATGGTCACTAACACCATATTCCCTATACGCCACTTGGCATGACGGAGGTACTTTACTTTTTTTTTTTCTGTTCCCATTTGATGTTTTTTTTTAGATTCTTTTGTTGTTTCTTCTCATCACATGGCCAATGCATGACCACCTTCTTCTCTTCATTATAGATGATGTTGTTAAATGCTTTATCATTTCTCTTATTTCTGCTCTAGTCTTAAATTCTGGAAATGAGTACCAGAGATTTATCTGTGTAAATAGAGTAAGGAAAGGTAGGCAGAAAATAGATGGGAAGATGACATCAAAGAATGGACAGGCCTTTACTTAGCAGAGTCCCAAAGAGTGATTAAAGATAGGGAGGAATGGAGAAGGTTGACTAAGTCTGTCAGTAGTGCCCCAATGATTTTCAATTAGTTAAAAAAAAAAATGTAAAGGTTCCCTCCATGCCTTGCTAGGCGTATGGGGAATATGGTTATAGTGATTATATTTTTCTATGAATATGGCATATTTTTTTTTAAAAACCTTGACAAAACATGGAAATAAAAAGTGCTATGCAAGAGAACCAAACTTAGAATATTAAACTCAAATGTATTATCAATACTTACCTATGCATTTGAAAGCTGGAAGACATCAAAAGTGATTGAGAAAAAAACTAAACACTTTTGAAGACAAATGCCAAAGAAAAATACTCTTTGTTCAATGGAATGAGTTCAAGACTAATATTGAAATAAGAGACATGACCATGCAACTAAAGATCTCATCTACAATTAAGGAAAGCAGATGGATATATGTTGGATATGTGCTGAGAAGAGACAACAAGAGAAATCCTCTTCTATGGGAAATGTCAGGATACAGAAAAAGATGAAGACCTAAAGAGACACTTAAAAGAATACTTATAAGAGAAGTAAAGTTGACAGGTATAGACTCATTAGATAAGATTGAACATCTTGCCCAGAATAGAGATGGGTGGCGAAAAACACTACAAGCCCTATGTGACGTCTAATGGCTCAGGAAGGATCAAGATGGCATATTTTTGAGTGATATGATTGGTATTATACCAGGCCACTTTTACTATCAGACAAATCTATGGTACCTATTTTTAGAGACTGGTACCCTGTTGGTCCGGAAAAAAATCTGCCACTTCTGATGATTGAATCCTGATGCTTCTGATCGGAAAGCAATCACACTAACCACTCAGCCACCAGGAAGTGAGGACACTAACCACTCAGCTATTGAGGCTCCAGAGTTAGTGGATGAAGATAAATCATCATCATCATTGAGCGCCATCTCCACATTGAAGGTTGGCTACCATGGAGTGCCATTCTGCTCTGTCTCTTGCTTTGATGGTGCAGATTGTCATAGGCTGACTTGTCCATCTTTTGATGTTGCTCGTCCATGTTAGTCTTGGTCTGCCTCTGCCTCTTTTACCTTGTATTTTCCCTTTCAATATTACTTTTAGTAGGCTGTTGTGTCTTAACATGCCCCAAAAATTTCATTTGTCTTGTTCTAATTGTGTTTAGTAGTTCTCTTTTCATTTTTAGTTGTTTTAAAACTTCCTCATTTGTTTTCTTTTCTTTCCATCCAATTCTACCTATTCTTCAATAAATCTACATTTCAAAGGCTTCAATTTTCTGTTCTGTTTTCTTGTCTAAAGTCCATGTTTCTGCATCATACAGGAATATTGAGAAGATGTAACATTTTGCTATTCTTAATTTTAGCCCTGGTGTTATTTGTTTTGATGTTAGTATATTTATCATGGCATTAAAATTACTGAAGATAAATAAGATATAGAATAACCTGGCATGATACCTACCGCATTACCCATAAAATGTACCACAGATTATTGACATATCTGGACACTAACTCCATATTCCCCCCCCCCCCACCTCAAACAAATAAAAGCACTAAAGAAACCCTTTTGTATTTTTACATCTGTAATTGTTATTCTTGTTATTTTATACCTCAGTTACGTGATTCGTCCAAGTTCACTGTCACCACAGCCTTCACCTCTTATTGACGACAGAAAATTTCTTGGCCATGAACTGAGACGGAACAACACAGATGCATATTTGTTTGGCAAAGAATACAGGTTTAAAAATATGAAACAAAAAATATCACAGGATTCAACAGTGTCTGCCCCAGCAGAGGTGAGTTGTGTTCTAGAGAGAAGTAGTATATATGTTAATGTGTATGAATGAATGGTAATTTATAACAAAAAGGGAGTTTTTTTTTATGTGAGAAGTTGTGACCTGGTGGGAGAAGAGTGGGGTGAAAGCAAAGAAATGTGTATAAAATGACAAAAGTATATTTTTTTTTTTTAATAGGAAAAACTGTATGGTTAAAGTTTTACATAAAAAGTGGATGACACAAATTAGAACAATGTTTCAGTTCAATAGGCCTTCAACAGGAACAAACATACAACACATACACAGATATGTTTTTAGAACAAAAAATAATAATAATAATAATTTCGAACTAAAATAAAAATTTACTATTATTATTTTTTGTTTTAAATACATACCTGTATGTTTGTTGTATGTTTCTTCCTGCTGAAGGCCTATTGAGCTGCAACATTGTTCTAATTTGTGTCATCCACTTTTTACATAAAGCTTTAATCATACAGTTTTTCTATTTTTTTTCTGTATATTTTTGTTTATTTCTTGTGGAGGAAGAGTGGGAGGAGAGCTGATGGTCTATGGGTAAGATGTCAGCTTCAGGACAAAAAGGTCCCAGGTTCAAATCCAACTTGGGCAGTGGGAGTTTTTCTTTTCAGATCCATGGTGTCTTCATGGCTGAACCCTCCCCAACCTATGAGTGATGAGATCCAATGTCTAGCGCTCTTGGATAATAATGAACAAAAGGTTTTATATTTACTTGGTGCACACTAAAGAGCCAGCTTTGATTGCCGATCAACATTGCGCTGGCATAATTAGTCGCTGTGTGCTGATGAAAATTTTAGAAGATCAGAGTAATGATGGGTGTGTCCGGAGTGCTGCATTAATGATGATGATCCTAATTTAACATAACATAATGTAACGTAGAGTAGCGTAATGTAATAACATAACATAACAACATAAAATAACATCACACAAAACATAACATAACATAAAACATAACATAGCATAGCCCTACCAGGTATGTCATAGCTGACTAGTTAGTGGATACATAGGTTCCTAACAGAGGAATCTAAAAGATCTCAAATTTGCAGCAAGTCAGGATCATACAAGAAAAATACCAAGTAAATAGTTATATTTACTGATTTTGAATCAGTCCTGCAGGCAGTAGGAAGTAACACAAACAAACAAGAACTCACACAGCTCACCATAGACATAGATAACCTCCTTAACACACATGACATAAGGCTAGTGATGCAATTGATCCCAGGACACTCCAGCACACCAGGAAATGATATGGCAGGTATTATCTGCTAAGAGAGGATTTAGACGGACACAATTTAACACAAACATCTCATTAAGCATAGTCAAACAAATCATAAACTCTAACAGTAGAGTAGATTGGCTGAATGGATGGGCCATGGCAAAAACAGGGATATATCTTCTTAAATACATGTCAAGGCCAAATCCCCATGACAAAATTAACAACCTAAAAAGAAGAGACCAAACCACCATCTTCAGACTGAGCACCAGTCATGTACCATTAAACAACCACATCAATAGAATACAACAAAACCTAACTCCAGCATGTTCAATCTGTGAACACCCACATGAAACATTAGATCATCACCTTTTTGACTGTCCGAAGCTCACCGATATCAGAGCAACCCAACATCCTCAAAGACCTGATAAATGGAACACCAACTACTCGAGAACTCAGAAATACCCGCAGATGTCATTAATTTCAGTAATAATTTTTTTTCAGATTTTATATAATATTTTGTTATGGTTAACTTTTAATTAATCTTATCAATAATTTTTTCAGATTCCTATAATATTTTTTGAGCCGATGGAGTCATCAAGCACACCAGAAAGTGTACAAAACCACCACTCACCCTACACACCCAACCTTGACTGTCCCAGCCTCTACTCCTGTCAGTCAAGTAGCAACACTTTGGCCTCTCCTGAGAGCACTGCTCAGGCTATGTTCACATTCAGTGATGACAGTCACAGTCATATGTCAATGAACTGTCCTGAGTTGAATGGAAAAATTGTGTGAAGCAATGACTCAATTTAAATTGTTGTGCATGCATTTACAAAACTGTATTATTTACGTGTTGAATGTAACCTCGCAGATATTGTCATTAATCAACAGAGAGTACACACAAATAAGAACATATTCATGTGGTCTTTTCTGAATATCAGTCTCTCAGAGTTATAACTTGTTATTGTCCTTGACACTTTAAAGGTTGGAAAGAGAAAGTTAAGAAGAGAAATAATGCCTTCTCTCTTGATTTTTAAATTATTAGAAGGAAAATGGATGATTTTATTTGGTAAGATCGTTAAATGGGAATAATCAAAATGAAATTATAAATAAAATGAAAATTGAATATTTTCATCTTCTTCTTTCCTTTCTCATTTGCCTTTCAGTGTCAAGGGAGATATAATTTGCAGTCTTTTGCTCTATTTATATATAAGTATTTTCATCTAAGGAAGGACGTTAAGTAGATACACTGTGTTGTAGATTTTCAAAATATTCTTCTATCAATTTAATTGAGCGCAATTTTCAGCTTCTTTAAAATATAATTCAATAGAAAGTCTATATAAAGAACATTTGGTTTTTGCCTTTGTTATTATCTTTCTTCAAATTTATTATTTTAGGTATGTCTTGCTATTTTAACTGAGTTTTTATTGGCAGCCATTCTTGTAATTTTGAACAGCTAAATGTGAATGTTTATGTCTTTACTGTGGTGTTTTCTTGTAAGTTAAATAAGATGTTCATTCAGTATTTATTGCTCATAATAGCACAGCTTTCACATAACTATTTTGGCTACTAAATATCTTAGTTATTTGAATTTATGGAAAAAAGGTGAGCATGAATGCATGAGATAGAGATTATTGCAATCAAAGTGGGTACCAAACTAAAATGAAGAACAGTTAAAGCGCCCAGCAGTTTTATACAAATGTGTGAAAAAAGGAAAACAATTTTTAGACCAAAGGCTTTTGTTATGAATAAGATAAATTTAATCTACAATCAAGAAAAAATATATATTTCTTATATTTAGCTTGAAGTTAATGTTGACTGTTACATCAAACTTTTAAACACTTTATTTGTTTTTTGCATTCACATTTGTTGAATCTGTACTGTCAGTGTCAAGTCTGCATCACTATTCATCATAACTGTCTTCTGTTAAACTCTAAAAGTGAAGAATTTGTAGAAAACTTCATAAATTTGATCTTGTTTGGGGTTATTTTAAGTTCTATTATTGCTGTCCTTGTTCCCTTTGTTTCTAACTTCTTACTTATGTTATATTTATTGTTTTGTATGTGTTATGTATTTATTTTTTTTTGTGAATTCCCAATTTGTTCTTTTTTTCTCTTTGATTTTAGAATAATATCAGTTTTGTATTGCTCTTAGCAGTTTTTCTAAATGTATTTTATATCTGGTGGCATTGTTGTAATGTCACTTTCCTAAAGCTGAAATTTGTTTGATTATTTCAATCTGTATTGATTTCATCATTTGTTCCCACTCTCTCTTTTCTACACAAACACAATTTACAAAAGTATTTATCTTCCTTATTACATGTTTGCTGTTCTATGTATTTTATAACCTAATAATTATACTGTTTTTGACATTTGATTTCAGATTTTTAATTTTGTGTGGAATCTAATTCCCATAAAATACTTCTAAAAATAACAACTATATAGACTGTTTAATAAGCCCCTAGATATTAATATTTTTTCCTTGGATTTAAAAACTTCTTCAGGTTAATATACAAACTCCTATAATTTCAGGAGCACATAAATGTATGGGCATATATTCCTAAATTTAACAAAGAAATCACTGTTCACAGATAAATAGTGTGCTCAGGTTAACACATAATTATCATTATAAAATGTACAACTTGAAATATTATTTTGTAATGTTTAACATGACAGTAATTTAAATGATTTATTGTTGCTAATATTTTGTATATATTCTCTGTAAATTTACTGTCATCAATTTTACATATAAATATATATATATCAGAATAATTTAAGCTATCGCACAATCACATATGTGGTTATTATTGCAGATATTGTGAAAACTCACCTTCTTAATGACCTCTCATCCGCATCTTATTTAATTTTCTCATGAAATGAAAACATAAAATGTTTGTGCTGCTAATTCTAAGATAAACTTATGAAAGAATTTCTGATATTCTGTGTTTGTCCTGAATAATTATGTCGCAAATTGTTTTTTTTTTTTATTCCAATGTATTTTTAATGTTAATGCTTTGAATAAAATAGATAAGTGAAAAAAATACTCAGAAGATTATATTTCAGATTGCATAACTGCTTAAACTACAACTAATTTATTATTTATGCTTGTGTGTTCGCATCTAAGAATCCATGGTAGTGAAGTGTTTATTGCACTTGTCTATTATTCAGTGGGTTTGGCTCAAGTCTACAAATATGACAAATTTGTTTGGACCAATGTGGTTTTGAATTTCACCCAAATTCTAAAAATGGCATCAGATATTTTCTTTGTAAAAAAAAGTGGTCTGATATGAAACTAATCACATCACCCACCTATAAATGTTCAGTTTCACTTAGTTGTGGTAGATCATGTTTGTTTTTCTTTTAGTATTTGTTGTCTTGTATCTGATTAAGGCTTTCACCAAAACCTGATAGTTTGTCTCACCGCTCTAAAAGTTAGTTCAGCTACTGACAACTCCAATTCTGTGTTGGTTGATAAGTCTTCTTACACACCCACTAAGTTTCTCATTTCTGGCTATGCCCATCTTAACTCCCATCTCTTTCATCCGAAGGAGTGACGTGGACTCATTGTTGTTGAAGTCCTGTGCTCTTCCCAAATCTCAGAGGGCACTGATGATGTCTGTCTGATCCATCGGTTGAGTATCCTCAATGATAGCGCAGCTAGCTAACCTGTATGCTCTTTCATTTCCCTGTACTCCCACATGTCCAGGGGTGTAGACAAAGGTGATCTTTCATATTTTTTTACTTCTGCAATGACTCTAACCATTGCATGCGTACGGAGCCCGCCTCCACTTTTTTCATCATACTCATCAAATCACTTAGTATGCAGGCGTGGGTGTAGTATTGTGACTCTAACCAGATGAATGCCTTGGTCACTGCCATCACATCCATCGTCATGCTACTCAAGGTCACAGTGTATGCAACACTGTCTTCCTTGACTATTCTGCCTGCAGAGTATACTGTAAATGCCCATGCACTCCTCTTTGGTGTCGTTTTACAGATCTATCTGTATAGATGACTGCATCTTTCTCATCGGTGTTATCCCAGTTCAGACTTTTGACCTCTGCATTGACCACAACTGAGTTCTGTTCCCTACATTTCCTGTCCAGTGCGACAATACACGAGAATGTCCCTCTGAATGATGCAGGCGCCGGTATTCACTCTCTACAGGTTTAGCTGTTTAATACCATTTATGTTTATTTTCCTTAGTTTAGTTTAGTTTAGTTTAGCTTAGCTTAGCTTAGCTTAATTTAGTTTAGTTTAGTTTAGTTTAGTTTAGTTTAGTTTAGTTTAGTTTAGTTTAGTTTAGTTTAATCAACAGATAATCTTCTTTGCACATTGGATAACTACAAAGCGCTCAGATCCTATCCCCAGAACTCCTCACGGTGTGACATATAAGTATGAAAAACTATGGACCATTTTATATTCTTCATATACTACAAGGTGTGATGGGTAGTTTTCTTTGTTTTTATGTCATAAGAAAGTCCTGGGTTTGAATCCTGCCACAAGTGGTGTAATTTTGTTCTCTTCAAATCCATGATTTCTTTATGGCATTACAACTTTATGTCATGCAGTAGTGTAGCTACCTAATCTATCATCAATGACAAATTATCTTTAGATACAGAAATTTACACCCACATTGGTAAAGCTGCTACCATCTCCGCCCTTCTTTCTAGGCATGTTTGGCAAAACAGCAAACAGACAATTAAAACAATGGCTGCAGTTTACAATGCCTGCATCATTAGTCTCCTTCTCTATGGTAGCGAATCATGGACAGCTTATGCAGAGTAGGAGAGAAGAATAAATGCATTCCGTATGCGATGTCTGCACCGTATTCTTGGTATCACCCGGAAGGACAAAGTGACAAACGTGGAGGTCCTCACTCGCACAGGCCTCCTGAACATCTACATACTGCTCAAACAATGCAGGTTATGCTGGCTTGGCCACATACACCATATGAAAGATGGCCATATACCAAAAGGACTTCTAGCAGATGTCAAAAGAATTAGGGATCATCCAAAAAAAAAAATTGTAGACATTTGTAAACGTGACATGAAGACTTTGAACATAAACCTTGAAGCCTGGGAAGAAATAGGTGCAGACCACAGTCTTTGAAAACACACTCTAAAGCTCCAACTCAAACAAGAAGCAGAGAGAGTCATAGAAAAAGATAATACATGGCAAAACAAAAGAAAAGATAACATTTCTAGAGGAGCTGCAAAATCTATAGTCAATTATGACTGACGGAAACTACTTTAACCTCCATGGGTCTCTTAGTAGATTCAATGCTTAGCCCTTGTGGATAATAGTACAATAACAGAAGGTCCAGTGTGCACTCTGTGCACAAGAACCCTTGGCAGTTGGAAATTGAAAAGAGTAGGCCAAAATAAACCACTTCTGGGCAAAATTGATAGAGAAAAAGCTACCCAAAATGTCAAAACTCTAAACTCTAAAAATCAAAGACTGCTTCTAATGTCAGATAATATCTGCACTTGAGCACACAGCAGCCAGTGTGAGAAAAAAAAGGAATAAAAGTGATATTAGAAAATTCAGTCCCTCTGGACTTTGCTAGAGATATGAAGCTGGTTTGCACAAGCAAAACATGTGTGGCATATAGACTTTTTCTCCATCTTCTTATCATTGACCACAATCTGTGGTATATAATCTTGGGCATAATGGAGGTATGGGAGCCATGATAGCTCAATGGTTAGTGAACTGGACTACAAAGGACAAGACGTAGAGTTCGATCCTAACAGACGGCTTCCAGTTCACCCAGCTTTTAATGGGTACCGGATTTTTTCTGGGAAAGTAAAGTGGCACAGGCATAATACTGACCACACTACCCCAAAAATCATGTGCCGGAGGTCTGTAAAATTTATGGTCACTAACACCATATTCGGCTCCCTCAATGAGATAGAACTGCTTGCACAGAACAGAGACAGATGGCGAGATTTGATAAAATATCTTTAAAAGAAAACTGCTAGAACAAAAATTCATATAGGAGAAGGTGTATCTTGGTCTACGCCCTATGGGCCGGTTACGGCTCGAAAGGTCAATAGATAGATAGAACACCATATTTCCCGTGTGTTACCGGGGCCTCATTATGAGGGAAGTAAAGAATAGTAACTCTGTACCTTCCAGGCATGTCGTAAGAGGCAACTAAGGAGGTTGATTGATGGCTTGACAAGCTGTCATTGTTGTAAAAAGTATTGTTAAGGAAACAGATACATAGATTTTAGAAGCAGTGATCTCTGCAATATGTGCCATTTTGGCACACAAGGTTTCTGTTTTTGAGATTGTGGTTCTGCCTTATGTGCCGTCTTCGGCTCGAAAGGACAGTAGATAGATAGATAGAACACCATATTCCCTATACGCCACTTTGTGTTTTGGGGGTACTTTCCTTTTTTTTTTATAGTGAAGGTATACAGCAAAGCCACATTGTCTTGCTCAGATCTTGACCTTCATTTGATACCAAAAGTTTGAATTCCAGTGTCCATTTCTGTCTCTGCCAGAATGTTTTTTGGTCTACCTCTTTTTCACTTAAATGTAAACTCTGCATAACACATGTATGCACACAAGAACACAACAATTTCATTGCAGTTGTTTTCTGTGATTCACACATTCTAAAAGGTGGTCACATCTAGTAACAAAAAATAAAAACTCTTCACATTTCTGTTGTTCATAAACCATACTGCACTAATATTTTTGTAATTTGTTAAGTTTAACAAACAAAAAACAATAATTGTGTGTGGTCATTAAAAAAACCTATTGATAATCTTAGTGCAGTTATTTAAAAAACTACTAATTTTAAAAAAAGTGCTTGTTTTTAATTTTAAAGAAAATTTATAATCTACTGAATTAAAGCAACAGCTATTGATACCAAAACAAAACCACCAATCAGAAACTAGTTAGCAATTTCTACACTTACATAAAAAATAGACAGATATTGAAGATGGATATGTCATGTACACAGATGATATCTAGGAATCATAACAAAACCAACCATGAAGTGAAATCTGAAGATAAGACAAATGAACAGCAGACCAAAGACAACTCAGAAAAGAACACTGAAAGCAAACATATACAGCAAAGTCTAAAAATGGGGTACTTAGAAAAGAAAGGTGCAAGCGGCCCTGCTAGTCACCCTTAAGTAAGTTGTCATTGGGTATTTTGTCACACTACAGCCAAGTAAGTGGAGGATTCCCGCCATACATTGCTAGGTGTTTGGATAATATGGTGTTAGTGACCATATTTTTCCATGACCACTGCACATTTTTGGGTGATGTGGTGGGTACCATGACAGGCCACCTTTATTTCCCAGGAAAAATCTCTGGTACCAGTTTATTGAGAATGGATGAACACTGGAGCCTTGTCAGTTTTAAAAAAATCCACCTCTCAAACCCAGACCCTTCTGAACAGGAAGCGAGCACATTAACCACTCAGCCACCAAGGCTCCAAAAGCGAAATACAAGGAATAAAGACAATAGGATGTTCATTTTACGAATAATTTTAGTCTACTGCTGGATATATTTGTATCAAGATGAAGTAGTCATACTGAGTTTTGAAACAAATTTTATGTTGATATTTAGAAAAATAATTTTGTAAATGTTAACATATATAACTGTTAGAACATTAATTTAAATTGCAGTTTAAAATCTCTCTTTATTTCTTTATTTCTTTCTTTCTGTCTGACATTCACCTGATGACCACTAAAGGAACTGATTGTTCTCATATCCTCTCTCCTTGAAAGGACATTAAGTGGGCGTGGATGCCTTGTTTTGAGGTTTGCAGCAGAACTGTGATATTTGCACATTTTGGCCCAACACATCTGACTTCAACACAGCATTTTTGATTACCGAGTTGCCTTCCCTCTTTTATAGCTAACCACTTGGCCTGGCTAGAATGGTTTGTTTGTTTCAAGAGACACCGCAAAAAGGTGAAGTGGGGGTCTGGATAGTTCTGGTTCACTGATCCAGGTGCAAACCATCAGCTATGAGTTGCTGAGAGCAACCAGCTCTGTTGCTGTCAGATGTCTTGCCTTCTGATAATCATCATCATCATCATGTGCCATACCGGTTGGCATAGGCGGTCATGTCCTTCCACAATCTTCTATCTACACATCATATCAGTTCTGTTGTTAACTGTTTTCCATGCCATGACACCAAGCTATCCAGTATTTTCTCTTTTTGTTGTCCACGATCTCTCTTTCCTTTTATTTTGCCTGTTGTAACCAAGTATTCCAACTTTCCTCTTCTCATGATGTGCCCAAAAAATGTTGATTGTTTCTTTCTGATAATTTTTAGGAGCTCTCTTTTTGTGTTGGCCTCTTTAAGAATTTCCTCATGGTCTTTTTATCTGTCCAGGGAACTTTCAACATTCTTCTGAGAAATCCAATTTCTGTGGCCTCAAATCATCTTTTCATTTGTTTGTCTACTGTCCATGATTCACTGCCAAAAGCCAGAATTGGTTCTATATAGCACCGATAAACCCTCTTTCTCACTTCTATTGACATAGATTTGTTGCATAAGATATTTTTAATTTTCTGGAATGCTATTTTGGCCTGAGCTATTCTGCTTTTTATTTCTGTGGTACATCTTCCTACTGATGTTATTATTGTGACCAAGTATTTGACGCATTGCACTTGCTTTAGATTAGTCCTGTCTATTTTTATGCTGTTTGATAGTGATGATTGTTTCTTTGATATGACCATTACTTATGTTTTCTTACTATTCAGACTGAAGCCTTTTTTGTTGTTTTCTTTTACTATTATATCTCCTGATAATAGCATAATATAAATTCGCCACGAAGGAGACGTTTAAAATGTTTAATAACAATACAAATACTTATTGCTATTGGAAATGGGCATAAAATTACAATTAAATATATAATCATATTGGATTGCAGTTAAGTTAGTGTAAAGTAAGTGAAAAATAATTACATCAATTGTAAGTTACAGCTTTATGAATATTCATTAATTCATTGAGTGCCATCTCCATATCGAAGGTTGGCTGTCATGGAGCACCATTTTACTCTGTCTCTTGTATTGATAGTGAACATTGTCTTAAGTTCACTTGTTCATCTTTTGATGTTATGAGTCCATTTAAGTTTTGGTCTGCCTCTGTCTCATCTACTTGTATTATTTATGCCTGCAAGATGACTTTTAGTAAAGTATTTTGTCTCTTTACATGTCCCAAAAATTTTGTTTTATGCATTTAAGATGGGGCAATAATAAATATTTTCTTATCTTTTTTTTTTCATTTTCTTTCTCCTGTTCACCTTGCTTCTACTAAAAGAATTAATAGTCTTCTTCATCATCTTCTCTTAGAAGGATGTTAAGTAGATACACTGTATTGTGGTTTACAGCTAGACTGTGATATCTGTGCCTCTCAGCCCAATGCATCTGACTTCAGTAGGGTATTTTTAAGTTTTGCTTTCCCTCTGACTCCTACTCACTTGACCAATCTGTTTCCAGGAGTTCAATATGGAAGTCGAGTAGGGTCTGGATCAGCTCTCTTGTTCACTGATCCTAACAAATGCAGTCAGCTGTGTCACCGATTGCTGGATGGGCATCTTGGCCCCTGTTTTGACATATAATTTGATACAAATTAAAACATTATTAAAATACCATCTTACATGCATAATATAATTTCAATATGATTATTATTCACTTCTATTTAAAGGCTAGGTCAGTTTTTCAAAGCCTAAGGCAGTCAATAAAGAAAAATTTTCCAGTATATGGATTAAAGTATAGGATGATGAGAAGAGAAGAGAAATAGCAAAGAATCCAACAATATATAAAATAAAGAAGATGGACATATGTTGGTCATGTGATGAGAAGAGACAACAAAAAAATCTCAAGGCAAGCCCTCAAATTGGAAACAATGCAAAAGATAAAGAGACCAACCTAGAAAAAACACTATAAAGAAACAGAGGCTAAGAGCAACAAAGCTATATATATCAGCTCCCTTTCCAAGATTGAGAAGCACCCAGAACAAGTACATTTGGCGAGATACAATGCAGGTCCTGTGCAATATCTGACACTTAATAGCAAAGATTGTCAGACATGGAAGTAGAATTTCTTCTATCTTAAGCTCAAAAGGAGAATAGAATGGTAGATGAATCAATGCAGTGAAAATAAGAGTGCTTGTCATATCTTGTGGCATGTAATGAATAAGGTAAAAGAAAAAAAAAAGTAAAGAGCCCCCGTCATGCCTGGTGGCGTATAGGGAATATGATGTTAGTGACCATACATTTTACAGACCTTCAGCACATGATTTTTGGGGTAATGTGGTCAGTATTACGCCCATGCCACTTTACTTTCCAAGAAAAAATCCGGTGCCCATTTAAGGCTGGGTGAACCCGGAAGCTGTCAGTTGAGATTGAACCCTACCTCTTATCCTTTGTAGTCCA
Source organism: Megaustenia siamemsis (assembly GCA_032433765.1). NCBI lineage: Eukaryota > Metazoa > Mollusca > Gastropoda > Stylommatophora > Ariophantidae > Megaustenia > Megaustenia siamemsis. The sequence continues at coordinate 36,702,457 of JAVIAB010000059.1, read as the reverse complement.
GTTCACTAACCTCTGAGCTATTGCAGCTCCCAATGAATAAGGTGTTATGTCCATATCTTTCTAAGAGCATCAGCACATTTTATTGGTCAGCATTATGCAAGGCAGCCAAAGAAAATCTCAAGCATCAATTTTCATTGGCTGGGACATCTCTGTGGCTGATTGGACACAATTTGTCACAGTTGGGAATTGAACCCAGATCTCCTGATCACTTAAGAATATGAGTAGTGTTTAATGTCAACAATTTTTACCAACATTTTGTCTATAATTTTCATTATATTATTTGTAATATCTACCATAATTAGGGTTACCATATCTTGGAATGTAAAACATGACATACAAGTCCAACCCTTCCAACTTCTGATTATATAATGAAAATGAATACAAACAATAAGACAAAACTGTCCAGTTTAAAGCAGTTAAAATGAAGTCAAATGTTTAAAGTGCTGCATTTAAAATACATTCATTTCCAGAGGGAAACATGCTGAGACCACGCCATTTAAACACATTTTAAAAAATAATTTGAAATAACAGCAAGAGAATAAATGAAAATTGATTTAAAACAGGCTGTTTGCTCAGAAAGTCAGAAAAAAATGTTAAATAAGAGAATTACAAGGTTTTAGTGGAAATCATTTTGGAAACTTTGATAAATTAAAAGGTAGCAAAGCACAGTTCCTTGGTTTCTTGTGTTGACTATTAGAGCAGTATTTTGCAGCTCATGGCACAAAATGTGTTAACCCTTACTATAAAGATACTGATAAGAGATGCAAAGGCAGTAGGTGTTGAGTGTCTTACTAAGTTTAAGAAGCTAGTCAAGAAGAGGGACTTGAGATGAGTTACACTGTCAGCATTGTGTCTAACAGCACTTGAAGGGAAATGGAGATTTAACCCTTTAAAATAAAGGTATGTCTGGGAAAAATTAAGAGGTATGGTAACCGTAATTACAATATATACACTCTTATAGCTTTCCATGATAGCATGGCAATAAATCTTCAAAATGATCAAATTTTTTTTTTAAATATACTTTCTTTGAAGCATGCCATGGTTAAGGCAAAATCAAATGAATATTATGCACCAAAATTGTCTGGCCACCATGATAGACAACTATGTTTCAGTTTGGATTTTATTGGCTTTTTTCAGGTTTAGAGTAAGAAGGAATTAAGCTCAGAAAAGCTGTAAACATATCCCTTTTTTTCCCTTTTTTTTTACATTTTCATTCATTTCATTAGCTTTACAGCAGCTTCATATTTTATACATCATGGTGCATTATTTATGCTTTTATCCCTCAGAAGATCATGCACATGTTCCACTTTCTGGTCATTCTAGCTGTAACAATTGCTACCGTTTTTAGTGAGTCAAGTAAGATATAATATCAGGGAAAATTTCTTCTTCCAAAATTTCTATTTCTGTGGCTCAATGCTGTGATGTTTTCAAACGCAACAAACCCGAGCAACATTATATTCTATACAACAGCCATTCATCTTTTAGTTTAATTGCAGCTTCAAGTTGTGAATATAGCAATCTACCTAATGTTTTTTAATGTATGTTCAGATGGTCTGGTCATCTTCAAAGAATGGAAATAGTTGGTCATCAAAAGACATGTTAAATATTCCAGAAATTAGTCTATCAGGAAGACCATACAAGAAAACTAAGATTTAAAGCTGGATTTTTTAAAAGGCCACAGGAAACTACTGTCATATTTTCCAAAAACAGTCATTTTCTGTTCAATTGGAGGTAGCTGAGATATGGTTTATCAAAAGAATGCTACAAATTCCATGCATAGTCAAAAGTACTAATGAAGAATATTTACAAAGAGCTTGAGAAACCAGTAATATCATCAGAATCATAAGGAAAAAACAATCTACATGTATAGGGCATGTCATGTGAAAAGAAAGCATTGAGAATATTATAACAACATGCAGAATGAATAGGAAGAAGAGCAGAGGAAAACCAAGAGAAAAATATATTGAACAGCTTATCAAAATGGCATAATAAAAAATCACAGACTGAAATTACGGCATGCATGGAGTACTGAGAGATATGGACAGAGATATCACCTACGTCAACTAGCATGGCACAGGATGATGATGATTACAGTTTCACTTATCTTGCTAATTTTACTTTACTTTATAACTTTCCTCCAAATCTAATGACTTTCTGTGTCAATAAAAAAAAAAAAAGGATTATTTGTGTCCATCTTTGTGATTTGTCTCTTTCTTGCTTCTCATGGATCATTTTCCAAGTTTGCCTTTCCAACATCTTCCATTAATTCTGAATATTAATGATCCCTAGGGAATGCTGTGTGTTCGAGATCCTGTTCAAAGTCATCAAGTTGCATGTCCTTTGCAAAATGCTGTACTCATTACAGCCTACCAATGATAGTCTCTTTCTCTAGCCAGATTGCTCACTTCTGTTGTCACATTCAGGGTCTCTTTGATGTCTTGTAACCACCAACTTATTCTTTTGGGATAATGTTACATGTTCAGATCATATAATGTGCTATTTTTTTAATGTTATTAAGCACTGGTGTAAACTTAGCACTTTCGATACCATCATTCCAATTTCTGTCTTGTCTTGTCATGTTCTTTACAGTTCTCAGACATCTCATTTTCATTATGACAATCATTATTTTCTTTTCTTTGGTTGTTACTATCAAAGTTGAACATCGGTTGTAGAGAGCTAGGAGGAATATTGTGTTTTTTGTGCTCTCTTTGCATCTAGTGTTGCATATTTGCAACAAGGAAGGGAAAGGGGAAGCAATACTGACAGGACTGGGTTGAAGAAAATGAAGAATAGTATTCCTACTTCTGGGGAATAGAGAAAGGAAAGGGACTAAAGGTATTTGTAGAAAAGAACAAGGGAAATGGTCACTTTGGACCTCAAGGCGATCTCACACCAGGGACCTTACCATTATGATCTAAGCAAATCTTTGTAAATCTATGTGATCCTATAGTCATCTTGTATGTGTTTGTTGTCTTGCTCTACTGATGAAGGCCTGTAGTTAAAATGTTTAGTTACTTTGTTCTTTCCTCACTTAGTAAAGCTGTCACATATTATTTTATGTTTATATTTTTTCCTTGCGTTATTCAATTATACAGCAGCCTCTTATAATTTCACATATTTGTAGCAGCCTCTTACAATTTCACATATTTGTCCTTATCTTTGTTAGCACCAGGTAAACATTAAATTGTAGAAAACTTCAGTTAGTCTCAAGTGTTACTCGATACTCAACTCTCAGAGTTAAGAAAGTAGAATAGCACGAAAAGAAAATGGTTATTTAATGTCAGTGATTATGTTTCTAATGCTACCACTCTTATTTTATTATAGGCTATGGTGTTATGTTAATTTAAACCAAAAGAACACATAGGTGTAAAGCAACAATAGCAGGCACCAGCTCCTTTGACAAGATACAATGGCAATACAATCCTGTACAAAGTCTAACACTTAGTAGCAAAGATTGTCAAACATGGTAGAATTGATTCCCTATGTGCCATTTTCAGTTCAAAAGGACAATAGACAGATAGATATAATTGTATAAACTTTTACAGGTGATGATCATGTATGACTGCTCACCAGAAACCCTGTATGTAAAATAATTAATTTTAAAATCTCCATTGTAATTCATTTTTAATGCTGCACTTTGAGGTTGTCTGACTGAATGCTAGCATGATGGAGACTGTACCAAAACTATTGTTACAACTATTTTTTCAATGTCTGAGGTGTACTGGAGGTTTTTTGTGATTGCATATTGGAATGTAGTATTTTGTTAGTTTGGAATGATAAGTCTAGACTTTATAGCTTGGAGTGTGATGTAGTATTTTGTTAGTTTGGAATTATAAGTCTAGACTTTATAGCTTGGAGTGTGATGTAGTATTTTGTTAGTTTGGAATTATAAGTCTAGACTTTAAAACTTGGAGTGTGATGTAGTATTTTGTTAGTTAGGAACGATAAGTCAAGACTTTATAGATTGGAGTGTGATGTAGTATTTTGTTAGTTTGGAATGATAAGTCTAGACTTTATAGCTTGGAGTGTGATATAGCAATTTGTTAGTTTGGAATGATAAGTCTAGACTTTATAGCTTGGAGTGTGATGTATATTTTGTTAGTTTGGAATGATAAGTCTAGACTTTAAAGCTTGGAGTGTGATGTAGTATTTTGTTAGTTAGGAACGATAAGTCAAGACTTTATAGCTTGGAGTGTGATGTAGTATTTTGTTAGCTTGGAATGATAAGTCTAGACCTTATAGCTTGTAGTGTGATGTATATTTTGCTAGCTTGGAAATATATGCTGACTGTTACAGCTCTATTGCTATATCCAAGTTTTGCTATGTTATATTCAAGCTTCATTCACTTATACAGTTAATCCAGGTTTCACTAACCTGGGTATTTATATCCAGGTTTTCTTGTGATTTTAATGTTATAAACACGTTTTGCTAGCTTGAAATTCCACTTGTTGCTGTTATATACTTGTTTATTTGCTATTGTTGTAAATCTGAGATAAAATTACATCTCATGCATTAAAAAAAAAATCAACAATCAGCTAAGGTATGACAATGTGCACAAATTAATTTTTATAAAAAATAATTTACATAATTATAACTCATAGATCAAACAAATTGTAAATCTCCTTTGTCTTCTTAACATTTAGCAGATAAATTTTAAAAAGCACTTTTTTTGTTGTTGATTTTTTGAGTAAATTTAAAGACAGCTATTGAGTTAGCTTAAATTTAAGATGATCGTATATCTCTGACCCCAAGCTTGAAAAGAAGAGTTACGAGGAGTACTTGTGAACCAGTTTATAGTTTCACACCGTGGGATTTGTTGGAGATGAGGCTAACTACTAGCTTAAGTTTAGGATAAAGTGTAATAAACCAAAGTATATAGAAAAGGAAAGGGTAATAATAAAAAAGAAAGTTAAAATTATTATAACAAATGCATAAATTGAACAAACTAACAAAAGAAAGAAAACACTAAGATGCTTGTAACATTTGTTTCATAACCTAGTTATAAGAATAATTATTTTAAAGAAATTACATCAAGTTGAGTCTGAAGTTAGGATTTTTCTACTTTCTTTTTTTAAAATGTTTCTGTGCCTTTGAAACAGAAGATCTGAAATGGTTTGGCAGTGTAAGTGCAAACCAAATTGTGACTTAATTTCTATCTATCTATTGACCTTTCGAGCCGTAGCCGACCCATAGGGCATAGACCAAGATACACCTTCTCCTATCTGAATTTTTGTTCTAGCAGTTTTCTTTTAAAGATATTTTATCAAATCTCGCCATTTGTCTCTGTTCTGCGCAAGCAGCTCTATCTCATTGAGGGAGCCGAATCCTGCTGCTCTTGCCTCTCTTATCAATGTTCTTCTCAGTGTCTCCCTGGGTCTTCCTCTTTTTCTCTTACCTGTTGTTTCCCATATGAGGGCTTGCTTTGCTATTCGGTTATTATCTCTTCTCATCACATGTCCAACATATGACTATCGTCTTTTCTTTATTACTGAAGATATCAGTGGTTGATTGGCGATTTCTCTAATTTCTTCGTTTGCTTTGAATTCGTTCCACGCTATACCAAGTATTTTCCTTAGACATTTATTTTTGAATGCGTTCAACTTTGTTTCTATATCTCTTGTTGTTTTCCAGCTTTCACATGCATATGTAAGGGTTGATAGTACATTTGATTTGAATAGCCTAAGTTTTGTGTTTGTGCTGATGAGTTTTGAGTTCCACAACTTTATTTACATCAGTTTTCAGAGAGCTTGTCTAATCTAGTATAGATTTCTTTTACACCTGTTTTACACCAACCTGTTTTACACCAAGAAATCAGTGATTTAATTTACATCAGTTAAAAAGAAGTTGCATGAAATGATTTGAATGTAAGCTGGCACATCAATCAGATTTAATGCATGATTTTGAAGAATAGACTCTCAGGTGGCCAATAAAAATTTAAAAAAAACTGATGTAAAACCAATCTCGCAGGTTTTAAGCCTTTATTTTTATGTGCCCTTGGCACATGACTTGTTAAACAATCCAAATTTGCCAATGGGCTGTTGTTATTAGTGATAAACACACATTGGACTTTGCATTAAAATTGTGAAAGGTTTCCAGTGGCTACAACTGAAAAAGAAAAACAAGCCATTCACAAAAAAATGCCATACCTGATTCCAGGTTATACAAGTTTAAGCCTATAAGAAAGTTCTAGAACTATTAACACACACAAAAATAAGGTGTCAGGGAAATGAATATCATCAATCTCTTTAACTGAATCATGCCTGGCACTTATATTTTTATGTGAATTCATGAGTCATTTGAAAAAGATATGCCTGCTGCACAGCATAGTATAAAGCAAAAATAGTGGAGACTCATGGCCTCAAATTCTGGTAATAGAAATATCTTTTAAATCTGGTGTTAATGATAAAGAAAAATAGGAGTTAGACAAGGTTACTGAATTCAAGTGTAGGGGATCTTTACTAAATTAGACAAACTCATTGAAGTCAGGCGTAAAAGAAATCTTTACTAGATTAGACAAGCTCTCTGTTGTCAGTTGTAAAAGAAATCTTTACTAGATTTTAGACAAACTCTTTGAAGTCAGGTGTAAAAGAAATCTATACTAGATTAGACAAGCTCTCTGAAGTCAGGTGTAAAAGAAATCTATACTAGATTAGACAAGCTCTCTGAAGTCAGGTGTAAAAGAAATCTATACTAGATTAGACAAGCTCTCTGAAGTCAGGTGTAAAAGAAATCTATACTAGATTAGACAAGCTCTCTGAAGTCAGGTGTAAAGAAATCTTTACTAGACTAGACAAGCTCTCTGAAGTCAGGTGTAAAAGAAATCTATACTAGATTAGACAAGCTCTCTGAAGTCAGGTGTAAAGAAATCTTTACTATATTAGACAAGCTCTCTGAAGTCAGGTGTAAAGAAATCTTTACTAGATTAGACAAGCTCTCTGAAGTCAGGTGTAAAACAAATCTTTACTAGGTTAGACAAGCTCTCTGAAGTCAGGTGTAAAAGAAATCTTTACTAGATTAGACAAGCTCACTAACATCAGGTGTAAAAGAAATCTTTACTAAATTAGAGTGCATTGTATGCGAGGAATGTTCTCTAAATTAGACAAGCTTATTGTAGATAGTCATTGAAGAGATCTTCTCTAAATTAGATTTCATTGTAGGCAGTTATAGGAGGGATCTTCATAAACTAGAGCTCATTACAGAAAAAGTTATAGAAGGGATCTTTACTAAATTAGATATCATATTAGAATCTTTATAAATTAGAGCTCATTGTGGACAGTTATAGGTGGGATCTTTACTAAATTAGAGCTTGTTGTAGACAGTTATAGGAGGGATCTTTACTAAATTACATATCATAGTAGAAAAAAGGTTGTAGGAAGAATCTTCATAAATTAGAGCTCATTGTGGACAGTTATAGGAGTGATCTTTACTAAATTAGAGCAACTCAAAATAGTCAGGTTTAAATGAAAACAAAATAGTATGTGCCTTAAGCTCCAAAACCTGTGTTAGGAGAAAAGAATGTCTTTCATTTATTGTTACAGTCATCAGAATGATGATATTGAAAACTGTTTCTCCAAAATTGACCATAAATAAATACATCAATAATGTGCTTGTTTACTGATGCTTAAAATGTTGATTACTTGTTAATCTTGTTTCTATGACTTCAGATATTGCCCTACAGAACAAAACTCATTATTACTGCTTTTGCATTAGCCTTACTTAATTTAAGAAAAATAAATGCAAAAAACACCAACATGTGAAATGAGATGGCAGGAAAAAAACTGGCTAAAAAAATATTGACATGCTATATTTTAAAACTGAAATTTAACATTTTATTTATAGTTATAGAAATCATAGTTTGAATGGTTAATTAATGTTGTTAACAAAGTTAATAAAACTGCCATTTAAATAAACATATGTTTGGAGTGCAATGATGATGACCCGCAAATAATTCAATAACTCAATTTAAATAAACATGCAATGTATATATATTTTTTAAAAAAGTAAAGTGCTCCGTCACGCCAAGTGGCGTATAAGGAATATGGTGTTAGTGATCATAATTTTTATAGACCTTCAGCACATCATTTTTGGGGTAATATGGTCGGTATTACCCCTGTGCCGCTTAACTTTCCCAGAAAAAATCAGGTACCCGTTTAAGGCTGAATGTATAAATAAACATAAAATTATTCATTTGCATAGTTAAAATTAAACCAAAATAATCAGTGCCATAAGCACATAAATGCAGCTGACTTCAGAAGATTTTTCAGTTCTAAGGGCCTGATCCCATTCATTTGATCTGTCCTATGCACTAAAATTGGGAGCCGCGATAGCACAGTGGTTAGTGAACTGAACTACAAAGAACAAGAGGTAGTGTTCAATCCCAACCAACGGCTTCCGGGTTCACCCAGCCTTAAATGGGTACCAGATTTTTTTCTGGGAAAGTAAAGCGGCACGTCGTAATACCAACCACATTACCCCAAAAAATCATGTGCTGAAGGTCTGTAAAATTTATGGTCACTAACACCATATTCCCTATACGCCACTTGGTATGACAGGGGTACTTTACTTTTTACTCTTACTTTTATGCACTAAAATATTATCTTGCATTTGATCAGCTCATAGTTGGATGCACTGGCTTACTAACTCAACATTATAATCAATGATGTATGGAACTAAACAAGGGGCTCCAGACAACAGTGCAGTTTATCACAATCACTTCTCTGATGGTGTAAAGACAAGAAAGTTAACACAGGAAGAAGAAAAGATCTGTCCTTGTTAAAGGAAATGTCACAGCCTTTCCATTTCTAGCATAGTCAGAACACAGTGAACTTTAGTGACACACAGTGAACTTTAGTGACACACAGTGAACTTTAGTGACACACAGTGAACTTTAGTGACACACAGTGAACTTTAGTGACACACAGTGAACTTTAGTGTGACACACAGTGAACTTTAGTGACACACAGTGAACTTTAGTGTGACACACAGTGAACTTTAGTGACACACAGTGAACTTTAGTGACACACAGTGAACTTTAGTGACACACAGTGAACTTTAGTGTGACACACAGTGAACTTTAGTGTGACACACAGTGAACTTTAGTGTGACATACAGTGAACTTTAGTGTGACACACAGTGAACTTTAGTGTGACACACAGTGAACTTTAGTGACACACAGTGAACTTTAGTGACACACAGTGAACTTTAGTGTGACACACAGTGAACTTTAGTGTGACACACAGTGAACTTTAGTGTGACACACAGTGAACTTTAGTGACACACAGTGAACTTTAGTGACACACAGTGAACTTTAGTGACACACAGTGAACTTTAGTGTGACACACAGTGAACTTTAGTGTGACACACAGTGAACTTTAGTGACACACAGTGAACTTTAGTGTGACACACAGTGAACTTTAGTGACACACAGTGAACTTTAGTGTGACACACAGTGAACTTTAGTGTGACACACAGTGAACTTTAGTGTGACACACAGTGAACTTTAGTGACACACAGTGAACTTTAGTGACACACAGTGAACTTTAGTGACACACAGTGAACTTTAGTGACACACAGTGAACTTTAGTGACACACAGTGAACTTTAGTGACACACAGTGAACTTTAGTGACACACAGTGAACTTTAGTGTGACACACAGTGAACTTTAGTGTGACACACAGTGAACTTTAGTGACACACAGTGAACTTTAGTGTGACATCACCGGTCAAGGTTCCTTTGTGAGAAGGTGACATAATTCTGGCCACAACTGCTTCTACTCTCAAATCTAAACACATCATGTTAGTGTATTGTCATACTGACCTACTCTAAAGTTGGTTGTGAGTCACAACATGTAAATGTCATTGCAATGATAAGGTACAAACATGTCAGTAAAGCAAACTAAACTGTGAAAAGTAGTTTCAATTATTGAAACTACATACTATAAACTAAGCTGACCTACTCTAAAGTTGGTTGTGAGTCACAACATGTAAATGTCATTGCAATGATAAGGTAGAAACATGTCAGTAAAGCAAACTAAACTGTGAAAAGTAGTTTTAATTATTGAAACTACATACTATAAACTAAGTAGATAGAAAACAACAGCAAGATGTAGATTCTTTTCAGGTGATTATATATAATAACTTTTATATTTAACTTTTTCAGCTCCATTAACTGATAAATCGGTTGTGATGGGCACTATCAAATTTTTCTTTCATAGAGAAGCAATTCAGGTTTTTATGTTAACTGATACTTTACTGCTAAATCTAGATCATCAGCTTTACAGCAGCTTTGAACCTCTATGCATCTGTATGCATTCTTATGCCTTTACCTCTTTGCTAAACCTAGTATACGTCTCATTAGGTAAAATCTGGCTTGAATGCATGTGTTTGTTGTTGGAGAACTGGTTAATATCACTTTAGTGTGTTGTGTTGTTTATTTCTCACAAATAATGGCCACACCCACTACTTCTACTGTGACTATTAAACCAAAAATATACAGTTTAGAATAAACTAAAGCTGTTTTTTTTGTGTGAATGATTCTATCCATCTATTGACTTTTTGCGCCGTAGCCGGCCTATAGGGCATTAGACCCAGATACTCTTTCTCTTATCTAAATTTTTATTCTAGCAGTTTTCAATCCTTCTAAAGATATTTTATCAAATCTTGCCATTTGTCTCTGTTCTGAGCAAGCAACTCTATCTCATTGAGGGAGCCGATTCCTGCTGCTCTTGCCTCTCTCATCAATGTTCTTCTCAGTGTCTCTCTGGGTCGGCCTCTTTTCCTTTGATCTCTTTCTGGCAGTCTCCATTGTTAGTTACTGCAGATCCCTGATATTCATAGTTTGTTATGATGTATGTTGTGATATCTCCACAGAATAATGCACAGCAAATACCAGAAAAAACTAACCAATTTAACAGACCTGCAACGTGCTTAGCCCCTAGCAGTCATGTCAGTGCTCAGAAGCTGAAGGTTAAGTTCGGCTGGGGCACATCCAGCGAATGGAAAAAAACTGCATTCCTAAGCAAATACTATGGTGTACTTGAGTTATTGAGTTATTTGAGGCTCAATATCTCTCGAGATATAGAGATATTCGTAAGTCATCTCTGAATGACTTCTCCATCTGTGAAAATGACTGGGAGCATCTGGCAAGAGATCGCATATTATGGAGAGCCCGTATAAAAAATGACATAACATCATTTGAAGCTGTAATATGACAAAACATGGAAGAGAAAAGACTCATGATAAAAGATGGAAAACCCTGTGGGTCAGTGGGCCTGACTTTGTTCATTCTAAGGCAGAGTGTGTTTATTATTGATAGAATCTGCCACAAGAGAAGCTGTTCGACAAAAACAAAAGCTAAAAGAAAAAATACACAACAGCCTCCACTAAACCGACTGATAAGATGAAAAGGGCCTTATAATAATATAGTTTGTTATACATTTAAGTTCTTTGTTGTTGATGATTTTGGGTTGGCTATTTGCATTGTCTATTGTTGTGGAGATTCATGATTGTACAAAGAAATTACAACAGTGGTTTTCTGTTGCCTTCCATCGGTTTGTTTACGGTTGGCTCTGCTAGCCTTTGACTAAAAAGTCTCACCCATAAGGCAGTGGGGTTTGCCGAGATCGAAAGTTGTGGAGAGACATGATCACCTACGCCAGTAGGCCCGGTACTTGATGATGATGATTTGCATTGTCAATGTTCATTATCTTGGTTTTCTGTATATTTAGATAGAGGTTTTGCTCTTTGCTGTGTTTTTTGACACACTCAATTATCTCTTTTAAATTTTTTCACTGTTTGAAAGGAGGACTGTGTCATCAGTATGCCATTTATTGTAAACAGGTCAAACTTCATGTCATCGTTTCTGGCATCTTTCATGATGTTCTCAGCATATATGTTGAACAGTTATGGAGAGAGGATGCCTTATCCATATTTGTACTTCACAACCAATTTGATGTTTTGCCCTCTATTCTGAGAGTTGTCTGCTTTTGATTCAGATAGTGATAGGGATTATTATAGGATGGTAAGTTCAGTAATAAGTAAGAGAAACACAACAGTCTGACTTGTGGGCATAGTACTTAGGCTTAGGTTTAGCTAGATAGCTGGTGACTGCTTCCAATCAACAAGAACCAGACTATCAGTGCCTCTGGAACATTAAGTAGTAGTGATGATACAGCTGATTTAAGAATATGCCAGGTATTTCTCTGCAGAATAGAATTGATGATAAGTTCAGTGTACAAACAAAAATAAACATGTAAATAATAAATCTCTGATTTTATATAAATTTACCATATTTGTATCTATTCTGAAGTAACTGAACAAACTATACATTATTCAATTTTTATGGATATAATTCATCAAATAAACTGTGTTTTGAATGACTTAAGATACTTCTGTGTGAAATAATTACCAGAAAAATTAATAGCAACATTTCTAATTATTAAGAAAGTTAGATGAGATACAATATTTTTAATTGAAAATGATCTGTCTTGAACATATTTCTATTTGTTACAACATATATATTCTTTCAAATAATCAAATATCAGCAATTTACTAATATTTTAATTTTCTCTAACCCTATTTTCCTTTCCAATGATATATAAAATCTACCATATTTATCTCTAATATAATGTGAAAAGGTAAAATGAAATAGATATGTGGTGACATTTTTTTGAAAACTAACAATTAATTGGGTCCAATCTTACAAAATATTGAGCCTGGAAAGAGTTAAACACCACCTTTTCAATACACAAAAGATAGAGAATTCTTATAAGTCTGTGACACTGGTAAAATGAATGATGAGCTTTTGAATAAATGGCAGGCAAATGAGTAAAATAAAAAGATAAATATAAGAATTGTGTATGCTAATTTTATAGAGGTTTTAATCGAATGAGCTAATCATTGCTCTCCTTGAACTTACTTATGTTGATGTGCTTACATAAAAAGAAATATTACAAACATTTTTGTCTACATCAAAAGATATTAGATCTCCATGCTGAAATGATATGATGAGAATAAACATTTGTAGAATAATTTAACCAGTAAATTGTGCAACTGAATATGCCCCTGATAATTTTGAAATATGAAGCCATTCTCATTAAATTTAATTTGGTATTTGTTGTAAAACGCAAACCTTCCATATTTTTTAAAGGAAAACACAGATTAAAACCAGATTTTTAAAAGTCTTACAAATGGAAAAAAAATCTTATATATCCTTCCTTTCTCCTCTTAATGGTTAACACTTGTAAAAGTAAAGCTATTTTTGCACTTCTGCGTACATATTTTAAATAAGAAAATATGCAGAAAGTCACATAAATAATCTGTTTTCCATTAAAAATTAGCCTGTAAGATGTACCCAAGGAAAGCATTTTGCATCTATCCTAACAGGCATTTCTAACAGACATTTCTTTTCATCATTTCCTCTTTAAAAAAAAAAGTAATGTCTCCTGAAGTTCAAGAATTCTATCAGGTTTCTCATTGTCATACAGTCATACACTTCCCAATTTTGTGAGTTAGAAGAAAATAAGCTGTCATTGGTTTTATCGTTGGAGCTGATAGTCTTGTTCTACTGTTGCATTTTATCTCCCCCCCCCCCACCCCACCCAAATTCCCCTTATTTGGAACATGCAAGACACTAATGACACTTTTTTAGTAAAACTGATCAACACAATTAAGAAAACTAAGGAGAAAAAATGCTCTAGAAAATGACCAAATGAAGTAACTTTGTAGAAACCTTGTCCATTTTGTTTTTACCTTTATAAAGCCAATAATTCATTTAGCATATCAGGGATATTAATCATGACACAATATTGATAAGTAGTAATAACAACGGGAGCCGCGATAGCTCAGTGGTTAGTGAACTGGACTACAAAGGACAAGAAGTAGGGTTCGATCCCAACCGATGGCTTCGGGTTCACCCAGCCTTAAATGGGTACCAGATTTTTTTCTGGGAAAGTAATGCGGCACAGGCGTAATACCGACCACATTACCCCAAAAATGATGTGCCGAAGGTCTGTAAAATTTATGGTCACTAACACCATATTCCCTATGGTGTGACGGGGGTACTTTACTTTTTTTTTTTTTTTTAGTAGTAACAACAGTCTTGTTAAGTAAGGTAATATATAAATGTTCAGCTTTATTAATTTTTGTTCATGGAGATTTTTCTTTCTTGCTATACTAAAATCACCTTTATTCTTCTTTTCTTGATCACAAACCAAAAAAGCAGTCAGTGGACTTGTCAGATTGTTGTATAGAGTATCATGGTTTGTATCACTTTGTGCTTTTTGTGGCCATTCTTCATAAAAAAAAGATTTCTTCACTCCTTTCTCTTCTTCTTTACTTCCCTTTGCCTTTCAGTTGAATCAGGTATACTCCACAGTTTATTATCATTAGCTCCCATGTTGGTCTCTCCTGTTATGTTTCCTAAAATCTCTAATATTCCAACAATTCATCTTATTCATAGCCATTCCTTTGATCTAATTTTCTGGTATTTGTTTAAGGCTTATTTTATCCCATGGTCAAGTCATGTGAACTGTTCTCTTAATGTGCTCAATATAATAAAATAGTCTTGCGATAAAAAGTCTCTGCGATTAGGTCATGGACATAGAGATCCTGTGACTATAGGAGTGGCTTCCCTGGAAGAAAGAGTTAATACCTGCTTCTTTGTTAAATATTCACATAAAATATATGCCTGGCAGTTAATAAATCACATTTTTTTGTTGCCTCTATGCAAACAAAGTGAATGTTTATTCCAAAACAACAACACTTGGTTGCTATATCCCCTACAATAATATTTGTTATATGTTTCTGAATGGTATCACATTATTATTATTATATTTGGTGTTATATATTTGGTGCAAGTTCTCAATTTTTATGCTTCCACAGAGTGTGCCCAACTGAAAATGTTGGCAGGATGTAACAAAACATTTGCTGACAAATAAAAGAAAAGCAACTGCCTGAATTGTTCTGAGAATTAATTATCTAGAACTAGTTATAAGAATGTATTTGTACAATCTCAGTCTGGCATCAGCAAAATGGCATGAACCAACTGTAACAGCTTCAGATTTGATACTGTTTTCTAAATTAGCTCAGTGGATGCCTTACTACAAAATGAAGTTTAATGTCTTACTATATGAAAGTAACTTATCTATATAAATTTGTGCTCTATTTATTAATAAGTATGTCCCTTTTCTACAAGAGGTCGGGTTCAGTCCTGATCAACGGCTTCCAGGTTCACCCAGCCATTCAAATGGATACCGGATTTTTCTGGGAAAGTAAAGCGACATAGGCATATTACTGACCACATTACCCCAAAAATGATGGTTGCTAATTTCATATTCCCTATACGCCACTTGACGTGGTGGGGCTCTTTACTTTTTGTTTTTACTAGGTCCCTTTTCTATGTATGGTTGGGATGGAACCAGAAATGTGCTGCCCAGAACAGTTGAGAGAAAAAAAACTGGACTGTTTTCTTGTGAGTGAGACCAAAAGTAGAGACACCATGGCTCAGAATGTGATGATGGTTCCTTTACCTAAATTTGTGGTAGCAGTAGAGATGTTTGTCATAAGACAAATGTTGGCTGAGTATGAATGCAGCGAACCCTGTCTAGACTATAGTATCCTGTTATAAAGTTTGATAACACAAGTCCTATGTTTATTATTTTTGTCTGTTGTTCAACCAATTACTAAAGGAATATCCTCTCTGTCATCCATCCTTAGAAGCCTATTGGCCCAACATATCTGACTTCAGCATGTTTTTTTTTTAGTACTGGGTTGTCTTCCCTCTTCGATTCCTACTCGCTTGGTATTTAAAAATATATTATACAAAGTATATACAAAGGCTTGGACAAGTGACGCAAGTCATTTACATGTTACAACTCATTAATGTGAATTGCTCCGTCAAATCAGCCGAATTTTTATCTCTTTAGGGAATTTGCACCGTGTTTCATTCGTTGTAGGCTGCATTTGCTAGAGTAATCAGGAATCTATGGGCGCTGCCATTGCTGTGTGTGCTACGTCATCACAATGGCTCATCGTATATCCCTAGACAGGGTTATACACTAATCTTACGGTCTGTTGTTTGATGTGCGATGGGGATAATCCAACGACTATGTTTTATATGTTCGAAAATGGAGTCAAAAACGATGTCCAAACATCATCAAGCACTATACATTTTTTAAAATATGATGATCATCATTTTCAGGAGGACATGAACTTCCGGTCAATATGGTGGATAGGCAGCAGGAACCATTGAAGGCTCTGTATGAAAGTGTTCCTTGTTGCAGTTTCGTCATATTCCAAGTCCGGCTTGTTGCAGGAGCTACTGAGTTAGGTGCTCTGTGCACACCGTGAGCTGTGTGTTTCATCCATTTTGATCATGTTTCGATATTCCAATAGTTTACGATGAATGATGATATCGTATGGCAGGGAACTGTTGGCTGTGTTCACTTTCTGTGTGGTTTCGCCTTTTGTCTTTTGGCGTTTGCTGAGACTGCTATGATGGGAACTACAGCTACCTTTCTTTGTTTAGGAGATGAGTTAGTAATTTGAATGATTCAGCTGGCACGGGCGGTTGAACAATTATGGATTTTAATTCGTTTGCAGTGATACCAAGGCCTTCCATAACCAAAGAAAGAACCAAATTGCTTGCTACCAACTGTCTATCAAGATGCCAGAGGCCATATTAAAGATATCACAAGATTAAATAACAAATGCAACATTTGGACTCAGAAAGATTAGCACAAAATAAACAGTAGACAAATCTGAAAAAAACTTGAAGACATAAAAAAAAATCTAAATGGTGGTCAGATGAATTCATCATCATCAAATACTGGGTCTGCTCATGTGATCATGTCTCTCAACAACTTTTGATCTCAACAGTTATTTATCATTTCTGTTGACCTTCTGCCAAGCCATTCTCTTAAGCTGTGTGGTATCTTTTCTCTTTGCTCCATCTCTTCGTCCCTAAATTTTTCCAGTGGTTATAATATATTCCAGCTGTTTACTTCTCAATACATGGCCAAAAAATGATGATTGTTTCTTCCTAATATTGGAAATTAGCTCTCTTTTTGCTTTGGCTTCTATCAGAATGTCTTCATTACTCTTCTTAGCTGTCCATGGTATTGTCAACATTCTTCTGTAAAACCCACATTTCTACAGACTCGAGTGATTTTCTTGTCTGTTGTCCTATTGTCCATGATTCATATCCATATGTTAAGACTGGCTCTACATAACATATGGATGTCAATCATGGACAATAGGACAGATGGATTAATGCCATGTAAATACACACAGAAAAAGACATGTCTGTTCCCATAATGAAACATCCTATATTAATTTTTTTGTATCTATGCCAGCTTTGCTCTGACCCCATGTCATTATAATTTTCTTCATGCCTACTCTCAAAGGAGCCTAAGTGGCACAGTGCTTCTTAGAGTGTGCTAGCTTCCTGATCAAAAGTGTTTTGGTTCAATTCCCAGAAGTGGTGCATTTAGTTTCTCCAGACCATCAAGCTGCAGGGATCACCCAGTCTCTAAATTTGGGTCCCACAGATCTTTCTGAGAAGTAATGATGGTGTGATACTGACATTAACAAAAACATGTTGTTAGATCATGAGCAAAATATGGTCACTATTACCATATTTCTTGTATGCCTAAGCAAGGCATGGAGGGAAATTTTTTTTCTATTTTTTTTTTTTTTAAACTCTGAAAAAACTGGAAACTTGATAATTTGTTTCTTTAATCTTTAACAAATTTTATTTAATTAACTTTGTTTCTTTAATTTTAAAAAAATGTATTATTTAATTACTTTGATTCTTTAATTAAAAATAATTATTTGATTATTTTGTTTTTTAATTTAAAAAAAAATTATTTAATTACTTTATGTCTTAATTTTTTTTAAAATTATTTCATTACTTGATTCTTTCATTTTAAAAAATGATTTTGATTTAATTGCGGTTTCATTAATTTTTTTTCATTTAATTACTTAATATTCTTTTTTTTTAAATAATGATTTAATTACTGTTTCTTTTAATTTAAAAAAAATGATTTAATTACTTTTTTTATTTAATTACTTAATATTCTTTTATTTAAACAGATAATGATTTAATTACTTTGTTTCTTTAATTTACAAAAAAATGATTTAATTACTTAGTTTACCTCTCAGACCAAAGACAAAGCACAGGGTTAAATAAAAAAAACCTCCATGTCTGATGGTTTGATGCTTTTACCCTTTCAATAACACCAAACTTTGGACAGGACTAGTGGTGTATTTTTCTCCAAGTCCTTGTTCTGGAAAAATTAAAAAATAGAAAAAAATGATATGTTAGAAGCTTTACGTGATTAGTGGACGACACAGATTAAACGACGTTTCGGCCCAATAGGCCTTCAGCAGGAACAAACCAAAAAAAACACACACACGGATATGTAAGTAAAACTAATAACAAAACAACCAAAACAAAAATAATCGAAATATGTTAAAGCCCTCCTTGTTCTGGACTAGCCTCACAGCTTCAACAGTTTGTTATCTTTGCCTCTATTACCAGTATCCTTTTTTAGTGTATCCTCTTACCAGTATCCTCTAGTTGGCCTCTTTTTCTTTTGCCTGCAGTTTCCCATTTAACAGCTTAAATTGATTTAGTATAATGTTTCTCAAAAAGAAAGCTAATTTCCAATATTAGGAAGAAACAATCATCATTTTTTGGCCACGTAATGAGAAGAGAACAGCAGGAATATATTGTAACAACTGGGAAAATTGAGAGACGAAGAGATAGAGGGAAGCAAAGAGAAAAGATACCACACAGCTTAAGAGAAATGGCTTGGCAGAAGGTCAACAACAGAAATGATAAATAACTGTCATGATCGAAAGTTGTGGAGAGACATGACCACCTATGCCAGCAGGCCTGGTACTTGATGATGATGATAATGTTTCATCATGAAACACCCATTACAGTCCAATCACTGAGACAACAACACAGTCAACAGAAAAGGTTAAAACTGGTTATTTAAAACGTTATATCCTCAATGGGACAGGCTAATTGATGATGAATTTTCTTCTCTTTTTTATTATTTTGTTTCATTGTGGACAAACAAAAATTAAAACACCAGTATCTTGTCAATATATATTCTATGAACTGTGCCGCTCACATCACAATCTTCATACCCCTTATGATTCTATCTATCTATTGTCTTTTCGAGCCAAAGATGGCACATAGGGCAGAACCACAATCTCAAAAGCAGAAACCTTGCATGCCAAAATGGCACATATTGCAGAGATCACCACTTCTAAAATCTATGGCTCTGTTTCCATAACAATACTTTTTACAATGACAGCTTGTCAAGCCATCGATAAACCTCCTTAGTCGCCTCTTATGACATGCCTGGAAGGTCACAGTGTCACTATTCTCTACTTCCCTCATAATGAAGCCCCGGTAAAACACGGGATAATGGAATGATTGCTTGTTGTTAAATCTATTGTCTTCCTGTAAAACTAAACCTTATAGAATGAATTCTATTGTGTTTTTAATCCACAAAAATATTTCTAGTGTTTAGAATACGTCACTTTTTATTAGACTATGGCACATTCATCATTCTGCAATTCAGGTTCAACCAAAAACACATTTAAAATAAAAAAATAACAAATATCAACAGAAAGATAGGCAGTGGCATTTATATTTAATCAGATAAGCATGAGAAACATTCAAAAATGTGATAGAAACTTTATTTACTTCACGTTTTTTGTGAAACAGATAGGGTCACAATGCAGTCAGCATACATAAAACATTAAGATTAAGGACAAAATGCACTTATGGTCAAAGTTAAATGAAAGTCAGGGTATCAAATAAACAAAAATCTGAATAATAAAATATTTCTATAGCTGGAGAGTGCAACTATTAGTAAGATAAAATTATTATATAAAAGCATATTATTTATTTTTCTAAATTCATCCAAAGTCAAGAAGTAGGCAAAATTCCCAAGATAACAAAGCAAGAATATCACTAGTGATAATGTTGGGTGTATTAAATGTAAAGGCAAAGGTAAAGTATGAGACTTGAATCGACGTCTTTGCATATGAGTTTTCACACATATGTGCTCAGCCTCTTATCCAGAAGTGTTCGGAGACTTGTGGATAATGTCAGTTCAAGCATCGAAACTCACGATGCGAGGCAGCATTCCTCACCTTTCCAGAGTACTACCCTGGTACCCATTTCTGCCAGTGGCTGCCCATGGGGATATTTTTTTTTTCCCAACCACGAGTACAACTCACACTGCTTCCAGCGGGAATCGAACACGGGTTGTCCAAACATCAGTAGCCCAGTTGGGTGGTTTTCCCAACTATGCTATCGAGGCCCCCAAAAAAAAACAGCTCACAGTGAGATATGAATGTACATGAAGACAATGATGGGAAATGAAGAACATTTGTTGGAACTGAAGTTATTTGGCTTGCCCCAGATCATGGACAACAACAAGTTATCTTATGTCAGACAATTAAATTTAACTCATCACGTCTTTCTATTTTTACAAATTAAAAAAAGAATTAAGTGGTTTTTTTTAATGGCATCTGCCAGCTCTGAGGTATATTGGTCCGTCCGTGTATTATTTATCTTTATTTCAATGACAAAAACAAGTTATAATAGATACACCATGTGTTCTTTTTTGTCCACTTTTGACTCACAGTGTAAAGTGCAATGGGAGTGTCCTTGACAGAGCTCCACTGCTTGCGATAATTTACAAGTAATTTATGTGCTGTTTAAAGTTTTGCTTGTTCATTAGTTTGGCGATCACTTTTATTTCATTTTTTGCTGCTACATCTAATGCCTCTTCTGAAGGTCTTGTTTCCTGAAAGCTGCATTATATGTCCAAACCAATTTTCAACAAATCTGTCTGATTCTGTTTTATTCTTATTCAATAAGTTGAAAGATCATCTCCATCACACAACAGACAACTCCATAGTGCTCACATCCCTTTCTCAGCATGTTCACCAGTATGTAGCATACACTTCACTTCTTATTCAAAAAAGCTTTCACTTAATCCACTGCTGTCTAAAAAACATAATTAAAAACTAAATAGATGAAATGAATTGAATTAAAACATAAATATTTGTTTTGTTAAATCACACACTTTTGCATAGTAGTGGGTCAGCCATAAGTGTTGTGACATTATCTAGGGAAAAAAAAAAACACAATTGAGATTTCCTGTATGTGTTAAAACAGTTGTCCACAAACTCAAGTATGCAATCTGTTTTAAAACTTGGTAATTATTTAGTGAACTACCCACTGATGTACCGACCTATACACATACAACATTATTATTATTCCACATACTGACTTTGCACTGTAACCTGCTCAAATATTAGACACACACACAAGCTTTTGATAGAATCAAATGCAATATTATTCTAAAAATATTAAGTGCATTAAATATAGATTAAAAAAACGTATATGAATAATTAGACTACCTGATGGCAGCAAATAGCATATTCATAGGTGGGTAATAATATTAGCAAGCTTATACAAAATAAAAAGAGGAATTAGGCAAATATGTATCCTATCTCCAGATTTATTTAATCTATATTGGAAAATGCTCACGGGAAGTCTCAAAAGAAAAATGAATGAAAATAAGATGTTCATTATCTGTCAGGAATAAAATACAGATGTCAAATTTCAAATATCTGGGATCCGGCCTGGTAGATTATGAAATATGTAGGTCAGGCATAAGAGCAGGATTTTCCCATTAAAAATGAGCTTTTAAAGACAGATTAATAAATCAGTGACTGCCTTCAGAAGTGAGAAATAGAATGGTGGTGTAATACCATGTGGAATAAATATTGTTTTTATGGGTAGGAGTCAAAGACAATGGTAAACAATTCCTAAGTTACCTTTCAACAACAGAAATATGATTTCTGAGAAGAAAGCTCCAAATATCAGAGACAGCATAGAAAATGAATTAAGAAATACTAGATAATGGAATTCGCCAATCAACCACTAATATCTTTAGTAATAAAGAAAAGACGATGGTCATATGTTGGACATGTGATGAGAAGAGATAATAACTGATTACATAATGGAATTCGTCAATCAACCACTAATATCTTTAGTAATAAAGAAAAGACGATGGTCATATGTTGGACATGTGATGAGAAGAGATAATAACTGAATAGCAAAGCAAACCCTCATGTGGGAAACAACATGTAAGAGGAAAAGAGGTCGACCCAGAGAGACACTGAGAAGAACATTGATGAGAGAGGCAAGAGCAGCAGAAATCAGCTCCCTCAATGAGATAGAGCTGCTTGCACAGAACAGAGACAAATGGGCGAGATTTGATAAAAGATCTTTATAAGGATTGAAAACTGCTAGAATAAAAATTTTAATAAGAGAAGGAGTATCTTGGTCTACGTCCTATGGGCCGGCTACAGCTCGAAAGGTCAATAGATAGATAGAAAATGGAATTAGATGAGCAATTATAACAGAAATAAATACAAGGTAAATCAAATTCACAATGGGGTTGAAAGTTGCAGGGCACTCATAGCTGATGACTTGCGTCAGGATCTGTGAAACAAAACTGATCAAGATTCTACTCTCTCCTCCACATGGTGGGCCTGGCAAGATACTAACAAATCTGGCAAAGTAAGTAGGAATCAAAGAGGGAAGGCAACCCAGTACCCAAAAATGCTGTGCGCAAAAGTCAGATGTGTTAGTCCAAAATGCACAGCTATCGTAGCTTGCTGTGAACACAATGCATCTATACCCAATTCATGTCTTTTTCAGGGCGGATGATAAAGAAGGGTAATGGGACAACTGAAGAAGAAGAATAAGAAGGGCAAGTCTTATTCCTCTTCAGTGTTACCAATTCAATGGGCATGGATGTGTTGTGTTGCTACTTTATGGCAAATCATGATATCTGAGTCTTATGGCCTACACATCTGTCTTCAACATGAGTACATTTTTTAATGTTTAATTATTTTGTCTGAGCAGTGACCATTTTTTATCTTTTTTTCCCCATCACTTTTAACTGCCAAAGATGTGGAGAGTGTACATAGGGCTTTTTGTATTAGATGTTTTCCAAGGGGATAAACATTGGATCGCACTACCCAAAGAGGACTAGACATTGGATCGCACTACCCAGAGAGGGCTAGACATTGGATCGCACTACCCAGAGAAGACTAGACATTGGATCTTACTACCCACAGAGGGCTAGACATTGGATCGCACTACCCAGAGAGGACTAGACATTGGATCACACTACCCAGAGAGGACTAGACATTGGATCTAACTACCCAGAGAGGGCTAGACATTGGATCGCACTACCCAGAGAGGACTAGACATTGGATCGTACTACCCAGAGAGGACTAGACATTGGATCTCACTACCCAGAGAGGACTAGACATTGGATCTCACTACCCAGAGAGGGCTAGAGATTGGATCTCACTACCCAGAGAGGGCTAGAGATTGGATCTCACTACCCAGAGAGGGCTAGAGATTGGATCTCACTACCCAGAGAGGACTAGACATTGGATCTAACTACCCAGAGAGGGCTAGACATTGGATCTCACTACCCAGAGAGGACTAGACATTGGATTGCACTACCCAGAGAGGACTAGACATTGGATCTCACTACCCAGAGAGGGCTAGAGATTGGATCTCACTACCCAGAGATTAGGTAAGGACATAGCTACAATGAAACCACAGATTTGAAGAGAAAAATTCCCACTACCAAAGTGAATGTTTACCTCTAAACCACCGTGGTCACCAGATAAATCTTGAAAACCTAAAGACAATAAGTAAGACTGTCAGTTGAGGAAGAGAATGAAAAAAAATATCTGAAATGAATAGCATTAAACAAGACCTTGTGTATCAAGAGGCGCAAAAAGTGAAGAAGTCAAGACACATGTGAAAACTGGTGAGAACTTTAGTCCTTCTCTATGTAATCACCCCTCAAGGTGATGCACTTCTCCCATTATTCCCTCATCTTCATGATGCTCTGAATATAAATTTTAAAACTGGATCCCTGATCTCGTCTTCAGTTCGACCATCAAAGCCTCAATTATCTTTCCCATTGCATAATGGGAAAGAGAAAAATACCTATATAACAATAAATTTCACTATGTAAAAAATGTAAATAGTAGCCTCCGTCAGTCATAGTTGACTATAGATTTTTCAGTGCCCCTAGAACTGTTATTTTTTCTTTTCTCTCATTTCGCAGTGTATTCTCTTTTTCTATGAATCTATCTGCTTCTTGTTTAAGGTGGACCTTTAGAGTGTGTTTCCAGAGATTGCGGTCTGCAGCTAACAAAAATGTAAATATTGTGCATGAAATTAATACTATGGATACAATCATTGGATACCGGAGTTCTCGTAACATTTATTCAAGGCTCACTGTGTAGTGTTTTGGTCTTTCTGGCATCAGAAAATACTTTTGTGATACTTTCAAGAGCCAGAGCATAACAGGCAGTATAGCCAATGAATAACATCAATGCTATATTTTCAGAAATGATAAATATTATTATACCTTTGTAAGTGTGCATATTTATTATTGATAACTCATATAGCTTATTTTTCAATTGTATTGCTTTTTCTGACCTTTATTGCATGTTTTATTGGGAAGTTAATGTCAAGTTCTTTAGCTGTGTGATTTCATTAATGAATATAAATTACACAAATAATAAATACACATTTTACCATTAAAAAAGAATATGCATTAAATAACCAACTAGTCAGTAAACTGGCTGTACTCATGAAAATTGTCAAAAAAGACAACTTCTCTTAACATGCTTTAAAGCAGCAATCTTTAAACTGAATAAACATACAAGTTACTTTTAATTGATATTATTTTGCAAGCTAAATGTATGTTTACCTATCTATTTAAATGTAACTTTGCCATGTCACAGTGACTAGTTGTGAACTCATACAAAAAGTTAACATAAAAATAATAACATTTGATGCATGGTAAAAACAAAATAATTAGATAAACTACTATTCACGATAAATATATAATTATTTTGTAATTCTAATTATATAAAACTGTTTATGTTTTATAAGTGAAACAGAATTACATTTTTGTTAAAATTAGAAATAAACCTTAATGAGGTGGATGGCATTCATTTATCTCTATGGGAAGAAGATTGTGAGTGTGCTCAGAACTATAATGTTGGCAATTATTTCCAGCATTTCTTGGACTAACTTGTAGGTAATCATTACAAAAACTATTTCAGTGACTTAAGCTGCAAATAAAAACAAGGTAAAATTAAATGGTACTTGTCACATCTTGTGCTGATGGGGAATATTGTTTTAGAGTCCATATTATTCTCATGACCATCAGCATATATTTGTGAGCAATGTGGTTATTATCATGTCATGCCATACTACTTTTCCAGAAAAAAAAAATATGTGGTACACAATTTTTTATCTGAAGGAACCCTGAAGTCATTTTAGTTTGAATAAAAGTGGCCATGACTGAACATAAACCATATCACTAACACCAAACCACAGGGAAAGAGAAAACCAGGAAGGCCCTGGAAAACATGGAGAAGAGATGTGATGGAAACCCTTAAGAACACTGGCCTAAACTGGAAAGAAGTAGAGAAAATGTCCAACAATAGGGATGTGTGGAAAGACCTTGTCTATGGCCTCTTCAGTAAAGAGGCTAAAGAGCTTTGATAGATTGACAATTGCCAACTTATCATTTAAAATGTTAATGCTCAGAAGAACTGAGAAAAAAGCTAGGAATAGCCCCCGCCATAGAATATATAAGGAAACAACAGATAAAATGGTTTGGCCATGTGACACGGCAGAAAGATCAAAACACAACACAACTAGCCTTCAGCAAACGTTGTGAGAACACCTGACCCAAGGGTCGACCACGAAAAAGTTGGATCGATGGAATATTAGAAGCACTGGGAAACATAACAGCAGCAGAGGTGAACAGAAGAGCAAAAGGCCGCAAATTATATCTCTCCTCAACGCTGAAAGGCAGATGAGGAAGGAAAGAAGAAGTTACACAAGTTAGTGCATAAAATGTTGCTAACTCAAAATTAATTTGTTAAAAAATTGTAACTATAATACAAATTTCCATTTAGAGAATCTTTCTCACATGAACTACCAAAAATAACATTGATTTGATAACATGATATCAGTATTCCCTAAACCAAATAAGAACAGCAGCTTCTTGTAACCTTAAATTGTTTGAGAAGGTAAACCTATCTATGTAAAAAAATGTTTATTATTCTACATAATGACTAATATTGAAACTCTATGTAAGATTGTTGATTTAATTGTTGAAATTAAATTACTTTTGTCTTTTTTAATTAGTTATCTTCTTCTTCTAAAATGTTTTTGTCATTATTCTGTTATCTTCTTATGGCCTTTACCTTTCAGTCATGATGCGAAAGACACAATAAAACAAGAAAGTGGCAGCCTTATTTTCATCTGCTATTTATTGTAAAAAATTATTGTTCTATATTAATCTGTACTTTTCATCATAACTGCCTAATGTTGATTTAACTCATTTTTCCATTGTAAATTACACAGGGACAAAGAATATGTTTACAGCACTTAGAAAAATCTACAAAAAAACAAAAGACAACAATGAGCAGCCTGATCAGGGATTTAAATTCAGGCTCTTTGACACGGTCCATTGCTACTAAAGGCCTGCACTTCAGCATATTGCCAGCTCAGTACTCACTTCTAAAAAAACAGGTATTGCTAGCAGGTCTTGCCATCTTGTGTTGTCACATGACTAAAGCATTGGGTTATGACACTACTGCTCATGTTGTTATGTCCCTTGCTAGGTGTCAACAAAGCAAATCATTTCAGCCTATTAGTGTGTCTAACTTATACCTGATAATGGGAAACACAATTGTATCTATAAATTAATTCCTGAATTAGTTTTGTAACTACATGTATCAGTCACTTGACAACAACAGTACTTTTTTTTTGTAGTGCTGAGTGCAGAAATGTGAGTCTCTGTTGGCAAGGCTCAGTGTTGAGCAGGATGGGTTCAAACCCTTGTACAGCCTGTCCATTTGTTCTTTTGTGTTTTCTGTTGTTTGTGGTTTTTTTTCCAAGTGCTATAAATATATATTTTGGTTAGCTGAGTGGCAGTGTTCCCTAGCATTTGGCTTTTCGTGGCAAGACGCTGTGCCACTGAGTACGGGTTCAATCCTGCTTCGGTCCATATATTATTCTTTGTTTTTTTTCTGTTGTTGATTATTTGTCATTTTTTCCGAGTGCTGTAAACATACCTCTTCCTCTGAATAGATTTGCTATAAATATAACTGTGTCTGCTTAATTTATATTTGTCTCTCACCTCATAGCTTCCATCAATAACAAATATTTTATTCATTTTTATTATAGTTGTCCTCATTTTTTAATTGCCTTATTTCCCATTGTTGGTACATATGATGAGAAATCTTTATCATTTCTGAGATGTCATTCAACATTGCATTTGTCCCCAAACAGATGAACTTGTATTATAATAAATAAATAGAATTTATAGAATTCAGTTTTTTTTTTTCAGCATTCTTCTTCCCAAACTGACTGAGTGTGATTATTTTTTTTTATTGTAAAGATGTAAGTTAAGATGTAATTACTAAAAGTAATATTGGAAGGGAAAATACAAGGTAAAAGAGGCAGAGGCAGACCAAGACTAACATGGACGAGTAACATCAAAAGATGGACAAGTCAATCTATGACAGCCGGCACCATCAAAGCAAGAAACAGAGTAGAATGGCGATCCATGGTGGCCAGCCTTCGTTGCGGAGAAGGCACTCTATTATGATGATGATGATGATGATGATGATGATGATGATGATGATGAAAGATGTAAATTATTTATTCTTTGCTGATATAGCCAATAAAATTTTAAACAAAAATTGAGCACAAACTCTGTGAACAAAAAAAAACCCATTTATTTATATTCAAACCAACTCAAAACATAAACCAAAAGTTATGTCATGATGTACATCAAATTAAAATATTTCATGGGTTTTTTCTGTATTCGTTGTGTGACTTTATTGTTGGAGTGACTAGCACTATGAACTTCAGTACATATAAATTACCACTGCACTCCAATTAAACAAATTAGCATGTGCAGTTTTGCCACTTCAATCTCACAGTACAATATCATGAGGCACATTTCCATAAAGATAGAATCTTTTCCATGAGCTGCTGAAAATACCATTGTGCAGTAATTTTGGTATAGAGAGTTTGAGATCCAGAAAAAACTACTGTATAGTAATTTTGGTATTGAGAGTTTGAGATCCAGAAAAAAAAACACTGTATGGTAATTTTGGTATAGAGAGTTTGAGATCCAGAAAAAAAACCACTGTATGGTAATTTTGGTATAGAGAGTTTAAGATCCAGAAAAAAAACCACTGTATGGTAATTTTGGTATAGAGAGTTTGAGATCCAGAAAAAAAACCACTGTATGGTAATTTTGGTATAGAGAGTTTGAGATCCAGAAAAAAAACCACTGTATGGTAATTTTGGTATAGAGAGTTTGAGATCCAGAAAAAAAACCACTGTATGGTAATTTTGGTATAGAGAGTTTGAGATCCAGAAAAAAACCACTGTATGGTAATTTTGGTATAGAGAGTTTGAGATCCAGAAAAAAAACCACTGTATGGTAATTTTGGTATAGAGAGTTTGAGATCCAGAAAAAAAACCACTGTATGGTAATTTTGGTATAGAGAGTTTGAGATCCAGAAAAAAAACCACTGTATGGTAATTTTGGTATAGAGAGTTTGAGATCCAGAAAAAAAACCACTGTATGGTAATTTTGGTACAGAGAGTTTGAGATCCAGAAAAAAAACCACTGTATGGTAATTTTGGTACAGAGAGTTTGAGATCCAGAAAAAAAACCACTGTATGGTAATTTTGGTACAGAGAGTTTGAGATCCAGAAAAAAAACCACTGTATGGTAATTTTGGTATAGAGAGTTTGAGATCCAGAAAAAAACCACTGTATGGTAATTTTGGTATAGAGAGTTTGAGATTCAGAAAAAAACCACTGTATGGTAATTTTGGTACAGAGAGTTTGAGATTCAGAAAAAAACCACTGTATGGTAATTTTGGTATAGAGAGTTTGAGATCCAGAAAAAAACCACTGTATGGTAATTTTGGTATAGAGAGTTTGAGATTCAGAAAAAAACCACTGTATGGTAATTTTGGTACAGAGAGTTTGAGATCCAGAAAAAAAACCACTGTATGGTAATTTTGGTATAGAGAGTTTGAGATCCAGAAAAAAAAATACGAGGCACAGTAGGTCATTTATATAATATATGTTGTGCCTTGTCTACCTTTACCTATCCTGTTGTTGGGCGATTCTATCTATTAACCTTTTGAGCCGTAGCTGACCCATAGGGCATAGATCCAGATACTCTTTCTCTTATCTAAATTTTTATTCTTGCAGTTTTCAATCCGTGTAAAGATCTTTTATCAAATCTATTGGGTGATTGGAGCACCATATATGAATGTAACTAGTGATCTTCAGATTTTCTCATTGTTCAAGTTTTTTTTTTTCATTTCTGTTTGACATTCCAGTTACTTCTGTCTTTGCATCTTACTAATCTCACAGATTCCTGCTTGAAAATTTTACTATTAGTATTATTTTTATAAAACATTTGATAGTATCTTAAAGTAATTCAAGATTTTTAAAATTTTAAGAGCCCCTCAAATTCCTACAATGGTAGCCAGTCTGGTCAAACTATTGAAATCATTATAAATAATGATAAACTTAAATTAAGTAACTAAAACAATTAACCCTGATTAAACACACAAGGTCTGGGTGGTCTAAAGGTAAGACATTAACCTGTGGACAAGACTGTCCCAGATTCAAATCCAGAGTGGTGGGAATTTTTAACATCAGATCTATGGTTTCTTTGAGGCTTAACCCTCCCCAGATCTCTGAGTAGAGAGATATGATGCTCCACCCTATCAAGTAACGGTGGAAAACAAGAGGTCCCCTATGTATTATTCTGTGCACATTAAAGAATCGTTGGCAGTTGAAAACTGAATAGAATAGGTAAAAAAATAGGCACTGCCTAGGCCAAATTTATATGAAATCATTTGTTGAAAATGTCAAAACTCTTGACCAAAAAAAAAAAAAATGAGAGAGTAACTTTGGACTCTGTAAAGTAGATTGACAATATCAAGTGACAATGGTTGAAGCCGCCAGAAGAACGAGAACTAGAGCTTTGTATATTCCTCAACACCAAAATGGGAACAAGTGAAAGTGAAGAAAGAAAGAAAACAAAGATACAAACACATGAGTGTGAAAATGTTTCATGTTGTTATAGCAAAACTTTCATTTCTGTTTCTATCATTTAGTCTTCTGGATCTCTTTAAAAACATATCTTTGTTGTAAATTCTCAAGCTGATACATATGGGCTGCCTTATAATTTAATAATGTTCATGATTATATATGGGTTAACTTAAAACAAGTACACTTTTGAGTGGTGGCAAAACAATTAGTTTATTTTATAAAAAACACAACTGCCAAAAATGTAATCAATAAAAATGTGTGTATCAATCTGAGCAAACATTTACACATACTTTGTTGTAGGGACAAATAAGTTTTTTCCAAAAAGTTGACAAACCCATTTAGCCACTACAAGCTTTTTAAAATATAATATATATGTAAATAATAAAAGTGGCAGATATTGACAATTTATTTATTCATTAACAGAATATTTACACCACAAAAATTATGAATTATTAAATTGTAAAACTGTACATAACAGAATTGCTTTGTTTCTTACAAGTCAGTGTGTGTTAATAGAAGCGATGAATTTGTTTTTCATTTATTGATAGTTTAGGAGTAGGATAGTTAACTCTTTCCGTACGGAAGCTTTTTATGAATGCAAAATTCAGAGACAACATTTTCCATGGTTATAAGAATCAATCTACATATTTATATTTATCTAACATATTACACAATATATATATATATATATGACAATAGAAACAAGAAAAAGAGTTCTTAAATGTTTTGTAGATCCAATCTTAACATATGGATGTAAATCATGGACAATAGGACAATCACCAAGAAAATTACTGTAGACTGTAGAAATGTGGTTTTACAGAAGAACGTTGAGAATACCATGGACAGCTAAGAAGGGCAATGAAAACATTCTGAAAAAGGCCAAAGCAAAAAGAGAACTAATATCAAATATTAGAAAGAAACCATCATTTTTTGGCCGTTATGAAAAGGGAATAGCTGAAATATATTGTGACAACTGAAAAAATTAAGGGACAAAGAGATAGAGGGAAGCAATGAGAAAAGATACTAGACAGCTTAAGAGAATGGCTTGGCAGAAGGTCAACAACAGAAATGATAAATAGCTGTCAAGATAAAAAGTAGTGGAGAAACATGATCACCTAAACCAGCAAGCATGGTACTTGATGATGATTACATATTATATATGAATTTTTAGATAATTGAACAAGGTATTAGGTTTCACCAAAACCAAGATGATACAAGACATGTAAAAAGAATAAGGTTTGATGACGGTTCACACTAATCAAATTAACAGTGACATACTATGCAGCGAAATTTATGCAGCCGAAATCGGCATGATGCACAATGCGTCAAAACGTACAGAAAGAGTTAAGGCAGTACAGCTGGTGACTGGATAGAGACAAATCTGTCATTCTTCAAATCAAAGTTGAACGCAGGTTCAAATCATGGCAAGGGAAAGAATTTGTTATACTATTGGAGTTGCAATAAAAACTCTACTCAAGGAACCTCAATGGCAACTGCACTTGGCACATAGCCTTCACTCTCTCCTGTTCTTCTTCTTAATCAGCAGATTTCAGGTTGGAGCATAATGCACTCACAAGAGATCTCCATCCAGTCTGATCTGGAGCAAGCATGGACAACTCTTGCCAGGATTTGCCAGCCTCTTTTATTTCATCATGTGTAGTTCATAGCCATGTCCCCAACGGCCTGCCTCTCCTTCATTTACCAGATGGTGTCCAAGTTAATGCTAGGTGCGCATGTCTAGTTCATTCCGTTCGTAGAGCATGACCTAGCCATTTCCAACATCTTTTCACTTCTTGATTGATATTGTTAATGCCTGATCTTCTGGCAACTTGTTTGTTTGCAATGTATTGATCCCACCCAATGGATGCTTAGGATCTTCTTAAGTCAGCTCTATTTTATGATTCATTCTCTATATTTCTGCTGCATATTAGAGCATAGATCACACATTTGACTTTAAAAATCTAAACTAGGTGCTGAGATGGAGACCAGGTACATGCTAAATGTTTCTAAGTTTATTGAAAGCCTGGACATGCCTATTTTAGCAGAGACCTCTTTCACGTTGTCGCTATTTGATAGAATAAAGCTTCCTGGGTAGTTAAAGTGATCCACTTCTTCTAGCTTCACTCCTCTAAATGTAACTTTCTTTGTACTTTTGGCATTTACCCTCATAATCTTAGTTTTCTCTACATTTTTTTTTTCAGTCCTACTGTGTTAGCAAACTGATCTACTCTGTTTTTTCTTGTATGTCTTGGTGGCAGTGGGCATGCAGTCCAACATCATGTGCTAAGTCAGTATCTTCAAGACATCCATGTAATTCCCCTTGGTCTGTCCAAAACAACTAATTCAGTCCACGGCCACAAGGAAAAGGAATAGTGTCACTATTAGTGACATCCTTGTCTAATTCCCGTTTATGACTGAACCAAGCTGTCTGCTGTGCTTCATGTTTTACACAGCACTGGTTGCCATTGTACATATCCATTAGAATATTGATGATTTTTTCCAGGAAGCCATATGCATATCATAAGATTTTCCAAAGCGATGGATGTTGGATGCTGTCAAATGCCTTCTCAGAGGTTAAGAAGTTTATATATAAGGATGAATTCCATTCCAGTGACTGCTCTACAATGGTTCGCAAGAGAAAGATTTGATCAGTACATGATCTCCCACTTCTAAAACCTGCCTGCTCTTCTCTGAACTTTCGTTCCACGCTATTCTTTATGCATTGGAGAAGTATTCTCCAAAATATCTTCCCAGGTACTGACAGCAGGTTTATATCACTCCAATGTTCACAGCGACTGAGGTCCCCTTTCTTTGGGATTTTAATAATAATGCATCTTTTCCATGCTTTTATTACTATTTCATCTACCCACATTTTATTGAATAATTTTTCTAAAACTTTTGTACTCAGTCCTGGGTCTGCCTTTAACATGTCTACAGAAATTCTTAGTCCTGGGTCTGCCTTTAACATGTCTACAGAAATTCTTAGTCCTGGGTCTGCCTTTAACATGTCTACAGAAATTCTTAGTCCTGGGTCTGCCTTTAACATGTCTACAGAAATTCTTAGTCCTGGGTCTGCCTTTAACATGTTTACAGAAATTCTTAGTCCTGGGTCTGCCTTTAACATGTTTACAGAAATTCTCAGTCCTGGGTCTGCCTTTAACATGTCTGCAGAAATTCTCAGTCCTGGGTCTGCCTTTAACATGTCTACAGAAATTCTTAGTCCTGGGTCTGCCTTTAACATGTCGGCAGAAATTCTCAGTCCTGGGTCTGCCTTTAACATGTCTACAGAAATTCTCAGTCCTGGGTCTGCCTTTAACATGTCGGCAGAAATTCTCAGTCCTGGGTCTGCCTTTAACATGTCTGCAGAAATTCTATCTTCACTAAATGCTTTGTTACTTTTAATCAGTTTAATGGAAATTGCAATTTTATGGCATGTAATTTTCCCTTTTTATCATTTTAAACTGGGCAGGTGGTGGGGAAGTAGAAACTTCACTTACTGGTTCTGGTCTGTTTAGAGTTTCATAAAAGCATTCTTCCCATCTTTTCAGTCTTTCATTTTCTCTAACTAATGGTTTTCCATTTTTACTTTGCACAATGGAGGTAACATTTTTGGAGTCACCAGAAAGGACATTTATGACCTTGTAAACAGTTCTACTCTCTCCTTCATTAATGTTTCCTAAGCTTCGGTTGCCAGAGTCTTAGTATACTGTCTTTTGTCTTGCCTCATACTCTTCTTGACTAGTTTGTTCTTCTCTGTATCATCCTCCCTACAATTCAGCATCAATTGTTTGATAGTCTTTCTTTCTTGAACAAGGATCCATGAATCTTCTATAATCCAATCCCCCCTTGCCTTGGAATGAAGCCCAACAATTTCTTGACTCCTATACTCTCTAGTCCCAAAGCCAAACCCTCAGCCCACCTGAGAACTGGGAAACAGCTGTAAATATAGATAATTTAGGAAAGTGGAACAAATATGATGTCTGTGTGTGGCCTTTGGCATCTTGACAGACGGTTGGTAGCAAGCAATCATGATAAGTCAGTAGTTTGGTAAAGTATTAGTGCCCATTACTGGGTGCTGCTTTACTGAACATCTTTTCTCATGGCTGAATTTGCCAATCCTGGACAGACCAATCCATCCACAGAACGAGCAAGGTGTACTCGCGGTACCTGGCCTTGTCTCCTTTCTCTTGCGCCTTTTGAATATCATCATTATCATCATCATGTGCCATACCGGTTGGCGTAGGTGATCATGTCCTTCCACAATCTTCTATCTACAGTGCATCGTATCAGTTCTGTTGTTGACTGTTTTCCATGCCATGAAACCAAGCTATCCAGTATTTTCTCTCTTTGTCGTCCACGATCTCTCTTTCCTTTTATTTTGCCAGTTGTAACCAAGTATTCCAACTTTCCTCTTCTCATGATGTGCCTGAAAAATGTTGATTGTTTCTTTCTGATGTTTTTTTAGGAGCTCCCTTTTTGTGTTGACCTCTATGAGAACTTCCTCATTGGTATTTTTAGCTGTCCAGGGAACTTTCAACATTCTTCTGAGAAATTCAATCTCTGTGGCCTCTAATCGTCTTTTCATTTTTTTATATATATATATTCAAAATATGATTTATATTTATTGCGCCATGATAGCTCCGAGGTTAGTGAACTGGACTACTAAGGACAAGGGGTTAGATTTTATTCTGATCTATAGTTTTTAGGTTCACCCAGCCTTAAATGGGTACCTGATTTTTTTTTTCTGGAAAAGTAAAGCAACAATGACATAATACCATCCACATTTTACCCCAAAAATAATGTGCCAAAGGTCTCTATAAAAAATATGGACACTAACACCATATTCTCTACATGTCATGTTGCATGACGGGGCTCTTAATCTTTTTTGTATTTATAATGATTGTATAACACCGAGATTGTATAACACCAACCAGACAGCAATTTTTGCAGGCATCATAATCTAAAAAAAAAATTGCAAAATGAAAATAATAATTACATTGTGTTATGATCATCATCAGGAACCATGCCAGCTGTCTTAATTGATCATATCTTTCCACAACTTTCTATCTCTTCTACAGTTGTTTATTAATTCTGGTGTTGACTTTCTACCATTGTCTGTCTTTAATCATTTCTCTCCATTTTCCTCTATCTCTTCTTCCCTCCATTTTTCCAGTTATCACAAAATATTCCAGCTGTTTATTCCCTTCTCGTTTGATCACCAAATAAATCATGGCATGATTGTTTCCTCCTGATGTGGGCAACAGGTTTTCTTTTCTCTCCCTCTCTTGCATTTGCCTGATGACTAAAAGAAAAGTTGACCTCTTGGGGTCATCATCATCATCGAGTGCCTTCTCCACAACGAAGGTTGGCTGCCATAGATCGCCATTCTACTCTGTTTCTTGCTTTGATGGTGCAGGCTGTCATAGACTGACTTGTCCATCTTTTGATGTTACTCATCCATGTTA
Source organism: Megaustenia siamemsis (assembly GCA_032433765.1). Taxonomy (NCBI): domain Eukaryota; kingdom Metazoa; phylum Mollusca; class Gastropoda; order Stylommatophora; family Ariophantidae; genus Megaustenia; species Megaustenia siamemsis. Next base: position 36,666,743 of record JAVIAB010000059.1, on the reverse strand, counting down.
GTCTTGGTCTGCCTCTGCCTCTTTTACCTTGTATTTTCCCTTCCAATATTACTTTTAGCAGGCTGTTGTGTCTTTTAACATGCCCCAAAAATTTCATTTGTCTTGTCTTAATTGTATTTAGTAGTTCTCTTTTTATTTTCAGTTGTTTTAAAACTTCATCGTTTGTTTTCTTTTCTTTCCATCCAATTCTACCTATTCTTCTATAAATCCACATTTCAAAGGCTTCAATTTTCTGTTCTGTTTTCTTGTCTAATGTCCATGTTTCTGCACCATACAGGAATACTGAGAAGATGTAACATTTTGCCATTCTTAGTTTCAACCCTGCTAATATTTGTTTTGTTGTTAGTATATTTTTCATGGCATTAAAATTACTTGCCATGGCTTTCTTTGGAGTGTTTTGTATAATTCTGGAAAACATATCCTGATGAAAGATATCCCTCTTCATTTTCTGCCCTTAAAAGAATAAGTGGGTGTAAATGTATTGTGGCGTTGTTTGCAGTTAAAAACTGTGATATTTGAACCTTTAGGCAAAATACATCTGTCTTCGGCAAGATGTTTTTAGTACCGGGCTGCCCTCCCTCTCAACCCCTACTCACATTGGCAAACAAAAATAGTTTAGTCTGTAGCCAGAGGCACCACGAAGAGGAGAATTAGGATCTGGATGGTTCTCGTTCACCTATCCTGGCACAAGCCATGAGCTATGAGTCACTGATAGCTTTCAGCTCTGTTGCTGTGTGGGCACCTTGATTCCCAGGCTTTCTCTTCACTTTGATCCCACTTAGAAAATCCTTGCTACTCTTTTTATCTAACCATGGTATTTTCAACATTCTTCTATTGCATATTCTTGTATCACAACATTGTTAGCATGGTCTAATAAAAGGAAAGAGTAAAAATGGATGTTTTAGTGACTCAAAAATGATATCTGATTAAGGTAGAGGTAAAGTATGAGACTTGAACAGCGTCTTAGCACACGGGCTTTCACCCATATGTTCCTGGCCACCTATCCAGAAGTGTCCAGAGACTTCTGGATAGTGTCGTTTCAAGCATTGAAACTCACGATGCAAAGTTGTATTCTTCACCTTCCCAGAGTACTACCCTGGTACCCATTTCTGCCAGCGGCTGGGTCGACCATGGGGGTATTTTTTTTTCCAACCACAAGTACAATTCACGCTGCTTCCAGCAGGAATCGAACACTGGTTATCCAAAGTTGGTAGCCCAGTCAGGTGGTTTTCCCAACTAGGCCACCGAGGCCCCCCGATACCTGATTAAAAGTTGGTTAAATGAAATCATTCATACTGGATGATTTTCTTTTTTATTAATAACACTGATTATTCATAATCGGTATAAAAAAGCAATATAAAACAATATACAATCTCAGGTGTTTTAAATTAAATAAATTACAAGAAAGATGCGTGCTTAAGATAGCTGCAAGATTTTATGGTTTTTTTGTGAACTAGTAAATTTACCATTTTAGCTATGAAGCAGTTTTGACCATGGGTATTAACTCTTGCTGACTCAAACCAGCATCTTCGTCTGTAACATCCAACAGATTAGAACTGCTAGATGAATTCTTGTCTACCATATTTACAGGTGCAGCATATTCTCCCACTGAACCCTCTGGGCTACAGCTTCTGTCTCGAGAATCCAAATAGTGGACAGATGCAGCATTCTCAGTTTGGACAACTTTCATGAACGACGCTTCATCTCTTGCTGAGGTCAGCTTAAATTCAGGCTGCTGGTGTTCTGGCTTGTGGCAGTCAATTCTGTGAATAAAAATGACATGCATGGAGTTACTCTTCATGTCTCTCAAGATTCTGTTAAGAAAGAAACTCAAATGGCAAAAAAGTAAAGTAAAGTGCCCCATCATGCCAAGTGGCATATAGGGAATATGGTGTTAGTGACCATAATTTTTACAGACCTACAGCACATTATTTTGGGGTAATTTGGTCGGAATTATGCCCGTGCCACTGTACATTTCCAGAAAAAAAATCTGGTACCCATTTAAGGCTGGGTGAACCCGAAAGCTGTCGATCAAGATCAAACCTAAATTCGCGTCCTTTGTAGTCCAGTTCACTAACCACTGAGCTATTGCAGCTCCCAACTCAAATCTATCTATTGACCTTTCGAGCCGTAACCGGCCCATAGGGCGTAGACCAAGATACACCTTCTCCTATATGAATTTTTGTTCTAGCAGTTTTCTTTTAAAGATATTTTATCAAATCTCGCCATCTGTCTCTGTTCTGTGCAAGCAGTTCTATCTCATTGAGGGAGCCGATTCCTGCTGCTCTTGCCTCTCTCATCAATGTTCTTCTCAGTGTCTCCCTGGGTCTTCCTCTTTTTCTTTTACCTGTTGTTTCCCATATGAGGGCTTGCTTTGCTATTCGATTATTATCTCTTCTCATCACATGTCCAACGTATGACCATCGTCTTTTCTTTATTACTGAAGATATTAGTGGTTGATTGGCGATTTCTCTAATTTCAACTCAAATGGTATCTCATAAAATTCACATTTATCTCTATCTTCAGTTATTCTTTGGGACTGACAATTTGAGGCTTGTCCATTCTTTGATGTTACGTTCCCATCTCTTTGTCTACCTCTCATTATTCTTCCTTTCACGGTTCCTTGCAGAATGGTCTTTGCCAGGCCAGATAATCAAGATATGCAGCCAAATCTTTTTATTCTGTGTTTCTTCAGGATAGTCAAAAGATCATCATCCACTCTGATTGCTTATTCCTTTATTATCCTTTTGCAAACTTTTTTATTCATGATATAATCTAAGAACCTTATAAAAAGTTTTGCCCAAAACCTTACAATAAGTTTTCATCTCCTCCACAGCTTTTATTTTCTTCTGTAGCTCAGTTGTAAGACAGTATGGTTCGCAAACGCAATAAAATAGAAAAAAAAATGGTATATCCAGAGTTCATATCAGACTGATTTTAGAGTCAAGAGTGATCCTCTTATTTTTCCAAATAGATTTTAGCCTCTTCCTTTTAACAGGAAATGCAAATTAAAATGTTTGCTTTTATATTTTTCAAAATTTTGACAATAATGTTAAAAATCATAAACTTTTAAGTTAAAAATTTCAAGGGATGCCAAGTGAATAAGCTTATTAATCATCATCATCAAGTTCCATACCGGTTGTCGTAGGCAATTATGTCCCTCTACAATGTTCTATCTACAATGTATCATATCAAATCTATTGTTGACTGTTTTCCATGACTTGACACCAAGTTATCCAGTATTTTCTCTCTTTGTCATCCACGATCTCTCTTTCCCTGTATTTTGTCAAATGTGCCAATTTGTTGTTGACTGTTTTCCATGCCATGACAACAAGCTATTCAGTATTTTCTCTCTTTGTCATCTGTGATCTCTATTTCCCTGAATTTTGCCAGTTGTAACCAAGTATTCCAGCTTTCCTCTTCTCTTGATGTGCCCAAAAAAAAAATGTTGACTGTTTCTTTCTGATGTTTTTTAGGAGCTCCCTTTTAGTGTTGGTCTTTTTAGCTGTCCAGGGAACTTTCAACATATTCTTATGAGAAATCCCATCTCTGTGGCCTCTAATCATCTTTTCAATAGCTTGTCTACTGTCCATGATTCATTTCCATAGGTCAGAATTAGCTCTATATAGCACTGAAGAAATCTCTTTATCACTTCTATTGACATAGACTTGTTGCTCAAGATGTTTTTAATTTTCTGAAATGCTATTTAGGAGAAGGATCATAGATGAACCTCATTTCATTGAGGATAAGCAAGGACATATACTATCCAAAGTTGTTTCTCACTGGTTATTTTGTTCATTTCAATAAAATAACCTTTACATGATTCTCCTATAGTACATTACTGAAGTCAGTTTAAAAAAGTTGCACTCCATGGTCACTGACCTTAATTTCAGAGATTCCAGAAGATGGGATAATATTCCACCAAAAGAAATCCCAAATGCCATTCAAGGAAAAGATTAAGGTACACAAAGAATTAAGAATATTATGATTTACAACTCTTTTATTTTTACAAGAATCAGATCTTTTCTGGAGAAACCAAAAGCTGGATATGAGTACTTTGTGAACAGTTATCTCTCTCCCTCTCAGCATTTAGTCATGCTATGTCTTTTCCCTATTTTATTAGATGAAGTTTGCAGTCCTCTCCAGGTCTTTGTATTGTTCCCACAATTTTTGTTCAGTGACCATGTTGTTGGACAGAGTTTAACATTGAAACTCAGCATGTTTTTGCACAGCTGAAGAATGTTTTCTGGAGTCTGGGCCAATGTGAAAATTTATATAGGATTTGTGGCTGATCATTAACTCCTATTTTTTAAATTGCGATTATGTCGTTTATTTTGTGTGTTTTTAAATTCTAGTCTTCAAGTTTAGACTATCAGCTACTCTTACCGGTCATAAATGATGCCATGCACATTAAGGTCTCGTAACTTTCGTATCATCTCTGGACTGTTGTTGTCATTCCCCCAGACAAAAAGTACTAACATCATCTTCAACACTCGATCAATTAATGCCATGTCCTTCAGTAAAACTTCTGAGTGAAGGGCAACACCCTGAGAAAGTAAACATGTTATTATAAATTGAAACAATTTCAAATACTTTTTAAACATCTTAGAAGTAAAGAGCAACAGTGTGAGAATGTAACAAACACTATAAAGTGCCCAATTAACTCCATGTCCTTCAGTGACACTTTAGAGTCTTGTTTCATCATCATCAAGTACTAGGCATGCTGGTGTAGGTGATTATGTCTCTCCACAATTTTTTATCTTGAGAGTTATTTATCATTTCTTTGTTGACCTTCTGCCAAGCATTCTCTTAAGCTGTCTGTTATCTTTTCTCTTTGCTTCCCTCTATCTCTTCGTCCCTCAATTTTCCCAGATGTTAGAATATATTCCAGCAGTTCTCTTCTCATTACATGGCCTAAAAATGATGATTGTTTCTTCCTAATATTGGATATTAGCTCTCTCATTACTTTGGCCTCTTTCAGAACATTTTTATACTCTTCTTAGCTGTCCATGGTATTCTCAACATTATTCTGTAAAACCACATTTCTACAGCCTCCAGTGATTTTCTTGTTTGCTGTCCTATTGTTCATATTCACATCCATATGTTTAAACCGCCTCTACATAACATTTAAGAACTCTTTTTCTTGTTTCTATTGTCAAAAATGGGTTGTACAGTATCTTCCTTATTTTAAGGAAAACTGTTTTGCCTGAGCCATTCTGAATCTCACCTCTGTTGTACGTCTACCATCTGAGTTTAATAATGTTCCCATATATTTAAATTCCTTTACTTGTTTTAATATTGTTCCACTTGTCTTTACTGTGCATTGCGGTAATGTCTTTTTCTTTGTCGCTACCACTACTTCTGTTTTTTTGCTAATAAGGCTGAGTCCTTTATTTTTGCTTTCCTTCACTGTAATGTCTAATCGAGGAAATTACAGAAATTGCCAATCAACCACTAATATCTTCAGTAATAAAGAAAATATGATGGTCATATGTTGGACATATGATGAGAAGAGATAATAACCGAATAGCAAAGCAAGCCCTCATGTAGGGAAACAACATGTAAGAGTAAAAGAGGAAGACCCAGAGAAACACTGAGAAGAACATTGATGAGAGAGGCAAGAGCAGCAGGAATCGACTCCATTAATGAGATAGAGCTGCTTGCACAGAACAGAGACAAATGGCAATATTTGATAAAATATCTTTAAAAGAATTGAAAACTGCTAGAACAAAAATTTACATAAGAGAAGGAGTATCTTGGTGTACGCCCTATGGGCCGGCTACGGCTCGAAAGGTCAATAGATAGAACGTGCAACACTTCTTGTATTGTAATTCATTTTGACTCTTAAGAGTCTTGTTTGCCCAACATAAAAGGATAAACAATCCTCTTTGTCATCCTCCCGTTTTTTGTCATCCTCCCTTAAAAGAACATTAAGTGGGCATAAATGCCCTGTGTTACAGTTTTCAGCTTAAAGCTGTGGATCTTAAAGCTGTGGAACATCATGCCTTTTTATCAACACATCCAACTTCAACATGGCATTTTTTAGTATTGGTTTACCCTACCTCTAGATATGTATTCACTTGGCCAGACATTTAGTCTGTTTCTAGGTGCACTGTGAAGGGATAGAGTAGGATTTGGATAATTCTGGTTCACTGACCCTGACACAAACAGTTAGCTATGAGTTATTGCTTTCAGCAATGGCACAGACATACCCCATCACACCCACAGTTTAGAGTAGAAATAACAAGCAATAAAATATCCAATCTATAAAGAACAACATTAATGTACAATCTAGAAAGAACAACATTAATGTACAATCTATAAAGAACAATATTAATGTACAATTTATAAAGAACAACATTAATGTACAATCTATAAAGAACAACATTAATATCCAATGTGTAAATACAACATTAATATCTAATATGTAAAGAGCAAGATTAATGTTGAATCTGCAAAGAACAACATTAATGTCCAACCTGTAAAGAATAACATAATCCAATCTTCAAAGAACAAGAACAACAATAATGTCCAATATGTAAAGAACAACACCCTGGGCAAGTGATAACACCATATTATAACATTCTCCATCTGCTATTCATTTGCCTCGACGCTGAAAGGAAAATGAGGAAGGAAAGACAAAGATCTGCTATTCATACCTAAAATAAGCTTCTTTAAAATAAAACACTTCTAACTAAAACACTGCAATCAGAAAAAAAAAATGCCTTTAGTCCTTTTATGTGAGTCGGAAAAGAGAATACAACATTAGTGATGCATTATTAGACTAATTATTTGAACCAAAAATGTTAATATACAGTTCATGTGTGTGTATACATATAGATGTATAATTTTTTTTTAATGTAATAATTGAATATCTATCACTATATATTAAAGTTATCTAAGACTAAAACCCATCTTTGCATAATCAAAATTGTCTTTCTAAGACTTTGTATCTTTGTAAAAAATGAAAAACTACTTTCTTATATGGATAAACATGGTGGTCATGGTTCAAAGTGACAAGTACTGTAGTAAGAAACTTTTCCTACACATTATACCATTCTTTATCACCATCAAGTGGTAGGTCTTTACATTAAATATTGGTTATCATGGAATGATATTATAAATAGGTTTCTTGTCTTAAATCACAATCATTGATTTTTAAGTTCACATCTTGAAGTTACCAATCCAATTAAATCATTATTCTTTTAAAATGACATTCAGTATGTTATTTTGCCTCTTTTCATGTCCAAAATATTGCACTTCTTTTGTTTGTTTAATAATCTTTTCTTCATTATTAACTGAATCAAAAATTCATTTCTTGATAGATAATGGATTATGATTGACAACTTACCAGTAAGTTTTCAGACAGTGCAAAACTAATGCCATTTTTAAATATGAAAGCCCTGTAGTCCTTGTATGGTACATAAATCTCAGTCAACCCCTGGTGTAGAAATAGCACTGGATACTTGTTCTGTTTCAACTGAAGCCTTTAAATGTGAACAGAACAAAAATGCCAAATTAGCTGGAATAAACTTTATTGTATCAAGTAAAAGGTACCAGTGAAGGGGAATATGTCGTTTATGACAAAATATGGTGTTAGTGCCCCTTTTATATCATAAAAATCTATACAGTTATGGATGGCAGAGTCAGTATTACACCAGCTTGCCCTATTTTCTTATTTAAAAAATTTATGGTACTCATTAGTAACTCATTGGTACTCATTAGTAGTCCAAACTTCTACTGGACATATACCTGAGGATCTACTAAAATCTATCTTTGTGACCATACCGAAGAAGTCAGGCGCCACTGATTGTGAAGACCATCGCACTATTAGTCTCATGAGCCATATGACTAAAATATTACTAAGAATAATCATGAGATGTGTAAGGAACAAAATAAAACCAGAAATAAGTGAGGAACAATGTGGATTTGTGGAAGGAAAGGGCACCAATAATGCAATATACATCTTAAGGACATTAATAGAAAGATCTATAGAGGTAAAGAAAGATCTATATATGTGCTTTATAGACTACACAAAAGCATTTGACAAAGTAAAGCATGTGGAAATAATAAATATGCTGGATAAATTAAACATTGATGGCAAGGATCTGCGAATCATAAAAAACATGTACTGGCAACAAACAGCAGCTATACGAATTAACAACCAAACAGGACAATTCCAATATATAAAACAAGGAGTCAGACAAGGCTGTGTTCTATCACTGGATTTGTTTTCACTTTACAGCAAATATATTATGAAATCAATAGTAGGCAAAAAAGGAATTGAAGTCAACAGTCACAACATAAATAATTTGCGATATGCGGATGACACAGTCTTAATAGCAGAGACAGAGAACGAACTACAAGAAATGATAGACATAATAGTAGAAGAAAGCAACAAGAAAGGTCTCAGTCTGAATAGTAAGAAAACAGAAGTAATGGTTATATCGAAGAAACAATCATCACCATCATGCAGCATAAAAATAAACGAGACAAATCTGAAACAAGTACAACGTTTCAAATACTTGGGCACAATAATAACATCAGATGGAAGATGCACCACAGAAATAAAAAGCAGAATAGCTCAGGCCAAATTAGCATTTCAGAAAATGAAAAATATCTTATGCAACAAATCTATGTCAATAAAAATGAGAAAGAGAGTTCATCGGTGCTATATAGAACCAATTCTGACCTATGGAAGCGAATCATGGACAGTAGACAAACAAATGAAAAGACGATTAGAGGCCACAGAGATGGGATTTCTCAGAAGAATGTTGAAAGTTCCCTGGACAGATAAAAAGACCAATGAGGAAGTTCTCAAAGAGGCCAACACAAAAAGGGAGCTCTTAAAAAACATCAGAAAGAAGCAATCAACATTTTTCGGGCACATCATGAGAAGAGGAAAGTTGGAATACTTGGTTACAACTGGCAAAATAAAAGGATAGAGAGATCGTGGACGACAAAGAGAGAAAATACTGGATAGCTTGGTGTCATGGCATGGAAAACAGTCAACAACAGAACTGAAACGATGCACTGTAAATAGAAGATTGTGGAGAGACATGATCGCCTACGCCAGCCGGCAGGGTACATGATGATGATGATGACTCATTAGTAGTTGGTTAACCCACAGAGCTGCTGTTTGTTTGCATTCATCAGCTTGGAACTATGGGAAAGCTCCTGTAGACCTATGGGCTTTTTTAAAAATTTAATTTTTGCTTGAATGCTTGCTTTTTTCCCCACTACTCACTGGCAACCTCAGCACTCAGCTGAGGGTGTCCTAAGTATGTGTAGATATCCTCTGACTTCTGAATTGCTCATATTTGTTATTATTGAGAGTCTTGGGTACAGTTTTTTTCTATCAATTTTGCCTGGGCAGCAGTCATTTGGCCTACTCTTCTTTATTGTTTAACTTTCAAGAGTTTTTTAACATGTGTAGGGTATACACAGGACCTCCTGCTTTTTGCTATAATATGAGAGGGCTAGACATCAGATCTTACTACTCAAGGAAAGGGGAGGTAAAACTGTTAAGAAACCATAAATTTAAAAAGAATAATTTCCACCACTTGTTTTGGGATTTGAATCAAGAACCTTCTTGTCCAGAGTTTACCTCTAGGCCCACCCACCCCTCCTTAAATTGATTTAAAACTCATCACATCTGGGAACTGAAGCCTTAGTGGCTGAGTGTTTAGTGTGCTCACATTCTGATCAGAAGGGTCCCGGTTATATTCCCGGGAATGGTGGATTTGTTTTCAAGTTGACAAGGCTCCAGGCTTCACCCAGCCTCTGAAAAATGGGTACCAGAGATTTTTTTTCTAGGAAGTAAAAGTGACCTGGCATGATACCAACTACATAACAAAAAAATGTGCCGTGGTTATGGAAAGATATGGTCACAGCATATTTCCCATATATCTAACAAGGTGTGGAGGGAACCTCCACTTTTACATTAGGGAATTGAACCAAGACCCACCTTACCTGGCTTATTCCCTTAGATCTTTGTTCTCCTAGCTAGGAGTCACAGACCAATTCCAGCCTAGGTGCTGGTGGGAATCTTGGTCTCCTTATAGAATTTACCTTACCCAATCACTACAAAGGGTGACAATCTAATCTGTAAATGATTTTGAAGGAAATTATAACATTTAAGAATTAATAAATAAATATAAAAACTGTGGTTTCCTTTCAGTGATAAAAAAATTATATAAATCAAGACACTAACAGTATCTTGGAAGTTAACAATAACAAAACTTACAGGATACAAGAATCAGGATCAAAACTTGAGAAGACAATTTTTCTGGAGCCAGCATAGGCAAACACCACCTTGAGAATGTGGTCTAGATTTTCATTGACATCAAAGTAGTTCTCCATCTCCCAAACATCATTCTGTGAACATGTATAACCTTGTTGATTAATATGGATTATGACTATGATGAAAATTTGACATCACCTTACACTGTGCACACTCAAAGGTTCACAATTTTCTTAACAGACACAATGAAGGATATCCTGAATGATGACTCCACGGTGTGTTCATTCATTCACTCATTTTCCTTTTGGACCAAAGACGGCACATCAGGTGGAAGTCATGGTTCTCCATGATTTGCTGCAAGTCCATATAAGCCTTGCCTTCCTTAGTAATTGTTCTGAGTAGAGTTTCTCTTGGTCTACTTTATTTTCTATTACTAGATGGTTTCCATATAAATGCCTAATGGGGAAATCTTTCTTCATTCATTCTCAGCACATGACCAATGTAATTCCAACACCTTCTTCTTATAATGCTCAATGTGCATTCTTGTTTCAATTCTTCTCTTATCAGCTCATTTGAAATGTATTCTTTACAGATTATGTTCAAGATCCTTCGTTAGTCATTTGTTTTCAAATTATTTTTAATTCCTATCAAGGTGCATTGGTTGTGCATAAATCTCAAGCTGCCTTTCATGTTCCACATTAAATTTTTAATTCCCATAACCTGGGAGTGATAGATCTATCTGCAGACTGTGTTTTCCAATAGGTATGCAGCCCAAGGTCTCCAGTATACCTTCTCTATCCATGATTTGGAGATCATAATATAAATAATCTAAGGTATGCTGATGATACAGTCTTAATCGCTAAGAGTGAAAATGAGTTACAAGAAATGTTGGACACTATAGTGAAAGAAAGCAAAAATAAATGACTCGGCCTTAATAGCAAAAAGACAGAGGTAATGGTAACAACAAAGAAAAAGACATCACCTAAGTGCAAAATAAAGACAAGTGGAACAATATTAAAACAAGTAAATGAATTTAAATATTTGGGAACTTTGTTAACCTCAGACGGAATATGTACAAAAGAGGTGAGATGCAAAATGGCTCAGGCAAAAGCAGCTTTCCAAAAAATTAGGAAGATACTATGCAAGCCATTTTTGACAATAGAAACTAGATAAAGAGTTCTTAAAAAATGTTACATAGAGCCAGTCTTAACATTTGGATGCGAAACATGAACAATAGGACAACAGACAAAAAAAACACTGGAGTCTGTAGAAATGTGGTTTTACAGAAGAATGTTGAGAGTACCATGGACAGATAAGAAGAGTAATGAAGATGTTCTGAGAGAGGTCAAAGCAAAAAGAGAGCTTATTTCCAATATTAGGAAGAAACAATCATAATTTTTTGGCCATGTAATGAGAAGAGAACAACTGGAATATATTGTAACAACTGGAAAAATTGAGGGACGAAGAGATAGAGGGAAGCAAAGAGAAAAAAATAACAGACAGCTTAAGAGAATGGCTTGGCAGAAGGTCAACAACAGAAATGATAAATAGCTGCCGAGATCGAAAGTTGTGGAGAGACATGATCACCTACGCTAGCAGGCCTGGTACTTGATGATGATGATCCATGATTTGGGTCCCTACCACCAGTGCCTATGAGGCCACTTAGATTCTTTCACCGACACAAACTCCTGGATGGCCAAAGCATTAAGTCCACGTCAGTTTCTGAATTTTTTAGCATAATTTTTACTGTTTGTAAAGTTTTTGCTGCTTATTTTTTTACAGTACAGGATAGCCAGTCCCATGCCCAGTCTTCCTTACGGTACAGGATAGCCAGTCCCATGCCCAGCCCTCCTTGTGGTACAGGATAGCCAGTCCCATGCCCAGCCCTCCTTGTGGTACAGGATAGCCAGTCCCTTGCCCAGACCTCCTTACGGTACAGGATAGCCAGTCCTATGCCCAGCCCTCCTTGTGGTACAGGATAGCCAGTCCCATGCCCAGCCCTCCTTACAGTACAGGATAACAAGTCCCATTCCCAGCCCTCATTACAGTACAGGATAGCCTGTCCCATATCCAGCCCTCCTTATAGTAGGATAACCGGTCCCATACCCAGCCCTCCTTACGGTACAGGATAACCAGTCCCATGCCCAGCCCTCCTTGTGGTACAGGATAGCCAGTCCCATGCCCAGCCCTCCTTGTGGTACAGGATAGCCAGTCCCATGCCCAGCCCTCCTTACGGTACAGGATAGCCAGTCCCATGCCCAGCCCTCCTTGTGGTACAGGATAGCCAGTCCCATGCCCAGCCCTCCTTACAGTGCAGGATAACAAGTCCCATGCCCAGCCCTCATTACAGTACAGGATAGCCTGTCCCATACCCAGCCCTCCTTACAGTACAGGATAACCAGTCCCATACCAAGCCCTCCTTACGGTACAGGATAACCAGTCCCATGCCCAGCCCTCCTTATGGTACAGGATAGCAGTCCCATGCCTAGCTCTCCTTACAGTACAGGATAACCAGTCCCATGCCCAGCCCTCATTACAGTACAGGATAGCCTGTCCCATACCCAGCCCTCCTTATGGTACAGGATAGCCTGTCCCATGCCCAGCCCTCCTTACAGTACAGGATAGCCAGTCCCATGTCCAGCCCTCCTTACAGTACAGGATAGCCAGTCCCATGCCCAGCCCTCCTTACAGTACAGGATAGCCTGTCCCATGCCCAGCCCTCCTTACAGTACAGGATAGCCAGTCCCATGTCCAGCCCTCCTTACAGTACAGGATAGCCAGTCCCATGCCCAGCCCTCCTTACAGTACAGGATAGCCAGTCCCATGCCCAGCCCTCCTTACAGTACAGGATAGCCAGCCCCATGCCCAGCCCTCCTTACAGTACAGGATAACCAGTCCCATGCCCAGCAACAGAAATAGAATCCTGTGGTCACTGACCAGGCAACTTAATGACTTAGACTTTGCTGATGACATAGCTCTCCTATCACATAATCATCAATAGATGCAAGATAAAATGAACATACTTGATGAGAGATCACAACAGCTGGGATTGAAAATAAATAGAGATAAAACCGAAATTGTGAGAATTAATGCATTTGGCAATAACCAAATAATAATAGGAGAAATACCTCTATCAGAGGGCCTTGGTAGCCAAGTTGGGAAAAACTGACTGGGTTACCAATGTTCAAACAACCTGTGTTCGATTCCTGCTGGAAGCTTGTGAGTTGTACTTGTGGTTGGAAAAACACACCAGCAGTCAACCCAGCCACTGGCAGAAATTGGCACCTGAGTAGTACTCTGGGAAAGTGAAGAATGCTGCCTCGCATCGTGAGTTTCGATGCTTGAAGTGACACTATCCAGAAGTCTCCAAACACTTCCTGATTGGCAGGTCAGGACATATGGATGAAAACTCACATGCTAAGATGCTGGATTCAAGTCTCGTACTTTACCTTTACAAGATTTACAATCTTACATATATCTTGGCAGTAACATGACAAAAAGGGAGAAACAGAGAACAATACCAAAATAAGGATATCAAAAGCAAGAGGAGCATTCATTGCACTGAGAAAAATTTGAAAATCCAAAGAAATAAGGTTAAATACAAAAATGAAAATTGTTAACTCCAATGTAATGTCACTCCTATTATATGGCTGTGAAATATGGAGAACAACAAAAATAACAATCATAAAGATAGTGACTATTTAATTAATAGATGCTTGTGCAGAATAAAAGGATGGAAATGGCAGGTCAAAATCACTAACATATAATTATGAAAAAGTACCAGTAAAATACCAGTGGATAAAGAGATACAGCAAAGATAATGGTGCTGGATAGGGCACACATTGCGGAAGCCAACTGAGAGTATTACACAACAGACCCTTTTTCGGAATCCCCAAGGATAAAGATAAAGAGGAAGACCAAAATATTCTTGGAGAAGACAGATGGAAGCAGAGAAGAAGATGATGGGAAAGACATTGAATGGTCTTAAAAGAATGGCAAGAAACAGAATGGCTTAGAAAGTGTTTGTTAAAGACCTATCCTCCACAGGGAGTTGAAAGGTAGAAGAAGAATTTTTTACTACCCTATTATAATTTAGGGATAATACCATTTTCTGCTTATTGTACATTGTTCTTTGTAGTTCTACTCATGGACCAGCATAATATTTAATATTTTATATCTGTGCTTATCTCCCTTTGAAACTCACAAGTTGGAATGCAGAAAAGTAATAGATAAATTCAGAGGTGTATGAGGCCATGAACCAAGTTAAAAAAAAAAAAGAAACAACAGGGAGAATCTAGTAGTGGGGTGTAATGTGCACTTCTACAAGGTAAGGTGCAACAATAGGTAGAAACTCGTGATGATAATTGAAACACTAATTTTTTATAAGAAAGAAAAGACAATCACATATGTGTGAGGAACGGTTAGAAAATAAATACATAATAATATTCATACCACATCTTGCTGTGGAAACTTGATTTCTATGTCAAATCCAGTGCTCTCATCAACTCCTTTTAACACTTGCTCCAAAGTTGGAAAAGGTTCTGTATTTTCTTCTTCCATATCTTCGTTGTTGATTGCTACAAAACAAAAGTGTGAATAAAAATACCTTAATAAATATACTGTAAATCTTAAACTTTAAAATTATAATAATTTTTTTTGTAATTGATTATATTTTTGATGAACAAAATGTATTACTCCTGTAAGGAATCAGTTTATGTTTTAATTTATAAAGCATTTATAAGACTAATGAACACAATGAGTGTTGATCATGTTATGAAGTTCATTATCAAATGATGTATAAATACAGCAAAACAAAGCTAGCAATTTTACCTAGAAAGTAAAACCTGTAGCTGCTAGTGCCTTGAGCATGCTCAGAAGAGCTTAAAGGCTAAGGAGGTGAACTCTAAACAAAAAGACAGTCTCATTGTCTTGTGAGTTAGATTTCTAGCCTAAGGCTAACAGAGATAATCTTACATGACCTCATGGAGGGAAATGGTAAACCACCATCACAATATTTCCTTGTATAATTATTTTGAATCATGACCATGTGAAGAAGAAAACTTGAAAATAATGTAATAAAATAATCAAATTAAATAATGTAATAACAATAAAAGGAAGCAGAGACAGAGGAGAACAATACACAAAAAAACCTCAGGGCAAATAATAATAATGAATATTATTATAGAGGGAAACTTCTGAGGCGATAATCAGCGAATCAATTCAGAGGAAGAGGTATGTTTACAGCACTCAGAAAAAGATGACATATAATCATCATCATCTTGTGCCATACTGATTGGCGTAGGTGATCATGTCCCTCCACAATCTTCTATTTACAGTGCATCGTATCAGTTCTGTTGTTGACTGTTTTCCATGCCATGACACCAAACTATCCAGTATTTTCTCTCTTTCTTTGTCGTCCGCGATCTCTCTTTCCTTTTATTTTGCCAGTTGTAACCAAGTATTCCAACTTTCCTCTTCTCATGATGTGCCCGAAAAATGTTGACTGCTTCTTTCTGATGTCGTTTAAGAGCTCCCTTTTTGTGTTGGCCTCTTTGAGAACTTCGTCATTGGTCTTTTTAGCTGTCCAGGGAACTTTCAACATTCTTCTAAGAAATCCCATCTCTGTGGCCTCTAATCGTCTTTTCATTTGTTTGTCTACTGTCCATGATTCGCTTCCATAGGTCAGAATTGGTTCTATGCTTTTTATTTCTGTGGTGCATCTCCCATCTGATGTTATTATTGTGCCAAAGTATTTGAAACATTGCACTTGTTTCAGATTTGTCTCGTTTATTTTTATGCTGCATGATGGTGGTAATTGTTTCTTCGATATAACCATTATTTCTGTTTTCTTACTGTTCAGACTGAGACCTTTCTTGTTGCTTTCTTTTACTATTATGTCTATCATTTCTTGTAGTTCGTGACATATAACATCAACATAAAAAAACAAAGAACAATATGTGGTCGAAGCAGGATCGAACCCATACTCAGTGGCACAGCGCCTTGTCACAAGAAGCCAAACACTAAGGAACACTGTCAACTCAGCTAACTAATTAATATTATACTAATTTTCAATATTAATAATATTATTATACTAATTAATAAGCTTTTAGTTAACTGAGTTGGCAGTATTCCCTAGCATTTGACTTCTCATGGCAGGGTGCCGTACCACTGAGTACAGGTTCGATCCTGCTTTTGACCATATATTGTTCTTTGTTTTCTTTTCTGTTGTTGATTATTTGTCATTGTTTCCAAGTGCTGTAAACATACTTCTTCTTCTGAAATTATTAGCAAAAAATACTTGACAGTCAAACAATTTTAGGTGGAAAAGATCAAAAGTAGAACATAATGAACACATGCAATAGGAATATGTGGAAGACATAATAACCTCCACCAGCAGATATAACACCTGATGATAGTAAAACAAATGAGCAAAACAAACATAGAATCACAAAAATAATGTAGTCTAATTTTCTCTACAAATTAACAAGAATATTCTGAGCTCACTTTATTGATTACTATTTCAACAATATCTTATCTGGTGTGTGAATTTACTAATGTGAAATTACATAAATTTACTAAACTTTTATTCTTACTGGATGTGATATGGGTCTACTTTTAAAATGATTTGTGTTCAGAATGTTAAATATTTCCCTCTACATATGAGGATCCATAAGCTCTGATCTCATTTTCCAAAAATTCATTGTGAAGTATTTTCTCATTCTTCATATCCCCTGTGAGCACACAGTCAATCCTATACAGATGTAGAATTGAGTACCCTCTTAAGGTGTATCCCATAAATATCCACTATTTATTTAATCTTCAGCTTTACTAGCCAACACTTGAATCAGATTAATGTATTTACAATTATCTTATTTCATGAAAGCATGTGTGGACTGTATGTGTTGTTTCAAAATACATTGGCTGTACGCAGCTGACTGATTAGAGTATCATTCCCTTGATGCTTGTTGTGGTTAACTTCTGACATACTGAAATTCTCATAATTAAGTGAGATAATATTTATTCTTCTTTTTATCATGATAGACTATCAATGATAAGTCATTTATTTTACTGCTGCACTTGGAGTGGAGTTCTCTATGCTTTTTTTTCAGGCTCTAGATAACAAGATCCCAAGGTTTGAATTTTGTCCAAGTTGGTGGAAATTTATCACTTTGAATACATGATTTCATCATGGCTTTTTACCTTCATAGGATAAGCCTGCTATCTCTATCTCTCTCTCTCTATCTCTACTGTCATAGACTTGATTAGGAGAATAACACAGAACAACAGGAATGGAAACCAGTGGCTACTGACCAAACAGCTTGATGATGTAAACTTTGCTGATGACAAAGCTCTCCTCTCAAATAATCATACAAATTTGCAAGATAAATCAAGCATACTTAACAGGAGGTAACTACAGTTGGGACTTAAAATAGATAGAGATAAGATCAAAATCCTGAGAATTAATGTGGTTGGCAATAAGCAGATAGCAATAGGAGAAATGTCTCCAAGATGTAGAATTATACACACGAAGCTATGGACTTTCATTGATGTATGCTTGAGTGAAATAAAAGGATAGAAATGGCAGGACAAAAATAACTTTAGAACTATGGGAAAGTATCAAACACTAGAGGACAAAGACATGCATCAAAGATAATGGTTCTGGATATGACATGCAACAATAAAGCTAAATGAGAGTATTACACAAGAGGCTTTTTAAGAATCCCAAAGATTCAAAGGAAAGCAATATATACTTGGTGAAGACACATGAAAGCAGAGATGAAGAAGATGAAAAAGATACAGAGTGATCTTAAGAGATAAAGGTAAAGGTAAAGTATGAGACTTGCAAGCAAGTTTTTACCCTGATGTGCTTGGTCACCTATCCAGAAGTCTTCTGGATAGTGTCGTTTCAAGCTTCGAAGCTCACGATGTGAGACGGTATTCTTCACCTTCCCAGAGTACTACCCTGGTACCCATTTCTGCCAGCAACTGGGTCGACCGCAGGGGTATTTTTTTTTCCAACCATGATTACAACTCACACTTCTTCCTGCGGGAATTGAACACTGATTGTCTGAACATCGGGTACTCCAGTCGGGCGGTTGTCCCAAATAGGCTACCAAGGTCCTCACTCTTAGGATAATGACACCAAACAGGAGGACCTAGAAAATGTATGTTGAAGACCTATGCTCCACAGGACATTGACAAGAAGAAGAAGATTTAAGCAATTGAACTAATTTAATTTATACTTACAACTTTTACAAATTATAATTGCTGCTAACAATATTACATACCAATGCCATGATCTCCAGATGAAAATAGTCTCATGGACTGTAACTGTGAAAGGGTCAGACTTTTTACAGGAATTTCAAACAATTCTGCCTGAACTTTATGTTTCTTTTTCTGAAATAAATATTTTTAAAATTAGTCCACTGGAAGCTTCAATTACACACTGACTTGCATTACAAACTTCTTTGCATTATTCTAATAACTTTTAGACATGAAAATATACCTTATAATTATTTTGTTGATGTACGATGTTGCATATTTTTTTATTTATTTACACTAGGTCATAAGCTACAACAAAGACATAAAATATGAACAATGTTACTCAAAGATCACCAGTTAATAGTGACTTAACTCTTTCCAGACTTTGGTGGACTTTAGGTTTTCTTTAGGTTTGTGCCATATCAATTTTCAATTTATAAAAATTCCATCACATGTCTTTTTCATTTTACAATTTCATACAATAATATAATTAAACGTGGTACATGTTATATATCACCAGAAAGGAAAATGGTTGAAGAAAATGAAAATTGTAATCTATTGATGATATCCAAAGGAAAAAATATATTTATTATAAATAATATACAAATATTCAAAGGCAGATCATTTTCAATTAAAAATATCACATTTCATGTACCTCTATTTTCCCTGACTTGAAGTGTGTTGCTATTCATTCTTCTCAAAATTTTACACAAACTAATCCAAAGTTCTTGAAAATGCACTTTACTTGATGCATTTATGTTCACAAATAATGAAATTAGACCCAAGAATTAGTAAACTACTAAGTAGTAGTGGGTGTGGCCACTATTTGTAAAAAATAAACACACATTTACATAGAATAGTCAGCCAATCTATTTCCATAACAAAGAAAAAACCATGTGATAATCGAAGGAAGTAATTATGAGCTGCTTCTAGATATTGAATACAAGTATTGGTGAATATTTATACATAATCGTTTCTTTACTTCAAAATATTCAACCGTACTCGGTCCATGGCGATGTGTAGGATTTGGTCCCTTAGTATCTTCATAAGTGGGGCTGATGTATTGGTTAGTGGTCCGGAGAAAGACAAGCTGATGAATTAGTGATTTGTGACCAAGCAAATTTGGAATCACTGCAGCAATAGAGATTGAACTGTTGGAAAGGATGAATCTACATCAATGATTAGAAAGTACACCCATCCTCTATCATCATTTTAGTAGAATTCAAGTAGAACCCAAATGGAGGTGAAGGCGCGCCTCCCAGCACCAGAGCTGGAAGTTGTCAGTGATTCATAACTGATGGCTTGCACCAGGATTGGTGAACCAGAACCATCCAGACCCTGCTCCACCTCTCTGCTGTGCCTCCAGTAACAGACTAACCTGTCTAGTCTGGCCAAGCGAGCAGGGATCGAAGAGGGAAGACAACCCAGTACTCAAAAAAGTTGTGCTGAAGTTGGATGTGTTGGGCCGAAAGGCGCAAATATCACAGTGTTACACTGCAAACTACAACACAACGCAAACACGTCCACTTAACGTCCTTTTAAGGGCGGATACGAAGAGGAAGTCTACAGTCTACGAATACTTTAGTCATCGGATGAACCCAAATGATCCTGCATAGCGTGCCATGTAGTAAGTTCTGTTAGCTGGTTAATCAGGGAAAGCATGACTAATGATTTGATGTGTTAAAATAGCAAAAACTCGTAAAAAAGAAAAAGAACATAACTGGTATATTCTATGGACAGGTAAATAGAGACTTAATTCATTTTCTAACATAAGCTTGCATTGAAAATTAGGAAAATGTTCCATTCTTTAATACTGTAAAGGTTTATTCATTTATTTTCAAAATAAAGTGTTTTGCAAAGATTTATTTTGAAAAAAAATAAAATCACTAAAGAAGTTAAATTAGAGAAATAACCAATCAACCACTAATATCTTGAGTAATAAAGAAAAGATGATGGTCATAGGTTGGACATGTGATGAGGAGAAATAATAACCGAATAACAAAGCAAGCCCTCATGTGGGAAACAACAGGTAAGAGGAAAAGAGGCAGACATAGACAGACACTGAGAAGAACATTGATCAGAGAGCCAAGAGCAACAGGAATCAGCTCACTCAGTGACATAGAGTTGCTTGCACTGAACAAAGACAAATTCCGAGATTTGATAAAAGATCTTTACAAGGATTGAAAATTGTTAGAATAAAAATTTAGATAAAAGAAATAGTATCTGGGTCTATGTTCAATGGGCCAGCTATAAATGTATTAAATAATGATTAGATAAGAAGCGATACAATAAATTTATAATAAAAATAATTTTGTGACAATAAAAAGAAATTTGAATACTAGTACACAATAAAAAGAAATTTAAATACTAGTACAAAATAAAAAGAAAGATGGAAGAGGAAATTACTTTAGAGTATTTGACTTTAACAGAAAAATCGTGGTATATCACAGGTTGCTTGTCTTTGCTTAGTAACACATCAAATTCAACAAAATCTGCACCCTGAAAAAAATAGAAAAAAAATAATTTAAACAAGTGATTTATCACCAAAATTTAAGCATATTTCACAATTATTCATATTTTAAAAAGCACTCTGTCATACCTGCACTAACATAAGCATATTTCACAATTATTCACATTTTAAAAAGCACTCTGTCATATCTATACTAGCATAATCATATTTATCCTGGAGCCACGATAGCTCAGTAGTTAGTGAACTGGACTACAAAGGACAAGAGGTAGGGTTTGATCCCAACTGATGGCTTCCAGTTCACCCAGCCTTTAATGGGTACCGGATTTTTTTTCCAGGAAAGTAAAGCGGCATGGGCGTAATACAGACCACATTACCCAAAAAATCATGTGCCGAGGGTCTGTAAAATTTATGGTCACTAACACCATATTCCCTATACGCCACTTGGCGTGATGACTTGGTATTTCACTTCTTTTTTTACTATAATCATATTCCACAATTACTCACATTTTAAAAATCACTGTCATATCTCTATCAATCTATCTATTGACCTTTTGAGCCAAAGCCGGCCCATGCATAGACCCAGATACTCCTTCTCTTATCTAAATTTTTATTCTAGCAGTTTTCAATGCTTGTAAAGATCTTTTATCAAAACTCGCCAAACTCTCTGTTCTGTGCAAGAAGCTCTATCTCATTGAGGGAGTCGATTCCAGCTGCTCTTGCCTCTCTCATCAATGTTCTTCTCAGTGTCTCTCTGGGTCGGCCTCTTTTCCTCTTACCTGTTGTTTCCCACATGAGAGCTTGCTTTCCTATTTGGTTATTATCTCTTCTCATCACATGTCCAACATATGACCGTCTTTTCTTGATTACTGAAGATATTAGTGGTTGATTGGTGATTTCTCTAATTTCCTCGTTTGTTTTGAATTTGTTCCATGCTATACCAAGTATTTTCCTTAAACATTTATTTTCAAATGCATTCAACTTTGTTTATGTCTCTTGTTGTTTTCCAGCTTTCACATGCATATGTAAGGGTTGATAGTACATTTGATTTGAATAGTCTAATTTTTGTGTTTGTGCTGATGAGTCTTGATTTCAACAACTTTTCATGGTTCCTGAAAGACATTGCTGCTTTAGCTATTCTGATTCTAATTTCTATACTTTGTATCCCCTTCTTGATCAATGTGACTTCCAAGATAAATAAAGTGATTGATCTCTTCCACTGGTTTGTTTTCCATGTATATTCTGTCGTCTGTTGGAATTAAGCTTTTCATGACCTTAGTCTTTTCATGATTGATCTCAAGCCCAATTTTGCTGGCTATTGATGATAGTTTATTTGTGTTTTCCTGCATCGTTTTTATCTGACTGCTGATGAGAACTATGTCATCAGCAAAGCCGAGGTCCCCCAAATGGTCTCCTTGTATCCATTCGACGCCTTTATTACCAGTGCAGCATTTCTTCATTATGAAGTCCATAACAACTCCAGATAACAAGGATGATAAAATACATCCATGTTTAAACCCAGTTTCTATTAGGAAACATTTGCTCAGTCCTTCCTCTGTTCAAACTGCACATGTGTAGTCATCATATCTGCACTAGCATACAAACAAGAACCTTTAAACTTGATAAAACTTGCTATTTACATGATACACATTGTTGATACTGACAACAGGAAACAGAAACCACATTATATAAACTTTAATATATTATATATATATTATTTAATATAATTATATTATATTAAATTCATATTATTATAAACAAATTTCTGTTTTTGGAACAACATATCTGAGCGTTAGGAAGTATTTATCTATTCTCTCTTTCTCTTTCTCTCCGCATTCTTCTTCTTGTTCTTCTATCCTTTCTCCTATGCCTTTGGCATCGAGGGGAGATGCAATCTGCGACTCTTTTCTCTTCTGTTGGCCTCTTCTGGTGTTATTCCTCCTAGTGACTCTAGTATTCCCTTTATCCATCTCTTTCTTGGTCTTCCTCTTACTCTGGCATTTTCGTAGCATTATGGTAGGTTCTTGTGTTTATGGCTCTTTTGAGTCATTGTTAATTCTTTTTGTCTCGTTATGTGGCCGAACCATTTTATATGTTGTTTCTTTATGTATTCGATGGCTGTACTCTCCGCATTGGAGAATATTTTTTCCATGCTATGTCTTTTCTCTTTTGTTGCCAGAACGAAGCTCCAGTTCTCTCCAGGTTTTCATTAGTGTCCCTACAATTTGTATTAAATATCATGTCCCCACATGACGGGGTCTGTTGACATGAACGACCTAGTATTGCAGTAACTATAGGCAGGACAAGATCCCCCCCAACAGAACCTGGACATTCAAGAAAGCTGTTGTGGCCCACCATGTTCACCATAAGGTCTAACACCTTGACCTCATGGCATTGAAAAGCAAGTCAATGTCACTGAACCAGGTTTAATGTTGAAATTTAGTCAAATCAGGGTGATACACTCCCGAAACAAGTATTCTAGAGTCTGGGCCTCCCTTCCATAGTGACATTCATTTGTGTGGGCTATTGCTAGGCATTGAAAGTGGCTCAGGAGTCTACAGTGGCCGATACTAAGACAGAAAATTGTGTTCTAGGCATGCTTTAGCAGCTAGTGGACCGTGTGCAGCTTGTCATTTTGATTCATCCTAACATTGTTTCTGTCATAGTTTTAATAGCTTTTAAAAGTTGGTATGCTGTATTTTAATACATCATCAAGCGTAGTTTCAGGGGTATTTATACCCCCTGATTTAGCAGCGAAAGAGTTAATAGGTCTAACAGGGAACACCTCAAGTTTCTGGCCTGTAAAACTGAACTATTTAGCTTTTGCACATTATGAAGCTGAACCACTTCCACGTGCACTACGTGCAAAGACAGCTGAAGATAAGTTGGTTAACACAAATATATTGGCACAATTCAGCATGACAAGCTTGTGCACCATACTAGGATGTGGTGAACCATTCATCTCCTGATCAGGTGTTCAAGTTTGGTAGCAATGTCAGTCTGCAGAAGTTACAAATCTGCTTATGTTGAAGTAATTGTGTCATATAAGATGATACTGATAAATGGATGCAGTGGAAGTTGGTCTTGTCTTTCTTTCTTCTAGCCAGAACATTCATATATCAGAGGCTGTTTTATAATGAACTAAAAAAAACGGGCAGAAAATCATATAGTGGGTAAATAAAAGGTCAAGACCACTTTAAAGATATCACTTATTTGGTTTTAGGGAAAATTTGCTGATAATTACCCAATCTGGTGGTGCAAGACTGCTATGGGCACTGCAAGTTTTAAGAGAAAAGAAGAATAAATACCACTGTCAAGAAGTGATTGCTTCACATGTCAAACACTAACTCAGCATTATCTTTCCTCTCAAACTCTAACTCAACATTATTTTTCTTCTCAAACTTTAACTCAGCATTATCTTTCTTCTCAAACTCTAACCCAGTATTATTTTTCTTCTCAATCTCTAACTCAACATTATCTTTCTTCTCAAACTCTAACTCAACATTATTTTTCTTCTCAAACTTTAACTCAGCATTATCTTTCTTCTCAAACTCTAACCCAGCATTATCTTTCTTCTGAAACTCTAACCCAGCATTATCTTTCTTTTCAAACTCTAACTCAACATTATCTTTCTTCTCAAACTCTAACTCAACATTATCCATTATCTTTCTTCTGAAACTCTAACCCATCATTATCTTTCTTCTCAAACTCTAACTCAGCATTATCTTTCTTCTCAAACTCTAACTCAACATTATTTTTCTTCTCAAACTCTAACTCATCATTATCTTTCTTCTCAAACTCTAACTCAACATTATCTTTCTTCTCAAACTCTAACTCAACATTATCTTTCTTCTCAAACTCTAACTCATCATTATCTTTCTTCTCAAACTCTAACCCAGCATTATCTTTTTTTTACCTCTCAAACTCTAACTCAGCATTATCTTTCCTCTCAAACTCTAACTCAGCATTATCTTTCTTCTCAAACTCTAACTCAACATTATCTTTCTTCTCAAACTCTAACTCAACATTATCCATTATCTTTCTTCTGAAACTCTAACCCAGCATTATCTTTCTTCTGAAACTCTAACCCAGCATTATCTTTCTTTTCAAACTCTAACTCAACATTATCTTTCTTCTCAAACTCTAACTCAACATTATCCATTATCTTTCTTCTCAAACTCTAACCCAGCATTATCATTCTTCTCAAACTCTAACTCAGCATTATCTTTCTTCTCAAACTCTAACTCAACATTATCTTTCTTCTCAAACTCTAACTCATCATTATCTTTCTTCTCAAACTCTAACCCAGCATTATCTTTTTTTACCTCTCAAACTCTAACTCAGCATTATCTTTCCTCTCAAACTCTAACTCAGCATTATCTTTCTTCTCAAACTCTATAACTTAACATTATCTTTCTTCTCAAACTCTAACTCAACATTATCCATTATCTTTCTTCTGAAACTCTAATCCAGCATTATCTTTCTTCTGAAACTCTAACCCATCATTATCTTTCTTTTCAAACTCTAGCTCAACATTATCTTTCTTCTCAAACTCTAATCCAACATTATCCATTACAGTCGAACCTGGTCTTAGGACCACCTGTTTAAAGCGTTTCCCTGGTTATAGGACCGGGTCTACAATTTCCCCGAGTTTTTTACTATATGCTAACACTGATTACGGCGCTCACCGTATGACGCGACCAGAGACCAGGCTAATTAACCGCCGCCAATGTTATTTATCCCGTTTACGACGACCAGCCAGTCCTTCGTCTCGCTGGGAGCTATAAACGATCGACACAGGTGTCTACAGGTGTTGATGTTTTCCCGTATTTAGTGAGTCCCAGATTACAGTGGGACGTGTTACGTTTATCAGTCAATACTGGTGCAGACACAGATCTATGATTCGTGAAGTGACATCACTTCGCGGTTCCGTCTAGACCAGAGTAGACCATTGCGTGGCCCGTATAAATTACAGGAATTAACTAAAGAATTAGTCATTGCCCGCTTAGAGTGTATTCATGTACATGTACAGTATCTCAGTGAATTATTTTTGTGGATTTTAAAAGTGTTACACACAATATAGGAAATGGCCAGTGTCAAAAGTGTAAAACCAAAAGCATTAACGCTGGAAGAACGAATATCAGTGATTCGACAAAATCAGCAAGGTAAAAGTTCGCGATTATTGGCAGAACAGTTTGGAGTGGGAAAGACACAGATTTTACGTACGTTAAAGAGAAAAGCCGAGTATATGAATGACTTTGAAAATAATGCACCAAGTATGAAAAGAAGGAATAGCAGGAAAACGGGAAATGAAGACATAAATACACTTTGTTGGAAATGGTGTCAATCAGCACTTGCACGAAAAATTCCGTTATCTGGGCCGATGATCAAAGAACGAGCTTTACAGTTTGCAAAAGAATTGGAAAACTCAGTCTTTAAAGCATCGAACGGCTGGTTAGAGGCCTTCATTAAAAGACACAAGCTTGTGTTTGGTAAGCAATGTGGCGAAATCGGTGATTCAGATATGAGTGCTGCGGCTGACTGGACTTCTAAATTATCCGAGATATGCTATGGTTACGCTGCTCAAGACATTTTTAATTTAGATGAAACCGGGTTATTTTTCAAAGCGACTACGGACAAAACATTTTTTGTCAAAGGAGAAAAATGCGCTGGGGGTAAAAAAAGCAAAGAGCGAATAACAGTGATGCTATGCACTAACATGTTGGGGGAACGAGAACCGGCTTTAGTGATTGGGAAAGCAGCTAACCCTAGGATTTTTAAAAACATCAACATAAACACACTGCCAGTGATTTACAGAAACAACAAAAAGGCATGGATGACTGCAGCTATATTTGAAGATTGGCTGAAAAGTTTTGACCGTAAGATGCAGAAAAAAAAGCGCCACATTATTTTATTTGTTGACAACGCTACCTGTCATCCCAAGATCGAACTACAGAATGTTAAGCTGCAGTTTCTGCCACCCAACACAACTGCATTAGTTCAACCCCTAGACCAGGGTGTCATTCAGACATTTAAATTAAAGTTTAGACAAAAACAGCTTCTACATCTTATCACAGTCATGGAATCAAACAAGGATGCTTCCGGAACCGAACTCATGAAACAGGTCAATTTACTGGATGTAGTCTACTGGATTGCTGCAGCATGGAAAGAAGTGGACAACTCAACCATCCTTAAGTGTTTCTGTAAAGCAGGTTTTCATTGTCCTGCTGAAACACACGCATATTCTCTGACGCACATGGAATCTGCATCAAAGACCGACGTGCAAATTGTTTCTACTGCAATTTCTACTGCTTTGGATAACCTTTCAAAAGAATTGTTTGGATACCAATTGACAGACATCTCCATGATTGATTCAGGGCTCCAAACTTGCAACACAATAGAAACAAACTGGGATCTTCCTGCCACTGCAATTTTAGCTGCTGAGGATGTAAATAGTGAATCAGACAACGAACAAGATTCTACTGACATTGAGAAAACATACACTATCGCAGATGCACATAATGCTTTGGAGCTTCTGCGCACCTATTCAATAACAAACGGGAGATCTGACATACTAGACGTTATCATGGACTTGAGAGAAAAATTGAACTTATCGTTTATTTCATCTGTCAAACAACAGACTACCATATTGGATTTTTTTTCAAGTCAAAAGTGATACATGTACAGTATAAGTGGAATCTGTGTATGTGTGTTTTATTTTTGTGTGTTTAACTATCGTGTTTTATGAAAAGTGTCCAACCAGTGGCTATTGTAGACCGACATGTGCACTATGTTCTACTCATGGATTACGCTGATTTGCAGGTTAGTTTTCATAGTGCTTAGGATAAAAATTTTTTTATCGCTCTATTTATTATGTGAAACCTGTGAGGCAGGACCACCTGTCCTATGGGACCAGTTTTTGAAAGTCCCGTGAATGGTCGCCTTAGACAGGTTCGACTGTATCTTTCTTCTCAAACTCTAACTCAGCATTATCTTTCTTCTCAAACTCTAACTCAGCATTATCTTTCTTCTCAAACTCTAACTCAACATTATCTTTCTTCTCAAACTCTAACTCATCATTATCTTTCTTCTCAAACTCTAACCCAGCATTATCTTTTTTTACCTCTCAAACTCTAACCCAGCATTATCTTTTTTTACCTCTCAAACTCTAACTCAACATTATCTTTCTTCTCAAACTCTAACTCAACATTATCCATTATCTTTCTTCTGAAACTCTAACCCATCATTATCTTTCTTCTCAAACTCTAACTCAGCATTATCTTTCTTCTCAAACTCTAACTCAACATTATTTTTCTTCTCAAACTCTAACTCATCATTATCTTTCTTCTCAAACTCTAACTCATCATTATCTTTCTTCTCAAACTCTAACTCAACATTATCTTTCTTCTCAAACTCTAACTCATCATTATCTTTCTTCTCAAACTCTAACCCAGCATTATCTTTTTTTTTACCTCTCAAACTCTAACTCAGCATTATCTTTCCTCTCAAACTCTAACTCAGCATTATCTTTCTTCTCAAACTCTAACTCAACATTATCTTTCTTCTCAAACTCTAACTCAACATTATCCATTATCTTTCTTCTGAAACTCTAACCCAGCATTATCTTTCTTCTGAAACTCTAACCCAGCATTATCTTTCTTTTCAAACTCTAACTCAACATTATCTTTCTTCTCAAACTCTAACTCAACATTATCCATTATCTTTCTTCTCAAACTCTAACCCAGCATTATCTTTCTTCTCAAACTCTAACTCAGCATTATCTTTCTTCTCAAACTCTAACTCAACATTATCTTTCTTCTCAAACTCTAACTCATCATTATCTTTCTTCTCAAACTCTAACCCAGCATTATCTTTTTTTACTTCTCAAACTCTAACTCAGCATTATCTTTCCTCTCAAACTCTAACTCAGCATTATCTTTCTTCTCAAACTCTAACTCAACATTATCTTTCTTCTCAAACTCTAACTCAACATTATCCATTATCTTTCTTCTGAAACTCTAATCCAGCATTATCTTTCTTCTGAAACTCTAACCCATCATTATCTTTCTTTTCAAACTCTAACTCAACATTATCTTTCTTCTCAAACTCTAATCCAACATTATCCATTATCTTTCTTCTCAAACTCTAACTCAGCATTATCTTTCTTCTCAAACTCTAACTCAGCATTATCTTTCTTCTCAAACTTTAACTCAACATTATCTTTCTTCTCAAACTCTAACTCATCATTATCTTTCTTCTCAAACTCTAACCCAGCATTATCTTTTTTTACCTCTCAAACTCTAACCCAGCATTATCTTTTTTTACCTCTCAAACTCTAACTCAGCATTATCTTTTTTACCTCTCAAACTCTAACCCAGCATTATCTTTTTTTACCTCTCAAACTTTAACCCAGCATTATCTTTTTTTACCTCTCAAACTCTAACCCAGCATTATCTTTTTTTACCTCTCAAACTCTAACCCAGCATTATCTTTTTTTACCTCTCAAACTCTAACCCAGCATTATCTTTTTTTTACCTCTCAAACTCTAACCCAGCATTATCTTTTTTTACCTCTCAAACTGTAACCCAGCATTATCTTTTTTTACCTCTCAAACTCTAACCCAGCATTATCTTTTTTTACCTCTCAAACTCTAACCCAGCATTATCTTTTTTTACCTCTCAAACTCTAACTCAGCATTATCTTTCTTGAGTTGATGTATCAATATATAAAATAAACATACAATGGTATTGAGCAGCTAGACTAACAGAAAGACAAGACACACAACAACATTTCAGCAAAAGTCTTCTTCAGGTATATCAAACAAACTATACACATTAGAACACAAAAATCCAACTCTGAAAACAACAACACAGCATCAACAGTAAGCTCCATATAAATTTAATACTTTTGGTATATTTGATGTCTTTGCTTATCTCCTTGATGTACCAACACATTCAGGCTATCACTACAGCAGAAACTTTGGCATTTGCTCAACAACCATCTCTGTACCCACTCTAACACAAGGTGACAAATAATGTCTAAAACCTTTACAATGCTAACAGATGAACAACACACTACAGCAGAAAGAAATACCAGTAGTGAGAAAAAGAAAATGTATATCTACTCTCTATACTACATACAAGTTCAGGTTTAATGAGATTTTAAAGATAACAGTGGAAAGAAAATGGTGGTCAGCTCTACTTACATGTCTACCAGCAGCTAGAAATGAACCCACTGTGTTCTCCTTTACTGCATTGACTCTGAAATAAAGTATTGCAATACTGCAAAAAAAGAGATACATCTAGATGACATGGACATATGACTAATATGTAATCTATACTGGGAGCAAACAACAATAATAAAATATAACAAATAGAACTCTACACCCATTGATATAAAAAGAAGAGTATGACAGGGAGGCATCTTATCACCAAGCTTGTTCAATCTATACACTGAGCAAATCTTTAAAAACATCATATAGATGCCACGCCTACAAATTAATGGAAAGATAAACAATAACCTAAGATATGCTGACGATACTGTGCTACTAGCAGAAAATCCTAAAGATCTACAACAATTACTTAATGAAATAAACATGACAAGCAAAAAATATGGACTGGATATGAATATCAAAAAGACTAAAACTATTATCATAAACAAAGAAAATACTCAAAACCCACAAGTGGATATCAAAATTGAAGGAACAGACCTGGAGACATTTCAGAACTACAACTACCTTGGACATACTATAACCAGTGATGGAAAATGTACAACTGAAATAAACAAAAGAATAGGAATGGCAAAAAGTAATTTTAATGTCATGAAGAACATACTAACATCAAAACAAATAACACCAGGGCTAAAACTAAGAATAGCAAAATATTACATCTTCTCAATATTCCTATATGGTGCAGAAACATGGACATTAGACAAGAAAACAGAACAGAGAATTGAAGCCTTTGAAATGTGGATATATAGAAGAATAGGTAGAATTGGATGGAAGGAAAATAGACGATGAAGTCTTAAAACAACTAAAAATGAAAGGAGAACTACTAAACACAATTAGAACAAAACAAATGTGATTTTTAGGACATGTTAAAAGACACAACATCCTACTAAACGTAATCCTGGTGAGAAAATACAAGGTAAAAGAGGCAGAGGCAGACCAAGACTAACATGGATGAGTAACATCAAAAGATGGACAAATCAGCCTATGACAACCTGCACCATCAAAGCAAGAGACAGAGCAGAATGGTGCTCCATGGTAGCCAACCTTCGTTGTGGAGATGGCACTCGATGATGATGATGATGAATACTGCAAAAATAATGCAAAAAAGTAATGCATTTTAAACAATTATTTTATAATGTACACAATTAAATGAAAAGATGATTAGGTGCCACAGAGATGGGATTTCTCACAAGAATGTTGAAAATTCCCTGGACAGCTAAAAAGATGAATGAGGAAATTCTCATCAAAGAGACCAACACAAAAAGGGAGCTCCTAAGAAACATCAGAAAGAAATAATCACATTTTTCGGGCACATCATAAGAAGAGGAAAGTTGGCATACTTGGTTACAGTTGGCAAATACAGGGAAAGAGAGATCACAGATGACAACGAGCGAAAATACTAGTTAGTTTGGTGTCATGGCATGGAAAATAGTCAACAACAGAATTGATATGATGCACTGTGGATAGAAGATTGTGGAAGGACATGATCGTCTACGCCAACCGGTTTGACACATGATAATGATGGTTCACAATGAATTATGCTTATATTAACATTAACATGTAATTTCTTGTCATGTTAAAAACAATCTCTGCATTAAAAATTAACTGCAATGACTCCAACATTTTCTTTCCCCTGTCTTGATAGAGAGTTTCAACAAATTGATGAACACCTAGAGACCAAAAGTATTCAGCAAACGAACAAAACCAAAATTATTCAACTCCTATTTGACACGAGTGGTAACATACAGATGTGAAATCCAGACTTTAAATAGGAAATTAACTGAAAACAGATGCCTACGTAGAATCACAAACATACACTGGAAAGAATACATTTCAAACAAACTAAAATGAGACAAATTTAAACAAGGATACATATTATAATAAGAAGTATTGAAAATATGTCGACCATGTGCTGAGAATGAATGAAGAAAGACTTCCCCATCAGACATTCATTTGGAAACCATCTGGTAAAAAAAAACAAGGCAGATCTAGAGAATTCCTACTCAGAACAGTTACAAGGGAAAGTTCAATCTTGGGATTAAGAAACAACCATGACCTACAAGAACGAGCAGCAAATTGTCAAACCTGGAGAACTATGACTATGACACCCTATGTGTTGTCTTCAGCCTGTGAGGTAAATGAATGAATGTCTTGTTAGTGGAGAGAATCACAGTAAAGCATTGGTTAGTGAACTGGCCAGATTAGGATAAGAATTTGGGTTTGATTTTGATCGACTGCTTCTAGGTTCACCCAGCTTTAAATGGGTATCATATTTTCTGAGAAAGAAAACTGGCACTGGCATAGTGCTGTCTACATCACCCAAATATGCGCTGATGGTAAAAAAAAATATGGGCACTAACAGGATATTTTCTATACACCACGACACATGATGGGGTTCTTTATTCTTTCTTTATATCTTAATAGTAGGAGCAGAAGGGCAGAGATCCATAGGCTTCAGGATCAATAATCAATCAACCACCCAACCAACTAACCATCTTAATAATACAAACTGAGAAACTTATTATATGCCAATCTAATGATGTATAGAGAGCCGCGATAGCTCAGTGGTTAGTGAACTGGACTACAAAGGACAAGAGGTAGGGTTCGATCCCAACCGACGGCTTCCGGGTTCACCCAGCCTTTAATGGGTACTGGATTTTTTTCTAGGAAAGTAAAGCGGCATGGGCGTAATACCAACCACATTACCCTAAAAATCATGTGGCGAAGGTCTGTAAAATTCATGGTCACTAACACCATATTCCCTATACGCCACTTGGCTTGACGGGGGGCTCTTTACTTTTTTTTTTTACTCATGATGTATGCCAGTCTCATGATGTATGCCAATTCAAGTTTTTTTTAAATAATTTCAGCCAATTTTCAAGAAGGGAACAGACAAAATAAATACAATGCTGCGGTAAAGATCGTAGCAGGGAACAAGTAGTAAGGGTATAATATACATTTCTACAAAGAATGGTGAGTTTTATACAAAAAAAGGACAATACAAAATTAATTACATTTCAGCCTACATGCGGCCTTCTTCAGAGACAGGGACAACACAGAGAGAAACAGACAAGGAAATGAAGATATACTCTACTGCACATTTCCAATTTTCAAGAAATTTGTTTTTATTTGGTTTTTTTTAAATTTGACCAGGGGAAATCTTCGGCTGCCTGCAAAAATCTCTTCCCAACTGTTAGCGAGACATAAAACAAACTCTAACCCTGAGACAACAGTGAAAGTATGGGGAACTTACAGAGAGAACTTACCAAAAGTTGGGGAACTTACTGGGAAATTATTGGCAATGAATGGACTGGATGTGTCAATGGAGCTAAAGCGTAATGCAGGAATGTAATGCAGGAACATACCGCAAACAACAAATGTGTTGGACGTTTCGATGACAGGTCAATGGATAAAGTATGTGTCAGATTTTACCTGCGTGCAGGTAAAATTCTAAATCCTAACTATTTGTCACTTGTGAATCTTCATTAGGATCGATTTTGTTTTTGCTATACAGAGGATACTTCTAAAAATATTGTATGTTGAAGATATTCTGTTTTTAGTGTTTTATGTGTTCTAATAGTGTAGAAAATGAATACTTATGCCATTTACATCTGCAGTAACACTTGGGATTAAAAAAACTTCTACCCAGGTGGGATTTCACTTTGGGAATATTAATTTTGACCTTCCTAAGTGTTATTGTTCTATATTTATGTAAAAATAAGTGTCCAAATAAATATCATTTTTTGCAAATTCATCATCATCAAGTACCGGGCCTGCTGGTGTAGGTGATCATGTCTCTCCACAACTTTCGATCTCGCTAGCTATTTATCATTTCTGTTGTTGACCTTCTGCCAAGCCATTCTCTTAAGCTGTCTGGTATCTTTTCTCTTTGCTTCCCTCTATTTCTTCGTCCCTCAATTTTTCCACTTATTACAATATATTCCAGTTGTTCTCTTCTCATTACATGGCCAAAAAGTGGTGATTGTTTCTTCCTAATATTGGGAATTAGCTCTCTTTTTGCTTTGACCTCTCTCAGAACATCTTCATTACTCTTCTTAGCTGTCCATTGTACTCTCAACATTCTTCTGTAAAACCACATTTCTACAGACTCCAGTGATTTTCTTGTCTGTTGTCCTATTGTCCATGATTCGCATCCATATGTTAAGACTGGCTCTATGTTAACATTTAAGAACTCTTTTTCTTGTTTCTATTGTCAAAGATGGATTGCATAGTATCTTCCTCATTTTTTGGAAATTACACACGTAATATTTTTACTACAGTATCGTAACTGGTAGAATTACAGATAAGT
This sequence comes from Megaustenia siamemsis, assembly GCA_032433765.1. Classification (NCBI taxonomy): domain Eukaryota; kingdom Metazoa; phylum Mollusca; class Gastropoda; order Stylommatophora; family Ariophantidae; genus Megaustenia; species Megaustenia siamemsis. Next base: position 36,632,233 of record JAVIAB010000059.1, on the reverse strand, counting down.
ATTGTAGTCTAGGGTTAAAGTATTAGTAATAACATAATTTTAAATCGATAGTCGTAATCTAAGGTTAAAGATAACTCTTTTTTTCTGTTAAAAACTGAAACAATCATTTAAAAAATTTAATAATGTTTGATTATTTGTTTATTTTTGTTTTATGGAAGGCCCTGTATCACTGCAAACGAATTAAAATCCATAATTGCTCAACCGCCCGTGCCAGCGGAATTATCCAAATTAATAGCTCATCTCCCAAACAAAGAAAGGTAACTGTAGTCCCCATCTTAGCAGTCTCAGCACACGCCAAAAGACATTAGGCGAAACCGCGCAGAAAGTGAACACAGCCAACTGTTCCCTGTCATAAGATATCATCATTCATCGTAAACAATTGGAATATCGAAACATGATCAAAACAGATGAGACACACAGCTCACGGTGTGCACAAAGCACTTAACTCAGTAGCTACTGCAACAAGCCGGACTTTGAATATGAGGAAACTGCAACAAAAAACACTTTTCATGCATAGCCTGCAATTGTTCGCGCTGTCTATCCACCATATACCGAAAGTTCACATCCTCTTGAAAATGATGATCGTCATATTTTTTTAAAATGTATAGCGCTTGATGATGTTAGGCCATCGTTGTTGACTCCAATTCCTAACATATAGACACACAGTTAGTCGTCAGATTATCCCCGTCGCACATCAAACAACTGACCGTAAGATTAGCGTACGGCCGGTCTAGAGTCTAGGGATATATGATGAACCATTCATAATATGTTTTGTTTTACCTATCTTTTGAGATTCAGGTTTGTTGGGACAGGATTGTTAATGGCTATAGCCTGCCTTAATATTTCTTTGTCGTCATTCTTTTGTGCTTGTAAAGTTATGGTCTGTACAATTTTTTATGTTGTCTCCCAATAAATTCAACCTATTTTTTTTTAACTAGTTATTGCGTCCTAAATAATTTTGTTTTCTAAATATGTTGATCATGATTTGTGTTAGAAGTTTTGTGTTTTGGCTGAGGAATTTTGATTTCTACAACTTTCCAAGGCTTCTGAAAGATATTGCTGCTTTAGCTATTCTGATTCTAATTTCTTGACTTGTATCCCCTTCCTGATCAATGTGACTTCCAAGATAGTTAAAGTGATCGATCTCTTCTACTGGTTTGTTTTCCATGTATATTTTGTCATATGTTGGAATTAAGCTTTTCATGACTTTAGTCTTTTCATGATTGATCTCAAGCTCAATTTAAAAATTAAAAAATATTGGCCAAGATAAAATATTACAAATTAACTATAAGAATTTAAAGGAAAAAATGAGTGTTGCAAGGGGAACAGTTAACAATAAACACAACAGGTCTTAAAGAATATTGATATTTTAAAATAATCAAGAAACATACATACATTAGTACAATAGCATAGTCTTTTTATGGTGCATATGTTTGAGTCTGATCCAATAAAGAAAAAAAAATCCAACAAAAAAAAAACAACAATCAGAAGTCACTGAGAGTAGTAATTAGGAAGGTACAGAGGTGGTGGGGGAGATGTTTGCCCACAGCAAAGTGTCAAATTCTAATAATTTGTATTTTGAGGTGGTAATTTTTACACATTCTGTATCAGGTCTACGTTTCATTAACAACATCGTTTTTACGATAGCGGCTTGTTAAACCTCTGATCAACGGTTCTATACCAAGCCGGAGAAAAATAATTCCTCCATTTTGGAAACAACCGGAAGCGAAAAAAAAAAAAAAAAAAAATTGACAGTATTCATAGAGATTCTTTGTGGAAAATTCTGAAGCAATATGGTTTACCATCAAAAATCATAAATATTATCAAAGACATGTATGATGGTTACACATGTGCAGTTCGAACAGAGGAAGGACTGAGCGAATGTTTCCCAATAGAAACTGGGGTTAAACAAGGATGTATTTTATCGCCCTTGTTATTTGGAATTGTTATGGACTTCATAATGAAGAAATGCTGCACTGGTAATAAAGGCATCGAATGGATACAAGGAGACCATTTGGAGGACCTCGACTTTGCTGATGACATAGTTCTCATCAGCAGTCAGATAAAAACGATGCAGGAAAACACAAATGAACTATCATCAATAGCCAGCAAAATTGGGCTTGAGGTCAATCATGAAAAGACTAAAGTCATGAAAAGTTTAATTCCAACAAGTGACAAAATATACATGGAAAACAAACCAGTAGAAGAGATCGATCACTTTATCTATCTTGGAAGTCACATTGATCGAGAAGGGGATACGAGCAAAGAAATTAGAATCAGACTGGCTAAAGCAGCAATGTCTTTCAGAAGCCTTGAAAAGTTGTGGAAATCAAAACTCATTAGCACAAACACAAAACTTAGGCTATTCAAATCAAATGTACTATCAACCCTTACGTATGCGTGTGAAAGCTGGAAAACAACAAGAGATATAGAAACAAAGTTGAACGCATTCGAAAATAAATGTCTAAGGAAAATACTTGGTATAGAATGGAACGAATTCAAAACAAACGAGGAAATTAGAGAAATCGCCAATCAACCACTAATATCTTCAGTAATAAAGAAAAGACGATGGTCATACGTTGGACATGTGATGAGAAGAGATAATAATCGAATAGCAAAGCAAGCCCTCATATGGGAAACAACAGGTAAAAGAAAAAGAGGAAGACCCAGGGAGACACTGAGAAGAACATTGATGAGAGAGGCAAGAGCAGCAGGATTCGGCTCCCTCAATGAGATAGAACTGCTTGCACAGAACAGAGACAGATGGCGAGATTTGATAAAATATCTTTAAAAGAAAACTGCTAGAACAAAAATTCATATAGGAGAAGGTGTATCTTGGTCTACGCCCTATGGGCCGGTTACGGCTCGAAAGGTCAATAGATAGATAGATAGAATTTTTACGACGGTCTTGTATTATCTATCTATCTATCTATCTATTGTCCTTTCGAGTCGAAGACGGCACATAGGGCAGAACCACAATCTCAAAAACAGAAACCTTGCGTACCAAAATGGCACATATTGCAGAGATCACTGCTCTAAAATCTATGGCGCTGTTTCCATAACAATACTTTTTACAATGACAGCTTGTCAAGCCATCTATTAATCTCCTTAGTCATCCCTTACGACATGCCTGGAAGGTCACAGTGTCACTATTCTTTACCTCCTTCATAATGAGGCCCCGGTAACACACGGGAATCTTGTATTATGGCTTAAGTGTTTTAAAACGTCATCATTGCTCTTTTTCATTATCCAAGGTATCTTAAGGATTTTTCTGTAGCATTTTATCATGAAACAAAGCCCATAAATAAATAATTAAAAATATATCCATCTTTATTTACTGTGAATATGATGCACCCATTCCTCTATGACCAAGAAACAAAGCCCATAAATAAATAATTAAAAATATATCCATCTTTATTTACTGTGAATATGATGCACCCATTCCTCTATGACCAATGTCCAAGGATTTCTCTCCAACCTCCTTCCACTTCCAGTGAGACTGATAACTTGTGTCCATACTAAACCTCAGTCCTGGAATGGGTTTTGCTATCAAGTACTCAACTGGGGAATAAGACAGCAATGATCAGCAATCATCAATGATAAAAAATACAGGATTAACTTCTAAACTCCAACATAATGTACAAATCTTTATATCATCATCATCAAGTACCGGGCCTGCTAGTGTAGGTGATCATGTCTCTCCACAACTTTCAATCATGACAGTTATTTATCATTTCTGTTGTTGACCTTTTGCCAAGCCATTCTCTTAAGCTGTCTGGTATCTTTTCTCTTTGCTTCCCTCTATCTCTTCGTCCCTCAATTTTCCCAGTTGCTACAATATATTCCAGCTGTTCTCTTCTCATTACATTGCCAAAAAATGATGATTGTTTCTTCCTAATATTGGAAATTATTATTTATGGAAATTATTGGTTTTGCTTTGGCCTCTTTCAGAACGTTTTCATGACTCTTCTTTTTATACTGTCACAAATAGTGATCAGGCTGTATTGTATCTTATTGTGTTCCTAAATTCCTGCAGAAATGGCAGAAAAATGAGACAGAACATGAATAATTTACCTATGTTAACATGATCCCTTATCTAAGGCCTGAGGAAGAAACTGTATCTCTGGCTACTGGCTGTTTGGAGATAAGCACAGACACAAAATATATTAAAAAAATATATTAAATATTGTGCTAGGCCACAAGTAGAACTGCTGAAAACATATAAAATAAACATAAAATTATATGAAGCAGCAAATCCTATAGTTTTAGCTACAGCTGTCCAATATATATATATATATATATATACTGATAGTTTCCATTGACTGTGGAATTGATAAGAGATGATTTAAGATTAATCTTTATCTCCTTCCTTCAAACTGCAGCTCTGATGAAGCCTAGAATTGCTGTAAATTATTTAATCATTGCACTAAAAATTACAAAGTTAAAAAGTACGATTTTTATCAGACTTGAGGCAAAAATTGGAATAGAAGAGTATTTCCATCTGCTACTACTTTTGTTGTCTCATGCCCTGGTAACATCAAAACTGTTGTGAATAATATTAAATTATCTTCTTCTTCTTTTCCCTTATATCTCTAAAGGAATAAGGGAAGATGCATACTTCTATCTCACACTTCCTCTGTAGCCTCAACTAATGTCATGTGTTGCTGTTGTAGAGTTTCATTGATGTTGTCACAGATTGGTTTAGGGTTTGGTTCTCTTTTATCAATAGACAAATGTTGCATAAGTCTCCATGCTTTACTTCCTTCACTTTACAATGAGTCTGCATTCAACTCTGTTTATCTCATGCAAAGGAAGCACAAAAATTGAATATGCTTTTGCTGTCTTGACAAACATGTTGGTAGAAAGCAATCATGGTATGTCAGTAGTTTGGTAAAATATTAGTGTCTTATGCTGGATGCTGCTTTGCTGAACAGCTTCTCTCATGGCTGAATTTGCCAATATTTGACAGACAGATCCATCCGCAGAATGAACAAGATGTATTTGCGGTGCCTGAACTCATCTGCTTTCTCTTCAGCTTTTTGTCTTCTGAATTTGATATTAGTACTGCCTCAAAAGTTGCTGTGAGATTTTTTATTTTTGTTCTTCATCTGCAGCCAGATTTACCCAGTTTCTTTCACTGAATTTTCTTTGAACTTTTGCTACGCAGCTGTGTGTTTACACAAGGAGAAATACGGTAATCAGATGCGGTAATCAGATGTGGTAATCATTTCCTGGATTAGATTCAAATTATGGCCTGAAATCCTGGAGGTATTACTATGTCTATTCACATGTTGGCCGTCTGTCCAGCTCATATATTCAGCTGCCTCTTAGCGTCATTCGCTGCCTCTCCCATTTTACAAATATTTGTTTTGTGTCTCGCCGACAGCCAAAGACTTGTCTTCCCTCATAAGAAAAAAAAAGAAACTAAACCAATTTCTTGAAAATTGGCCAAATTTATTTTTTTAAAAACAGTCCTATTTTTACGAAAGCATCATACTTTTTACGGAATGCATGTTGGCGTTTGATCCAGCATCAAAGGAAACAAATCCAACACTCGAGGGTCACCAGGAGTAATAATTAAAAATGTGTAGGGAAGAGAGAAATGTTTGCCTGGTAAACTGTCAAATTGAAAAAAATATGTATTTTGAGGTTGTCATTTTATCAAATGGTATCGTAAACCAGGGTTAAAAGAAAAAGTGTACAAAAATGGCATGCCACAGCGTATTAAACTACTTGGTAAGGAATATATTAGAAGACATAGGTGTGATGAGGTTCTCTCTTTACTCTTATTCTTATGTAAACAATATGGCCTAAGAGAGTGTTGACCACATAATCCAAATGTGCCAACGTAAAAAAAATATGGGCACTAACACCATATTCCTTATAAGCCACATTTGAGGTGAGACTGGGTTCTTTTCTAGACCTTTCTAACTTACCCATAACTTCCCCAATAGGTTTGTGGTTGCATCCAATAATCGGATATTTCCTGCTATGTTGTGATTCTTTTGTTTTGAATGGTAAAAGATGTGAAGATCCTACGAATCTAGGTGCTCTGTTTGACTCACACACAAAAAAATCAAGCTGAAAACCCTATAAAAAATATAAACAATGAAAATGAAATTATGCCCAACAATCAGTTTTAAAATTCATTAACAAAATCTAATTAGTGAACAGTTTAAAAATTCATCCCAATTTGTAAAATGTGATAATGTTTACAAATTCATTCTATGTTCAAAGTAATAAATAATATAGAACACCCATCAACTAATAGAGAAACAATTTAAAAACCAGTATCAAAATGTATTGATAAATTGAATTAAACAAAGTGTGTTTGTCGCTGAAGAGTAACCAGATAACTGAACACATTTTTTTAATTTTCCCCATCTATAAATTAACTTAAAATTAATTTGTATAAAAAGTCAAAAATTAAATTTTTTATAATCATCTTGTGCCATCTCTGCATCAAAGGTTCACTACAATGGATCATCATTTCTCTATAGTTCTTGTTTTGATGTTACATTCTGTCACAGATTATCTGGTCCATCTTTTGATGTTACATTTTGTCACAGATTATCTGGTCCATCTTTTGATGTTACATTCTGTCGCAGATTATCTGGTCCATCTTTTGATATTACATTCTGTCACAGATTATCTGATCCATCTTTTGATGTTGTCAGATCATTTTAGTTTTATTTCCACCTCTACCTCATTTACCTTGTATTTCCTCTTCAAGGTGACTTGCAATAGATTATTGTGTCTCTTACATTTCACAACTGTTTGTCGCTGATGCTTTAGTAAATCTGCTCAGTTCTGTTTTTCCAGAAATATAAGATGCATATGCATCTACTATTAGACTTTCAGTCAGTTAAAAGAAGTTATAATTAAAAACTTAAAAACTTAAGCGGTTAAAATAGAATATTGCACCCCAGAAAATCATAATTTGCCAATCGTTTATCTTGATGTTACACACATTATTCTGCTAAAATGTCACTCATACATCAATATTTAATCATGCTAAAAAATTGTAATGTTTTGTGTGTGGTGTCACGAATTGAAACCACTTTAATGAAATATCAATTTTAAAAATGAATTTGTCTTCATGCAAACAATTTATTTACAATTTAATGTCTTAAAGCACTTTAAATTACAAACCTGCTGTTGTGGATCTGACATCTGTGAGCGAAATACAACATAGTCATCTTTGTTGTACAACATTCCTGCAGGTCCCTGTAATTCTGGCGTGCATTCTTCATGACTCAAATTCTGAATTTTTTTTAAAGGAAAAGTAACAACGGTAAAACAACTGTGCATTCTATTAAATAGCTAGAAATTTAAAAAAATAAAAATAATTTTTCAAGAAAATTAATAAAGAGTATATTTTTAAGAGTATATATTTCAATGAGGAGCAGCGATAGCTCAGTGGTTAGTGAATTAGACCACAAAGGACAAGAGGTCTAGTTCGATCCTGATCAATGGCTTCTGAGTTTACCCAGCCTTAAATGGGTGCTAGATTTTTTTTTCTCAGAAAGTAAATCAGCATGGGCATAGTATCGACCACATTACTCCAAAAATAATGTACCGAAAGCCTGTAAAAATCATGGTCACTAACACCATATTCCCTATACGCTACTTGGCATGACGGGGTTCTTTACTTATTTTACATACTATACCTTTCAAAGGAAAACAACTCAGGCAATTTAAAATTGGAAATATCAGAAAAGAAGGCAACTTGAGTAAAATACTGCAGGTTATTACTAAATAGTAATTAAAAAAAAGTAAGTAAATAGTAATTTTTAAAAAGTAAGTAAATGGCAATAAAAAAGGTAGGTAAATGTTACCTCCATGCATAGCCAGGTGCATGGGGGAAATGCTGTTTAGGGACTATATTTTTTCCATGAACACAGCACATTTTTGAGTGATGTGGTTGATGTTATGCAGTAGATGGTAATAAGCGCAGTATAAAATTCTCATTGCGCCATTGAAATTATTCATCAAAGTGTGATGCAAAAAAAATTCTTTAAAAAAAGTAGCTATTTGTTATAAATTGCAGGACAATTTCGAAAAAGTTCTTTTGTTTTTATTGATATTCCTAATGATTGTGTCTCTTCCTCATCCACTCTAAAAATGTGTGTTAAATGGATGTAGTTATAACCGTGTTCTGAATGTTCTTGGTATATGACACGACACCGCACATTCAAGAATCAACAAAATTTGCGTGTTAAAATCAGTCCTCATTTATTATATTACATATATATATAGATGCTATCAGGCTGTCCTTCCTAGCGTCTCTGTTCTGTAGATACTTGTTCGATCTAATAAGTCTTGGCCGCTGAAGTACTTCGACTACCGTCGGTGTTGTACCTCAACTATTCGTATAGTGGATATTCTATCTGTCTCTCTATATCTAGTTCTCTTTCGTCGGTGTCTTCTGTATCTAACGTTCTCCAATGGCTATCTCGATGTGTATCTCTAGTTCTACGTCTCTTCTCTAAGTTGAAGTTCTTCTGTGACTATCTCAATTCCTATCGGTCGCTAGTGCGTGGCTATCTCTGTGTGTTCCTAGTCGAGATGTAAAAATGGAAGTCTGTCTCCTCAAGTCTGCCCTCTAACTTTTATACGGTTTTTTGACTGACCGTGAACCTTTTTTCCCGCCAACTATTCTTTATCCAGATAAAAGTGACATTTGGCTCTACTTCTTTCTGCATTCTAAGTGACCTTCCCTCACCATCTGTCACTCTGTGTGACTAGCCTCTTAGTTCGTGCATTCCACATTCCTTACCGACAGCTAAAGTAAGTTTACGACCAGTGGTCAGTCATGGTGGTCGTGACTAGCGTTTAGTTTCTAGTTCTACATTCCTCACCGACAGCTAAAAGTAAGTTTACGACCAGTGGTCATTCCCCAGCCATCTGGCACCTTTAGCTTATGTCAGTCAGTGCGGTTAGTCATCCCTATGCTAAATTTTTCTAGTCCTGTTTAGTCCTCACTTAATTATGATCTAAATATGTATGTGCTATCATTCACGGTTACATAGTTGCCTTGTATCATGGTATATAGATGACTACGATACCTATAAAATTTACTTCAGTTATTGCTCAATAAAACTGACTTTAGTATCATCATCAAGCGCCTGCTGGCGTAGGTGATCATGTCAATCCACAATTTTCAATCTCGACAGTTCTTTATCATTTCTGTTGTTGACCTTCTGCCAAACCATTCTCTTAAGCTGTCTGGTAATATTTCTCTTTGTTTCCCTCTATCTCTTCGTCCCTCAATTTTTTCCAGTTGTTACAATATATTTTAGCTGTTCCCTTCTCATTACATGGCCAAAAAATTATTATTGTTTCTTCTTAATATTGGAAATTAGCTCTCTTTTTGCTTTGGCCTCTTTCAGAATGTTTTCATTACTCTTCCTTTCTGTCCATGGTATTCTCAACATTTTTCTATATATCCACAATTTAACAGCCTCCAGTGATTTTCTTATCTGTTGTCCTATTGTCCATGATTCACACCCACATGTTAAGACTGGCTCTACATAACATTTAAGAATTCTTTTCTAGTTTCTATTGTCAAAAATGGATTGTACAGTATCTTCCTCATTTTTAGGAAAGCTCATTTTGCCTGAGCCATTCTGCATCTCACCTCTGTTGTACTGCTACCATCTGAGGTTAACAATGTTTCCAGATATATAAATTCATTTACCTGCTTTAATATTGTTCCACTTGACTTTAGTATATTGCTTAATAAAACTGATTTTAGCATGACATTTTTGTGCACCACACTGCCTTCTCACTTCAAATCTTATTCATTTGGCCAAATTATTCTATTTAGTCTGTTTATAGATTCAGTGAAAGCAGATGGAGTTTGAAATTGATAAGTTCTACCTCACTGATTCTGATGCTAGCAGTCAGCAAAGAATCACTGACCATGTTCATTCTATGATCTATCTGGTATTTTGGACCCATTTTCTCAACTAATTTCTCAGCTGTTGAAAATATGCACCGCATAATATACAAGAGATATGCACAAATATAAAATAATTAATAAAATAAATATAATGTAGGTCGCAAGTAAAAGAAAAAAAAAAAAATATATATATATATATATATATATATATATATGTATCTATTGACCTTTCAAGCCGTAGCCGGCCCATAGGGCTTAGACCAAGATACTCCTTCTCTTATCTGAATTTTTGTTCTAGCAGTTTTCAATTCTTTTAAAGATATTTTATCAAATCTCGCAATTTGTCTCTGTTCTGTGCAAGCAGCTCTATCTCATTGAGGGAGCCGATTCCTGCTGCTTATGCCATATATATATATATATATATATATATATATATATATATATATATATATATATATATATATATATATATATATATACATATACATATATATATATATATATATATATATATATATTGTACAAAAAATTATGACGGTGGTTTTCTGTTGCCTTCCATCGGTTTATTTATGGTTGGCTCCACTGGCCTTTGATTAAAAAGTCTCACCCCCAAAGCAATGTGGTTGTTTTATTTCAGGGTACCCTCCCTTAGCCTTTTACACTCCCGAGCATACCAGGTTATACTGTCTACTGCATACAGTAGCAGGTATAATTACCTGACCTGAAGCAGCTTTCCAAAAATTAGGAAGATAGTGTGAAATCAATTTTTGTCAATAGAAACTAGAAAAAGAGTTCTTAATTGTTATGTAGAGCCAGTCTTAACATATGGATGTGAATCATGGACAATAGGACAACAAACAAGAAAATCACTGGAGGCTGTAGAAATGTGATTTTACAGAAGAATTTTAAGAATACCATGGACAGATAAGAAGAGTAATGAAAACATTCTGAAAGAGGCCAAAGCAAAAAGAGAGCTGATTTCCAATATTAGAAAGAAACAATCATCATTCTTTGGCCATGTAATGAGAAAAAGGAACAGGTGAAATAAAATGTGACAAGTAGGAAAATTGTGGGATGAAGAGATGGAGAGAAACAAAAAGAAAAGAGACCAGACAGCTTAAGAAGGCTTGGAAGAAGGTCAACAACAGAAATGATAAATAACTGTCCCGATTGAAAGTGTGGAGAGACATGATCACCTATGCCAGCAGGCTTGGTACTTGATGATGATGATGATTATATATATATATATATATATATATATATATATATATATATATATATATATATATATATATATATATATATATATATACACACAAGAATAACATGTGATCTGTTCTGAAAATCTGACATAACAAAAAGGATTACACAAATATACAAAAAACTTGCTACTTACACATACTAAAACATCATCTACTAAACAAGGATTTGGACCATCTCTGGAGTCATCATCTGATCCGTTCAATGGAGAACCACCCTGTCATGACAATTTTAGCAAATGTAAAATTGCTGACAAATAAAATCAATCAATTTAAGAAATAATAATTCAACAACATCAGAAAGAAAATATTACAGATTTCAAACAGTATCCTCAGTACAATGAGAACAGACTCAAAGCTTTGGTAAAACTTCCGTAACCCCATGTTATGAGACCTATATGTGAGTCATGTTTTGTACGAGACTGCAGTAAAAATTACTACCACTTAATTGTTACATTTGGAGTTTGAAAAATAAGATTTTCTTTGAACTTTAGGTACACAGATGTATGTTTACCCAAGCAGAGATACGGGAATTGAATGCTGTAATCACTTCCTGGCTTATGTTTGATTTATGGCCTGAAATTTGACCCCATCATGCTGTGACTACCAGAGGTTTATCCGTTAATCTAGTCATAATATTTAGCTCCCTCTTAGCAATATTCGCTGGCTATCCTGTGTTACAAAGGTTTTTTTGAAGTCTCGCTGACAGATGAAGAAATTTCCCCTGTCATAAAAAAAAGAGGGGAAAAAAAACTATTTTCTTGAAAATTAGCAAAATAAAAAAAAAAGCTCCTTTTGTATAAGATCATAGTACTCTTTGCAGTACGCACGTTTGTGTCTGACCCAACATCAAAAGGAAAAAATGCAACACTCAGGGGTCACCAAAAGTAGTAATTAGGAAGGGGGGAAATGTTTACCCACTGCAAATTGTCAAATTTCAAGAATTTGTATTTTGAGGTGGTTATTTTTACGACGGTCTCATAATCTAGGATTAAATTTTAAAAGGCTTTAACTAAATCTATTAAGAAGATGAGAACAATAATTTGGAAAAATAAAAACAATTTAAAATGTCTGGCAATTTTGTTAGGGTGTTTCACAATTAATGATACTTATATCTTTAAAAGAGTTAAAAGGGTTTTCTCTAAGGTATAAGGGGAATATGGTGTTAGTACCTATATTTTTCAATGACCAACAACACTGTTTATGTTTGAAGTGGTCATTTTCATGCCAGTCACCCCATTTGTTTGTATTGTCCCTGTTTCCTGAGTAAGGCTGCATAAAGTAAAGGTAAAGTATGAGACTTGAACCGGCGTCTTTAGCTCACAAGTTTTCACTCATATGTGCTCGGCTGCCTATCCAGAAGTGTTCAGAGACTTCTGGATAGTGTCGCTTCAAGCGTCGAAACTCACGATGCAAGGTGAAATTCCTCACCTTCCCATAATACTACCCTGGTACCCATTTCTGCCAGTGGCTGGGTCGACCACGGGTGTATTTTTTTCTTTCCAACTATGAGTACAACTCAAGTCGGATGGTTTTCCCAACTAGGCTACCGAGCCCCCCACCCCCCAAGTGCCTCATTTGCACCATCATGACCTAAACCGTCCCATCTAAAAAGCTTGCCACAATCAGTTGTGGCTGATATGGGTGATTTGATCATGTTTTTCCGCAAATTTCTACCTCTACAGTTGTTTAGGAGATCTGTGCTAATTAACTCTTTACAAACTATTTTCTTAAACCGCCTTGCACATTTTCTTTCAATTTTTCCCTCAATTTTTTTTCTCTCAATTTTTCCAGTTGTCAAGATATATTATAGCTGGTCCCTTCTCATTGCATGACCAAAAATTATTATTGTGTTCCCCTGATGTTGGAAACAAGCATTCTCTTTTGCTTTAGCTTAATATAGAATGTTCTCATTCTTCTTTTTCAGCTGAATATATTATTTTCAATATTCTTATGTAAAAATACATTTTTGTGGCCTCCAACAATTTTCTTCTCTGTTGTTGAATTGTCCAGGATTCTCTTCCATATAAAGACATGCTCCACATAACACTAAATACATTTTTTTTTTAAGCAATTTCTATCAGATTAGATAATTTACCTGCTACTGTATGCTGTAGATAGTAATACCTGCTTCTGCCATCAGGAGAGCAAAAGGCTAAGGGAGTGCATCCTAAAATAAAACAAACCCATGACTTGTGGGTTAGGCTTTTTTAGACAAATGCGCCAAATGAAGGCAAAAGAAAACCACATTTATAAATTTACCTGTATAATCACATGCTACCACAACTTTAGAAAATACAAATACAATGAGGATTCCAATGACCACCCATTTCTTGTAGGGAGCCTCATGTGCTATGAGCTATATCCACCTATTAGCTACATACTGTAAACAAACTAAAAACTAAAAAAATTAAAGTAAGGATTAAAAACCTGAGAGCTGTAGTCCATAGCGATACATTTAATGCTGTAGGTCTGCTCCCTGTGTTTGGCTTTCCACATATATATGGGATTACTATGCAGTCTAATCTGAACTTCACATTGATTTATCAGCCAACCTTTGCCAACATGTGATGATCCGTCTGCAGATAATGTATGCATCAATACTTCAGACACTTAAAAAAGGACTGAGGTAAGCTCAAATAACTAACCAAAAAAAATGTTTACATAAATTAAACTGCTTCTTCTTCTACTTTCAGTTTCCTATGCTCAGCAAATAGTACAAACAGGATGAATTATGTCATAAACTAGGATGAAGGTCATCTTGAGTGAGTGTCCCGTCTATCTATCTATCGATTGACCTTTCGAGTCGTAGCTGGCCCTTAGGGCATAGACCCAGATACTTTTTCTCTTAACAACAATTTTTATTCCAGCAGTTTTCAATCCCTGCAAAGATCTTTTATCAAATCTCGCCATTTGTCTCTGTTCTGTGCAAGCAACTCTATCTCATTGAGGGAGCTGATTCCTGCTACTCTTGCTTCTCTGATCAATGTTCTTCTCAGTGTCTCACTGGGTCGGCCTCTCTTCCTATTACCTGTTGTTTCCCACATGAGGGCTTGCTTTGTTATTGGGTTATTATCTCTCCTCATCACATGTCCAACATATAACCATCGTCTTTTCTTGATTATTAAAGATATTAGTGGTTGATTGGTGATTTCTTTAATTTCATCATTTGTTTTGAATTCATTCCACACTATACCAGGTATTTTCCTTAGACATTTATTTTTGAATGCGTTAAACTTTGTTTCTATGTCTCTTGTTTTCCAGCTCTCACATGCATACATAAGGGTTGATAGTACATTTGATTTGAATAGTCTAAGTTTTGTGTTTGTGCTGATGAGTTTTGATTTCCCCAACTTTTCATGGCTTCTGAAAGACATTGTCATTTTAGCTATTCTGATTCTAATTTCTTTACTTGTATGCCCTTCCCGATTAATGTGACTTCCAGGATAGATAAAATAATCAATCTCTTCCACTGGTTTGTTTTCCATGTATATTCTGTCATGTGTTGGAACTAAGCTTTTGTGTATCCCATCATTTATATTTTTGATTCATCATCATCATCAAAGAGTGCCATATCCACAATGAAGGTTTGCTACCATTCTGCTCTGTCTCTTGCATTGATGGTGCAGGTTGTCATAGACTGACTTGTCCATCCTTTGATGTTACTCATCCATGTTAGTCTTGGTCTGCCTCTGCCTCTTTTACCTTGTATTTTCCCCTCCAAGATTACTTTCAGTAGGCTGTTGTGTCTTTTAACATGGCCCAAAAAATCACATTTGTCTTGTATGAATTGTATTTAGTAGTTCTCATTTCATTTTTAGTTGTTTTAAGACTTCATCGTTTGTTTTCTTTTCTTTTTTCCCCCAGGGGAAAAAGACAAAGAGGAAGATCAAGGAATTCTTGGAGAAGACAGATAGGAGTGGATAATGAAATGATGAGGAAGACATGGAATGATCTTAAAAGAATGGCAAGAAACAGAACAACTTGTAAAGTGTTTGTTGAAGACCTATGCTGCACAGGGAGCTGAACAGTAGAAGAAGTTAAGATAAATATTTTAAAACATATATTTTGATAACTTTGATTTCAAGTATAATTTAATATAAGGGTGTCCCATCATTTATATTAAATTATACTTGAAATCAAAGTTTCCAATAAAATTTAATGATTTAACACCTGACTTCTATCATGCCTCTTCATCTTTTCCAGAAACTTTTGATTTGTTTATTAGAACTGCCTTACTTGATTTTTCATACTATCCATGATAAAAATATATATATATATATATATATATAGTCTTGAATTTATTTTGTCTATGATTATAATTTTAGAAGCAGTGATCTCTGCAATATGTGCCATTTTGGCACGCAAGTATTCTGTTATTGAGATTGTGGTTTTGCCCTATGTGCCGTCTTCGGCTCGAAAGGACAATAGATAGATAGATAGATGATTATAATTAATATTTTTTTATATAATTATTTTCAAACCATATTAATTGCCATTGTTAATATGTTCTATATAAACTCTTGGAGTCCTTGTTAATGTTCAGCTTGCAAATATACCATGTCACATGCATATCTCATATTGTTTATTATTTTTCTAATGATGCTTAATAGTGACATTGATATTGCCTAATTAAATGTTATATAAGTAAAAGTAAAGAGCCCCATCACGCCAAGTGATGTATAGGGAATATGGTGTTAATGACCATAATTTTTATAGACCTTCGGCACATGATTTTTGGGGTAATGTGGTCGATATTATATTTACTTTCCCAGACAAAAATCTGGTACCCATTTAAGGGTGGGTGAACCTGGAAGCCGTCGATCAGGACCAAACCCAACCCGTCGATCAGGATCGAACCCAACCTCTTGTCATTTGTAGTTGAGTTCACCAACCACTGAGCTATTGCAGCTTCCAGATGTTAAATGGAGTATGTATAAATACGATAAAAACTCCTTCCTATTTTTTAATTTCTTGCAAGCAACTTTTTCAAGCACAAACTTTCATTTTCATATCAGCATTTATTGCTATCTTATACTCAATTAATCTTTCAAGCTGGACTTTAAACTGTGAGGGAAATTGGGTCTTGATCAGCTCTGTTGCTTGCTGATCCTAGTGCAAACAGGCAGCTCTGAGTCACTGACCACTCAGTTGCTGGTGGGTATCTTGGCCCACATTTTTTCTTATAATTGTTTGAAATAATATTTTGAAAAAATCTGTCTACATCGGTTAAAATGATATATGAATAAAATATTTATTTTTTAAAATATATACAAATTCAATGGTTAGATCTTTTTCCAGTCAGACTCAAGTTCTGCTAGTGTTTTCTTCTTTAATAAATTGCATGCTCACAGTAAAAATATCCTCATATAACTTCTGTTATGATTAATAATTAAGATGAACATTATCAAGCAACCTGTTGGCTTAGTTGATCATGTCTCTCCACAACTTTCTATGTAAACAGTTATTTATAATTTCAGTTGTTGACTTTCAAACAAACCATTCTTTGAAACTATCTTTTCTCTGTTTTCCTCTATCTCTTCTACCCTTATTTTTTTTCAGTTGTCACAATATATTCCAGCTGTCCCTTTTTTTGTTCTATGACCAGAAAATTATGCTTTTCATCTACATGACTCATATAATAGTGAACTTTTTATGTTCTTTGCATTTTAAAACTGTCATATTATATAATTTTCTGTTGAAGATAACAGTCTGTAATAAAAGAAAATTTTGTGCTCTTCAATTATAGCAGCGGTCATCAAACTTTTTCAGTTAACGTAGCCTTAACTATTAACCACAAATCATTGTGGCAGCATCTTATATCAATATATATAAAATATATATTTAATATATAAATAAATATATATATATATATAAATATATTTTAACTGCATATCTAACGTGTTATATTGATTGCTTATGTTTCATAGATTATACCAAAGCATTTGACAAAGTAAAGCACCAAGAAATAATCAACATTTTAGAAAGCATAAACATAGACAGCAAAGATCTAAGAATAATAAAGAACATGTACTGGCAACAAACAGCGACCATAATAACTGGAAACCAATTGGGAATGTTTCAACAAATAAAACAGGGTGTTAGACAAGGTTGTGTGCTGTCACGAGATTTGTTTAATATTTATAGTGAGATTATTTTAAGATCCATAAGGGGCATGCCTGAAATAACAATTGGAGGTCATAATATAAATAATCTAAGGTATGCTGATGATACAGTATTAATCACTAAGAGTGAAAATGAGTTACAAGAAATGTTGGACATTACAGTGAAAGAAAGCAAAAATAAAGAACTCAGCCTTAATAGCAAAAAAGACAAAAGTAATGGTAACAACAAAGAAAAAGAAATCACCTCAGTGCAAAATAAAGACAAGTGGAGCAATATTAAAACAGGTATATGAATTTAAATATTTGGGAACTTTGTTAACCTCAGACGGAATATGTGCAAAAGATGTGAGATGCAGAATGGCTCAGGCAAAAGCAGCTTTCCAAAAAATGAGGAAGATACTATGCAATCCATTTTGACAATAGAAACAAGAAAAAGAGTTCACAAATGTTATGTAGAGCCAGTCTTAACATATGGATGTGAATCATGGACAATAGGACAACAGACACGAAAATCACTGGAGTCTGTAGAAATGTGGTTTTACAGAAGAATTTTGAGAATACGATGAACAGCTAAGAAAAGTAATGAAAAAGTTATGAAAGAGGTCAAAGCAAAAAGAGAGCTAATTTCCAATATTAGGAAGAAACAATCATCATTTTTTGGTCATGTAATGAGAAGAGAACAACTGGAATATATTGTAACAACTGGAAAAATTGAGGGACGAAGAGATAGAGGGAAGCAAAGAGAGAAAATACCAGACAGCTTAAGAGAATGACTTGGCAGATGGTCAACAACAGAAATGATAAAGAACTGTCGAGATCGAAAGTTGTGGAGAGACATGATCACCTACGCCAGTAGGCCCGGAACTCGATGATGATGATCGATGGCAGAGGTAGGTAAATAAAATCATGTTTTAGGTATAAATTAAATAGATCAGTGTCATTTTTGTATTGAAATAAAATCATAACTTACATCGTGATATTTTTAACCTGTAACAAAGTCAATGGAAGAGTGAGCTTGCTTCATCCTCATCAGATCTTCATATCTGGGTATGAGTTTGGAAATTGCAATTCTAATCTTTTTCTCAGTACCCAAATGTGATCTGTATTTGGTTTTGACTGCTGTCAATGCCAAAAATCCAGTCTCACATAAGTAGGTAGTCGTAAAAGGAATTAAAACTCGTAGGCCTGCTTCTGGGTATTCTTGTTTTACAAAGCTCCATTGAAAAGAAGGAAAGAGAGATCTCGGGCGACATAGAGATATAATATTAGACAGCTTAACATTGTGATACAACAGTGACGAAGTTGATGAGTTGTACCATGGAAAGAGAGATCTCGGGCGACATAGAGACATAATATTAGACAGCTTAACATTGTGGTACAACAGTGACGAAGTTGATGAGTTGTACCATGGAAAGAGGTTTCTGGAGAAACATCACATATGACAGGTATGGCACTTTATGATGATGATAATGTTCTTGGAGCCCCTAGCAGGTGCATGTGGAGCACCTGGGCTCCACAGAGCACAGTTTGATGACCACTGAGCATAGAATTTACTACTCGGGAGAATTACAGTTTTCTACCCTTTGACTAAAATAATACTGGTTTATAATGATTAATCTTTTCTTACCATATTTTCCAAATATGCTTCTGGTAGTATCAAGTTAGAATCACAGTCTGAAAGATTCACATATTGATTATTTTATGAGAACAATCAATATAAATAACAATTCCAATAATTTTGTGTAGACATCTGTATCATTACTTTTTATGTTTGTTATTTGTGATTATTTAGAATAGGTTTGATCTTGATCCTTCTCGTGCAGTTAGACATCGCATGGGCTTGTAGTGTTTTTTGTGCCCATCTCTATTCTGGACAAGATGTTTGATCTTATCTAATGAGTTTATGCTTGCCAACTTTGCTTCTCTTATAAATGTTCTTTTTGGTGTCTCTCTGTTATCTCTGTATCCTGATGTTTCCCATAGAAGAGCTTGTTTTGGAATTCTCTTGTTGTCTCTTCTCAGCCCAAGTCTGACTTATGTCCATCTGTTTTCCTAATTGTAGATGAGCTCGTTGGTTGCATGGACATTTCAGAATAGGTTTACTGTCTACATTTTTTTGGACCAACATCTGCTCTGGGGTTGACCCAGCCACTAAAATGGGTATTTGAGATTTTTTTGGGAAGTAAAGGAAACCTGATGTCATAACAACCACATCACCCAAATATGTGCCACGTTAAAGGAAAAATATTTGCACTGACAGCATTTTCTTTACCCACCTAGCAAGGCACGTAGAGATACTTTCCTTTTGTTATTTCGACAATAACGAAATACAACTCATTTTTTTTTTTACAAATATTGGCAAAATTGTGATTCTTGTATTCTGTCATTTTAAAAATTGTTTCTTTGCAAATATCATCATCATCATCAAGTACCGTGCCTACTAGCGTAGATAATCATGTCTCTCCACAATTTTTGATCTCGGCAGCTATTTATCATTTCTGTTGTTGACTTTCTGCCAAGCCATTCTCTTAAGCTGTCTGTTGTTTTTTTCTCTTTGCTTCCCTCTATCTCTTCGTCCCTCAATTTTTCCAGTTGTTACAATATATTCCAGTTGTTCTCTTCTCACTACATGGCCAAAAAATGCTGATTGTCTCTTCCTAATATTGGAAATTAGTAATTTGCAAATATAGTAGGATTAATTCGTTCACCAAATAATTTTTCTAAAGTGTTGTTAGTATCACTTCAAGGTTTTCCTAAAAGTATGACAGACTGTTAAAACAGTTTTACACTTCACTTTTTAAAATAAAAACAGAGATGTTTTATACTATTTTAACAAATCTACTTTCCCATCATTTTTTGGGCAGCTTATCTATGAGTTTCTAAAGTCAAAGTCATTAGTGCACTTATAAGACTGAATAGAAGGTCAGGATTTCTGCTACTAATCTTTTTTTCCAACAAACACAATGGTCACCCAGTTTCTGAAAATGGTGACCCTGAGATATTTTCTGGCAACCAAGGTACAGTTTTGAGTTGTGCTGTACATCTTTTTTTTAAACAACTGTGCTGACAGTGATGAAAGATTATGGGAACTAATACCATATTTCCCCATATGCCACCAACATTTAGGTACTGTTTCCTTGATAATACTTCCTTCACAATGTTTGTGCAATGTATACAAGCATTGTCATCCAACAAAATCAGACTATGTGAATGCATGTTAGGTCTCTTATTCTTGATGGCTGCATGCAGGTTGTTTAATGTGTCTTTGTAGCGAATGGCTTTATGTTCACACCAGGCTCACTAAAGTCTGACAATAGAAGTACTTCCTGGTAAAAAAATGCCAACAGATTCTATATCACACAAGCCATTTTTATAATGGTCCGCAGCAAAACCAATGAAGACTTGTACTTATGTCTGCTTATTACACCAAATGTGGCATTATCATGTCTCCTAGGTATGTCTACATGTCACAACTCGGGCAGGTTTTATTTGAACACACCTTGTACATTACAGATTTCTGATTTCATGGGATGGGATAAAAGAGTTGCAGTACATTTTTTTTAAGAAAAAAAAAACTGAATAGGATTATCTTTACTGTATTCTTGATCTTGATCTTTCCAGGGCTGTTATCTGTCAAATAGGCTCGTAGTGATTTTTGCCATCCAACTTTACTGTATTGATCATCATGTGCCATACAGGCTGGCATAGGCGATTAGCTCCTTCCACAATCTTCTATCCATAGTGCATTGTATCAATTTTATTGTTCACTGTTTTCCATGCCATGACACCAAACTATCTAGTATCTTCTCTCTTTGTTATCCATGATTTCCCTGTATTTTGCCAGTTGTAACAAAGTATTTCAACTTTCCTCTTCTCATGATGTGCCCAAAAAATGTTCATTGTTTCTTTCTGATGTTTTTTAGGAGTTCCCTTTTTGTGTTGGCCTCTTTGAGAATTTCCTCATTGGTCTTTTTAGCTGTCCAGGGAATTTTCAACATTCTTCTGAGAAATTACATCTCTGTAACCTCTAAATTGTCTTTTCATTTGTTTGTCTACTATCCATGAATCGCTTCCATAGGTCGGAGTTGGCTCTATATAGAGCCAATGAACTTTCTTTCTCAATTCTATTGACATAGACTTGTTGCATAAGACATTTTTTATTTTCTGAAAAACTATTTTGGCCTGAGCTATTCTGCTTTATATTTTTAAGGTGTACTGAATTACTGTTTTATTAACTTAAAATACATTAATTATCTAATCTTATCTGCTGCAAAAACTTCAGTAAAACTAGGACAACATTCTTCACAAATATGTTAAATTACTTACTTTCTGTTGAGAAACATCTTGGTCTAATATTTGTCTCCCACTTGTATATCGTCAATGGTAAACTGTCACTTTGTTCATGCCCACTGGCTACATCAGAAGGTTGTGTGGTTATGTGATTCACATCATCGTGTTTTAGGGAACTTGTACGTTGCTTGCAAACAAAATAACGGTAGCTATACGTTGTATTTCTGTCCAAGGTCACTGAACAGGTCCACTGTTTCCTATAACAGAAGATTCATAAAAGTTTGTGTAAGCAAAATAATATTAGTAAATAGAAAAATAGATATATAAAAATAGCTAATAGAAAAATAGACATCCAACAATAATAAAATAATAATTTAAATTTAAAAATAATGTAAACATAAATTTGTAACTTAATTTTCTCTAAATGAATCACTTGAAACATCATCAACCACTTACCAGTTCTGCCCTGTGAATGCCCTTTCCATTTCCACTGCCATTTGTGGATTCCAAGACCCCAGGCAAGTGTCATCTCCAACCAAACACACACATTGATCTGTTGTTGTCTCCACATTAACCGTGAATATCACCTCCACATTCATTGTGTCAATGTTTTTTCTTTTTGTTTCTTTCTTAATAACAATATATTTTCTTGATAGTACTTCACAGTAAAATTCTTGAATGAAGAACTATGAAATTACTCCATGCAGTCATTGGCATCCTAGAGATCATCCATGGTAATGGTGAAACAGAAGATGCTCCTGTAATAAAGAAAATGAAATGAGTGAAATAAAAATGCAGTACAACTTATATTTATTTATTCTCATATTCAAGATAGATGTTTCTGACAGGGTAGAGTACATCATTTACAAATTATGAGACTTTGGATTTGTAATCTACACAAATTCTACATTACATACTAGTAAAGAATGACTAGCTCATCATTTCATGAAAATGACTGACACCTATGGATTTGCCTGGAGTGCTGTAATGTCAACTTTAACAGCAGAAAGTTGATTTCATTAATAGGGCATTAAGTAAATGGGTATACATTTCTATGGGACATACATCTTGAAGAAATAAAAGAAACAGAAATTTACCTAATGAATATAAAATTTACACAAAAATTTTGAAAGGGTAGATAACTTATTTATTGGAATTAATAGCTAGCATGGGTTTCACACACATCATCATATAGTTGAAATATAAAAATCAGCTTAAAACCATTAAAATAGAAGAAATATCTGATTATTTCAACATAGAAAATGGAATAAGATGGGACTGCATCATTTCCGTGTATTTTTTTAATGTATGCTCTGAAATATCAGGAGACAGAAAAAGAGGAAGACCTAGAGACATTAAAAAAAACACTTATAAGTGAAGCAAAGTTGGCCAACATAGACTCATTAGATAAGATCAAACATCCGCCAAGAATAGAGGCGGATGGTGAAAAACACTGTAAGCAGTATGCAACGTCTTGTGACTCTGGAAGGATCAAGATCAAGATTTTCTGAAAATATTAGGATCACGAAAGAGAACACACAATATAAAAACTTTAACTCATTCTAACTCATTTCGGGGCCTTGGTTGCCTAGTTAGGGAAACCACCCGACTGGGCTATTGACGTTCGGACAACCTGTGTTCAATTCCTGCTTGAAGCAGGAATTGTACTCATGGTTGGAGAAAAAATACCCCTCCACTCGACCCAGTTGCGCATGAAATTGGTACCAGGGTAGTACTCTGGGAAGATGAGGAATGCCAACTCGCATCGTGAGTTTTGGTGCTTTAAGCGACACTGTCCAAAAGTCTCTCAACACTTCTGGACAGGCGGCTGAGCACATTTGAGTGAAAACTCGCATGCTAAGATGCCACTTCAAGTCTCATACTTTACCTTATCAAACTCATTCAACAATGCAGGCCTAACTATACCATGGGGTACATTTTCATGAGAGGCCAAGGTGCCATTCAGCAACAGAGCTGAAAGCTGTCAGTGAATCATAGCTGATGGCTTGAGCCAGGATCAGTGAACCAGAGCTATCCAGATCCTACTGCAACTCTTTACGATGTCCCTAGAAACAGACTAATCAATCTAGTCTGGCAAGTGAGTGAGGATTAAGAGGAAAGGCAAACTGATACTCAAAAATGCTGTGCTGAAGTCAGATTTATTGGACCAACAGGCACAAATATCATAGTTCTACTAGTAAACCATAACACAATAGATCCACGTCTACTTAATGTCCTTTTAAGGGTGAATGGGAGCCGCGATAGCTCAGTGGTTAGTGAACTGGACTACAAAGGACAAGAGGTAGGGTTCGATCCTAACTGATGGTTTCCGGGTCCATCCAACCTTCAATCGGTACTGGATTTTTTTCTGGGAAAGTAAAGCGGCACAGGCGTAATACCGACCACATAACCCCAAAAATCATGAGCCGAAGGACTGTAAAATTTATGGTCACTAACACCGTATTCCCTATACGCCACTTGGCGTGACGGGGGTACTTTACTTTTTTTTAAGGGTAAATGATGTGGAGGTCTATTCCTTTAGCCATCAGGTGAACACAAGCACATTTCATGGATGATGTGGTCGCTATTTTGCCAGGCCACCCTACTTTCCCAAACAAACCAGATAACCATTTAAAACCAAATGAAACTAAAAACCTAGGTGCCATTGATAAGGATCAAACTTGACCTCCTGTATTAATCCAGGTCACTAACCACTGAGCTACTATAGATCATAGTATCTCAAAAATATGTTTACCTGGTCAGAAATACAGCAGTATGTAGAACATATACCTTTATACAAAGATGCCAAAGATTATGACATTAACATCAAAACCTTCAAGATAACATTAGCTGTAAACAAAATGCTAGAAACTGTTTATAAGTTTGAATATTTATTTAATATATTAGAGTTGCTCATCACCAACAATGGAAACTGTTTCTTAAAAAATAAGAAGAGATTGGCAATTGCTTCACGAAGATTAATCAAAAGAAAACATCTATAGCAAAACTAGTATTTAATCAAATTGAGGCTATCCAGGTTCTTCAATTCACTGTGACAATTGTTATGGTGGAGGTCACATGTATTCCAGGAAACAAACTGGGCAGGTAAAAGAGCATGCACGCACGCACGTGCACACACACATATCTTAATGTAAAAGTATAGTAAAGAGCCCCATCACGCCAAGTGCATATGGGGAATACGGTGTTAGTGACCATAATTTTTATCGACCTTCGGCACATGATTTTGGGGTAATGTGGTCAGTATTACACCCGTGCTGCTTTACTTTCCTAGAAAAACTCCGGTACCATTTAAGGCTGAGAGAACTTGGAAGCTGTTGGTCAGGATTGAACCTGAACTCTTGTCCTTTGTAGTCCAGTTCACTAACCAATGAGCCATTGCGGCTCCCTATCTTAATCTTCTTCTTTCTTTCTTCTTTTCTCTTTTCACTGATACCTAAAAGGTGTCATGGTTTATATCATTTGTCGTTCTTGAGTTGCTCGAATTGTCTGAATTAGTGATTTTCCTTTGTTGTTACATGTCTCTGTCACTGCATCTATCCATCTTCTTTTGGGTCTTCCTCTTGGTCTTTTTCCATGCATTTTCAAGAAGAACGTCCTTGATGGTAATAGGTGAGGATTCATTCTGACCAGGTGGCCAAACCATTTAAGTTGTTGTTCTATATATTCTTGGCAGGGTTTTGTTCCTACCATTTTTCTTATGGTTTCATTTGGTATTCTATCTCTTCTTGTGTTGTTTGTTACTTTTCTCAAGCATTGCATCTCACATGTATTTATCTTTCTTAATTGTGATTTAGAAAGGGTCCATGTTTGACTTTCATAGCACAAAGTTGGTATGAAAATGCTATTTATCATTTGTTGTTTAGCTGGCATAGAAATGTTTGGATGTCTTAGCAATGGTGAAAGCTGGTATGTGACAGCATTCGCTTTTTGTATTCTCATGTCAATTTCTCTGTCTAGTTTTCCATCTTCTGTGAACATTGTGCCCAAATACTTGAATTCTTCTACTTGTTTTATTTCTTTATCTTTGATCTTAATGTTTAATGGGTGTCTTAATTTACTTATTCTCATAGCCTCTGTTTTTGCTGTGTTAATTTTCATACTGTAGTTTGTGCAACTTTTATCTAGAGATGTTATATGTTGTTGTAGCAGGTTTTCATCCTCATATAATAGGCATTGGTCATCTGCAAATAGTAGCTCGTTGATGTTGGAACTTTCTACCTCTTTATTATTATTATTATTTGATTTTTCCTTATTGTTGGTTGTTTCCTGATTTATTTTGTTCATAAATACGATGAAGAGGTATATACGATGAAGAGGAGTGGTGAGAGGACACATCCTTGTCTTACACTTGTTGTAACCTGAAACCATTCTGACAGACCCTCCAATGTTCTAACGGCACTTTGACTGTTTTTATATCTATCTATCTATCTATTGACCTTTCGAGCCGTAGCCGGCCATAGGGCGTAGACCAAGATACACCTTCTCCTATCTGAACTTTTGTTCTAGCAGTTTTTATATAGTGCCATTATATTATCTAGTAGTTGTCCTGCTACCCGGTAGGTATTTAAAGTTCGCCAAAGTTTGTTCCTGTCCACACGATCAAACGTTTTTCCTATCTTAATGAGAACTGAAAATAAATTAAAAGGGTTTATATAATGTAAAAAAAAAATATATATATACCTGGATGCATCTATAATCAAGAGAAGAAGGTGGATATAGGTTAGCCATGTGATGAACAGAGAGAACAAAACATTCTGAAAGAGGCCAAAGCAAAGAGAGAGTTAATTTCCAATATTCATCATCATTATCATCAAGTATCAAGCCTGCTGGCGTAGGTGATCATGTTTCTCCACAACTTTCAATCTCGACAGTTATTTATTATTTCTGTTGTTGACTTTCTGCCAAGCCATTCTCTTAAGCTGTCTGGTATCTTTTATCTTTGCTTCCCTCTATCTCTTCGTCCCTCAATTTTCCCAGTTATTACAATATATTCCAGCTGTCTCTTCTCATTACATGGCCAAAAAATGATGATTGTTTCTTCCTAATATTGGAAATTAGCTCTCTTTTTGCTTTGGCCTCTTTCAGAATTTTTCATTACTCTTCTTAGCTGTCCATGGTATTCTCAACATTCTTCTGTAAAACCACATTTCTACAGACTCCAGTGATTTTTTTATTTGTTGTCCTTTTGTCCATGATTCACATCCATATTTTAAGCTAGCTCTACATAACATTTAAGAACTCTTTATCTAGTTTCTATTGTCAAAAATGGATTGCATAGTATCTTCCTCATTTTTTGGAAAGCTGCTTTTGCCTGAGCCATTCCACATTGCCTGAGCCATTCCGCATCTCATCTCTGTTGTACATCTTCCGTCTCAGGTTAACAAAGTTCCCAAATATTTAAATTCATTTACCTGTTTTAATATTGTTCCACTTGTCTTTATTTTGTGCTGAAGTGATGTCCTTTTCTTTGTTGTTACCATTACTTCTATCTTTTTGCAATTAAAGCTGAGTCCTTTACTTTTGCTTTCTTTCACTATGTCTAACATTTCTTGTAACTCATTTTCACTCTTAGCGATTAAGACTGTATCATCAGCATACTTTAGATTATTTATATTATGACCTACAATTGTTATTCCAGGCATGCCCCTTATGGATCTTAAAATAATCTCACTATACGTAATAATTAAATCTGGGATGACGGCACACAACCTTGCTTAACACCATGTTTTATTTGTTGAAACTTTCCCAATTGGTTTCCAGTTCTTATGGCCACTGTTTGTTGCCAGTACATTTTCATTATTATTCTTAGATCTTTGCTGTCTACGTTTATGCTTTCTAAAATTTTGATTATTTCTTGGTGCTTTAATTTGTCAAATGCTTTGGTATAATCTATGAAAACATAGGTATAGATCTGTTTTCACCTCTATGGCTCTTTCTACTAAAGATCTTATGATGTATATGGCATTGCTTGTTCCTTTATCTCTAACAAAACCACACTGTTCATCACTAATTCCTGGACTGATTTTGTTTCGCACTCTTCGCATGATGATTCTTAGTAGATTGTTCAACTCCTGTGTAATACCAGTGCTGACATATGCAAGTGCAAGCTTGGAATCTACTTAGATTTTAGATAGGAAGCTAGATGTCTTTGAGATCAAATGTTTATGAAGAATCTCAAATATCAGTAGGAGAGAATACACTTCAAACGAGCTGATATGTCTAAGAAACTAAAATAAATGAGAATAACCTTAAACAAAAATATGTGTTGGGCTTTATAAGAAGAAGATGTTGCAAAAGCGTCATTCATGTGTTCAGAATGGATGAAGAAAGACTTCATCATGCATTTATCTGAAAATCATGTGGTGAAAGAAAACAAGGAAGACCCAAAAAAGCTCTATGCAAAATAATTACTACAGAAGGCTCAAACATGGGATTAAGAAACAACCAAGACCCTACAAAAATTGGCAACAAATAGCCAAATGTGGAGACTATGATTTCCGCCCTAAATTCCATCTTTGGCCCAAGAGGAAAACGAACTTATAAACACAAGACACCAAAAAGATTAATAAACACCTCAAATGTTGATCTATAACAGAATGGGGAGAATTGGATGGGGATAAAACAAATAAATTTTAAAAACAGTCAAAAGTAAAGAAATAAATATGAAATTATATAACACCAATTTGAACAAGACAAAATTTTGGGGGACATAAGAGAAAATAACTTACTAAAAATCATCTTGAAAGGGAAAGTGCTAAGTAAATGAGGTAGAGGCAGACAAACATTAAAGTTGGGTGCTAACATCAGTAGATGAGCAGAACAATCTATGAAAGCAAAGTACCATCAAGGCAAGATATAGAGTGGAATGTTGTTTCACCACAGTAGCTAAACTTCTTTGTGAAGATGATGATGAACACAAACATAAATAAGTAAAAAATAAGGTAACACAAATGTAATCAGGTAATAAAAAAAAATACTGAGTGCAAATAAGGTACGGCAAACATAAAGAAACCAGGGTAATATACTTTCAGAGTAAAACAAGATAACAAAAGTGTAACACGAGAAAACATGTATATATATATATATGTTATGCGATATGTTAAACCATAGATTTTAGAAGCAGTGTTCTCTGCAATATGTGCCATTTTGGCACGCAAGGTTTCTGTTTTGAGATTGTAGTTCTGCCCTATGTGCCGTCTTCGGCTCAAAAGGACAATAGATAGAAAGATAGGTAGATATGTTAAAGAAAAAATGTAACACAAGCACTGAGCTAGAAAATAAAAAACGGGAGAAAAAATAAAACAAGATAAAACAAACACAGTTGACAAAAAACAACATAACAAGAGATAAAATAAGTAGATTAAAGAAACAAGAAAATTGTAAACTAGTCAGGTCTTTTGAAGAGTAAGAATAAAATTATTTAAAATAGAAAAAGTGGAAGTTTTCAGGCTGAGTATATTAACAAGATGGTGATTTTATTTAATTTCTATTTAAAGGAGTATTTATACAGCAATGGATTTGGGTTTATAGAAACGGGGAGTGGTGATTATATAAGTCTGAAAACTACTGTCCTTCACTGTCAACAAAGAACACTGAAATTATCAATCAGAATTAAACCAAAGCTAATTAGACACCTTTTGTGGAGCTTAGGTCTCAGACAAAGTCTCTTCATCCATTCCTGTTCTTGAACATGTTATCTCCTTTTCTCCGGTCTAGATCAATGTTCTTAAGGGTTTCCATGACTTCTCTGCATTCCTGGGCCTTCAAAGTTTTCCCTTCTCCTCTGGGTTCCATGACATTGTTTGTCTCACTACATCAGGTTTTCTCAGCGAGATCCAATCCACCCCCCATTTTCTATTCATAATCTGTTGATTGAATGGCACTTTTTTTTGTTCAATCTCTGATTCATTCATTTCTGATCTGTCATACCATCTGATGTTCAGATTTGTTTCTTCAAACAAATGTTTACAAATGTTTGTAATATTTCTTTATTTATATTATTTAACATCCATGATTTGAGCCATAAAAAAGTAAAGAACCCCGTCACACCGTCACACTAAGTGGCGTATAGGGAATATGGTATTAGTGACCATAAATTTTACAGACCCTCAGCACATGATTTTTGGGGTAATGTGGTCGGTATTACGCCCGTGCCCCTTTCTATCTATCTATTGTCCTTTCTAGCCGAAGACGGCACACAGGGCAGAACCACAATCTCAAAAACTGAAACTTTGCGTGCCAAAATGGCACATATTGCAGAGATCACTGCTTCTAAATCTATGGCTCTGTTTCCATAACAATATTTTTTACAATGACAGCTTGTCAAGCCATTGATCAACCACCTTAGTCGCCTCTTATGACATGCCTAGAAGGTCACAGTGTCACTATTCTTTACTTTCCTCATAATGAGGCCCTTTACTAAAGCGTGCCACTTTACTTTCCCAGAAAAAATCCGGTGCCCATTTAAGGCTGGGTGATTCCAGAAGCCGTCAGTTGGGATTGAACCCTAACTATTGTTCTTTGTAGTCCAGTTCACTAACCACTGAGCTATTGTGATTTTGAGTCATAGAATAGACAAAAATCTCCCATTTCTTTCTCTGTCTACATCTCCTTTCATGCCTTTCAAAACTTACTTGAAGAACAGTCACTGCTAGAGAAGATGATGGAAATATGTGGATAAATCATTTCATTTTGGGTTTCTTCACAACAGTCAATTAATCATTATGTACTTCGATTGTTTCAATTATATATAATAAAAATAAAATAATCCAAAATTACAGTAGCAAAGATCATTAAGATAAGAAGTATTTTTTTAAATTTGCATTAAAATGTTTTAAACTTTTAAAGGTCACTAGGATCTTATCTTTTTATGTTACAAGATATACATTTAAAAATAGATAAGCAACAAAAAGAGAAACAACAGATAAAATGGCTTGACCACGTGACAAAGCAGAAAGATCAAAACACAATACAATGACCTTTCAATAAATGTTGTGAGAACACCAGACCCAAGGGTCGACCACAAAAAAGATGGATTGACAGAATATTAGAAATGCTAGGAAACACAGCAGCAAAAGCAAACAGAAAACCAAAAGACTGCAAATTATATCTCTCCTCAATGCTGAAAGGCAAATGAGGAAGGAAAGAAGAAGAACAAGAACAAGAACAACAACAAGAAGATAAACATCTAACCGATAAGTTTTCACATCAATTCAATCACTGTCAAATAGCATTGCATGATAAGAAATAATATTATTCCTTCTGTCACATAACTTGCCTATAAATAAAGGCAAATAAAAAAAAAGGTGATAGGTGACCAAGCATTAATTCACAAAAGTATGGAAAAACTGCAGGAGCACCTGAACAAGTTAGATTATACACTTAGACAGGCAAATAATTATCATAACAATTAACAATGATAGAAAGGGATGTCAAGAATATTTTCAGAGGAGAAGAACATCAAACTTTCCATTTCATAATAGTGGAGTAGAGTTTATGTTCCATTGACTGTTGCAGGATTTGCATTTCGAGACTGATTAATTTCAGCTCTCTAATGCAGATTCCAGCACTAAAATCAACCAAATGTTCCACTTAACGAATTTGCACTGGTGCTACTGAGTCATGCACATGGCAGCAATCTTCTTTGGCAAGTCAAGTATTGTGAATGTGACCTTCCTCAGTTTTTGAGTCAATATGTTGTTTACGTTATCACATTGAGTGCTGTTCGATGGCTATCGCTGAATTTGTTCAGTGCCAATTATTTACAAGTTATAGCCCTTTAATATGGACTTGTTCAGCTAAGTCAACTGAAGCTTTCACTTTAGGGATCTCGCGCCATTGCTATGGTGATTGGACATATCAAACAGATGTGCCCAAATACATGCATACATAACCATACATTCATAAAGGAATACGTTAGAATATATTACCATATAGCACATCCAAACATAGCCATAGGTGTCCAAATGTGCAAGTACATGTGCCAATAAATTTACACATTTATAGGTATGCATGAGGGTAAGAAATGTGTAGCAGGCATCCTAAGTGTATGTGAGCGATATGTTTATGCCTTGTGGGGACAACGAACCCAACTGGACTATGAGACGATTCTCAAGGGTGACCCGGCTACGATTGCTGGAGTAAAATGAGAAAATGTCAGTGACTTGCATGTTGGGCTTACCACTGTGGCTTGGAGAATTGAAATGGGACGACACTGAAGTGCCAGTCTTTTGTTCAACATCACGAAGATGCTCACAAAATCTGTCACCGTCGTTCAGACTCGCCTACATAAGTCATCTGGCAATGCTAATATATTAGGCATAAATGATATTCCGTTATACGCATGTAAAATCCTCATTGATATCAAATCCCCAATATGGGAACAGGACGGAATCAGTTAGAAGCACAAGTATTGCAGACACAACGTCAACATCGAAGGGTATTTAGGTGTTTGTGGTTTGAACAGTGGAGGCAGCTCCTAACAAGAATGCCTCTCAGACTCCTGTCGCGATTGAAGGCAACCTGAAGAGGATCACCGAAATGTAGAAACGTACTGACAGTTTGATCAAAGTGGAGAATGGAGTGATACCGGTTAACGATCCTCACCAAAGCCAAGTTATGAAGGTGGAAGGTGAAGGTGACTATAGTCCTAGTTTTCTTTCTTTAAAACATGTTTTAAATAATTTTGAGAATAGCAAGCATCCTTGTCTCACTTCTACGGTCGTCAGAAACCATTTGTGCAAAATATCATTTTTAAACACTGCATTACAAGATTGTTCATGCAACTGTTTAATTATATTGATTATTTGTTTATTAATGTTATATTTGTTCATAACTGTCCGTAGCCCTGTTGAGGCTAAAATAATTTTTGTTGAATTTTAAGATTATAAAACAAGTAATTAAATTCAAGTACCTAAGTAATTGCTGACTTATAACAACAAACAAACAAGAAAAATGTACTCAATATGTAGTACAACATGTGAGTCTATTAGACAAATAGTAAAATCATTAATCAACAAAAAACTACAATTAAATTTGGCCAAAACAGAACTCTTCAACACAATCTCCATCCCAATATTGTGTCATCAATGTCAAACTGGGAGTCTAGAATCTAGATAAATGGCACTGAAACTAAGTATCAGACACAGAATGGAAGTTAACATGAGAGACCATTAGAATTAGAGAACTATGACGACAAGAGATCACTTTCACAGTATAATATATAAAGAAACAACCAATTATTTGGTCATATGACAAGACAGAAACAAGTAATCACAATCCATTCAGTATCAACAAATTCTACAAAAGATGGATTGACAGAATACTAGAAACACTTGGAAATGTGACAGTTGATGCCAATCAGTAACCAAAAATAAAATAAAAAACTATCTCTCAAATCTCTCCTCTCATCAGCAGAAGACAAAAGAGAAACAAGAAGAAGAAAAAATTAAATTCTGTTAAGGCATTCTGTATTATCAACCAAGACCCTTGACCTTTTTGTACTTTGTAAGATAATAGTTTATATATATATATATATATATATATATATATATATATATATATATATATATATATATATAAATCAGTATATTTCTATTCTGTTAACAATTTAAAGTAATTATTTTACCATCATTATGATAATTGACTTGTATGCTGTATAAGTATACAAAAAGTAAATGCTAATTTAATACTAGAAAGAAAAAAAATAACATAAATTGATGTACTTCTTGTCTTCTGCTAAAAGTATATTCATGTAAATTGTAATGTAGGACATTTTCAAATTACATAAAGTAAGATATGGGTGCTTGACATTTCTGCACTTGACAACATATTTCCTCACTGGCATCTCTAACATTCCATTGACATTACTTTAAACTTAACTTAGCATATGAGTAATTTATTTATTTTTTTTATTGTTATTGTTTACTAAGTGTGATCCGCTATTTTCTGGTTAGGTCGTCAGAGTTTACTGGAACACAAAATGTGAGCCTGTCGGGTTCAAAACATTCATAAGGTCAGGGGTGCAGCTAAAATAAATAGGTTTGCCTTCCTTCTTTACTAAACTAACAGTGTTTGTAACAGCCAGACTGAACCATGGCCCATTTCTGGGCATAAACTAATAGGTGGAAGTGTGGCTCGGCTCCAGTTTGCGGACATTGACACCAATATTAATACTCAGGCAGAATTATAGATAAATGTATAAGTAAAATAAGTTTGCATTCTGTCATGAACTCTTCCACGGTTCATTCAATCATGCCATCATAATTAAATATGACATTAACTATAGAGACAAAAAAACGATGTCAACATTGTAAACGAAGCTGTAAGAATTAATTATAAATTGTCAGGCAACAAAATTAAATTTCAGTCAAATTACACATTGAATTGAATAAGTAACTAAATTAAATAAGTAAGTGTATATAAAATAAAGATATATATTTTGTTTGAGAAATCTGCCTCATTCACTCAACTCAAGTCAATGACATGACAAGCCGAACTACTAACTCAAGATTTAGATATAAAAATATTATATAAATTATAATACCTACTTAGATACTAAAAAAAAAAAAACGTCGTAAGATTATCAATTTAGTAATAAGATGTACAATTACAATGCACTGTGTACTCACAGTTACTCCTCAAACATTTACACAGAAGACTAAAATGAAACAGTCACTGAGTCAGCAGAGACTCTCTCATTGAACAATTGACAGCAGACACTGGTCCTCCATACACGGCAAGATCTGGAACAAGCTGGCAGTCTTTCAGGGGCGTTGCTACACACGGCCTCTTCTCTCAGTGGTTACAAAACTGTTTGATGATTCTTTTTGTTTGTTTGTTTTTTTTATCTCGCCACCCAGTCCTTTCTTAATTAAGTAATAACACCGAATAGTGCAGTCAGACTTATTACAAATACACGTTTACAACAAGTATTTATCTATCAGTGTTTGTTTCTGGTGACACATTTTGTAGTAACAGTAATTTGTTTTGTAAAGTTCCTTTTATTTATTCGTGCTTGTGAGATGATAACTTTCTAGGCTAGGTATTATGCCTATATTTTTTGTTATTAATTATAGGTTGTTTTTTTTATTTATTCCTATGTACAAATTATGTTTATAGTAAACGTTAATTTCGTCTTTTCATTTTTTTTTCTGCGTTCGTTATCCCACCCTGAGTACACGTTGTCGTGAGTAGTTGTGCTTGTTCCATGAATGCCATCGTCACCAGAATTATATCACCATCATCGTCAAGAACCATGCCTGTTGGCGTAGGTGATCATGTATCTCCACAACTTTCGATCTCAACAATTATTTATCTTTTCTGTTGTTGACCTTCTGCTAAGCCATTCTCTTAAGCTGTCTGGTATCTTTTTTCTTTGGTTCCCTTTATTTCTTCGTCCCTCAACTTTCCCAGTTTATAACAATATATTCCAGTTGTTCTTTTCTCGTTACATGGCCAAAAAATGATTTTTTTCTTCTTCCTAATATTGGATATCAGCTCTCATTTTGTTTCGGCTTCTTTCAGAACGTTTTAATTGCTCTTCTTAGCTCTCCATGGTATTCTCAACATTCTTCTGTAAAACCACATATCTACAGACTCCAGTGATTTCTTGTCTGTTGTCCTTTTGTCCATGATTCACATCCATATGTTAAGACAGGCTTTACATAACATTTAAGAGCTCTTTTTCTTATTTCTATTGTCAAAAATGGATTGTATAGCATCTTCCTCATTTTTTGGAAAGCTGCTTTTGCCTGAGCCATTCTGCATCTCACCTCTGTTGTACATCTACCATGTGAGGTTAAGATTGTTCTCAGATATTTAGATTCATTTACCTGTTTTAATATTGTTCCACTTTTCTTTATTGTGTATTGCGGTGATTGACTTTTTCAATGTTGTTACCATTATTTGTGTGTATGTTTGTTGTTGGTTTTTTTTTTTTTTTTTTTTTTTTTAAGGCTGAGTCCTTTATTTTTGCTTTCTTTCACTAAAATGTTTAACATTCTTGTATCTCATTTTCACTCTTAGCGATTAGGGCTGTATTATCAGCATGCCTCAGATTATTTATATTATGACCTCCGATTGTTATTCCAGGCATGCCCCTTATGGATCTTAAAATAATCACACTATGCATATTAAATAAATCTGGGATGATAGCACACAAACTTGCCTAACACCCTGTTTTATTAGTTGAAACAATCCCAATTTATTTCTAGCTCTTATGGTCGCTGTTTATTGCCAGTGCATGTTCTTTATTATTCGTACATCTTTGCTGTCTACATTTATGCCTTCTAAAATTCTGATATTTCATGGTGCTTTACTTTGTCAAATCCACACGTAAATATGACTTCTCTTGAAATATGCATTTCATATTTTAATACGCGTGTATTTAACAAAATACAAAAGTGACACTAATGTTGTGATAAGATTTGTTTTTTTTATTATTATCATTTTCGATTCTTCTTGTGAATTCACTCGACGATTCATATCTACGCCTCCTTTTTAAAAAAGGTGTCAAGTCGGTATGTTTGCGTTGTAACGTGGTCTACAACTTCTTGCCTTCCTCATTTGCCATTCAGCGTTGAGGGGAGATCTAATTTGCGGCCGTTTGCTCTTCAGTTCGCTTCTGCTGCTGTCATTTTTCTTAGTGCATCTATATTCTTTCTATCCATCTTTTTCGTGGTCGACCCTTGGGTCTGGTGTTCTCGCAACGTTTATTGAAGGCAAATTGTGTTGTGTTTTAATCACACTGCCTTGTCACGAGGCCAAACCATTTTATCTGTTGTTTCTTTATATATTCTATGGTTGGGGTTATTCCTAGCTTTTTTTCTCAGTTCTTCATTCTTGATCTTGTTTACACCAAGCTGCGATAATTTGTCTCTTTCCGTTAAACAGATTCAACTTCAGCACATATTGTAAGGTAATAGGTTTTAATAGCTAATATAATAATATAATAATAGGTTTAGTTAGTTAATAGTACCGGGCCTACTGGCGTAGGTGATCATGTCTCTCCACAACTTTCGATCTCGGCAGCTATTTATCATTTCTGTTGTTGACCTTCTGCCAAGCCATTCTCTTAAGCTGTCTAGTACCTTTTCTCTTTGCTTCCCTCTATCTCTTCATCCCTCAATTTTCCAGTTGTTACAATATATTCCAGCTGTTCTCTTCTCATTACGTGGCCAAAAAATGTTGCTATAGCAATACTCCATCAAATTGCGGTGAAACTCACAAACCGGGTTGTCTTCCCTCTTTGATCCCTGCACGCTTGGCCAGACTAGACAGGTTAGTCTGTTACTGGAGGCACTACGAAGAGGTGGAGCAGGGTCTGGATGGTTTTGGTTCACCGATCCTGGCGCAAGCCATCAGCTGTGGGTCTCTGACAACTTCCAGCTCTGGTGCTGGTAGGTGCGCCTTCTCCTCCAAATTTGAGAACCAACGATCATTGTTAAGCACAGAGTAATCGAGTATCTGAGTATATTGATCGTAGTAGATATGTATCAATATAGATATATTACAGGCCTTTTAATATTAGAAAAAAAAATGAAGCCTGTTATCACCTATTATTTTCCCCCCATTAATGTATATAAAATATTCTAAGTTTTACTGTTTTTAGTTAATGTTTGCTACTGGTGGATTTAAGACAGGAAGAATGAAATAACTAATTACTTTAAAAAAGTATTCGGAACCAGCTGGCATCTGCAGTTCCGTACTCATAAAATTTAAACCAGGGCAGATTGTATTATGTATACATGAGTGTTTGACACAGGGCTTTCTTTCTTAATTTAACTTCCTCTTGTACTTATTTGTACTTGAGGCAGATTCCTAAAAAAAAAAAAAAAAAACAACAGAGGGTGTTGCGAATAGACCAGAACTCTGAGAAAAATGGCACTGAAAGCACTGGACGTCAAGGCGCCGTTCAGCAATAGAGGTGAAAGCTGTCAACGAATCATAGCTGATGACTTGTGCCAGAATCGTAGAGCAAGAACTATCCAGATCCTACTAAGCCTCCTCGCGGCGCCCCTAGAAACAATCACAACAGTTTAATCTGATCACATGATTGGGATTGAGAGGAAATACAACCCAGTACTAAAAATACCAGTTTGAAGTCGTATGTGTTGGACCATAAAGCACAAATATCACAGATCTGCTGTACACCACAGCACGCGCATTCCCGCCAACTTAATCTCTTCTTAAGGGCGGATGACGAAGAGGTATATTCCTTTAGTCAACGGGTGAACGAGAGCAACCATTAAAAGCTGTCATGAATGACACAGTGATCTTGACACCAGAAGAATGCTATGTCCGATATGTGTCCGAATAAGACTAACAAATGGTGCTAAATGAGTTTGTTGGTTGCTGGATTGGGGGCAGAGTGGATAAGGAAGTGCCTCGACTCAAGTGAAGCCATTCCGTTATAAATTCAAAGCCAAAGAGTTTAGTTCGAAGAATCAATGAACGTTTTCATCAATCGAAGAAAAACACAGGAAGTCTCGTTCACTGTGCTGACCACAGGATCCCGGCCATCTGTAAGAAGCGAGTAAAGAGGTTTGACGGGTTGGACGATGCTTCATTGAATGCAGTCAAGTTAAGAGAGGACATTGCAAATCAGAGGCTACAAAATATTGATCAAAGTATTCCAGGAAAATTTGCAGTTTGGTGACTCCAGTACATGCTGATACAAAAATTACCATAATTGCTGATAGATTAAATTAGTTCTAGTTCAATTAATGGAAAAGTCATCAAATATACCAGGAAATATCACCAGGACTGTGTTGCAAGAGTATGAAGTTAGTTATTGGTTATGAAAGGCCTCGGTATAATCAATTAATTGAAATATTTATACAATAAAACAATTGTAAAATATAAAGTTTTATTGTCATATATTATATAAGTTAAGGCTTCAGGTTCCATAACTGAGCACTAACACAATCTATAATCAATAACAGACTATGACAAAGTCCTCTAACTGGGACAAATAGGACAAATCTTCTCTCCCATTTTTTCCCCTCCCTGCACCTGTTTTGGCCCCCCCCCCCCACTCCCCCGGGTTATTATCCATGCCTGTATCACATATCTTGATTATCACCTGATTGCGCCTCATTAATTGCTAGGCTGTGTGGGGAATGTCATGGTTTGTTTGCTAATCTTGCACTCTCCATATATATATATGTATGTATATATATCTATATATATATATATATATATCCTTAGTGATTACCTGTGTTATGCCGAACAGCTTCACACCTACTCCACACTTTTGTTCTCTCATCTGGCTTCCCGTCCTATCACGTGTCTAGTTTCCCATCATCCTATGTACCAGATTTTACTCACATTTGAAATTCATTCTCGCTGTCAGCAGTGCTGTTGGAATTAGCCATCAGCTAAGTCTTGCTTCAATTGTATGTATATTTTACTTACATATTTTCTCTACAATGAGCACTATACAATACAATCTTCATCCCAACGGTGTGCTACCAATGCCAGACCTGGACCCTAGATGTAAGAACAATAAAAAAAAAATAACCTCTACTGAGATTAAATGTGTCAGACGAATGACAGGAAAGTCTGAGAGATAAGATCAGAAATGAAGAACTGAGAAAAAAGCTAGGAATAGCCCCTGCCATAGAATATATAAAGAAACAACAGATAAAATGATTTGGCCAAGTGACAAGGTAGAAAGATCAAAATACAACACAACAAGCCTTCAATAAACATTGCGATAATACCAGACTCAAGGGTCGACCACGAAAAAGATGGATTGATGGAATATTAAAAGCACTAGGAAACATAACAGCAGCAGAGGCGAACAGAAGAGCAAAAGACCGCAAATTACATTTCCCCTCGACCCTGAAAGGTAAATGAGGAAGGAAAGTAGAAGATATACTTTTACCCTCTGATATATAGCACATCTCTTTCTCTCATTTCATCTCTTGTCCCTCTGTTTACTTCTGTGATGAATATTTCAAAGTCGCTAAAATGGTCATCGCTGTCGGCATGATCTTCATTAGCCGGCACCAAATCCAAATAGACTTTGTGGTCTGGTGGCGAATTTGCAGTCAAATACAGATCACACATCTTATCCCAGCATAGAAGAATCTTGAGAATACCATGGACAGCTAAGAATAGTAATGAAAATGTTCTGAAAGAGGACAATGCAAGAAAAGAGCTAATTTCCAATATTAGGATGACACAATCATCATTTTTTGACCATGTAATGAGGAGGGAAGAGCTGGAATATATTGTGACAACTGGTAAAATTTGAGGGACAAAAAGATAGAAGGAAGCAAAGAGAATAGATACTAGACAGCTTAAGAGAATGGCTTGGCAGAAGGTCAACAACAGAAATGATAAAGAACTGTCAAGATTTTTTTTCTCTCCTTTGCCAGCTTTTACCTCTGACGAAGTCCCTAGAGACTAGGAACTGAATTTTGCATATTAATCCATTTTTCCCTGGCAGCCATGTGCACAGGGGTCCCTCGCTGCATAGCCAGATAACTTCGATTTTGGAGGTACTCATATTTTTTCCATCGATGAATAATTTACGTTTCAAGCAGGGCCTCACTGCTGAGACCAGTGGTAGTTGCCGCAGAGAGAAATCATAAATTAAAATCCCAACCGATGTAGCCGTGATTTGAACCCACAACCTCTCTGTCTTGAGGCCAGCGTCTTGCCTCGAGACCAACCAGTCCCCCACTGTCGAGATTGAAAGTTGTAGAGATGATCACCTACGCCAGCAGACATGGTACTTGATGATGATGATGATCCCAGGGTAAAACTAGGTAATGTTACACTTCTATCAACAGTCACCATCTGCTGGAATCTCCATATGCTGGCGCAAAAATCATGTAGACTCCATGCTCATGTGAATGCGACACATTCAACAGAACAGTGTGAACATGCAGAATGAAAACTTTGTTGGTTGTTTAAAAGGGGACTAAACAGATATGGGAATGTCCCAACGGAATGTCCCAACTGCAGTGACACCAATCCATTCTAAGTCTAAAGTTTACCTTGTAAAGTAAAGTAAAGTACCCCCCGTCACGCCAAGTGGCGTATAGGGAAATATGGTGTTAGTGACCCTATATTTTACAGACCTTCAGCACATGATTTTGGGGTAATGTGGTCGGTATTACGCCCGTGCTGTTTTACTTTCCCAGAAAAAATCCGGTACCCATTTAAGGCTGGGTGAACCCGGAGCCGTCGGTTGGGATCGAACCCTACCCCTTGTCCGTAGTAGTCCAGTTCACTAACCACTGAGCTATCGCGGCTCCTACTAATTTTTAGGGAATTAGTAAAACCCAGGTGTCCTCGCCAGGGTACGAACCCCGGCTGTTGCCGTGGTAAGCCAACCGCCTATCGATTGCGCTAACCGGACACCCAAGTTTACCTTGACCTGTATAGATTACATTTCATCTTCGTTGTAATTAAACTGGGTTAGCGGGGTAGAGTTCTGCCCTACCAAAGGAGGAGTAAGACGTCTCCTTTAAAGGAGAGCATAAAAATAAACAGGACAAATTTGAAAGAAGTGCAACGCATCAAATACTTGGGCACAATAATAACATCGGATGGAAGATGCACCACGGAAATAAAAAGCAGAATAGCTCAGGCCAAAATAGCATTTCAGAAAATGAAAAATATTTTATGCAACAAATCTATGTCAATAGAAATGAGAAAGAGAGTTCATCGGTGCTATATAGAACCAATTCTGACCTATGGAAGCGAATCATGGACAGTAAACAAACTAATGAAAAGACGATTAGAGGCCACAGAGATGGGATTTCTCAGAAGAATGTTGAAAGTTCCCTAGGCAGCTAAAAAGACCAATGAGGAAGTTCTCAAAGAGGCCAACACAAAAAGGGAGCTCCTAAAAAACATCAGAAAGAAACAATCAACATTTTTCGGGCACATCATGAGAAGAGGAAAGTTGGAATACTTGGTTACAACTGGCAAAATAAAAGGAAAGAGAGATCGCGGACGACAAAAAGAGAAAATTACTGGATAACTTGGTGTCATGGCATGGAAAGCAGTCAACAACAGAACTGATACGATGCACTGTAGATAGAAGATTGTGGAAGGACATGATCGCCTAGGCCAACTGGTAAGGTACATGATGATGATGAGTAATTAAACTCAACATTAACATGCGTTTATATTCATTAATCATTATTCACAATCAAAACATTTATTTAAAATAAAATGAAACTCATAGCTTTGTATTTGATTTTATTGAACTACTCAAATTAGCATTTAGTACTTATAAAACACATTCAAGGTAACTGGTAAAGGAAATTCTAAATACAGAAGGGGACAATTAACATTTGAAAATTAAAACTTGTGCCTGCCACTGTAAATATATTTGAAAACAAGTATACAGAGCTGGAGAGGTAATGTACAGAGATAAATACGCTCAGGTTCACACACCCACAACTCAGAAATACATGCCCTTATTTCACCAAACAGAAGAATCTCACAAGTAGTTTATTGAAAAGAAACTATTGAAATGAAAAAAAAAAATTAAATTTGGTCATAAAACCTAAATAAAAAAGTAAATTATGAAATAGGAAGAATAAAATTAATAACAGAAAGAACTGGGTATTTTTGTAGAAAGAAGATCTCAACTGAAGTAGATGAATTAGTATCAAAATGTGGCAGGACAAATACACACGCAAACACAAGATTGCATGGCTTATTAATCACATAATTAATATCTTGTTTTAATTATTAATATTTGACAAAATGCTTAAATATTCCAAAAGGTAAGTAGTGTTACTGATCAAATTTAATGTCATAATGCAACAAGGACAAATAAAAAGCTGAATAATTATAAATTACATAACTGCAGATATTTCTACTCAATGAGATAGAACTGCTTGCACAGAATAGAGACAGATGGCGAGATTTGATAAAATATCTTTAAAAGAAAACTGCTAGAACAAAAATTCATATAGGAGAAGGTGTATCTTGGTCTACGCCCTATGGGCCGGTTACGGCTCGAAAGGTCAATAGATAGATAGATATTTCTACGTTATTTTCTGGTCTGTAATCATCATCATTATGTGCCATACTGGTTGGCGTAGGTGATCATGTCCCTCCACAATCTTCTATCTACAGTGCATCGTATCAGTTCTGTTGTTGACTGTTTTCCATGCCATGACACCAAGCTATCCAGTATTTTCTCTCTTTGTTGCCCACGATCTCTCTTTCCTTATATTTTGCCAGTTGTAACCAAGTATTCCAACTTTCCTCTTCTCATGATGTGCCCGAAAAATGTTGATTGCTTCTTTCTGATGTTTTTTAAGAGCTCCCTTTTTGTGTTGGCCTCTTTGAGAACTTCCTCATTGGTCTTTTTAGCTGTCCGAGGGAACTTTCAACATTCTTCTGAGAAATCCCATCTCTGTGGCCTCTAATCGTTTTTATACAATAAAATAATTGTATATTACCGGTCTGTAATACAATAAAATTATTGTGTATTACCGGGGCCTCATTATAAGGGAAGTAAAGAATAGTGACACTGTGACCTTCCAGGCATGTCGTAAGAGGCGACTAAGGAGGTTGATCGATGGCTTGACAAGATGTCATTGTAAAAAGTATTGTTATGGAAACAGCGCCATATATTTTAGAGATTGTGGTTTTGCCCTATGTGCCGTCTTTGGCTAGAAAGGACAATAGATAGATAGAATACAATAAAAATTTTCCCTAAAATAACTACATATTTGTCTTTCATAGTTTTCCTTGCTACAAATTCCAATCCAACTTTTTATTTGGTTGTTACCTAGCAACAGAAGTATCCATTTGTAATTTTCTATCATGTTATTTTAAATAACAACCGTAAACAGATTCATTCACACAGGTGTAGGTAAATTTTAATCTTTGCATGAGCAATGATAGAATAATAAACAACATCAAAGTTACAAAAAAATACTGTCAGGGAGATAAACAACTATCATCATCATCATCATCAAGTACTGGGCCTACTGGCGTAGGTGATCATATCTCTCCACAACTTTCGATCTCGACAGTTCTTTATTTCTGTTAATGACTTTCTGCCAAGCCATTCTCTTAAGCTGTCTGGTATTTTCTCTCTTTGCTTCCCTCTATCTCTTCATCACTCAATTTTTCCAGTTGTTACAATATATTCCAGTTGTTCTCTACTCATTACATGGCCAAAAAATGATGATTGTTTCTTCCTAATATTGGAAATTAGCTCTCTTTTTGCTTTGACCTCTTTCATAACATTTTCATTACTCTTCTTAGCTGTCCATGGTATTCTCAACATTATTCTGTAAAACCATATTTCT
Source organism: Megaustenia siamemsis (assembly GCA_032433765.1). NCBI lineage: Eukaryota > Metazoa > Mollusca > Gastropoda > Stylommatophora > Ariophantidae > Megaustenia > Megaustenia siamemsis. The sequence continues at coordinate 36,588,339 of JAVIAB010000059.1, read as the reverse complement.
ACAGCTTCCAGTGATTTTCTTGTCTGTTGTCCTATTGTCCATGATTCACATCCATATGTTAAGACTGGCTCTACATAACATTTAAGAAATTGTTGTGGTGATTCATGATTGTACAAAGAAGTTACGACAGTGGTTTTCTGTTGCCTTCTATCAGTTTGTTTAAGTTGGCTCCGTTAGCCTTTGACTAAAAAGTCTCACCCACTAGGCAGTGGGGTAGCAAAAAAAAAATAACTAAATTAGAATAGTGTCAAAATAAAGAAAATCAAGACTCCCAGTCTTGCAGTTATGGCGGCATATTTCACTCAAAAACCAACATGGCCTTTCATGGTCAAAATGATGAACCCCAGGCCACTTCTTGCTCAAACTTGTTCCTTTAAGTGAATCATGCCCCTGTTGTATACTGACTTTGATACTACACGAACAAATTGTCATATTCCTAGTCAAACTAAAAATTAACTTAAGAGGAACAAAAACCAATTTTCAAAATGTAGGAACAAATAAAAAACAGGAATTTTCCATGCAAAGAAAAAAATTATAAATGAATATCTATTAATTATAGATGGAAACAAAACAAAAAGCTGTCTGTTTATCAATTTCAATCTTCCTCTTTCCTTTCTTATTTGCCTTTCAGCAATGAGGAAAGATATGATTTATGATCTTTTGCTCTTCTGTTGGCCTCTACCGTTGTTTTGCTTCCTAGTGTTTCTAATATTATATTATCAATCCGGCCTTTTCACGGTCGACCCTTGAGTTTGTGGTTTCTCATTATGTAGTGGCCAGTGCATAGGCAAAGTATGATGACTTGATCCCTCCTTGATAGTAGGAGGTATCTGTCCCTCTCATTATACTTTGAGTGTTCTTGTTTCCATTGTTCATGATACTGGGATGATGGATTTGGTTTCACTGTAGCTGACCTGATGGTTCTCTCATGGTAATCAAACTTTGTATATAAAAACCATAATAAAATAACAAAAAGAAAAAAGAAAAGAAAGAATAAAAGAAGAAACATGTTATAAAGTAACAAAAACTAACCAAAACAGCATTTTCCTTTTAATCATGTTTTTCCTCATGTTTCTCCTCATTCGCATTGTATTGTGATACCAAATCTACAGAGTCATCATCAGAAACCAGATCTTTGTTTAGCTGCTTTGCTGTTGTGGCTTCTATCTTCTGCAGTTGTTGGTACCATTCATCATCAGAGTAGTTGCCCATGTCAGTAAAATCCTTATCATCTTCTAAATTGACTTCATGGTCTTCTTCCCCATCATCCACCATAGTTTTCTTTGCCAGCATAGCTGCAAGAACAGCATCTTTCCACCACTGAGGCAATGACTTCACCGGTTCTTTCACACAAGTGTCCAAAGGATGAAGAGTCACTTCTCTAAAATTCTTCACAGTTCGCTTGGGTCTTTCTTTGGCCAAGTTCTTTTCATATTTTTTATTTTTGCTGCCTTTAGGACGACCTCTCTTTTTCTTGGAATCTAATACTTCTGGGAAAAAAATATATTTTAAAAAATGTATTAATATAAGGAAAAATGAATAAATAAAATATTTTACATTAAATTTAATTTCTTTAAAAATATCAGAGTTGAATCGGCTAATGAATCACTAAGAGTGAAAGAAAGAGATACGTGTACATAAACAATTAAAATAAAATTGACAAACTAATGATGGTAGATTAGAAAGACAAAAAAACAGTAGTAAAGATTTATAATATAGGACAGGAATTTTTGTATTTTGTAACGGAGTATGGCTATAATCTGAAGTATGAAATTATTATTTGATATTAGTGTATCAAAAATATATGATAAAATATGCAAATTAGTTGACAGATCATCCTCACTGCACACTGAATAGCTCCATCTTAGTATATCCCCAGCATCTAGTGACTGACAACTCCAGTTCTGTGTTGATTTACCAGTTTTCTTTGGCTCCCTCCCTACATAGCCATCTCGCTGAGTAAAATCCCTTTTGACTTGATGTTCTTGCAGTGAAGTCATTTTACAGATTCATTGATTGAATAATTTTCTTCTCTTCCTGCATTTAGAATGTCAGCCAGGATTGCTCATTACTCTCAACAGCAAGCCGGTCAGCTCATACATTTCCTCTTACAAAAACGAAGAAGATTTTTATCGGCTGTAACCTCTTCAGAGACTCCAACCATTGCTTTAAGTCCAGCCCACTCTTTCTGAGCATACTCATTAACTCTTTCAGGTCCGGCGCCGAGTCCTCGGCATGATCCGTTTGGACAACACCGATATGTCAGACATTTTGGATGTAGCTGAATATTTGTTTCGTTTTCACCGAATTTCATTTTTGTTTCAACCAATACTTGATTTCCGGTCATGAGAGTTATATCCCTTGATCTTCCAGTGCGGACCATCGTGTTTCGACGATTGATTCTTTAAAAATTATTCATTTATATTCATTGTTTACATGTCAAAATTTGAAAATTTTAAATTCTGGGATCATTTATAAAAATGTGCATAATTTTGTTATTTGTGGACATAAATTCATCAAATAAACTGTATTTTCGAGGAATTTGGATTATGTTGTGTAATATTTCAAGACAAATGGATAGCAACACATATCTGGATGGAAATGGGTAAGTGAAATACAATATTTTAAATTTAAAATTATCTACCTTGAATATTTTTTTTTTTTTTTAATATAACTATTCCTTTAAATAATGACACATCAGAAATATATTGCTATTTTCATTTTCTGTATCCATTTCCCTTTCCAGTGATATATAACACATGCCACATTTATCTTAATTACTGTGTGAAGTAGTCAAATGAAAAAGGTATATGGTAAAATTTCTGGAAACAGGAAAAAAAATTGAGTTTTCTGGTCCAAATCTGAAAATTCCTGTTTCCTGTTCTGGTCCTGAAAGAGTTAAGTCTTTAATAAACCTTGCAGGATTTTAAATGGCTTTATGTCCTCAAGTGAACAAATCTGTTGTTCAGCTGTTATTTTACTGTGACAACCACTAATTTTGCATGAAGAATGGCTAATATCATCTCTCTTATGTAGATTGTGCAATTCTGTTAACTAGAGTTTAACTCTTTCAAGGTTTTCACATAATGGTGCCAGGTTAATACCAGTACAACAAGACAGGCACTGTCTTGAAACCCACAGGGAAAAAGAAAGCTAGGAAGGTCCAGGAATACATGGATAAAAGAAGTCATAGAAACCCTCAAGAAAATTGGCATAGACTGGAGAGAAGTAGAGAAAATGTCCATGTATAAGGATGAGTTGAAAGATCTCACCCTTGGTTTATGCTTCAATAAGGGATCTAAAGAGTTTTGATTGAAGGTCTTGGCATGTGATGCAGAATTTCATGCATCTGAGCTTAAATCATCGTCAGTTTTATGATATATGAGAAATAAAACAAGTACTAAAAAATAGTGATCTGTCTATGAATGATGATGACATTTTTCATTAGATTTGATGAGCATATCTAACTGAAAGAGTAAACAGATCAGTCATCAATATGGTGGAAAACAATGAACATGTGAATAATGCCGCTACACTAACTTCCAACCATATGAGGTATCAGTTTGAAACTTGTCAGGTGAGAACATTTGTAAACAGAATTGGAGAGGTGAACTAAGGTAAAACTTAAAATGGACTTGAGTGGGTATTTTTTTTAAATGGATCAACTAGACAGAGGGGAACGGCAGCCTCAAAAAAGCTAAATGGCTGAAACACTTGCTCAAATAGGTCATCTTATGAAGATCAGCTTGCCCTCTACTGTGAAGCTCTGTATAAAGAGTTTCCTATTATTGTTCAAAGTAAAAAGAGAGCTAATTTCCAATATTAGGAAGAAACAATCATCATTTTTTGGCCATGTAATGAGAAGAGAACAACTGGAATATATTGTAACAACTGGAAAAATTGAGCGACGAAGAGATAGAGGGAAGCAAAGAGAAAAGATACCAGACAGCTTAAGAGAATGGCTTGGCAGAAGGTCAACAACAGAATGAAAAAGAAATGTCGAGATCGAAAGTTGTGGAGAGACATGATCACCTATGCCAATAGGCCCGGTACTTGATGATTATGATGATTATTGTTTTAAAAATGGATAAATCAAAAGGAGGAGATTGACAGGATTATGTATACAGGGGGAGGGAGGGAGGGAGGGAGGCAGGAGGAGGGAGGGGGAGGAGGGAGGGAGGGAGGGAGAGAGAGAGAGAGAGAGAGAGAGAGAGAGAGAGAGAGAGAGAGAGAAAAAGATTAAAGATTAAGTTAGAGGGGAGAAGTTTTCTGTTAAGAATAAATCAAGGAACCTTGTCAGCAATCAAGACTGATTGATGATGTAGTGCAACAGAGTTCGACACAAGCTGTTAGACTCAAAACATGTGATGCAGTGAGCTGTATTGGCATTTTTCATTTCCCAAAATCTGCTGGAGAAGTTGCAGCTTATTCATCCTGGAGGTACTGTCCATTCTGGAGGTACTATGATGCTAGGCCATCTACATCAATAAGTTCCATCACTTTAGCCAGTTTGTTTTGACACAGGCTGTTACCAGGGTGTTCAATTTGGAGATGAGGTCTTGATCAGCTGTGAGCTGCTGACCTTGTTATGGTAACATCAAGGTCACCTAGCATGAGCTTCCCAAGATAGGCAGATACTTAGATATGTAGTGAGATAGACATATTTGAAGACAGACAAGCTTTAAGATCTAAAATAAATTATATTAGATAGATACACAGAGAGGTGTGTAATAAGACAGATATAAAGTGAGACAGGTAGTAAGCACATTGATAGACTAACACCAGAGATATAGAATATATATTAGATATATAGACAGACAAACAAGCAAGCTAAATGAGAGATTAGAAAGACATACAGATTAAAGAGACAGATAGATTAGATAGCCAGACTGATAGATATTCAGATCATAAGATATCAGGTCAGGTAAGAAAGATAGATATATAGTAAGATAGTAGATCATTATCAAGTACCAAACTGCTGGTGCAGGTGATCCTGTCTCTCCACAACTTTCAATCACGACAGTTATTTATCATTTCTGTTGTTGACCTTCTGTCTAGCCATTCTCTTAAGCTGTCTGGTATCTTTTCTCTTTGCTTCATACTCTCTCTTTATCCATAAATTTTCCCAGTTGCTAAAATATATTCCAGCTGTTCCCTTCTCATTACATGGCCAAAAAATTATGATTGTTTCCTCTTAATATTGGAAATTATTTATCTCTTAGCTTTGGCCCCTTTCTGAACATTTTCATTACTCATTTTGGCTGTCCATGTTATTCTCAACATTCTGTTGTAAAACAATATTTCTACAGCCTCCAGTGATTTTCTTGTCTGTTGTCCCATTGTCCATGATTCACATCCATTGTTATTGTTATGGAAGGCCCCGGTATCACTGCAAACGAATTAAAAACCATAATTGCTCAACCGCCCGTGCCAGCGGAATCATCCAAATTAATATCTCATCTCTCAAACAAAGAAAGGTAAATGTAGACCCCATCGTAGCAGTCTCAGCACACGCCAAAAAACATAAGGCAAAACCTCACAGAAAGTGAACACAACCAACTGTTCCTTGTCATATGATAACATCATTCATCGTAAACAGTTGGAATATCGAAACATGATCAAAACGGATGAAACACACAGCTCACGGTGTGCACAGCGCATTTAACTCAGTAGCCCCTGCAACAAGCCGGACTTGGAATATGAGGAAACTGCAACAAGGAACACTTTTCATACATAGCCTTCAATGGCCTATCCACCACATACCGAAAGTTCACGTCCTCCTGAAAATGATGATTGTCATATTTTTTAAAAATCTATAGCGCTTGATGATATTAGGCCATCGGTTTTAACTCCAATTCTGAACATAGAAACACACAGTTAGGCGTCGGATTATCCCCGTCGCACATCAAACAACAGACTGTAAGATTAGTGTATGGCCGGTCTAGGGATATACGATGAGCCATTATGATTATGTGGCATACACAATAATGGCTGCGCCCATAGATTTCCGATTACCCTAGTGAAAGCAGCCTACGACGAACGAAACACGGTGCAAATTCCCTAAAGATAAAAAAACTGAAAACATTAATGTGTTGCAACATGTAAATAACATGCGTCAAACAATTCCAACGACGGCCATTAAACAGCGCTCAATGTGTTGATGTAATCCGCATATCAACTCTAGACGGTGGAAGGTCACATTCACAACACTTGACTTTTGTCAAAAAGGAATATTGCAGTGTGCACAACTCCACTTCATCGGCACAGATTTGTTAAGTTGAACATCATTTTGACTTTAACGCAGAAAATTGCACGGGAGAACCGAAATTAATCAGTCCCCAAATGCATTTTCTGTAGTGATCGAGAGAATGTGAACTCGTTCCGCCATCTTGGAAATGGAAGTCCTCACATCCATATAAGATAGTAGATACATATATAAGAAAAAAAAAGAGTAAAGGTTCCCTCAATGTGTTATTAGGCATATGGGGAATATGGCATTAGTGATCATATTTTTCTATGACCATGGCAAACTTTTGGGTATGTGGTCAGTATCACACCAGGCCACTTTTACTTCTCAGAAAAATCTCTGGTACCCATTTTTAGAGGCTGGATGAACCCCAGTGTATTGTCAGTCTGAAAAAAAATCCACCATTGCTGGGGATTGAACCCTTCTAATCAGGAAACAAGCACACTAACCATGTCCATACATAAATAGGTGTACAGTAAAACACACATGAACAAAGACAGGCTGACAGTAGCGAATACCTAGGTAGCTATGCAGAGAGACAAACAGAAAGACATGGTGTTCTAGAATTTACCTTCATCACTTTGAGCTACAAATGCATCTTCTTGACCACCAGAAGCCTCTCCTCTTGTCTCTGGAACTCTTTCAGACTCATCCACTTGCTTCACACTAATTGCATTACTGATTCCTGCACTTTCATCAATATCATCAGCACTTCCATTCTTTTCACATGACATATTTGTTCTTATTTTGGCTGTTTTATTTCTTCTTGCAATCATTGAGGCTTCTCTGATTTGTTTCAACTGGTTTCTTTTTACAACAGACTGCTTGGCTCTACTTCTGTGTTTGTGAAGAAATAACAAAGGTAAATTAACAATGAACTGACCACATATAAATTTCAAACATCAAATTATCTATCTTTTCTCCTTAATCACATTTATTTGGTAGTAGAAGCGGGCCTCATTCTACTCCATGGAGCTGCAAAAATACCCAGTATCTTTCACCAAATGGAGGACATTTATGCAGATGGTTCCTAATTCTTGCTGGTTAGATGAACAAGTTACAATTTCTAGACTGAACAGGCCATAATAGTTTGAAGAACCAACATTCAACACCCTCTAGACTCCAAACAGGCCACAATAGTTTTGAAGAAACATCGTTCAACACTTTCTAGACTCCAAACAGGCCACAACAGTTTGAAGAAACATCATTCAACACCTTCTAGACTCCAAAAAGGCCACAACAATTTGAAGAACCATCATTCAACACCCTCTAGACTCCAAACATGCCACAACAGTTTGAAGAAACATCATTCAACACCTTCTAGACTCCAAACAGGCCACAACAGTTTGAAGAAACATCATTCAACACCCTCTAGACTCCAAACAGGCCACAACAGTTTGAAGAAACATCATTCAACACCTTCTAGACTCCAAAAAGGCCACAACAATTTGAAGAAACATCATTCAACACCCTCTAGACTCCAAACAGGCCACAACAATTTGAAGAACCATCATTCAACATCCTCTAGACTCCAAACAGGCCACAACAATTTGAAGAAACATCATTCAACATCCTCTAGACTCCAAACAGGCCACAACAATTTGAAGAAACATCATTCAACATCCTCTAGACTCCAAACAGGCCACAACAATTTGAAGAAACATCATTCAACATCCTCTAGACTCCAAACAGGCCACAACAGTTTGAAGAAACATCATTCAACATCCTCTAGACTCCAAACAGGCCACAACAGTTTGAAGAACCATCATTCAACATCCTCTAGACTCCAAACAGGCCACAACAATTTGAAGAAACATCATTCAACATCCTCTAGACTCCAAACAGGCCACAACAGTTTGAAGAAACATCATTCAACATCCTCTAGACTCCAAACAGGCCACAACAGTTTGAAGAACCATCGTTCAACACCCTAAGGACAGGAATCTCTGTTTTATGTGATTGTGGCACAGGCAAAATGACTGCTGAACATCCAACACAATCACACCCAACATATGATGAACAGAGACAGCTCTTGTTGCCATCACCGGTACACATACCGTGACAAGCTGCATGGAGATGTCAACAGTCTTGAGCTGACTTGTGACATCAAGAGGTGTATGCAGAAGAAGAAACTGGTTAAACATACTTTTACTTTTGCCATGCTTAATTTCACATTCAAGACAACAGAACAAACTACAATCTTGCAAATGAACTTGGCATTGTTACCCAAATGCTCGCCTCTACAAATAGCAAATGACTATGACTCTGCAATATACATGCCAAGTTGGTTTAGAGACTGTCCTGTATGGTTTTCAGTTCTTATGGCTTGCTGCTGTTTGTTGCCCCAATACATGATTCTTAGATCCTTGTCATCTATGTTTAGTTTATCCAGTGTGTTGATTACTTCCATTGCCTTACATTATCAAAGGTTTTCACATAGTCTATGAAGCACATGTATTCTATGGCTCCTTCTATCCAAGTTCTCAGGATATGTTTTCATTAATGGTGCCCTTTAATTCCACATTGCTCTTCACTTATTTTTGGTTTTATTTTGTTTCTTACACATCTGTTGATGATTCTGAGTAATATTTTAGTCATAAGACTGATGAGATTAATGGTGCAATGGTCTTCACAATCAGTGGTGCTTTACTTCTTTGAGATGTCTACAAAATTAGATTTTAGTAGATCTTTGGGTATCTGCTCACTATTATATATGTCATTGAGTTGTTTTGCCATGACCTGTGTTCCCATAGACATATCTGAGATGACATTAATTACCACAAGAATTCTTGATAATAGTAATTATTACATGCAACTAGTGGATAATATTGATTATTACATACAACTTGTGGATAATATTGATTATTACAACTAATTTGTGGATAGTATTAATTTTTACATGCAACTTTAATCAAATATATTATCCACCATTACTGATGCATGTGAGAGCTGGAAAACAACTAAAGAAACAGAAAATAAACTGAATGCATTTGAAAACAGATGCCTCAGGAAAATACTTCATACACCATGGAATGAATTCAAGACAAGTACAAAATTAAGAGAAATGACAAAGCATCCAACAATTTTATCTATAATCAAGAGAAGAAGGTGGTCATATGTTGGCTATGTGATGAGAAGAGACAACAAGAGAATCTCAAAGCAGTCCCTCAAATGGGAACCAGAGGGTAAAAGAAAAAGAGACCGACTTAGAGAAGCACTAAAAAGAACACTGAGGTGAGAGGCAACAACAGTAGGCATCAGCTCCCTAATCGAGATTGAGCGATTTGCCCAGAACTGAGCCATGTGGTGTGAAACAATACAGGTCTTGTGCATGATCTGACACTTGATAACAAAGAGCAACGGACACAAATGTAGAATTTCTGCCCTTTCAGCTCGAAAGAACAGTAGATAGATAGACGTACAACTTTAATATGTATATTATAATAGGAAACTACAAGATATGTCTTTCCATGACAAGCAACTCTAGAACGTTTTATACATTAAAATGAAAATGCTACATCATACCTTTTCTTTTCTTTTTTCTGCACTTTTAAATTATGCTGTGATCTCTTAAAGGTGTCTCTCCTTAATTCTCTAGGCAATAAACCATCATTAGGTTGACTGGGTTTAAAAGTTGACATGAGGACAGGCCACATGAAAAGAGCTTTAAACCTGAGTTTTAGAAATTCAACAAACATAATCAAAATAAAGCAAATGACAATATGTTACTGAGAATTTATAACACACATCGTCATACCGACTGGGAAAGATGATCATGTTCTTTCACAATTTTCTATTCTCAGTGCATCGTATCAATTATGTTGTTGACTGTTTCGTGTGTCATGACATCCAGCTATTCTCTCTTTTTGTCATTCCTGATCTTTCTTTCCTTGTATTTTGTCAGCTATAACCAAGTATTCCAACTTTTCTCTGTTCATGAAGGGGCAGAAAAATGGAGATTATCTTCAAAGTGCATTTAATTAAAAATTGGTTTTCCTTGATCTTTTTGCAAGGTCAACAGTTATTTGTTGTCAGAATTATCTCCCGTAAGAAAGCAGTATGACAAAAATAATGAGTCTTTAAAAGAGGTGAGATGCAGAATGGCTCAGGCAAAAGCAGCTTTCCAAAGAATGAGGAAGATACTATGCAATCCATTTTTTGACAAGAAAAACAAGAAAAAGAGTTCTTAAATGTTATGTAGAGTCAGTCTTAACATATGGATGTGAATCATGGACAATAGGACAACAGACAAGAAAATCACTGGAAGCTGTAGAAATGTGGTTTTACAGAATAATGTTGAGAATACCATGGACAGCTGAGAAGAGTAATGAAAACATTCTGAAAGAGGCCAAAGCAAAAAAAGAGCTAATTTCTAATATTAGGAAGAAACAATTATCATTTTTTGGCCATGTAATAAGAAGGGAACAGCTGGAATATATTGTAATAACTGGGAAAATTGAGGAACGAAGAGATAGAGGGAAGCAAAGAGAAAAGATACCAGACAGCTTAAGAGAATGGCTAGATAGAAGGTCAACAACAGAAATGATAAATAACAGTCATGATTGAAAGTTGTGGAGAGACAATGTCACCTACGCCAGCAGGCCCGGTACTTGATGATGACGAATGAGTCTTTCATACCCTGGTTTGTATAACATTTTCTGGGTTTGTATAGAACTTTTTTTTCTCTTAGATGAATTGTCCCTTAGAAATAACAAGTTGTAAGTGGATTTACTCCTTGGACTACAAAGATGTAATTTGAATAGCTTTCATGCTCTATCCGAATGCATAGTGACAACAGGAGAAATTGAGGAAAGAAGAAAGGAAAACAGAAAGTAAAGAAAGCAGTCTTGCTTAAGAGCTGCAAGGTACATAAAGATGATTGCTTATATCCTTTTTTTTAAATAATGTGTTTTTTTCCATTTCTTTTACAATTTTTGCCTCCTTTCTTTGAAGATTACAAATGTTATTTGCTATCAGCTTTGTAGCTTTTCACGAATTTTTTTTATCTGTTGACATTGCCAGATAATTTACCATTTTGCCTGCTGATTCAAGTTTCTTATTTTTCCTTGAGCAATATATTATCCATAGCTAGCTTGCTAAGTCAATCATAATTTGAGCTTGTTGTTTGCAGTTATCCCTGAAGCTTTGTTGGTCTAGTTGTTTGTCACAACCTTATCTGCTTTGTATTGAGTTAAAGGTTCTACATCATTGAGGATAAAGTTTGGAGGCAAAGTCCAGCAGTAGAGCTGGAAGTTGTCAGCGACTCACAGCTGATAGCTTTCACCAGGATTGGTGAACCAGATCCATTCAGACTCTGCTCAACCTCACCGTACTGCCTCCAGAAACAGACTAACCTGTCTAGTCTGGCCAAGTGAGTAGGGATCGAAGAGGGAAGACAAACCGCCGCTAAAAAATATTGTGCTGAAGTTGGATGTGTTGGGCCGAAAGGCGCAAATATCAGTTATACTGCAAAGCACAACACAAAGCAGACACAACCACATAATGTCCTTTTATGGGCGTATGACAAAGACGTGTAATTCTTTAGTCATCGGGTGAACACAAATGAACAAAGTTAAAAGTTTCACACTTCTTGTACTTTTGAACTTTAAACAACATATATTTGGAAATATTTTTGGTCACTTGAAAAATGACTAACTGCACCCTCAATTCTGAAATATTTAAGCCTGAAACAGTGAATGGGTTGAAACTTTCATATTGTGGCTCTTCTATAATTTTTCTCAGAACATTTTCTAAAAACATTTGTAACAAATATGGAAACAGAATACAAGCCGGTCTTTCTTCTTATGCTGAACCACTGAGATGTCTTCTGGTAGCTGAAGAGTAAATTCTGGAGAATATTAATGACTAAATTCTATCTATTATACAATATCTAAACTGTATATAATGAACAATGCCATATACATCATAAGATCTTTAGTACAAGGAACCATAGAGATGAATCTATGTTTCATAGATTATATCAATACATTTGAATAATACAAAGAAATAATTAAAATTTTAGAAGCCATAAATGTAGACAGCAAAGATCTAAGAATAATAAAGAATATATACTTGCAACAAACAGTGGCCATAAGAACTGGAAATCAATTGGGAATGTTTCAACAAATAAAACAGGATGTTAGGCAGGGTTGTGTGCTGTCACCAGATTTATTTAATATGTATATTGAGATTATTTTAAGATCCATAAGGGGCATGCCTGGAATAACAATCGGAGGTAATAATATAGATAATTTAAGGTATGATGATGATATAGTCTTAATCACTAAGAGTGAAAATGAGTTACAGGAAATGTTAAACATTATAGTGAAAGAAAGCAAAAATAAAGAACTCAGCCTTTATTCCAAAAAACAGAAGTAATGGTGGCAACAAAGGAAAAGATTTCACTGCAAAGCACAATAAAGACAAGTGGAACAATATTAAAACAGGTAAATGAATTTAAATTTCTGGAAACAATGTTAATTCAGATGGTAGATGTGCAACAGAGGAGAGATGCAGAATAGCTTAGGCAAAAGCAGCTTTCCAAAAAATGAGGAAGATACTGTGCAATCCATTATTGACAATAGAAACAAGAAAAATAGTTCTTAAATGTTATGTAGAGCCAGTCTTAACATATGGACGTGAATCATGGACAATAGGACAACAGACAAGAAAATCACTGGAAGCTGTAGAAATTTGATTTTTACAGAAGAATGTTGAGAATACCATGGAGAGCTAAGAAGAGCAATCAAAACATCCTGAAAGAGGCATAAACAAAATGAGAGCTAATATCCAATATTAGAAAGAAAAAATCATCATTTTTTGGCCATGTAACGAGAAGGAATATATTGCAACAAATGGGAAAATTGAGGAACTAAGAGCTAGATGGAAGCAAACAGAAAAGATACCAGACAGCTTAACAGAATGGCTTGGCAGAAGGTCAACATCAGAAATGATAAATAACCATCGAGATCGAAAGTTGTGGAGCGACATGATCACCTACACCAGTAGGCATGATACTTGATGATGAAACTATATATTTATAAATTATTGTACTAATTAGAATTGATTATTATGAGCATCTAACAGTATCTTTCATGCTTAACATACCTTGCTAAAAGTAATTTATATTCATCAGATTGTTTGATTGCTCTCATACAGTCTGTAATCCCTTGCTCCTTCCTTGTCTTATCTGAATGATCACTGTCAGTTAAATTTATGTATTGGCCATAATTGGATTTAGTTATGCTAATTGGTAATGCCTGTGAGAATTAGAAAAATATCCACATCATCAAAATGGACACAAAACTATTCGATAGAAGAAGAAAGAAAGAAGCTCATCATGTCTTAATAATAATCATATAAGGAATATAGTGTTTTTCAAACATTACTATGATGTATTATGGACTGATATTTGTAGAATTTAATGAACATATCATAAAAATTAATTACAAACATGGGGGGACTGGGTGGTTTAGAGGCCGGACACTAGACTCGAGACAGAGGTTTTGAGTTCAATTCCCGGCTGCACCAGTTGGGATTTTTATTTATGATTTCTCTCTGCGGCAACCACCCCTGGTCTCAGCAGTGAGGTCCAGCTTGAAATGTCATTTACTCATTGATGTAAAAAATATAAGTACTTCCAAAGATTTATCTGCCTGTGTGGCGAGGGACCCATGTGCATACGGCTGCCAGGGAAAAACCTATTAACATGCATAGGGACTTTGGACAGCTGGCGAACAGAAAACAAATTTACAAACATACTTCTTTGCAAGAAACATACAAGAATTCTATGATAACCTTAAAAAGAAACTTACAGATGTAAGATTATATTATAGTAAGTCAATAAATATAGAAATATTTGTTGACAAATGTATCTATTTATACAAATTGGTAATGCTTCAAATGTTTCTACTCACAAATAAAACTTCAGTGATGTTTTTAAATTTTGATGTCACATAATTTTGAGTTGTCCATTTTCAACTTCAGTGCTCCAGTCTACTGAGTTGTCCATTTTCAACTTCAGTACTTCAGTTAATCATATCTTTCTTTGTGTGGATGTCTATGTTAGGCAAGTGTCATATCTTTGTGTGTGCATGTCTATGTCAGTCATATCTCATATCTTTGTGTGCATGTCTATGTTAGTCATGTGTCATATCTTTGTGTGTGCATATCTATGTCAGTCATATCTCATATCTTTGTGTGCATGTCTATGTTAGGCATGTGTCATATCTTTGTGTGTGCATATCTATGTTAGTCATGTGTCATATCTTTGCATGTATGTCTGTGTTAGTCACATCTCATATCTTGATATGTTTCAGTGTTAGTCATGTCTCGTATTGCTGTGTGCATGTTTGTGTTAGTCACATCTCATATCTTTGTGTGTGCATGTCTGTGTTAGTCACCTCTAGTGACACTTAACCTGACAGCTGACTTCATGTGAGAGTCTGGGATCCTACTCTGATTGAGTCCTGATCGCAGAGAGAAAGAACTTCAGTACTTCAGTCTATAGTGTTGTCCATTTTCAACTTCAGTGCTTCAGTTTACTGAGTTGTCCATTTTCAACTTCAGTGCTTCAGTCTACTGAGTTGTCCATTTTCAACTTCAGTGCTTCAGTCTACTGAGTTGTCCATTTTCAACTTCAGTGCTTCAGTCTACTGAGTTGTCCATTTTCAACTTCAGTTCTTCAGTCTACTGAGTTGTCCATTTTCAACTTCAGTCTACTGAGTTGTCCATTTTCAACTTCAGTCTACTGAGTTGTCCATTTTCAACTTCAGTGCTTCAGTTTACTGAGTTGTCCATTTTCAAATTCAGTACTTCATTCTACTGAGTTGTCCATTTTCAAATTCAGTACTTCAGTCTATAGTGTTGTCCATTTTCAACTTCAGTTCTTCAGTCTACTGAGTTGTCCATTTTCAACTTCAGTACTTCAGTCTACTGAGTTGTCCATTTTCAACTTCAGTCTATTTTATTATTAATCCATCATCGTCATCATCATGTACCCTGCCGGTTGGCGTAGGCGATCATGTCCCTCCACAATCTTCTATCCACAGTGCATCGTATCAGTTCTGTTGTTGACTGTTTTCCATGCCATGACACCAAGCTATCCAGTATTTTCTCCCTTTGTCGTCCGCGATCTCTCTTTCCTTTTATTTTGCCAGTTGTAACCAAGTATTCCAACTTTCCTCTTCTCATGATGTGCCCGAAAAATGCTGATTGCTTCTTTCTGATGTTTTTTAAGAGCTCCCTTTTTGTGTTGGCCTCTTTGAGAACTTCCTCATTGGTCTTTTTATCTGTCCAGGGAACTTTCAACATTCTTCTGAGAAATCCCATCTCTGTGGCCTCTAACCGTCTTTTCATTTGTTTGTCTACTGTCCATGATTCACTTCCATAGGTCAGAATTGGTTCTATATAGCACTGATGAACTCTCTTTCTCATTTTTATTGACATAGATTTGTTGCATAAGATATTTTTAATTTTCTTAAATGCTTTTTTGGCCTGAGCTATTCTGCTTTTTATTTCTTATTATTAATCCACAAGGGGATTATCAGAATGGGTTGCACATTGAAATGGAGATCATCTTATTTTTATAAACTTGATTTTTAATTTGCTATTTGCTAACTTTCATAACACAACTGCTATTTGCTAACTTTCATAACACAACTGCTATTTGCTAACTTTCATAACACAACTGCTATTTGCTAACTTTCATAACACAACTGCTATTTGCTAACTTTCATAACACAACTGCTATGTGAATAACTAGAACTGATTCAAGAAAAGAACAATGTCCACTTATCTCTGATGTCTATGCTATGATAATCAGAATAATAAGAAAGTGCACATCGGCACCAGGGCTGAAAGCTGTTAGCAACTCATAGCTGATGGCTTGTATTCAGATCCTAATTGTGATGTTCTGTCTGTGGGGGCGATCAACACATTTAACCTGATAGCTGACTTCATGTGAGAGTCTGGAATCCTACTCTGATTGAGTCCTGATCGCAGAGAGAGAGAGTATTCAGATTGGTTAACTAGAACTATCCAGATCCTACTCCATCTCTTCATGGTGCCCCTAGAAACAGACAAACCAGCCCAGTCTGGCCAAGTGAGTGAGGATCAAGAAGGAAGGTAAGCCAGTACTCAAAAAAAAGCCATCTGATCTTTGATCTGTTGGATCAAGAGGCATAAATGCCACAGTTGTACTCACATGCAAACCATAACACAAGTGATCTATGCCCACTTAAAGCCCAATTATGGATGGATGATTGAGAGAACTATTGGCTTCTTGATCCATAACAATAATGAACAGGACTATTTGTTCCTTTTGTAGACGTCAGGTGAAAAGCAGAAAGAAAAAAGAAAGAATAATAAAATTATCTGAATATTTCCTCAATGCCTGATAATCATCTGTCATGTCCATTTTCATTGGCAATTCACAATCAAATTTTGAAGCTCTTCACCCAAAAATCACTGCTTATGACAATTTAATGAGACTTGGAAGCCATTTTCATGAGATTTGGAAGCCCCTTTCCTTCAAAAACAAATTTACTTTCTTGAAAAACCTGATAACCTGATTGGTTGTTGATTAGAATTGAACAAAATTTTGATAGATTTACAATATCTACACAGCAAAACATATTTACAAAATGAAACTTCTTTCTAGCAATGATGTTAAAAAAAATATTGGATTGGATTAAAAATGCAAGAATTTTATTTTAGCTCTGAAATTATAGATCAAACTAGTAACCATTCTCAGAGGTTTGGTGAATCCTGGAACAGTGTTTAAAAAAAAAAAAAATCACCATAATTCAGGAATTAAACCTGGAACCTTCTGGTCAGTAGTCAGTGCACTATCTACTCAACCACCAAAGACTTCATGTGATAGCTAAATCATTTTATTTTAAGTTTTTCTTTATGTTTAATGAGGATGTCTTCCACATTAGCCTTTCAGCATCAAGTGTACACTTTGAGCCAATGTACACAACAGAAGTTGGACTGAAAAGTAATCAGTGACTCACAGGTACTTGCACCTGCACAAACACCTGCACCCACAGTTGTTTGTCATTGATACTTTAGTTCATTTGCTCATTTGTGTCTTTCCAGAAAGATCAAATACACACTTCCCTTCTATTATACACTCCATGTCATCAAAAGAAACTGTATCTTAAAAATAAAAAAAACTGTTGTGGTTAAAGATGTAATATTGAATAAATAAATATCACAGGATGCCGTAGGTAGCCACAATGCTACTCTGAAGTCAGGTGTGTTGGAACAAATTAAATAAATATCACAGGCTGTTGTAGGTAGCCACAATACCACTCTGTAGTCAGGTGTGTTGGAACAAATTAAATAAATATCACAGGCTGTTGTAGGTAGCCACAATGCTACTCTGAAGTCAGGTGTGTTGGAACAAATTAAATAAATATCACAGGCTGCCGTAGGTAGCCACAATGCTACTCTGAAGTCAGGTGTGTTGAAACAAATTAAATAAATATCACAGGCTGTTGTAGGTAGCCACAATGCTACTCTGAAGTCAGGTGTGTTGGAACAAATTAAATAAATATCACAGGCTGTTGTAGGTAGCCACAATGCTACTCTAAAGTCAGGTGTTTTAGAACAAATTAAATAAATACCACAGGCTGTTGTAGGTAGCCACAATGCTACTCTGAAGTCAGGTGTGTTGGAACAAATTAAATAAATATCACAGGCTGCCGTAGGTAGCCACAATGCTACTCTGAAGTCAGGTGTGTTGAAACAAATTAAATAAATATCACAGGCTGTTGTAGGTAGCCACAATGCTACTCTGAAGTCAGGTGTTTTAGAACAAATTAAATAAATACCACAGGCTGTTGTAGGTAGCCACAATGCTACTCTGAAGTCAGGTGTGTTGGAACAAATTAAATAAATATCACAGGCTGTTGTAGGTAGCCACAATGCTACTCTGAAGTCAGATGTGTTGGAACAAATTAAATAAATATCCCAGGCTGTTGTAGGTAGCCACAATGCTACTCTGAAGTCAGGTGTGTTGGAACAAATTAAATAAATATCACAGGCTGTTGTAGGTAGCCACAATGCTACTCTGAAGTCAGATGTGTTGGAACAAATTAAATAAATATCACAGGCTGTTGTAGGTAGCCACAATGCTACTCTGAAGTCAGATGTGTTGGAACAAATTAAATAAATATCACAGGCTGTTGTAGGTAGCCACAATGCTACTCTGAAGTCAGATGTGTTGGAACAAATTAAATAAATATCACAGGCTGTTGTAGGTAGCCACAATGCTACTCTGAAGTCAGGGGTGTTGGAACAAAAAAGCAGATATCACAGTTTGCTGTAAACCACAGCACAACACAACTATATCCATTGAACATTCTTTTAAGACAAGCAATATAAATAAGTGGTTATCAGGTGATGGCAGACAGAAAGAAATAATGCGCAGACTGGGAATTATCTGCTAATAATAACTGAACACCAGGGAGTGAGACCAAGGTTCTGTGATCTCAACTATAAAATTTTTTTCTGCTTAGCCCCTTTGGTCAACTATAACAATTTTTATGCTTACCCCCTTAAGTCAACTATAACAATTTTTATGCTTACCCCCTTAAGTCAACTATAACAATTTTTATGCTTACCCCCTTCGGTCAACTATAACAATTTTTATGCTTACCCCCTTAAGTCAACTATAACAATTCTTATGCTTATCCCATTCAGTCAACTATAAGAATTTTTATGCTTACTCCTTTCGGTCAAATATAATAATTCTTATCCTTACCCCCTTCGGTTAACTATAACAATTTTTATGCTTACCCCCTTCGGTCAACTATAACAATTTTTATGCTTACCCCCTTCTGTCAACTTTAACAATTTTTATGCTTACCCCTTTCGGTCAACTATAACAATTTTTATGCTTACCCCTTTTGGTCAACTATAACAATTTTTATGCTCACCCCTTTTGGTCAACTATAACAATTTTTATGCTTACCCCTTTCGGTCAACTATAACAATTTTTATGCTCAGCCCTTTTGGTCAACTATAACAATTTTTATGCTTACCCCTTTTGATCAACTATAACAATTTTTATGCTTACCCCTTTTGGTCAACTATAACAACATTTATGCTCACCCTTTTTGGTCAACGATACCAATTTTTATGCTCACCCCTTTCGGTCAACTATAACAATTTTTATGCTCACCCCTTTTGGTCATCTATAACAATTTTTATGCTCACCCCTTTCGGTCAACTATAACAATTTTTATGCTCACCCCTTTTGGTCATCTATAACAATTTTTATGCTTACCCCTTTTGGTTAACTATAGTAACAATGATCTATCAGTGTGCTACTACTTACCTCATAAGCTTTAAATTTGTCTGCTTCAGGCTTAAAATGGACAATTGTTTTTGAGTCCTCATCAACATCAACCAAGACAATTTGGGATGTACAGTTCTTGAGTGCCTTGTTACTTAGAATGTTGTGTACCCGATTCTCTGGCAGTTCCAAGCTCCTGAGATCAGGGAGCTGGTTTGGTTCTTGTGAGGTAACAATGAAGTGAGAAGCTTCCCCACCTTCAGAAAGAATTATGATTTCTCCATCATCGATATTGGCATTGAGCTCTGATGTATTGTTAGTTTCACCACTACATAATTTGATTATTGTATTGGCCGAATTAACATTATCATCAAATTCACCCTCAAAATTAATGTCTGCAAGAATTTCATCACCATCATTACTACCATCTTCGATGCTCTCTCCAGTTTGACTAATTTTCTGAAGTGAAACGGAATCAATGTCCAGTAAGTTTGTGGTGTCTATCTTGGCAGGTGTCTTCCTACAGTTAATGTCAATATTAATTCTAGCCCTGTCCTCATCATTACTGATATACAAGATTTCTTTTGTGGCAGAGCTGACTGGTTTTGTAGTATTAGTAATAGTATTAGTCTTAGTCAAGCAGTCAGGAATAAATGAGGCACTGTTCTTCACTACAGGTATACTGTCACTGCTAGGTGTTTTCAAGGAAGCCTGCTGATTATTTTCTATTCCACTCCCACAGGATAATTCTGCAGAACGACCACCTGTGAATCCTAAAACTACTCTGTAGCTGCTGTTTGCCTGGTCAGCCAAGGACATAACTGGCAGTTCTCTCTGTTCAATAACTGATGGTTTTGAAACTGTATCACAATCACGACCAGCTCTGCTGCTGGAATTTGGGAGATGGCCACCGCGTTCTTCAAGTGGGATTGGAATTGCTTCATTTTGAAAGGAAAGTGGGTTATGTTCATCACTCTTTGAGTGTAATGTACTTTCTCGTATTCCAGCAGATGTTTGATAACCTGGTCTCCTATGATGTGGCCGGTAGCTTGGAAAACTACGAGCTTGCTCCGTAAGCTGTTGAGAACTTGTATACAAAAACCAAGAACCTGAATCCTCCACTGGAATATCACCAAGTTTGTTTAAAGCAGATGGAGCCACACACATTTCATAACTTGGATTTGTTCCATGTTGAGGTTTACTGCTATGATGTTCAAGCATGTAAAGTCTACCTGCCTTATTAATAAGATCAAATTTCATTAATAACAGAGCTCTTACGCCTAGAATAGTGCTCATATTTGGAGGTAAATAAGGCAATCTGGTAAAAACTCCCTTTTCAATACCTGTTAATTTCCTTTTCTCATCTGCTATTTCCTGTTTGGATAGAGCTTTAAACCGCTTACTTGGAGGTTCATTTTCTGAACATGATTTTGATGACAGTCTTGTGTTAAATCTTGTTCGTTTCCTTTTTGGAGGCGTATGTGGAAGAGCAAACTCCTGGCTATCTGAAACTCCTTGTGTTACAGATCTGCCTGCAGAAGAACCACTACTAGTAGCCAACTGTGAAGATGAATTACTCAGAGTTATGGAAGTGGTACTGAAAGAAGAAGTGCTGGATTTACTCAAGGCAAATGGTGAAGTTGTTTCAATAATTTCTGGTTCAAACTCAGTGACCGAGTTATCAGGAGAAGAGCTGCAGGTCATCAATAAATAGTTCTTACTCACTTCCATCTCTTTACCCTCATGAACTAAAGACTTCAAATAATCAAGATCAACAACAAAGCCCTTGATTCTGTTCTCTATTACTCTACTGTTTAAACATGTTCTTTCTCTATAAATTCTTCGAAGAGATTTCAGCTTCCGTTTGAGAACACTAAGTCGTTGCTGTCTGCACACATCTGTGATATCTGTTCTCATTGACAACTTTTGGACTGCCAATTGAGTTTCAGCTTCTTCTGTCTTTAGGTCAACATCATTTTCATAAGATGGCAGGTTTAACAATTCTTCCTGAGCCTGCAGATATTGAAACTGAGCTGCATTGCACAAATAATGGATGTTTGTTCCCAGGCTCTGAAAAAAATTAAAAAAATATTTTAACATAGAAAGACACAAGGATTAAAAACAAAATGAAGAATCCCTGCATTAAAATTGTTTAGTTAGTTTCCCTTTGGCTGAAGATGACACATAGAGCAGGAAAAAACACTTTATGTTTGATAATTCATTGCTGTTATACTTCAAGTCTTAGTAGAACTTACACTGTGCCTTCAAATATTATCAGTACTTACACTGTCTCTTCAAGTGTTAGCAGAACTTGCACTGTGCCTTCAAATATTATCAGTACTTACACTGTCTCTTCAAGTGTTAGCAGAACTTGCACTGTGTCTTCAAATGTTCAGAACTTGCACTGTGCCTTCAAATATTATCAGAACTTGCACTGTCTCTTCAAGTGTTAGCAGAACTTGCACAATGACTTCAAGTGTTTTCAGAACTTGCAGTGTGTCTTCAAGTGTTAGCAGATCTTGCACAGAACTTGCAGTGTGTCCCACCTCAAGTGCTTATAGCCTCATCAAGTTAGGAAAACAGAAAAGTAAGAGCTATGTTAAATATTATGAGCCAGAACACAACAGCTTATACAAGCTCAGCAGACAGGAACAGACCATGATCTTCAGACTCAGAACAGATCACCATTAGCTCAGTGCACAGCTACACAAAACAGGATTTAGTGTCACTGCAACATGTGACTGTAAAGCATCCAGTGAATATCCTACAGGACTGCAGCATCCAGAAGCTGGTGCTCTGCCTTGATGACATTACTTTTCCTCATTTCAATAAGCCAGGCACCTATTCCTTTTGTACTTTCGTTTGCATTTATCCGATGACTAAAGGACAAAAGGATCCCTTAAAAGGATGTTAATGTGGGTGTAATGCACTGTGTTGTGGTTAGCAGTATAACTGTGATATTTGTGCCTTTCAGCACAACACATTGTACTTCAGCATGACATTTCTGAGTACAGGGTTGCCTACCGTCTCGATCCCTACTCACTCTAAGAACACAGATATAATTCAAAGAATTGGAATAAGGAAAAGGGGGGGGGGGGGGGGGGGGGGGTGCGCGGCATGGTAACCTAGTTGGGTTAGCCACTCAACTGGGCTACCAACGTTCAGACAACCCGTGTTCGATTCCCTCTGCAAGCGGTGTGAATTGTACTTGTGGTTGGAAAAAAAAACCCAGTGGTTGACCCAGCTGCTAGCAGAAATGGGTACCATGGTAGTACTCTGGGAAGATGAGGAATGCTGCCTCGCATCGTGAGTTTTGATGCTTGAAGCGACAGTATCCAGAAGTCCCCGAACACTTTTGGATAGGCGGCCTAGAACATATGGGCAAAAATGCACATGCTAAGACTCTGATTCAAGTCTTGCACTTTTTAGCTTTATCTTTTAATTCAAAGAAATAATCCTGCACTGCAAACTATGGAGAACTGGTGAAGACCTCAAATACACAGTCTTGTTCATGACCCACTCTGAACTAAATGTCCTAATGGATAGCAAAAATTGATCAGTGAAGAAAATTTGAATCTCTCAATCTTAGCAAGAGAAGAATTTTAATTTAAGAGAAAAAACAGAAGCACAAATCTTAATCATAATAGTAAAGTTTTAAAGCAAAGAACAGACGACTCTACAAGATAAATAAACATGACATCTTCCAGTGGAAAAATTAAATCACAGTCTAACTGGCTTCAATATGTTTGTTTGGTTTCAGGAGGTAGCATCACTCCAGTCTGGACATCCATATCCACTCCACTACTCTTTCCAAAAGCCAATGCAAAGTGTGTACACTGATAGTTCCTGTTACATGTTCATTGTAGGTTATTTGTTTCAGTCAAGAATGCTTGTTCTTCCTTCTTCCTGCCTGAAACCCTGATCTTTCAACCTTGAATGTTGGGTTAATCTCAAATATTGTTTCAACTTCTTTGTTACCAATGGTTACTAATGGCCATTAAAATCTGCCTTGTCTTGTCACAATATCCCCTGTGCTGGAGACCTCCCGGCCAGCCAATCTGTCTGCTCGTTACCATACTCAAGGGCATCTACATAAGCCCTGAGACATGAAACTCTTCATGTCAGTAAGTCCACTCTCTGTACAGCACGCTGTGTTTTACTTTCTTCTAGAGCATGCTCTGATATGCCTTCAACCCAGTTTCCTGTTCAATAACTGGGGATGACAATTGTACTTTCAAAGTGGATGGAAGGATGGACGGAAAGATGGATGGATACAGTTGTACTTTCATTGGAGGGAGCAATTATTCCTGCTATATGGTCTACTCATAGGAAGCCGTGATAGCTCAGTGGTTAGTGAACTGGATTACAAAGGACAAGAGGTAAGGTTCGATCCCAACCGATGGCTTCCGGGTTCACCCAGCCTTAAATGGGTACCGGATTTTTTTCTGGGAAAGTAAAGTTGCACGGGCGTAATACCGACCACATTACCCCAAAAATCATGTGCCGAAGGTCTGTAAAATTTATGGTTACTGACACCATATTCCCTATACGCCCCTTGGTGTGACTTGGGCACTTTACTTTTCACTTTTTTATATGGTCTACTCAGATATTATGAAAAAGTTTGATTGAATATTTGAAACACTAGGAAACATAGCAGAAGAGGCCTACAGCAAAAAATGCTACAAAATAGATCTACTCTTGACATGAAAAAGCAAAGGAAGAACAAAGAAATATGAAAAACTCACAACACAGTTATACTAAACAATATAGAAACACAAGATAACAATCAACTAAAAAATACACAATCCCCAGTTTCTTAGTTTCCTCATAGTGTGAAGAAACAAAGCCAGAATAAATGAATAAGCATCTGGAGAATAACAAAGAAACACTATCTATCTGTCTCTTCGAGCTAAAGATGGTAGACAAGTGTACATAAGTCAGACTCTCTACAACATATTTATATTTATGTATGTCTGAAATCTTTGCTATTAAGTGTTAGACTTTGCACAGGCCCTGCATTGCATCTTGTCACAAATCCCTCTTCTGGGCGATCCTCTCAACCGCAGCTGATGCCTACTCTTGTTTCTCGCCTACTTTAGTGTTTCTCTGTGCATTATTTTGTTTTACCCTCTAGTTCTTATTTAGTGCTGGTTATGGTCCCCACACGGCGATGGCAGGCAGAGGATCTCATGTATAGAGACAATGGCTGCGATCTCCGACTAGTACAGTCACTGCCAAGAAGGAAAGGAATGGCAAACTACCTTCTTAAATTGCCTGGAATAATCATGACAAATCACAACCTTCTGTTTACAGCTAACGACGTTAAAAAACGTCTCTTAAAAAACATCAGAAGAAGCAATCAACATTTTTCGGGCACATCATGAGAAGAGGAAGGTTGGAATACTTGGTTACAACTGGCAAAATAAAAGAAAAGAGAGATCGCAGGTGACAGAGAGAGAAGATACTGGATAGCTAGGTGTCATGGCATGGAAAACAGTCAACAACAGAACTGATACGATGCACTGTAGATAGAAGATTGTGGAGGGACATGATCACCTACGCCAACCGGTATGGTACATGATGATGATGAGTTCTTATTTGAAGGATTGCTTTGAGATTCTCTAGTTGTCTCTTCTCATCACATGGTCAACATATGTCCATCTTCTTTTGATTATAGATATATTTGGATGCTTTGTCATTTCTCTTATTTCTGCACTGGTCTTGAATTCATGTCATGATATACAAGTATTTTCCTGAGATATTATCAAATGGATTTGGAGGACCTCGACTTTGTGATGACATAATCCTCATCAGCAGTTAGATAAAAATGATGCAGGAAAACACAAATGAACTATCATCAATAGCCAGCAAAATTGGGCTTGAGATGAGTCATGAAAAGACTAAAGTCATGACAAGCTTAATTCCAACAGATGACAAAATATACATGGAAAACAAACCAGTGAAAGAGATTGATCACTTTATCTATCTTGGGAGTCACATTGATCGGGAAGGGGATACAAGTAAAGAAATTAGAATCAGAATAGCTGAAGCAGCAATGTCTTTCAGTAGCCTTGAAAAGTTGTGGAAATCAAAACTCATCAGCACAAACACAAAACTTAAGACTATTCAAATCAAACATACTATCAACCCTTACATATGCATGTGAGAGCTGGAAAACAACAATAGACATAGAAACAAAATTGAACGCATTCGAAAATAAATGTCTAAGGAAAATACTTGGTACAGCATGGAACGAATTCAATACAAACAAGGAAATTAGAGAAATCGCCAATCAACCACTAATATCTTCAGTAATAAAGAAAAGATGACGGTCATAGGAAGACGCTTTGAACAACTCGTCACAGAAGGGACTCCACTCACATTTTGTCTTGTATTTATTACCGGTCTTGTTATTTACTCTCCGCTTCCCATTCAGTTTCTTTTTATAAAACGACGTGAATCAGAACTCGCACAGCTCATCATAGACATAGATAACCTCATTAATTTGACAAATCAAGTGTTGTGAATGAGACCTTCTACCGTCTAGCCTTAATCTGCACTTTAGGTCACATTGGTGCTGTTCATGACCGTTGTTGGAGTTCCTTGATGCAAGTTATTTCCATGTTACTCATTAATGTAAACTGCTTCGTTAGCCGCAGTTTTGTCTCTTTGGGGAATTTGCTTTGTGTTTTGTTCATCGTAGGATGCTTACACTAGAGTAATCAGAAATCTAAAGGGAGTGAGATTGTGTGTTCGACATTGTTGTGTGCTACGTCATCGTAATGGTTTCCTAGACTGGCCGTGCGCTTGTATTACGGTCTGCTGTTTGACATGCGATGGGAACTGTTTGACAACTGGCTGTGAGTCTGTGTGTTCAGAATTGGAGTCAACAACGATGGCCTAACATCATCAAGTGCTACGACGATCATCATTGTCAAGAGGACGTGAATTACTGGTATATGGGGATAGGGGCTGGGAACAGTTGAAGGCTATGCATGAAAAGTGTTCCTTGTTGCAGTTTCCTCATATTCCAAAATGCATGACTGTGTTAGTCACCTCTAGTGACTTGGGCAGATGGTGCTCGTAAACCTGGGAGGGCCGACCATCTAAGGGCAGAATCCCCCTACAGAAAAGATCATCTGCTGCCTTGCAGGAAGAATGGGGACAATCAAAGGCTAAGGAAAGCAAACCTGAAAAAAATGCTGGCTGAAATCGGATGCACTGGGCCACTGCAGCAGAACACACTGCAATGTTTTAACAGGTATTCAAGCAGAGTGGATCTAACAGGCTTAAATAGACAGCTGTCTTCGTGTGAGAGTCTGGAGTCCTACTCTGATTGAGTCCTGATCGCAGAGAGAGATATGTTGGACATGTGATGAAGAGAGATAATAACCGAATAACAAAGCAAGCCCTCATGTGGGAAACAACAGGTAAGAGGAAAAGAGGCTAACTCAGAGAGACACTGAGAACATTGATCAGAGAGGCAATAGCAGCAGAAATCGGCTCCCTCAAAGAGATAGAGTTGCTTGCACAGAACAGAGACAAATGGTGAGATTTGATAAAAGATCTTTACAAGGATTGAAAACTACTAGAATAAAAATTTAGACAAGAGAAAGAGTATCTAGGTTTATGCCCTATGGGCCGGCTATGGCTCGAAAGATCAATAGATAGATAGATAGTCCAAGTCAAGTAACTAACAACACTCTCATCTTTTGTTACCAAGCATTGCCTAAGCGTACAGACTGTGAGATATTTGAGTTGTGATACATAACAAATGACAAACAACATATGCATGTTAGTTTACAGAAAATTCATCTTATACCAAAAAAATATAATTAATATGTATAACATAATAAAAACAAATTTTAAAATAAAAACAACAAAACATTGCACATGAAAAAAAAAGACCACAACAGATACAAATGAACTTAAACTTGCCTTCATCAGAAGCAATGGCACAGAATGATCTAGTTCATCCATCTCTTCCTGAACAATCTTTGCAGGCCTTGTATCTCTTTCTGTTTTTTTTTTCAAAGAAAGCATAATTTAATTCACATTTATGTTGGTGTTTGCTTTATATAATATTCACTTTAATCACACAATTGAAAATTAGAGGCTGAAGAATTAAAAGTAAATATGTCTAGGTTAGACCTAACAGATAAAGATTGAAGTCAATTAGCAGCTTAACCCTTATTAGACATCTAGCCACTGACAGTTGCTGGTGGCTACATACTGTTATGGACAACCGGCCACTGTCAGTGGTCGGTATATTTGTTGCATTAAAAATAGCAGCTGTTTCCAACTTAAATAAATCCATATTTTAAAATTCACTACATGGTTATTTCCGCTTGCTAGTCCTTTAAGCAAGTATGATGTAGTAGTGTTCAGTCATTTTTCACAATTTTGTTGCAAAAATGTAATTGAAACTCGTTGACATCTGATCATTTTGTGATGTTCTGTATACATTTTATATGGTTCCTTTACTAATTCTCATAGTGTAAGATCTGTAATGCTTTAGAGATGTTATTTGTGCTCTAAGTTGATGAATTCATGTGCATTCTCTTTGTCTGTGGGTATAATTTCAAAATCAGAGTGAATTTTAAATTCCATGATTGATGGACTTATTCAGTACAGCGATCGGTAAAACAAATTAACAAATTTATTTGTTTTCAATTTTTAACATCCTATCACTGTGAATGGTAATAAATATATTGTTTGTGCTTTTAAATGATTGAAACTAATATAAAAATGTGTACATTTGGATGTATGATGATAAGTAAGTAGATTTAGATGTTACTCTTGATTAGGAATATTTTGGTGGAGATTTAGTTTGCATTTTATGGAGTGTTTGTTTCTTTACTTAGCACAGCACATTTTAAATGAAATTTTTTTACAAACAGGATGTAAAATTGTAAATTAGTAGAGCAGCCTTTCCTGAACATTTTGATATATGCTACTTGACCAAACAATGACAAAAAGAAGATATATCTTTCTTGACACTGTTATGTGTACAAAATTGTGTTAAAAAATAGGTGTGCAAATAGGGTTGCACAGCGTCTTAAGTCTTGTGTCTACTAAGGGTTAAAAAAACATGTCCCGTAACATATTCATATTATAAGGAAGTGAAATAATAAGCTCTATTAGGCCACAGCACTTGGAGATAAGGAGGCCAGTGCTCTTCCTTGCTGCCATTACTTTTCCCCAACTAAATGAGCCAGACTGCAGACAATTAAAATAGGTGGAGGAATTTAAATATCTAGGAAGTCTAGTGACAAACAACAATTCACAAGCAACAGAAAAAGACTCAAGATGCAACAAAGCTTGTCAAGTCATCAGACAAACTATCAACACTTTTGTTCAACAAGGAAATAACTCGAGGCAAAATGGGAACTCTGCAATACAATCTTCATTCCAACTTTGTGCTACTAATACTAGACTTAGGGCTTATACTAAAAAACAATAAGAAATATAATCACTACCGAGATGAAATGTGTCAGACCTATAACAAGAAAGATTCTGAGAGATAAGATCAATAATGAAGAACTGAGAAAAAAAAGTTAGAAACAATTCCAATTCCAACAATTGAGAAGTGAGGCAAAAGTAGCAGGTATAGACTGTCTTACTGAGATTGAAAAGCTCACACAGAAAAAAGATTTATTGTGAGATTCACTAAGAGCTCTGTGTGATGTCTGATGGCGTCTGAAGGATGTTAGACGTAGGAAGGATGTTAGATGGTTTCAGTGTTTTACTACTATATCTTCTAAGAATTAACTACACCATAAGGTTGTGGATTTGATGAGAAGAGCAACATAATACAAATTATCATCATCCAAAGTATGTACGGGTGAATGTCCACGGAAAGAGTGGACAGGTTGGCTAGCTGCGCTATCGTTGAGGACGGTCAACCAATGGATCAGGCGGACATCATCAATGCCCTCCGAGATGTGGGAAGGGCACAGGACAACCATGAGTCCACATCCCTCCTTCAGATGAAACAGATGGGAGTTAAGATGGGCACAGCCAGAAATGAGAAACTTAGTGGGCGTGTAAGAGGACTTATCAACCAACACAGAACTGGAGTCGTCAGTCACTGGACACTACGAGACTTGCTGAGGAGGGATTTGAGCACTTATGGACATGTTCGGAGTAATGATGATGATGCAATGATGATGACCCGCAAATAGCTAAATCATCATCCTTCCTCCCTCATTTACCTTTCAGCGTCGAGGGAATCATTCTTGCAGTGCCATCAAATGCTACAAAAGTGGTTTCTTCGTGACTTTATCCTCTCCCGGTCTCTGAGTAGTATCTACCCATCTCAGATATTAGTAAAACACAGGGTGCACTCAACACACATTAAAGAATCATTCCTTCACAGATACAAGTTTTAAAGAGTAGGACAAAATGGCCAGTATCCAAGCAAAATCATTAAGCAATTTAAATTCTATTCATACTAATGATAGATGCACTGGGCCAAAAAGCACAGACATCAGGGCTTGCTGTAAACTAGTTATATAACACATTCATGTCCACTTAATGTCCTTCTTTGATGAAAAGGAGCAGTCATTGGATGAATTCAGAAAAAGAAGATTAATTTGACATCCACCATGAAATAGCCTATTTCTAACCACAAATTATTACAATTTATGATCATGGACAAATTTTATTTTTTTAAGACAAATCCAAACACCAAACCAAAAAAATCCTTACAATGCATTAAAAAAAAATTACATATACATTTGTTAAATGTTAAAATATTGTTGTTATTACAACATTATGATATGTTCATATGTTTATTATTACATTAGTGATAGATATATGATCTTATGAAAATTTTACTTTTAAAGAAATACTCAAAGAATAGTTACTTTCCAGCACAACAGTGCATATTTATTTAAGTGCATAAAAGTTATTTCTGTCAAATTTTATTGAAGATTTAATGCGAAATGAAAACAAATGCAGCTGCAAAAATGTTCTGCCTTTTTCTCACTTATATTATGCAAGTACTATTTGTTATATATAAGAACACTTAAACAATCTCAACATCTCAGGCACAAAATACAACATGAAAATCAACATCAACAAAACAGAAGTCGTGAATGTCGCCAAAAATAAAGAGAACATCAACATAACTATAGAAGGCAGACAACTAAAACAAGTAGAGGAATTCAAATACCTAGGAAGTCTAATGATAAACGATAATTCTCAAACAGCAGAGATAGAATCAAGATGCAACAAAGCTTGTCAAATCATCGGACAGTTATCACCACTATTGTCCAACAAGGAAATAACTCTGGAGGCAAAACGAGCACTATGCAATACAATCTTCATCCCAACGGTGTGCTACCAATGCCACACCTGGACCCTAGATGCAAGAACAATAAGAAAAATAACCTCTACAGAGATGAAATGTGTTAGACGAATGACAGGAAACAGTCTGAGAGATAAGATCAGAAATGAAGAGCTGAGAAAAAAGATAGGAATAGCCCCCGCCATAGAATATATAAGGAAACAACAGATAAAATGGTTTGGCCACGTGACAAGGCAGAAAGAACAAAACACAACACAACGAGCCTTCAACAAACGTTGTGAGAATACCAGACCCAAGGGTCGACCACGAAAAAGATGGGTCGACAGAATATTAGAAGCACTAGGAAACATAACAGCAGCAGCGGCGAACAGAAGAGCAAAAGACCGCAAATTATATCTCCTTTTGGCGCCGAAACGCAGATTAGGAAGGAAAGAAGAAGAAGAAGACTATTTGTTAAAATAGAAAATTCCTGACAAATTAAGACCAGTTCTGGCCAGAGTGGAGTATGCTCATGTATTGCTTCACTGCATGAAAACTATTGAAGATATCTATATGAAATTTGGTGAAGTTATTCAGAAGTGGTTGCTCTATATACTACACATTTCATTTCATGGAATATATGAAAGAATTTTTTTTTAAGTATTTTTGATTAAAAGACATTTTTTTTTCTCTTAACAATTGTATATGCTGATTTGGGCACAAAATCTGACATAAGAATCATAATTTTCACTGCAAATTTGGCCATTAGACTTATTTTATGTTAAAGTGGGTCCTCAAGCAGCAGCAAGGTCATATATATGTTTTTCATAAAAATAGTTTTAACTTTTTGGTAACCAAAATATATAGACACAATTCCTGAAAATGAAACAGTATAAAATGTGTTACATTAAGAAGTGAACAGAAGTTGTGTGTTGGACTTCGGTCACTGGACAGTTTGTGAAAATATATTGCCCAGACTGCTTCCCTCATCCGTACTAAATTATTTTTGTTTCCCCGAATAGCATTTCCATAGAAAGCTTGTAATTTGTTAATCTCTACATCTGTGAGTCTTCCTTTTCCTCCAATTGGTTTTCCATCAGTTAATTTTTTTCCTTTTAGGTTCTTTTTCAGATTACGAAGTCTTGTTCCCATTCGCTTTTGAACATGACCATCGCATTCAATTTTCTCAATCCGCATATCGGGTCCATATGGCTTGGAATCAAATACTTTTTTAAAACTGCTAGTATCACCATCACCAATGAATCTAGCATATCTGAGGCTATACAGATCTACAGAACGTGAAAATATCTAAGTTGCAATACCTGCTTCCATAGACCCTGATGATCCTTCATGTGAGATTGTGCATATATTTTTGTGTGATGCTTGCCACTGTCTATATCTCTCACTCATAATGTCTTGTTTCCTCCAATAGTCACAAGATTTACACACTTTGCTCTTTGTACCACAATCTAACACTTTACCTGTCTGTAAGCCTATTGCTGTAACAACACCTATGTTTGATAAATGACCCCTGGTCATATATGTTCCATCTATTGAAACATCAATATCTCTCACAATGTTTTCTGTTTTCTCAGCAAGACTATACTCTATTCTGGAAGCTGCTGTCATACACTGCTTCTGAACAGTAACACTTGCCTTTTCCAATGTTCTGTTTATAATATTGAATGTACTTTTGCTCACAGGATTAGGTAAATTCATTATTCCACAGAATTTCTGCAGTTCCGAGCGATCACCACCAATGCAACGCATGGCAAAGGCAGACTGGCGGTTGACAGAATAAACAGAAGCATTATTTACAGGAATCATGGAGCAAGAGAAAAATGGCACTTGTCCATGACAATGTCTATTACTACAACAGAAAATAAATTTGCTGCCTAAACCTTTTCTCTCCTGTTCAAGTAATGTCACTGTCCCATGACAATATTGACACACAACTTGTGACTTGATGTTTTGATTCAGAATAGCTAAATCAATCAATCTGCGACCACTGACATTCAAATCTCTGTTATTGTTATCCCTTTCATCATCACCACAGCTGTCAATATCATTAGAATCACTACTGCTGCTACTTTCGTTATCATCAGTATCAGAAGAGCTGGAGAGCAATTCATAAAGATTATGAAGTTTTAACTCTGTCTTAGAAGCAGAAGGTGTGTATAAGTGGGCGTGGCACTCTCAGCAATATTTTGGATCTTATCATTTGTTGTTTGAGTAAGACCACACACTGCACCATGAGAATTAGCATCATTATTATTACACAATGAAGTATCAGTATCTGCACATTCACGATGTGTTTTGTTAGCTTTTGTAAACTGATTTCCACAAAAACGTCGCTTTTTTCTCCGATTACCACATAATTTTTTATCAGAAGGCATTTTCAACAAAAACACAATTCAAAATACTTCACAAACTATGAACAAAATTAAATATTTTACTAATTATCCACACAATTCAACATGGCATATGAATACAAACACATTGATTGACCGGAAGAAAGTATGGCTATTTGCAAGGTAGCTGTAAACAAAGGAGAGAAACATCAATAGCCTTACGTTCACGATTTCGAACATTTTTAATTTTTTTTTATAGAAATTGGTTTCATATCAGGCATACAAAAAGTGTCATAACTTCAAAACTACTTATCACAAACACAAAATTTAAACAGCATTAGAAAATATAATGTTTGAACTATATTAAAATTATAATATAAAGTTAACGTTTAAAAAAACGTTATCCGACAAAATAGTGGGGTAGAGCTGGTCCCTTAATGGAAATTCTCACAAGACTGAAGGTATAACCTTCTTCTAATAAATTTAAGTGTACCATACCAGAATCATATAAAGATTATATTTCATACATGAGCAAATGAAGAAGGCAACCAAAATATCAATAATATTCAGTTGTGAACAAAGCCACCTACAGTGACCCACAAAAGTGTGAGAAATTGTATGAGGTCAAGAAAGTTATAAGACAGCCCACTAATTTATTTAGACAAAGTTATAAGACAACCCACTAATTTATTTAGACAAAGTTATAAGACAACCCACTAATTTATTTAGACAAAGTTATAAGACATCCCACTAAATTATTTAGACAAAGTTATAAGACAACCCACTAATTTATTTAGACAAATTTTATAAGACAGCCCACTAATTTATTTAGACAAAGTTATAAGACAACCCACTAATTTATTTAGACAAAGTTATAAGACAACCCACTAATTTATTTAGACAAAGTTATAAGACAACCCACTAATTTATTTAGACAAAGTTATAAGACAACCCACTAATTTATTTAGACAAAGTTATAAGACAACCCACTAATTTATTTAGACAAATTTTATAAGACAGCCCACTAATTTATTTAGACAAAGTTATAAGACAGTCCACTAATTTATTTAGATAAAGTTATAAGACAACCCACTAATTTATTTAGACAAAGTTATAAGACAACCCACTAATTTATTTAGACAAAGTTATAAGACATCCCACTAATTTATTAAGACAAAGTTATAAGACAGTCCACTAATTTATTTAGACAAAGTTATAAGACAGCCCACTAATTTATTTAGACAAATTTTATAAGACAGCCCACTAATTTATTTAGACAAAGTTATAAGACAGTCCACTAATTTATTTAGACAAAGTTATAAGACAGCCCACTAATTTATTTAGACAAATTTTATAAGACAGCCCACTAATTTATTTAGACAAAGTTATAAGACAGACCTCTAATTTATTTAGACAAATTTTATAAGGCAGCCCATTAATTTCTTTAGACAAAGTTATAAGACAACCCACTAATTTATTTAGACAAATTTTATAAGGCAGCCCACTAATTTATTTAGACAAAGTTATAAGACAACCCACTAATTTATTTAGACAAAGTTATAAGACAACCCACTAATTTATTTAGACAAAGTTATAAGACAGTCCACTAATTTATTTAGATAAAGTTATAAGACAGCCCATTAATTTATTTAGACAAATTTTATAAGACAGCCCACTAATTTATTTAGACAAAGTTATAAGACAGTCCACTAATTTATTTAGACAAAGTTATAAGACAACCCACTAATTTATTTAGACAAAGTTATAAGACAGTCCACTAATTTATTTAGACAAAGTTATAAGACAGCCCACTAATTTATTTAGACAAAGTTATAAGACAGTCCACTAATTTATTTAGACAAAGTTATAAGACAGTCCACTAATTTATTTAGACAAAGTTATAAGACAGTCCACTAATTTATTTAGACAAAGTTATAAGACAGCCCACTAATTTATTTAGACAAAGTTATAAGACAGTCCACTAATTTATTTAGACAAAGTTATAAGACAGCCCACTAATTTATTTAGATAAAGTTATAAGACAGACCTCTAATTTATTTAGACAAATTTTATAAGGCAGCCCATTAATTTATTTAGACAAATTTTATAAGGCAGCCCACTAATTTATTTAGACAAAGTTATAAGACAGGAAACAAAGAATGGGAACGTTGAAATCTTACCAAAAAATCTGCGGGCCCTTCCATATTTTGATGATGTTCTGCCTCTCCGGCAAAGTAATCCCTTCAGTTCTGCTTCAATGAAGTTATTTAACTCTGCTTTCCTTGCTCTCTTTTTCTATAGAATAAAAATTGATGCTTGTTTAGCTTTTCACACTACCTTTAACAAAACCTTGAATAATTACGTCACTTTATAAGAAACCTTGTAATTGTTTAGAAAGAAAAAACCATTACAAATACGAGTCTGGTTAATCTTGAGGCCACAAGCATCAGCCTCTGGACAAGAAATCCCATGTTTGATTCCTACATCAGGTGGTGGAAAATAAAAAAAAAATTGTTTTAAATGAATCCATGATTTCTTTATGGTTTTATGCTCCCCTGGTCTCCGGGTAGTGAGATCCTATGTTTAGCCCTGTAGGATAAAAGTGAAAAACAAGAGGCCACATGTGCATGATAAAGAAAAAGCTGCTGCCTGGGCATAATTTAAAGAAAAAAATCTACCCATATTGCTAAAACTCTCAGTGATAAAAATGAGGGTACTTCTGAAGTCAGAGAATATCTGCCTGTATGGTGAGGGACACCTGAGTACATGGTTGTCAGTGTGAAAAGACTGAAAAGTAGAAAAAAAGTGTATTCACATAAAATTCAGTCCCTTGGGAGTTTGCTAGAGATATCTCTCTCTCTGCGGTCAAGACTCAATCAGAGTAGGATTCCAGACTCTCTCATGAAGTCGGCTGTCTTTTTAAGTGATTCGATTGTCCCATATAGTTTCTCTTCCAGGGAGGTGGGTGTGGACCACATTGCTCTTCTCAGGTCTGTGTACTGGGGGCAATCCTATAGAACATGTTTTGTAGTCATATTGTCCAGTGTACAGTGGCATAAGCTGGTTGTACCTATTTTGAATTTGGTGAACATGTGATTTCTCATTCTATTGTGGCCAGTGAGTAGGCGAAGTATGATGACTTGATCCCTCCTTGATAGTTGGTGGTATCCGTCCCTCTCGTTAAGCTTTGGGTGTTCTCGTTTCCATTTTTCATGGTACTGGCCTTTGATGATGGATTTGGCTTTGTCGTAGCTGACCAGATGGTTCTCTTGTGGTAATCTCCCTCCCTCTTTAGCTAATTTGTCTGCGCGTTCGTTCCCGTGTATATTACAGTGTGATGGTATCCACTACTAGAGATATAAAGCTGGCGAACACAAATAAACAACAAAACATCACAGATATTTTTTTTAGCTAAATGATTTAACAATGAAGTAAATTGTTTTTTTTTCCAGCCTATTTTCTTTTGATTTTCATTTAAATTTTATTAGGAATCCAGAGCCTAATACTTTATCCTGCCATATTTCTTTGAGCAATTAGTTGGAACACTAATGTTCTTGTATGCATTGTTAGCTCAGTTGTCCCTTGTGTGCATCTTTAATATTTCCTTAAATTTTGTCCTGCAACATTTCTTAGAATGAATCTTCATGTTGTGTAATATCATCAAGTGAGACTATGTTATATTTTTCTATTCATAATGTGACTAAGTGAAAGAGAATATGTTAAATTTGTCTATTCATAATGTGACCAAGTGAGAGAAACTATGTTATATTTTTCTATTCATAATGTGACCAAGTGAGAGAGACTATGTTATATTTTTCTATTCATAATGTGACCAAGTGAGAGAGAATATGTTAAATTTTTCTATTCATAATGTGACCAAGTGAGAGACTATGTTATATTTTTCTATTCATAATGT
Source organism: Megaustenia siamemsis (assembly GCA_032433765.1). NCBI lineage: Eukaryota > Metazoa > Mollusca > Gastropoda > Stylommatophora > Ariophantidae > Megaustenia > Megaustenia siamemsis. The sequence goes on along the minus strand of JAVIAB010000059.1, from coordinate 36,551,232 downwards.
GACCAAGTGAGAGAGACTATGTTATATTTTTCTATTCATAATGTGACCAAGTGAGAGAGACTATGTTATATTTTTCAATTCATAATGTGACCAAGTGATAGAGACTATGTTATATTTTTCTATTCATAATGTGACCAAGTGAGAGAGACTATGTTATATTTTTCTATTCATAATGTGACCAAGTGAGAGAGACTATGTTATATTTTTCTATTCATAATGTGACCAAGTGAGAGAGACTATGTTATATTTTTCTATTCATAATGTGACCAAGTGAGAGAGACTATGTTATATTTTTCTATTCATAATGTGACCAAGTAAGAGAGCTTATGTATGTGACCAAGTGAGAGAGACTATGTTATATTTTTTTATCAATGTCAGAATTTATCCATTTGCTTTTATAACTTTAAAAATAATGTAAATACTTGATCTGTAGTCACTTTACAAGGAAGTCGCATCTATATTTCTATTATATCTGCCTATAGTTTTTCATAAGGAACAGCTAGATTATCTTTCCTTTTTACTATTCTCTGAAGGAGCAAGTAGTGGGGTGTTATGTTCACTCAAAAACAGGTATGGTGACAGCTTTACAAAAAAGGAACACAACAAAATACCGATGTTTAGGCCTACATGCGGCCTTCCTCAGAAAATGAGAAAGCAAACGAACAATGAAATAAAGATAAACTCTACTACATCTAGAATAACCTGCACAGTAAATCAAGGAGAAATAAACAGAGGGATAAGAGATGAAACAAGAGAGAGATATGCTACATATCAGAGGATAAAAATAGATAATGTGCAAAAATTAATAAGCTAAAAAGCTATTCTCTGTAGTTGCCACCATGGCAATATTTAGATAATGAAAACACATACTCATATAAACAGAGAAACATAAACAATTCATACATCTGTTGCTGGAGTCTTAAGAAGTTCCTGGACACTGATAGTTCCTTGTTTAAGGAAAACTTTGTTGAGTGCTGCCTCTAGTTTCTTAAGTTGCACCTGAATTTAAAACAAACAAAAAAAACATGCATCTGTTAGCTTATATCAAAAAATATCCTATACACAAAAAAATATTTTATAGACTACATCAAAACATTTGTAGTGTGCCAAAAAATAATACATTTTAGAGAGTATAAATCTTGGTAATAAAAATCTAAAAATAATAAAGAACACAACAATAAAAAGCAGCCAAAACAATTGGAAATCAGTTTTAAATGTTCCAAAAAAAAAAAAGAAGAAAAAAACAAGGCAAAGTTGTGAACTATCACTAGATTTATCTAATGTGTTTAGTTAGATTATATATTCATTCATTCATTGGATGCCATCTCCACAATGAAGCTTGACTACCATGGAGTGCCATTTTACTCTGTGTCTTGTCTTGATGGTGCATGTTGTCATAGGTTCAACTGTCCACCTTTTGATGTTATAAGTCCACTTTAATTTTGGTCTGCCTCATCTACCTTCCCTTCCAAGATTACATTTAGTAGGGTATTGTGTCTCTTTACATCTCCCAACAATTTCAGCTGTCTTTTTGTTTCAGCTGATTCAGAAATTCCTTGTTTGTTTTCTATTCCTTCCACCCAATTTCTCCATTTTTTGTAATAGATCTACATTTCAAAGACTTCAAGTTTAGATTATATAAATATCCACAAAAATTAAACCCAGAATATCAGCCAGTGGACATAATATAGACACCCTGAGGTATGCTAACGATAAGGTCTTAATCACTAAGAATGAAAATGAGTTATGAAAAATGAGTGACACTATAATGATGGAAAGTAAAAATAAAGACTATCCTCAACAGCAAAATGACAAGTATTGATCATAACAACGAAAAGACATCTCCTAAATGCACAACTAAAGTAAATTGAGCAGTATTAAAACAGATCAATAAATTAAAATACCTAGGAATGATGTTAACTTCTGATGGTAGATGTACAAGATGAGAATAGCTCAGGCAGCATTCCAAAGAAAGAGAAATATATTATACAACCCACTTTTGTCAATGAAAATAAGAAATAGAATTATTTATTGTTACGTACAGCCATACAGAAACAAATCACTGATAATAGTTAAAGAGACAAGAAAATCACTTAGAGTCCACAGAAATGTAGTTTAACAGAAGGATGTTGAAGGATGTTGGAAAGCTATAAATAGTAATGAGGACGAAAAAGAAATAAGATCTGCTTTCACAAGAAGTAGAAAAGGATGTTACGCTAACAAAGATGTGTTATTCATAATAAATAACAAAAAACAAAATCTGCGTTCATGATAAGAAGAAATGGGTGTTCAAGTCAATAAGATGTGAGAAACTTATTACCAATATCAGGAGCTAACAATCATATTTTGGCCATCTAATGAGAAGTGAACAACTATGATATAACATATAGTATTGTGACAATTAAGCATTTGTCAACCATGAAAAATATTGAACTCATGGAATATCATAAACACCAGGAAATAAAACAGCAGGAGAGGTCAACAGAAGAGCAAAAGACCACAAACTATATCGCCAATGTGATGCTGGAAAGCAAATGAGGAAGGAAGAAGAAGTGATAACTGGGAAAATTAAGGGCAAGAAAAAAGAAGGAAGCAGAAAGAAAATATATGACCCAGTTAAATAGAATGGTTTGGTAGAGAATTAACAACAGAGCACAGAATCAGCAGTACAGAAAGAAAGTTGTGGTGAAGATGATCATCTTCTCTAGCAGGCATGGAACTTGATGATGATATGGTGGGAGATTATTTGTGTACATGCAAGTGCCAGTGTTCTCCAATTTCTTCAGCATGTGATTCTCATAAAATATAAAAAGAGCCTAAATAAATATAGAAAAATGTGAATCAAGTATTCTTAGTTGGCATTAATATAGTTAACGAATAAGTTTGATTTGGTTTTGGTTGCAAAAGGAAGTACTACAATATCCGCTCTGCTGCTCTTTCCAAAAGCTAGTACAAAGTGTGCACAATAATTCTTCCTGTTATTTTCTCATTGCGAATTGTTTCACCCATACAGTGTGCTCGCTGATCTCACTGTCTAAAACACCACTTCATTTGTTGAGAGACAGGGAGAGAGAGAGAGAGACAGTGCATGTGTGCGTGCATTCCATTTAACTTTCCTTGGATAAATCATTTCTAACAACCTTTTGTAAATCCACAGACAAGATGTGTTTAAAAAAGTCATCATTACACAAATTAAAAAAATAATGTTAAATTATTAAGCCTACCTTTTTAACTGATGCAGTTTTTTTATGACTGTTCTCTTTAAGTGTTTGTTTGACAGTCTTTTCTATAATCTGCTCTGTCACTTCTTCTGGCAGTGCTGTGGGAGTTTTGCTATGTGCATGAAAAGAAAAATAGCAATGATGATTTGCTTGATTATGAAATACAGATATCTATTTCTCCTATCTGAGGAAATGATGAACAAACAAGAATTTTTCTTTCTTTTTTTTTTTTTTTTGTGTGAAACAAAGCCAGAGTGACAAGAAGAAATTAGTTTTATCCTTCAGTAGCTTCTGATCTCCGAGCAGTTAAGGGAAGTTTAATGCCCTTCCATTCACATATCTTTTTTTTTTGTGAGTAAAATATGCTAAGGCACATAGGGCAAAAATTATACACTCTCCATGCCCAACAATCTATGTTATTAAGTGTCAGATTAACACAGGGCCTGAAATGTATCTCACCACTTGTCCCTGTTCTGGACAATCCTTCTAATCAATGAATAATAAAACACAGATCCAGTCTTGAAACTAATCATGTAACAGAACTAATGGAAGTTGACAAATGAAAACAACTGGCTGCATTATACGATTGGAAAAAAAAAAAAATTAATATTGCCAAAATGATATTAACCATATTTCTGAATTGGTTATGGTTAGTCGAAGACCCCCAGTATCACTGCAAATGAATTAAAATCCATAATTGTCCCCCCTCTAAGTGGAGTCATCCAAAATAACATCTCAACGCATTGAAGAATCCATACAAAGAAAGGCAGCTGTGGTCCCTATTATAGCAACTACAGCACATGCCAAATGACTTAAGGCCAAGTGGCACCAAACGTGAATGCAGCTGAACTGTCCGTCATACGATATCATCATTAATCGTGAGCAATCGGAATAATGGTCCAGAGGAAAAACACAACTCACAGTGCGCTAAACTCAGTAGCTCCAGCAGCAAGCCGGACTTGGAAAATAAGGAAACTGCAACAAGGAACACTTTCCAGACACAGCCTCAATGGTTTCTGCTGCCTATCAGCCATATTGACCAGAAGTGAAATTGCATCAGGGAACACTACCAGTGCTAAAGTGTCTGTTTAATAGCAGGTGATCAATTTTGCTAAATTTGCTTGTAATGTGTTTTGAAGGATTGCAATCCTAGCTGGAAATTGTGACTTCTGCCATTGACCTAGAGAATGCATATAACAGATTTGACTTTAAAGGGTTTCAGTTGGATATAGGATCTATCCATCTATATTTCATTTGCCTGAAGTATTTATATATGCAAAGCCATTTCTTGCATAAATTTTACTGTTTTTTGTAGATATGGGATTAAACCAATAGATATGTATAAGTAAGACAGAGCAATTGAGAAGATGGGTCAGGAGTGTGTAGCCAGTGAGCTATAGAGTGTATATTTGGCACCATCTACAGGCCTGTGGTTAATCTAATTAATCAGTAATAAAATGTGTTTAATCAGAAATAAAACCTATCTCTCTAAACCAGCTGCCAATTGAACGTGATCTCTTCAATCTAATGCCATGGCAAAGAAAACAAAAGTTGTTTAGTTAGTTAGAAGTGATCCTATACGTTGACGATCAAAGTAGATATTTCAATCTCAATTCAACAAGGGATGAGAATTCAAAGAGATAGATCATGTATTGCTGTTTCCCTTGAGTAGTTACAAAATGGACATGGAACAATGTTAAGCTCTATACAATGCAGGTGTGAGTTTAGGAAGGCAATTTGAAAACAGTAACCTGTTATCAGTAATTGATTATGAGTGACTGGGTGGTTTGGAGGTAGGCCTCAGAGTAGATAACAGGAAGGTCCTGGTTTCAAATCCCACCACAAGAGGTGGGGGTTTTTTAACTTCCAATGGGTTGTTTTTTTTTGTTTCTTTATCCTTCTCTGTTCTCTGGGTAATTAAATCTGATGTCTACCCCTCTAGGATAACAGCAAAAAATGGCTCTCATGTGCACTTGCACACTGTATTTAAAAGTAAAAATGAGTAGGTCACAAATGTCCAAAATGTCAAGAAATCCACCATTGCTGAAGATCGATGTGTCAGACTTAAAGGCACAGATATTGCAGCTTTGCAGCAAACTTGCAACAAATTCATCCACACCGACTTAACAGATGAGCAGTAAGAAGAAGAGAACTAATTGATTATAAATATTTTTTCATACTTGAAGTCTTAATGTCATTGAAGGTTTCTAACTGTACACTTCCTTGACACAGTGTTCAGTTAAAAAAAATAAAGTAAAGAGCCCCGTCACACCAAGTGGCATATAGGAAATATGGTGTTAGTGACCATAAATTTTACAGACCTTCGGCACATGATTTTTGGGGCAATGTGGTTGGTATTACGCCTGTGCCGCTTTACTTTCCCAGAAAAAAAAATCAGGTACCCATTTAAGGCTGGGTGAAGCCAGAAGCCGTCGGTTGGGATCGAACCCTTCCCCTTGTTTTTTGTAGTTCACTAACCACTGAGCTATCGTGGCTCCACTAGTGTTCAGTATTAGGGCATAAAAAAAAACATTAGTAAAATATCCAATATTTAAACATTTCACATACCCTTTTTTTGCATTGTTGGCCAATGTTTCTTTTTCCAACAAACTATGCAGGTTTTTAGTGAGTCGCTTGTGAACATCCAGCTTCATTGACCACTTTTTCAGAGATCCACTTTTATTTGCACCAAAAGTCTGACACCTGAGATGCCGAGGTGGCCTGGGTGGTATTATGTCAAGATCTGTGATCATATTAAAGAAATTGCAGCAGTTTATAATTTCTTTTACATTTAATCTCAATTCCGCTGTATTCTATTCTACAAGATGAAACAAAGAAAGAGACCAGAAGCTGGTTAGAAAAAGCAGCAGCAAATTTTAAAAACTTGAACCAAATTTTGGAAAAAAAAAAATACTGGGCAAAAAAACTAAACAGAATATTCAACTCAAATATATTATCGACTCTTACATATGCATGTGAAAGCTGGAAAATAATAAAAGAGATGCAACTAATGATCTCATCTACAATTAAGAAGAGAAGATGGACATATGTTAGACATGTATTGCGAAGAGACAACAAAAGAAATTCAAAACAGACTATTATGGGAAACATCGGGATACAGAACAAGAGGAAGACCTAAAGAAACACTAAAAAGAATACTTACAAGAGAAGCAAAGGCCTAGACTCAGGTAAGATTGAACAACTTGCCAAGAATAGAGATGGATGGCAAAAAACACTACGAATCCTATGCAACATCTAACCGCGCTGGAAAGATAAAGATCAAGATATTCTATTCTTGCCCTTTTTTAACACTTCATCAATTTAAAAAAATTGAATTCATGGTTATATCGTAGTGTTACTCTCCCCTGGTATTGAGAAACAACATCTAGCCCTTTCTGGTAATGACGAAAACAGAATATCTGGTGTAAACTGTGTCACACTAAAGAACTCATGTCAGTTGTCACATCAAAAAAGAGTATTAGAAAAAATGGTCACTGCTTGGGAAAAATTGTTAGCAAAAACCTGCCGACACCAAAGTATGCCAGGTCATGGTATGGAGTTCGTGCACATGGGTCTTGGTTTTTTATTTCAAAGTTTCTTGATAATTCAAGGGGACAATCAGAGTACCTATGGGTTTGTCCAGAGAGATCAATGAAGGTGATCTTAATAAAAACATAGGTCATCAATAAGAGCCCTGCAGTTCCTTTCAATCCTTTGCTGCTGTCTCTTCAAGTCTTTTCCAGTTTAGTTTATCTCTGTCCCAAAGTCTCATCACATGTGTTTCCTGATCTTTCCTGTTTCCTCATTCCATGTGAGTTCCTTTCCTCATTCCATGTGAGTTCCTTTCCTCATTCCACGTGAGTTCCTTTCCTCATTCCATGTGAGTTCCTTTCCTCATTCCATGTGAGTTCCTTTCCTCATTCCACGTGAGTTCCTTTCCTCATTCCATGTGAGTTCCTTTCCTCATTCCATGTGAGTTCCTTTCCTCATTCCATGTGAGTTCCTTTTCTCATTCCATGTGAGTTCCAAGTGAGACCTTTTCTAGCAATGCTTGTAGCTGATTTTCAAAGTGTGTATCCTATCCATCCCCACCATCCTTTATTTATAAATGTTTCCTCTGTGTGTTGATTTCTTCTTTACCATAGTCCATAATCTCTCATGTAGAAAACATCTTGTCTGAAGCACTCTCTTTAAGCAGGTGCCCACTAATGTCTACAGTTTCCTTGTCTTCCTGTTTGATGTATCTACATTTTTGAAGCACTCTCTTTAAGCAGGTGCACACTAATGTCTACAGTTTCCTTGTCTTCCTGTTTGATATATCTACATTTCTGAAGCACTCGCTTTAAGCAGGTGCCCACTAATGTCTGCAATTTCCTTGTATTCCTGTTTGACGTATCTACATTTCTGATCCATGCAATAAGACCAATTTAACATTATTATTGAACAATCACATACAATAACAAAGAAATAGACTCAAGATGCAACGAAGCTTACCAAATTTGACAGATGTTACATGAAAGACATCGGTGTATACATGGAAAACTTTACAAATGGGTCAAACACTTCCTAACCAACAGGACAATTCAAACCAAATTAAATGTCTCTATATCAGACAAAGAGGTTCTACCACAGAAGGGCTAACACAGGGATCACCACTTAGCTGTTCTCTCTTTTTGTTATACATTAACACCTGGCCAAAGTTCTGACTAATGAAAAAGCTCCCTATTCTGATTACCTAGTTATCTGGCATACAAATGAAAACATTAGGATAACAAAATCACAACTAAATAGAGACCTCAGGTGCCTAGAAGAATATTGCAATACCTGGAAACTAAAGATCAATACACAGAAGACAGTACATACAACATTTACCAGAAGTAACAAAACAGCTTGGGCAAATATCAAACTTAATCTCCATTAGGGAGGTCAACAAAAAGAGGAGCACCCCAGATACTTGTACAACTAGACCGTCAACTAAACCTGAAGAAACATATAGAAAACCTGACTAAGAAGGCAACACGAAGACTACAACTTATGAAAAGACTTTGTAGTACTTCATGGAGGGCAGATAAAGAAACTCTTAGGAACCTCTATCTGGGTTATGTTTGCTATATTCTGGAACATGTAGCTCGCTGCTAGTAGCATGCAGGAAAACATGTCACTTAACAGGATACAAAACAGTGCTCTGTGGCTCATCAGTGGTGCAATGAGATCCACATTGAACACAGTATGCAAAATACACTGCAATGTAGAACCTTTAGAGATGAGAAGAGATAAGGTCACTTTGATGCTATGAAGAAAAGAATGGAGAAAGACCATTCTAACAAACTGTGAGTTGATACATGAATTTCTAAATAAAGAATCATACAGATCTAAACTTTACAGCATATCAGGAATATACAAGAAAAATACCACCTACCTGAGAAACGTCAACAAACTTCAAGAGTCATCAAAGAACTGTCACCAAATGCAAACTAGATAAACCCATAAGTCTGTATAGAAATATATGACAAAATAGATAAGCATGCTGACCCAGTAACCACTAACAATCACCACAAGGAAAACCTTCGATGCTTATCCAGATGACTGGATACATGTCTATACTGATGGTGCAGCCACAAAGGCATCTATCAAGTTGGATATTGGATTTTGATACATTATCCAGATGGAAAAGTAGAAGAACTGTGTGGCCTTTGTTGTGCGGTCTGCAACAATTATGAAGCAGAAATAACAGCCTTTAGAAATAGCAGTGTACCATCTGAATACTGCTTTTGACAGCATATCTTTAAAGGAAAGTAATAGTCATATTTACAGATTCCAAATCAGCCCTGCAGGCACTAGGAGGTAACTACTAAACAAGCCAGAACTCACCATAGACATAGATAACCTCATTAGCATACATGACATAAGGCTAGTGATGCAATGGATCCTAGGACACTCCAACACCCCAGAAAATAAGGCAGATGCAGTAGCCAAGAGTGGATATAGGTAGACACAGACACAATTTAACACCAACACACCTTATTAAACACAGTCAAACAAATCATAAACTCTAACAGTAGAGAAGATTGGCTGAATGGATCGGCCATGGGAAAAACAGGGAGAGATTTTTTTAAATACATGACAAAACACCATGACAACATTAACTCTTTCAGGACTATTATCAGACACGTCGGTTCGATAAAAAAAGTGTTATTTCTAACCATTAACTTCTTACTTCGTATTTATATACCTTCTGTCTGCTTGTCTTCTCATTAACTTCTAACTCGTAGTTATATACCTTATGTCAGCCTGTCTTCTCATTAACTTCTAACTCGTAGTTATCTACCTTCTGTCTGCTTGTCTTCTCATTAACTTCTAACTCGTAGTTATATACCTTATGTCAGCCTGTCTTTTCATTAACTTCTAACTCGTAGTTATCTACCTTATGTCAGCCTGTCTTTTCATTAACTTCTAACTCGTAGTTATCTACCTTATGTCAGCCTGTCTTTTCATTAACTTCTAACTCGTAGTTATCTACCTTATGTCAGCCTGTCTTCTCATTAACTTCTAACTCGTAGTTATCTACCTTCTGTCTGCTTGTCTTCTCATTAACTTCTAACTCGTAGTTATATATACCTTATGTCAGCCTGTCTTTTCATTAACTTCTAACTCGTAGTTATCTACCTTATGTCAGCCTGTCTTTTCATTAACTTCTAACTCGTAGTTATCTACCTTATGTCAGCCTGTCTTCTCATTAACTTCTAACTCGTAGTTATCTACCTTATGTCAGCCTGTCTTTTCATTAACTTCTAACTCGTAGTTATCTACCTTATGTCAGCCTGTCTTTTCATTAACTTCTAACTCGTAGTTATATACCTTATGTCAGCCTGTCTTTTCATTAACTTCTAACTCGTAGTTATCTACCTTATGTCAGCCTGTCTTTTCATTAACTTCTAACTCGTAGTTATCTACCTTATGTCAGCCTGTCTTCTCATTAACTTTTTCTAACTTGTGGTTATCTATCGTCTGTCTCTTCTTCTTTGTGTCTCAGCTAATCCTCTCATTCATGAACTTCTACCTATTAATCTACCTTCTTCCTTTCATCCCTCACTTATTTGGCTTGACTTCACCTTTGCCAAAATCCACTTTCTATAAACTCTCTGCTTTCATTCTACCTTGTCTCTTTGGGTGAGCTTTCCTTGGCTAGTTTCTAAATCCTGGTTATCTCTCTTTTTTCTCTTTCAGCCTGCTTTTTTAGGGACTGACTGCTTGAAGGTGAGTATCCGTGTTACTTAAGGCACGGTGTTCATCCTGGGATCTTTTATCTTGACTCTTGACAGCAGATTCTGAATGATGCTCCTGAGGTATAGACATACTTTGTTTCTCCTTGTTTACATTCAACTCCTTGTCTGTGTCATTCCAATCTCTGCAAGGATTGTAACTCTTGCCTCCGTCTGAGCTAGAATTGTCTGCCCCTAATGTGCTACCTTTCAAATTCTTCTAAACCGCTCCAGAATTCTCCCTAGTCAAATGTTCCCTACTTTCTCTTTCAACTTCATCACTGCTGTTACTCCCTCCAGCCTCAGAGTTGTTATCCCAATTGGCGGGGTCAGCAATATACGAGGGTGTGGAGATAGCTGTTGTCCCAGGACTTGCTGGCTAACTTCAATGCTTTCATAACGGATTGTCTGCAGCCGACGAAAGCCATCTTCGTAGAGCTTGTACCTAAAGCGTTTGTGTCCAGATGGCCATCTGTAGTTGTGCATCTCCTTCAGGTGTGTGGTTAGGGCCCAGCCACATACAAATTGCTTCAAGCAGATGTGGCACTCATACTGTTTGGACATCTCATCATGAAAGTAAAGTAAAGTACCCCTGTCACATCAAGTGGCGTATAGGGAATATGGTGTTAATGACCATAAATTTTACAGACCTTCGGCATATGATTTTTGGGGTAATGTGGTCGGTATTACGCCCGTGCTGCTTTACTTTCCCAGAAAAAAATCTGGTACCCATTAAAGGCTGGGTGAGCCTAGAAGCCGTCGGTTGGGATCGAACCCTACCTCTTGTCCATTGTAGTCCAGTTCACTAACCACTGAGCTATCACACCTCATCATGACCACTGTTGTAATGTTCCAGAAGCTCTTTCTTTGAGCTGAAAACCTTATCACAGCTTGTTATATCACAGCCAGTCTATATCATGGCCAGTCTATATCACGGCCAGTCTATATCACAGGCAGTCTATATCACAGCCAGTCTATATCACAGCCAGTCTATATCACAGCCAGTCTATATCACAGCCAGTCTATATCACAGCTAGTCTATATCACAGCTAGTCTATATATCACAGCCAGTCTAAGAACAGTTCAACGTTTCTTTACCAGAGTGACACGGAGTGTGTCGTCGCAAGTCTGTCACAGTCTTTGCTCTGAATTCACATTTCAGACATTGGAAGCTCCTCTCTTGAGAATGTCTGTACCTGACATGATCCCTGATTGCTGATGGTGAGTGACCTGTCATATCACAGAGAGGACACTTGTTGTGGTTGACATGATGTCTCATGTGTTCCCTTAGGATTCTCTCTGAGCCAAATCGGTTGTTGCAATGAGAACATTCAAAGTTCAGATCAGATTTCTGACTCTGACTCTTGAGGTGGTCGATGAACCTGGTGTTGCTGGCAAACAAGCTTCCGCAAGTCGGACAAGCTACAACTTTGGCTTGGGTATGAGAGCGGACATGTTCCTTCATCTTGTACCAGCACTTGGTTGTGGTTGTGCAACCTTCTCATTTGCATTTGATTGTCACCTTGGGGTCATTTCCTTTTGGATACTCTTCACAGTGATGGGTCACATGGGAATAGAAAATGTAGGGGTTGTCATAGGTCATCCCACAATCTGAGGTCATCATAGGTCATCCCACCGACACATGAGTTTCTCTGGCAATTCAGGGATGACATTACGGGAGGCTGTGTCTAACTGACAGTTCTCTAGCTGCTCTATTGTCATGATGTGCTGGCCAAGGAACTTCAGGTACTGGTGGAAGGTGTAGTAGAAGACATGGCGAGAAAAGTCATCAATATGTCCTTGTATATGAGCATTGCAATCTTGCCACTAGCAGTAGAACAAGAATTCACCTGACCCAGCTTCCTCATCAGTACTCAAGCACTGCATGTACCCCCGCCTGTGTAGGTTTATGTGATGATTGAACTCATTCATGCTTGATGAAACATGTGAGCAACCACACCACTCACAATTGTACTTGAAATTACAATCAGTTGTCCTGTGCCTAAAGCTCTTGCTAAGGGTCTTTGTTGTTCCAGCCGACTTGGCCAAGTATCACTTTTCTCTTCCATTTTGTCTGTCAAATTATTTAGACTCAGACAATAATTTTGTTGTTGTTGTGATAATTGGGTCACAATATTAGTAAAAAGTTATGCTAAAAAGGCAAGACGATCTGGCTTAGGTTTAGCTTGTGGATGCCTTCTATTCCAGCACTATCATTGCATCAGAGGAATCAAGAGGAATCGAGTGGCAGTGATTCTGATAACGAAACTGGTATTTTAAGGATATATCACACAAAATAAGTCCAGTTGGGTAAATAAAAATAATAAACTTGACTTGTAAATAATATTGTTCTGGCGTCACATAAATATATAATATTTTTCATTCTGGATCATTTACAAAAGTGTACATAATTTCGTTATTTGTGGACATAAATTCATCAAATAAACTGTATTTTGGATGAATTTGGATTATGTTGTGTAATATTTCAAAACAAATGGATAGCAACACTTATAAACATGGAAAAAGGTAAGTGAATTACAATATTTTGAATTAAAAATTACCTACCTTGAATATTTTATATTTTAAAAAATAAAATTATTCCTACAAATAACCACATATTATAAATATATTGCTATTTTCATTGTCTGTATCCATTTTCTTTTCCAGTGATGTATAACATATATCACATTTATCTAAATAATTGTGTGAAGTAGTCAAATGAAAAAGGTATATGGTGAAATTTTTTTAAAAAGAAAATTAATCTGGACCAAAGCCTAAAATAACAAGTTTCCTGTACTGGTCCTGAAAGAGTTAACAACCTAAAAAGAAGAGACCAAACCACCATCATCAGACCGAGAACCGGTCACGTACCACTGAACAACCACACCAACAGAATACAACAAAACCAAACTCCAGCATGTCCACTCTGTGAATTTCCACATGAAACAGTTGAACATCACCTGTTTGACTGTCCAAAGCTCACTGACATCAGAGCAACTTTATTTCCTCAAAGACCTGATATATATAGAACACCTTGTAAGGAATTACAATGGGACTCAGAAGTACCTGCAGATGTTGGCAATGGCATTGGGCCACAAAACATCAGCTCAATGGCTTCTGGATCCATTACAACAACAATGACAGATATTACAACTGCTGTCCAACAAGGAAATAATTTTAGAGGTAAAATGAGCACTCCACAACACAATTTTCATTCTAATGTTGTGTTACTAATACCAGACCTGGATATCAGACTCAAGAGTATAAAAAAAAATAACCACTATCGACGTGTGCAAGACACGACAGGAAACAGCCTGAGGGATGATCAGAAGTGAAGAATTAAACAACAAAAAAATAGAAGTAATGCCCACTATTGAATACATAAAGAAACATAAAATGGTGATAATGGTGTGACTGGAATGTAAAAAAACATATCCTTTACTGTAATACAAGGAAAAGAAACCACACACCCACTCCATTCTGTTTATCCAACTCCTGTCTCTTGTAGTCTTCTGTAACAACCCCTAACTGGGTTTTCAGGTAATCAAGAGCTTTTGCTTGAAACATGCGTCTCTCTGATACTGTCAAGGATTTGCCCAGAAGCATCCTTTTAGTTTCATCCTGTAGTGGTGACAGAAAAATGAGGGCTAAGATAAAGATACAAAAATGCACTGGGCATAAAATGTTAAATTCATACAAAAATGTACTGGGCATAAAATGTTAAATTCATACAAAAATTAACAAGAAATGATAGAGTGCCAAAATTGCTGTCTATGAAATCATGATACTTTGTACAAGAAATTTAAGAAATGTTACACATTTTTTTTGTTATAGTCAGCAAAATGTAATTTGTAAAATTCTAATACAACTAAGCTATAACTATTTTTCACTGAATTCAAGACAGCCATATGTCATTTGTAAAATTCTAATACAAAGGTAAGGTAAAGGTAAAGTACGAGACTTGAACCGGCGTCTTAGCATGCAAGTTTACACCCATATGTGCTCGGCTGCCTATCCAGAAATGTTCGAAGATTTCTGTATAGTGTTGCCTCAAGCATCGAAACTCATTTGCGAAGCAACATTCCTTACCTTCCCAGGGTAATACCCTGGGTACCCATTTCTGCCAACGGCTGGGTCGACTGTGGGGGTAATTTTTTTTTTTTCCAACCACGAGTACAATTCACACTGCTCCCAGCGGGAATCGAACACGGGTTGTCCGAACTTCGGTAGTCAAGTCGGGTGGTTTTCCCAACTCAGCTACCGAGGCCCCCAATTCTAATACAACTAAGCTATAACTATTTTTCATTGAACTCAAGACAGCTATATGTCATTTGTAAAATTCTAATATAGCTAAGAATTATTATTATTGCCCTTCTTGCCCAGAGACAGTCTTACGTCAAAACCACCAAGCTCCCAGTGATAGTAGTAACAAAATAAGTTTAGTAAATTAAAAAAAACATATTTTAAAAATGTGAAGAAATATAGGAGTAAAAAACATTTTTTTTTAGTTGAAGATGTGAAGAATTAGTGCCAGAATTGGACGCTGGACTCTAGAACAATAAGAAAGATAACGACCACCGAAATGAAATGTATCAGAAGAATGACAGGAAACGGCTTAAGGGACAGAGTAAGAAACACCGACCTGAGGAAGAAACTTGAAATTGAACCAGCCATCGAATACACAAAGAAACAACAGAAAAATTGGTTCGGCCACATAACAAGACAAAAAGAACTAACAATGACTCAAAGAGCCATAACCAAACGCTACGAAAATGCCAGATTAAGAGGAAGACCAAGAAAGAGATGGATAAAGGGAATACTAGAGTCACTAGGGGGGGATAACACCAGAAGAGGCCAACAGAAGAGCAAAGAATCGCAGATTGTATCTCCCCTCGACACCAACGGCAATGGAGGAAGGATAGTAGAAGAAGAAGAAGAAGATGTGAAGAAAACACCAAAAATTCTAATATCTAGTCATAAAAGAATAGTGAAACATGTACCGTCTGTCTTTCAAACCACTGATTTTTCTGTTTCCATTTCTGCAGCTGTCTGTATCTGCTGAGCAGCATATTGTCAGTGCGACCTATAAACTCCGGCACCATCTTTGCCCAAGCTGAAATGAAATTTTAGTAAATGAAAACCTTTAGGTATTTTGAAGTTCATTAAAAGGTAAAGGTAAAATATGAGACTTGAATCAGCATCTTAGCACGCGAGTTTTCGCCTATATGGGCTCAGCCATCTATTCAAAACTGTTCGGAGACTTCTGGATAGTGTCGCTTCGAGCACCGAAACTCACAATGTGAGGCGGCATTCCTCATCTTCCCAGAGTACTATACCCTGGTACTCATTTTTGCCTGCAGGTGGGTTGGCTGCGGGGTTATTTTTTCCAACCATGAGTACAACTCACACTACTTCCAGCAGGAATCGAACATTGGTTGTCCAGATGTTGGTAGCCTGGTCGGGTGGTTTTCCCAACTAGGTTACCGAGGCCCCAGTTTAAAAATGTGCAGAGAGAACAAAATAGGGAAAAACAAGCATACATATATGGGATAATATTTAGCTGTGAGTCAAGATATAGACAGCAGGGCTGATTAGATTGGGAGCCATAACCTCTAACTCTAATGCTAACATCCACCACAAAGTTACCCAGGTTCAACTATCACAGATCTAAGACTTAAAGGTAATGAAGGGAAAACAATCAGAGATTAGTGTTATCAAAATTAAATCTGAATGGTGTTGCTTGGAGACTGAGACTATTAACTGTTTCAACGATGTTGCTAGGAGACTGAGACTATTAACTGTTTTGGTGATGTTGCTTCGGGGCTGAGACCATTAACCGTAAGTGACATTGCTTGGAGACTGAGGCCATTAACTGCTTCAGTGACATTGTTTGGTGGCTGAGGCCATTAACTGTTTCAGTGACATTGCTTGGAGACTGAGGCCATTAACTGCTTCAGTGACATTGCTTGGGGACTGAGACCATTAACTGTTTCAGTGACATTGCTTGGAGACTGAGGCCATTAACTGTTTCAGTGACATTGTTTGGTGGCTGAGGCCATTAACTGTTTCAGTGACATTGTTTGATGGATGAGGCCATTAACTGATTCAGTGACATTGTTTGGTGGCTGAGGCCATTAACTGTTTCAGTGACATTGCTTGGTGACTGAGGCCATTAACTGTTTCAGTGACATTGTTTGGTGACTGAGGCCATTAACTGCTTCAGTGACAATGTTTGGAGACTGAGGCCATTAACCGTTTCAGTGACATTGTTTGGTGACTGAGGCCATTAACTGCTTCAGTGACATTGTTTGGTGGCTGAGGCCATTAACTGTTTCAACGATATTGCTAGGAGACTGAGACTATTAACTGTTTTGGTGATGTTGCTTCGGGGCTGAGACCATTAACCGTAAGTGACATTGCTTGGAGACTGAGGCCATTAACTGCTTCAGTGACATTGTTTGGTGGCTGAGGCCATTAACTGTTTCAGTGACATTGTTTGATGGATGAGGCCATTAACTGATTCAGTGACATTGTTTGGTGGCTGAGGCCATTAACTGTTTCAGTGACATTGCTTGGAGACTGAGGCCATTAACTGCTTCAGTGACATTACTTGGTGGCTGAGACTCTTAACTGTTTCAGTGACATTGCTTGGAGACTGAGGCCATTAACTGCTTCAGTGACATTACTTGGTGGCTGAGACTCTTAACTGTTTCAGTGATGTTGCTTTGGGGCTGAGAACATTAACTGTAAGTGACTTTGCTTGGAGACTGAGGCCATTAACTGTTTTAGTGACATTGCTTCGGGGACTGGGACCATTAACTGTTTCAGTGACATTGCTTGGGGACTGAGACTATTAACTGTTTCAGTGACATTGCTTGGGGACTGAGGCCATTAACTGTTTCAGTGACATTGCTTGGGGACTGAGGCCATTAACTGTTTCAGTGACATTGCTTGGGGACTGAGGCCATTAACTGTTTCAGTGACATTGCTTCGGGGACTGGGACCATTAACTGTTTCAGTGACATTGCTTGGGGACTGAGACTATTAACTGTTTCAGTGACATTGCTTGGGGACTGAGACTATTAACTGTTTCAGTGACATTGCTTGGGGACTGAGGCCATTAACTGTTTCAGTGACATTGCTTGGGGACTGAGGCCATTAACTGTTTCAGTGACATTGCTTGAGGACTGAGACCATCAACTGTTTCAGTGACATTGCTTGGGGACTGAGACCATTAACTGTTTCAGTGACATTGCTTGGGGACTGAGACCATTAACTGTTTCAGTGACATTGCTTGGGGACTGAGACCATTAACTGTTTCAGTGACATTGCTTGGGGACTGAGACCATTAACTGTTTCAGTGACATTGCTTGGGGACTGAGGCAATCAACTGTTTCAGTGACATTGCTTGGGGACTGAGACCATTAACTGTTTCAGTGACATTGCTTGGGGACTGAGGCAATCAACTGTTTCAGTGACATTTCTTGGGGAATGAGACCATTAACTGTTTCAGTGACATTGCTTGGGGACTGAGACCATTAACTGTTTCAGTGACATTGCTTGGGGACTAAGACCATTAACTGTTTCAGTGACATTGCTTGGGAACTGAGACCATCAACTGTTTCAGTGACATTGCTTGGGAACTGAGACCATCAACTGTTTCAGTGACATTGCTTGGGGACTGAGACCATTAACTGTTTCAGTGACATTGCTTCGGGGACTGAGACCATTAACTGTTTTTAGGTCTTGTTTTGAAATTTTGTATTAGTAATGTGATGTATTAGTGGTGTAATTAGTAGTAATGTATTAAATATGAGATGTCTGACAGAATCTTATGATGAACCTATGTTCCAAAGTTTTCATTAAAAATGTTTGTTTAGTTTAGTTTATCATCTTCGTTGCACAATAGATAACTCCATTAGTCCACAGTGCTCAGCACATATTCCCCAGCGTGAATGAAACATGCCTGCCACTCACTAACACAAGCATTGAAAATGGATTCAGCTCACATGCATAAACTTTGTAGCAGTGGCAAAGACCTTATTCACAACTTCCTTAGTCACCTCTCATGATATGCAAGGCCTGCCTTGCACAGTGTCTATATTCTTTTCCTTCTTCACTGTGGTCAGAGCCCTGGTGTCCATACATTTTTGTTTTGTCATTGTAGTTGTAGTTAGTCGAAGGCCTCGGTATCACTGCAAACGAATTAAAATCCATAATTGCTCAACCACCCGTGCCAGTGTAATCATCCGAATTAACATCTCATCTCACTGAAGGATCGAAGCAAAGAAAGGTAGGTTCAGTCCCTATCATAACAGCTACAGCACATGCCAAAAGACATAGGGTGTAGCCACAATGAAAGTCAACACAGCCTGTCCTTCGTCACACGATTTCAACATTCATCGTAAGCAAATGGAATATCAAAACATGATCCAGATGTAAAACACAACTCACAGTGTGCACAGAGCACTAAACTCAGTAGCTCTGGCAGCTTGCTTGCTTGCGTTCGCCCGATGACTAAAGTATTCTAGAGTATTTGTAGACTGTAGAATTCCTCTTCGTTATCCGTCCTTAAAAGGACGTTAAGTGGGCGTGTCTGCGTTGTGTTGTGGTTTGCAGTATAACTTATATTTGCGCTTTTCGGCCCAACACATCCGACTTCAGCACGGCTCTGGCAGCAAGCCAGACTTGGAACATGACAAAACTGCAACAAAGAACACTTTTCAGACAGCCTCAATGGTTCCTGACGCTTATCCGCCATATTTACCAGAAGTCCAGTTTGTTTTGTCATTACGGTCAGGTAATAAGGGAGTACGTCAGATTGGCTTTAGATCTCATTGTGATGTTCCTATCTCTTCAGATTTGTTTTAGTTTAACAAAGTTTATGCTATTCTGTCAGCTTCTAGAATTTCTGTTTTATCCTACCCATGGAATCAGTTTCATTGCAGTCAGGCCATTCCCATACCCACTCCATCAAGTCCCAGCATTTCTCAAAGCACCATAGCTGACTGATTGTTCCTGTAATGTGTTGATTGTAGATACATCTGCTTTTCCAACTAACCCCTACAGATGAACCAGATCCCTTTCCCACTAAGTTCTACAGATCAACCAGATCCCTTTCCCACTAAGTTCTACAGATCAACCAGATCCCTTCCCCACTAAGTTCTACAGATCAACCAGATCCCTTCCCCACTAAGTTCTACAGATCAACCAGATCCCTTCCCCACTAAGTTCTACAGATCAACCTGATCCCTTCCCCACTAAGTTCTACAGATCAACCAGATCCCTTCCCCACTAAGCTCTATAGATCAACCAGATCCCTTCCCCACTAAGTTCTACAGAGCAACCAGATCCCTTTCTCCCTTTCAGACTCCTCAGTCTCTCAATTATACACCATTGTCCCATCCCTTCTACTCCTCTTGATCACATATTTACAGACTATGATTTCAAACTCTGCTCAGGTTCAAATGAGCCCAGGTATGTGAATTCATTAAATGTTTCTAAAAGATGTCAATTAATTTTGATGTCTGAGTCATTCTTCCAGGTTATTGTCCTCAGTTTTATTTATCTTGTTTGGCTTGTGAGATATCATTAGCATTGAAATTTACCTCCTCCATAATTCTTGTACAGTTTCAGGAGTTTAACATCCTCATCATACGTGAAATGAGAGAAGTTAATATTGGGTGCCAGACAGTTTAAGTATCTGAAACAAACAGATATGAGTTGATATGAGAGAAATGACATTTACATAATATGAAAATTAGAATAAAAATTTTGTTTATGAAATCATTTCTAAATCTAGCTGGGAATGCTACTGGCGCTGTGACTTCCCTTATGGCTGAAGACAAAATCTTTATTATATCAGGTAAAGTTGAAGAATCAGCTATGACAGAGCTTTACTCCTGGTATATACTTAAAGACATGTATGATAGATACACATGTGCAGTTCGAACAGAAGAAGGACTGAGTGAATGTTTCCCAATAGAAACTGGGGTTAAACAAGGAAGTATTTTATCACCCTTGTTATTTGGAATTGTTATGGACTTCATAATGAAGAAATGCTGCACTGGAAATAAAGGCATAGAATGGATTCAAGGAGACCATTTGGAGGACCTCGACTTTGCTGATGACATAGTTCTCATCAGCAGTCAGATAAAAACGATGCAGGAAAACACAAATGAACTATCATCAATAGCCAGCAAAATTGGGCTTGAGATCAATCATGAAAAGACTAAAGTCATGAAAAGCTTAATTCCAACAGACGACAAAATATACATGGAAAACAAACCAGTGGAAGAGATCGATCACTTTGTCTATCTTGGAAGTCACATTGATCGAGAAGGGGATACAAGTAAAGAAATCAGAATCAGAATAGCTGAAGCAGCAATGTCTTTCTGAAGCCTTGAAAAGTTGTGGAAATCAAAACTCATCAGCACAAGCACAAAACTTAGACTATTCAAATCAAATGTACTATATCTACCCTTACGTATGCGTGTGAAAGCTGGAAAACAACAAGAGATGTAGAAACAAAGTTGAACGCATTCGAAAATAAATTGTCTACGGAAAATACTTGGTATAGCGTGGAACGAATTCAAAACAAACGAGGAAATTAGAGAAATCGCCAATCAACCACTAATATCTTCAGTAATAGAGAAAAGACAATGGTTATATGTTGGACATGTGATGAGAAGAGATAATAATCGAATAGCAAAGCAAGCCCTCATGTGGGAAACAACAGGTAAGAGAAAAAGAGGAAGACCCAGAGAGACACTGAGAAGAACATTGATCACAGAGGCAAGAGCAACAAGAATCGGCTCCCTCAATGAGATAGAGCTGCTTGCACAGAACAGAGACAAATGGCAAGATTTGATAAAATATCTTTAAAAGAATTGAAAACTGCTAGAACAAAAATTCAGATAAGAGAAGGAGTATCTTGGTCTACGCCTTATGGGCCGGCTACGGCTCAAAAGGTCAATAGATAGATATATGCAAGGAGATACAACAATGATAACTATGCAAACTATGTCAAATATTGTCAACGATAAACAGTGAAGTGTTGACTCTGCTGAAAATGAAAAAAGAACCACTTACACAATACTAACAAGACAGCTGAAATTTTTGGGACATGTGACGAGACACAATACACTATTGAAAGTTTTCTTGGAGGGGAAAGCACAAGGTAGATGAGGCAGACAAAGACTTAAGTGGACTGATAACATCAAAAGATGGACAGGAAAAACTATGACAGCATGCATTATCATGGCACGATAGAGTAAAATGTCACTCCATGGTAGCCAACCTTCGATTTAGAGTTGGCACCTAGTGAATTAATGAGGTGTCTGTATAAGGGAAACTAAAGACAAAAATATGTGGAAAGATATCACTAGTCTTAAAAGATGTGACATCTGATAAAGTGCCTGAGTTTATTATTGAAATAGCTGAAAGTAGTTCTACTGCTTCTTCTTCGGTGCTAAAATTTACTATACATCTACATTGACAAGGACCACAAGCTGAGGGCGGTGTGCGGAGGCCTTTTCTGGTTCCCCATAGGAGGCAGGAGATTCAGGCCCAATTCTGCTTGGTAAGGTCTGGAACCGTTGACACCATGGCAGTCTAGAGTTTATTGTGTAGCGTGCATTTTATTCTTCAGTAATGCAGTAATCACTTAAATGATGCCAGGTCGGGTAATTTTACCTTCTACTGTATGCAGTAAACAGTACAACCTGTGGCTGCCCTGCTGCCTTGCAGGTAAGCTCGAGAGAGTACAAGGCTAAGGGAGGGTACCCCGAAGTAAGACAACCCCACTGCCTTGTGGGTGAGACTTTTTAGTCAAAGGCTAGCGGAGCCAACCGTAAACAAACTGACGGAAGGCAACAGAAAACCACCGTCGTAGTTTCTTTGTACAATCATGAATCACCACAACAATAGAAATAATGACAACAACGTTAAGGGGGATTCCAATGGAAAACCCTTGTTCGGTAGGGGACATCATGTGCTACAGGTGATACCCGATCGTCATCAAGCTACTGTAAGCAAAATAAAGATAAAACAAACTCTAAAGGTAGGTACTTGGAATGTGTGAACAGTCATGCAGAAGGTTAAACTAGAAAACATCATACAAGAAATGAAAAGAATGGGTTTACAATTACTGGGACTTTGTGAAATGAGATACACCGGATCAGGGGAGATGTATTCTGATAAACATAAAATAATCTATTCTGGAGGTACTGAACACCAAAGAGGAGTAGGTATCATCTTGGATGCAGAAAGAGCAAGAACAGTGAAAGGTGATTTTACCCAATATCTGACAGAGTCCTTTTAGTGAAATTGAATGGAAAGCCAATAGACATAAATCTTATACAAGTTTATGCACCAACAGCAGACAGTCTAGAGGAAACAATAAATTTTACGAGTTAAATGAGGCACTTCGTGAATGCAAACCATATGAAAACACCATAGTTCTAGGGGATTTTAATGCAAAAGTAGGAAAGGAAAGTGTTGAGGAAGTAGTTGGTCATTATGGCTAAGGTGAGAGGAATGAAAGGTGAGAAACTTATTGACTGGGCAAGAACACACAACATGATGATAGGAAACACCTGGTTTAAGCAACATCCAAGACATCTGTGGACATGGAAAAGCCCAGGAGAAAACGCACGTAACGAAATTGATTACATAATGATAAGCAATAGACTTAGGGAAACAGTCTGGTGTGTGAGAAAATTAGGCCAGGGACAGATTGCAATAGTGATCATGTACCAGTTGTGGGAAAGCTTACAGTAAAATTAAAAACAACAAAACAAGCCTCAGTTAACATCAAGTTAAATTTAGATTTACTCAACTCAGACAAGAAGTTGCAAGACAAATATACAATCAGAATTCAGAACCGGTACAATGCAATAGAGAAGATACAAAGCATTGATGAACAGTGGGAAATGCTAAAAGAATCAATGCAACAAACATCAAAAGAGTTCATACCACAAGTGAGGACAAATTCAAGAAAGAAATGGATGACAAATGACATTCTGCAGCTAATGGATACAAGACGAAGAAATAAAGAAAATAAAGATGAGTATATGAGATTAAATAAAGAAATTGTAATAAAATGCAATGAAGCAAAAGAAGCATGGCTAAAAGAGAATGCAAAGAGATTGAAATGCAACAAAAAGGAGATGCTAAAGCTATATACAAACAAATTGAAGAATTAACAGGAAGAAAAAGGCAATCAAAAACTGGATGTTTAAGATCAAAGGAAGGAGAACTGTTGATTGAACAAGAAAGCATAAGGGAACGATGGACAGAATACATTAAAGATCTTTATAATGATGAACAAACAGAAGTGAATATTAAGGATAATGGAGAAGGACCAGAAATACTCAGAGAAGAAGTGGAAGACACCTCGCGCAATATGATAGCAGGAAAAGCTCCTGGACAAGATAATATAACTAAAGAAGAGATTGAAGCCATGGGTGATTTTGGAATAGAAATAATAACAAAAATATTGAATGATATCTACAACAGTGGATATATACCAGATGACCTGCTCAAATTAATATTCATAGCCCTACCAAAGAAATCTGGTGTTATTGAATGCCATGATCATTGCACAATAAGCCTTATGAGTCACATGACAAAGATATTACTAAGAATCATCATGCGAAGAGTGCAAAACAAAATCAGTCCAGAAATTAGCGATGAACAGTGTGGTTTTGTTCTTGTTTCATGTTTCACAAAAAAACAAGATGGCTGGGAGCGGAGAGAATAAAATTGAATACAGGGGAGATGATTTTATCATCAGGACACCAGGAACCAGGAGCACAACATAGCGAAGGGGTAGCTATAATGCTATCAAAGAATGCACAGAAGACACTAATAGAATGGGAGGCAGTGGGACCAAGACTGGTGAGAGCAACATTTAGAACAACCAAAAACAAAATAAAATTACACATTATACAATGCTATGCACCGGTCACTGTGACCTTCCAGGCATGTCGTATGAGGCGACTAAGGAGGTTGATCGATGGCTTGACAAGCTGTCATTGTAAAAAGTATTGTTATGGAAACAGAGCCATAGATTTTAGAAGCAATGATCTCTGCAATATGTGCCACTTTGGCACGCAAGGTTTCTGTTTTTGAGATTGTGGCTCTGCCCTATGTGCCGTCTTCGGTTCGAAAGGACAATAGATAGATGCACCAACCAACGATAAAGATGACTCAGTTAAAGATGATTTTTATAAACAGCTACAATGCCAGATGGATGCAAGACGAGCCAAGGATATTATAATCTTGATGGGAGACCTAAATGCTAAGGTAGGATCAGATAACAGAGGCTTTGAAGAGATTATGGGAAAACATGGACTTGGAGATATAAACGAGAATGGAGAGATATTTGTGAATTTCTGCGCCCTTAATCAAATGAGCCTAGGAGGAACAATATTCCAACATAAAAGAATACACAAAGCTACATGGGTGTCACCAGATCATAGAACGGAAAATCAAATTGATCACATATGTATTAATAATAAGTTTAAGTCATCCTTACAGGATGTTAAAGTATATAGAGGGGCAGATATAGCTTCTGATCATCATCTTCTGTTAGCCAAACTTAAAATTAAATTAAAAAGGTATACTACAACGAATAAGGGCAGAAAGTATTTCAATGTAGGGTTTCTTAAAGAACAAGGAATTAAAGATAAATTCGCAGTCACAATATCAAACAAATACCAAGTCCTCCAACAACTAGAAAATACAATAAATATAGAAGATCATTGGAAACAGGTAAAAAATATATGGAAAGAGACATGCGAAGAAACACTGGGGAAAAGAGAACGCCAGAATAAGGCATGGATGACAGCAGAGACCCTGGATAAAATTAAAGAAAGAAAGAACAAGAAAGCAGATATAAATAAAAGCAAAACAAGAAGTAATAAAGCCAAGACACAGGAAGCTTACACAGAGGTGAACAAAGAAGTGAGAAGATGCATTAAAAGGGATAAGAGGAAATATATAGATGAATTAGCTAAAGAGGCAGAAGAAGCAGCAAATAAAGGGAATATGAAAGAACTGTACAACAGCACAAAGAAATTAGGTGGAAAATACAAACAGATCAACGCCTTTATCAAAGATAAGAAAGGAAATCTGCTTAGTAATATAAAGGAACAAATGGAGAGATGGAAGGAGCACTTTGAAGAACTTTTGAACAGACCTGGCTCAAATAATCCTCCAGATATACTACCAGCAGAAGAAGAATTACACGTTAACTGCGGAAAACCAAGCAAAGAAGAAATAATGAAAGCCATCAAACTATTAAAAGATGGTAAAGCCACAGGACCAGATGAAATTCCTTCGGAAGCCATCAAAGCAGATATTATCACCTCTACCAAGATGTTACATAATCTATTGGATAAAATTTGGGAGAGGGAAGAAATACCTAAAGACTGGAGAGAAGGTTATATGATCAAACTACCAAAGAAAGGAAGTTTACAGGAGTGCACAAATTATAGGGGAATTATGCTACTATCAGTGCCAGGAAAAATATTAGGCAGAATCATTCTGGAGAGACTAAAAGAGGCTATAGAGAAACACTTGAGAGATGAACAAGCAGGTTTTAGGAAGAACAGATCATGTGCTGATCAAATAACTACTCTACGTATAATAGTTGAACAAAGTTTAGAACTAAAATCCCCACTTTATATTGGATTCATAGATTACGAAAAGGCATTTGATAGTTTAGACAGAAGAATGCTTTGGAAGTTGCTGAGTCATTATGGAATCCCCATAAAGTTTATTAACCTGATAAAAACAATGTATGAAGGAACAAAATGTAGTGTGGTGCATGAAGGACAGCTTACAGAAGCATTTGAAATAAGAACAGGAGTAAGGCAAGGATGCCTTCTGTCTCCATTTCTCTTTCTACTGGCCATAGATTGGATTATGAAAATAACTCAAAACAACAGAAATGGGATCCAGTGGTCACTGACCAAACAACTTGATGATTTAGACTTTGCTGATGACATAGCTCTCCTATCACACAGCCACCAACAGATGCAAGATAAAATGAGTATATTAGATGAGAGATCACAACAGCTAGGACTAAAGATTAATAGAGATAAGACCAACATTATGAGAATTAATGCAGTTGGCAATAACCAAATAAAACTAGGAGAAATACCTCTACTAGACGTACAATCTTATATATATCTGGGCAGTAATATAGATAAAGAGGGAGGAACAGAAAACGATACCAAAATAAGGATATCAAAAGCAAGAGGAGCTTTCATTGCACTGGGAAACATATGGAAATCCAAAGAAATTAGGCTAAATACAAAAATACAAATTTTCAACTCCAATGTTAAGTCGGTTCTATTATATGGCTGTGAAACATGGAGAATAACAAAATTGACAATCACGAAGGTACAGACTTTCATTAATGGATGCTTGCGCAGAATAAAGGGATGGAAATGGCAGGACAAAGTCACAAACGTGGAATTATGGAAATGTACCGGTCAAATACCAGTGGATAAAGAAATACAGCGAAGACGATGGCGATGGATAGGACACACACTACGGAAACCAACTGAGAGTATTACACAACAGGCCCTTTTTTGGAATCCCCAGGGGAAAAGACAAAGAGGAAGACCAAGGAATTCTTGGAGAAGACAGATTGAAGCAGAGATGAAGATGATGGGGAAGACATGGAATGATCTTAAAAGAATTGCAAAAAACAGAACGACTTGGAAAGTGTTTGTTGAAGACCTATGCTCCACTGGGAGCTAAAAGGTAGAAGAAGAAGACCAGTTGTGGGAAAGCTTACAGTAAAATTAAAAACAACAAAACGAGCCTCAGTTAACATCAAGTTAAATTTAGATTTACTCAACTCAGACAAGAAGTTGCAAGACAAATATACAATCAGAATTCAGAACCGGTACAATGCAATAGAGAAGATACAAAGCATTGATGAACAGTGGGAAATGCTAAAAGAATCAATGCAACAAACATCAAAAGAGTTCATACCACAAGTGAGGACAAATTCAAGAAAGAAATGGATGACAAATGACATTCTGCAGCTAATGGATACAAGACGAAGAAATAAAGAAAATAAAGATGAGTATATGAGATTAAATAAAGAAATTGTAATAAAATGCAATGAAGCAAAAGAAGCATGGCTAAAAGAGAATGCAAAGAGATTGAAATGCAACAAAAAGGAGATGCTAAAGCTATATACAAACAAATTGAAGAATTAACAGGAAGAAAAAGGCAATCAAAAACTGGATGTTTAAGATCAAAGGAAGGAGAACTGTTGATTGAACAAGAAAGCATAAGGGAACGATGGACAGAATACATTAAAGATCTTTATAATGATGAACAAACAGAAGTGAATATTAAGGATAATGGAGAAGGACCAGAAATACTCAGAGAAGAAGTGGAAGACACCTCGCGCAATATGATAGCAGGAAAAGCTCCTGGACAAGATAATATAACTAAAGAAGAGATTGAAGCCATGGGTGATTTTGGAATAGAAATAATAACAAAAATATTGAATGATATCTACAACAGTGGATATATACCAGATGACCTGCTCAAATTAATATTCATAGCCCTACCAAAGAAATCTGGTGTTATTGAATGCCATGATCATTGCACAATAAGCCTTATGAGTCACATGACAAAGATATTACTAAGAATCATCATGCGAAGAGTGCAAAACAAAATCAGTCCAGAAATTAGCGATGAACAGTGTGGTTTTGTTCTTGTTTCATGTTTCACAAAAAAACAAGATGGCTGGGAGCGGAGAGAATAAAATTGAATACAGGGGAGATGATTTTATCATCAGGACACCAGGAACCAGGAGCACAACATAGCGAAGGGGTAGCTATAATGCTATCAAAGAATGCACAGAAGACACTAATAGAATGGGAGGCAGTGGGACCAAGACTGGTGAGAGCAACATTTAGAACAACCAAAAACAAAATAAAATTACACATTATACAATGCTATGCACCGGTCACTGTGACCTTCCAGGCATGTCGTATGAGGCGACTAAGGAGGTTGATCGATGGCTTGACAAGCTGTCATTGTAAAAAGTATTGTTATGGAAACAGAGCCATAGATTTTAGAAGCAATGATCTCTGCAATATGTGCCACTTTGGCACGCAAGGTTTCTGTTTTTGAGATTGTGGCTCTGCCCTATGTGCCGTCTTCGGTTCGAAAGGACAATAGATAGATGCACCAACCAACGATAAAGATGACTCAGTTAAAGATGATTTTTATAAACAGCTACAATGCCAGATGGATGCAAGACGAGCCAAGGATATTATAATCTTGATGGGAGACCTAAATGCTAAGGTAGGATCAGATAACAGAGGCTTTGAAGAGATTATGGGAAAACATGGACTTGGAGATATAAACGAGAATGGAGAGATATTTGTGAATTTCTGCGCCCTTAATCAAATGAGCCTAGGAGGAACAATATTCCAACATAAAAGAATACACAAAGCTACATGGGTGTCACCAGATCATAGAACGGAAAATCAAATTGATCACATATGTATTAATAATAAGTTTAAGTCATCCTTACAGGATGTTAAAGTATATAGAGGGGCAGATATAGCTTCTGATCATCATCTTCTGTTAGCCAAACTTAAAATTAAATTAAAAAGGTATACTACAACGAATAAGGGCAGAAAGTATTTCAATGTAGGGTTTCTTAAAGAACAAGGAATTAAAGATAAATTCGCAGTCACAATATCAAACAAATACCAAGTCCTCCAACAACTAGAAAATACAATAAATATAGAAGATCATTGGAAACAGGTAAAAAATATATGGAAAGAGACATGCGAAGAAACACTGGGGAAAAGAGAACGCCAGAATAAGGCATGGATGACAGCAGAGACCCTGGATAAAATTAAAGAAAGAAAGAACAAGAAAGCAGACATAAATAAAAGCAAAACAAGAAGTAATAAAGCCAAGACACAGGAAGCTTACACAGAGGTGAACAAAGAAGTGAGAAGATGCATTAAAAGGGATAAGAGGAAATATATAGATGAATTAGCTAAAGAGGCAGAAGAAGCAGCAAATAAAGGGAATATGAAAGAACTGTACAACAGCACAAAGAAATTAGGTGGAAAATACAAACAGATCAACGCCTTTATCAAAGATAAGAAAGGAAATCTGCTTAGTAATATAAAGGAACAAATGGAGAGATGGAAGGAGCACTTTGAAGAACTTTTGAACAGACCTGGCTCAAATAATCCTCCAGATATACTACCAGCAGAAGAAGAATTACACGTTAACTGCGGAAAACCAAGCAAAGAAGAAATAATGAAAGCCATCAAACTATTAAAAGATGGTAAAGCCACAGGACCAGATGAAATTCCTTCGGAAGCCATCAAAGCAGATATTATCACCTCTACCAAGATGTTACATAATCTATTGGATAAAATTTGGGAGAGGGAAGAAATACCTAAAGACTGGAGAGAAGGTTATATGATCAAACTACCAAAGAAAGGAAGTTTACAGGAGTGCACAAATTATAGGGGAATTATGCTACTATCAGTGCCAGGAAAAATATTAGGCAGAATCATTCTGGAGAGACTAAAAGAGGCTATAGAGAAACACTTGAGAGATGAACAAGCAGGTTTTAGGAAGAACAGATCATGTGCTGATCAAATAACTACTCTACGTATAATAGTTGAACAAAGTTTAGAACTAAAATCCCCACTTTATATTGGATTCATAGATTACGAAAAGGCATTTGATAGTTTAGACAGAAGAATGCTTTGGAAGTTGCTGAGTCATTATGGAATCCCCATAAAGTTTATTAACCTGATAAAAACAATGTATGAAGGAACAAAATGTAGTGTGGTGCATGAAGGACAGCTTACAGAAGCATTTGAAATAAGAACAGGAGTAAGGCAAGGATGCCTTCTGTCTCCATTTCTCTTTCTACTGGCCATAGATTGGATTATGAAAATAACTCAAAACAACAGAAATGGGATCCAGTGGTCACTGACCAAACAACTTGATGATTTAGACTTTGCTGATGACATAGCTCTCCTATCACACAGCCACCAACAGATGCAAGATAAAATGAGTATATTAGATGAGAGATCACAACAGCTAGGACTAAAGATTAATAGAGATAAGACCAACATTATGAGAATTAATGCAGTTGGCAATAACCAAATAAAACTAGGAGAAATACCTCTACTAGACGTACAATCTTATATATATCTGGGCAGTAATATAGATAAAGAGGGAGGAACAGAAAACGATACCAAAATAAGGATATCAAAAGCAAGAGGAGCTTTCATTGCACTGGGAAACATATGGAAATCCAAAGAAATTAGGCTAAATACAAAAATACAAATTTTCAACTCCAATGTTAAGTCGGTTCTATTATATGGCTGTGAAACATGGAGAATAACAAAATTGACAATCACGAAGGTACAGACTTTCATTAATGGATGCTTGCGCAGAATAAAGGGATGGAAATGGCAGGACAAAGTCACAAACGTGGAATTATGGAAATGTACCGGTCAAATACCAGTGGATAAAGAAATACAGCGAAGACGATGGCGATGGATAGGACACACACTACGGAAACCAACTGAGAGTATTACACAACAGGCCCTTTTTTGAATCCCCAGGGGAAAAGACAAAGAGGAAGACCAAGGAATTCTTGGAGAAGACAGATTGAAGCAGAGATGAAGATGATGGGGAAGACATGGAATGATCTTAAAAGAATTGCAAAAAACAGAACGACTTGGAAAGTGTTTGTTGAAGACCTATGCTCCACTGGGAGCTAAAAGGTAGAAGAAGAAGACCAGTTGTGGGAAAGCTTACAGTAAAATTAAAAACAACAAAACAAGCCTCAGTTAACATCAAGTTAAATTTAGATTTACTCAACTCAGACAAGAAGTTGCAAGACAAATATACAATCAGAATTCAGAACCGGTACAATGCAATAGAGAAGATACAAAGCATTGATGAACAGTGGGAAATGCTAAAAGAATCAATGCAACAAACATCAAAAGAGTTCATACCACAAGTGAGGACAAATTCAAGAAAGAAATGGATGACAAATGACATTCTGCAGCTAATGGATACAAGACGAAGAAATAAAGAAAATAAAGATGAGTATATGAGATTAAATAAAGAAATTGTAATAAAATGCAATGAAGCAAAAGAAGCATGGCTAAAAGAGAATGCAAAGAGATTGAAATGCAACAAAAAGGAGATGCTAAAGCTATATACAAACAAATTGAAGAATTAACAGGAAGAAAAAGGCAATCAAAAACTGGATGTTTAAGATCAAAGGAAGGAGAACTGTTGATTGAACAAGAAAGCATAAGGGAACGATGGACAGAATACATTAAAGATCTTTATAATGATGAACAAACAGAAGTGAATATTAAGGATAATGGAGAAGGACCAGAAATACTCAGAGAAGAAGTGGAAGACACCTCGCGCAATATGATAGCAGGAAAAGCTCCTGGACAAGATAATATAACTAAAGAAGAGATTGAAGCCATGGGTGATTTTGGAATAGAAATAATAACAAAAATATTGAATGATATCTACAACAGTGGATATATACCAGATGACCTGCTCAAATTAATATTCATAGCCCTACCAAAGAAATCTGGTGTTATTGAATGCCATGATCATTGCACAATAAGCCTTATGAGTCACATGACAAAGATATTACTAAGAATCATCATGCGAAGAGTGCAAAACAAAATCAGTCCAGAAATTAGCGATGAACAGTGTGGTTTTGTTCTTGTTTCATGTTTCACAAAAAAACAAGATGGCTGGGAGCGGAGAGAATAAAATTGAATACAGGGGAGATGATTTTATCATCAGGACACCAGGAACCAGGAGCACAACATAGCGAAGGGGTAGCTATAATGCTATCAAAGAATGCACAGAAGACACTAATAGAATGGGAGGCAGTGGGACCAAGACTGGTGAGAGCAACATTTAGAACAACCAAAAACAAAATAAAATTACACATTATACAATGCTATGCACCGGTCACTGTGACCTTCCAGGCATGTCGTATGAGGCGACTAAGGAGGTTGATCGATGGCTTGACAAGCTGTCATTGTAAAAAGTATTGTTATGGAAACAGAGCCATAGATTTTAGAAGCAATGATCTCTGCAATATGTGCCACTTTGGCACGCAAGGTTTCTGTTTTTGAGATTGTGGCTCTGCCCTATGTGCCGTCTTCGGTTCGAAAGGACAATAGATAGATGCACCAACCAACGATAAAGATGACTCAGTTAAAGATGATTTTTATAAACAGCTACAATGCCAGATGGATGCAAGACGAGCCAAGGATATTATAATCTTGATGGGAGACCTAAATGCTAAGGTAGGATCAGATAACAGAGGCTTTGAAGAGATTATGGGAAAACATGGACTTGGAGATATAAACGAGAATGGAGAGATATTTGTGAATTTCTGCGCCCTTAATCAAATGAGCCTAGGAGGAACAATATTCCAACATAAAAGAATACACAAAGCTACATGGGTGTCACCAGATCATAGAACGGAAAATCAAATTGATCACATATGTATTAATAATAAGTTTAAGTCATCCTTACAGGATGTTAAAGTATATAGAGGGGCAGATATAGCTTCTGATCATCATCTTCTGTTAGCCAAACTTAAAATTAAATTAAAAAGGTATACTACAACGAATAAGGGCAGAAAGTATTTCAATGTAGGGTTTCTTAAAGAACAAGGAATTAAAGATAAATTCGCAGTCACAATATCAAACAAATACCAAGTCCTCCAACAACTAGAAAATACAATAAATATAGAAGATCATTGGAAACAGGTAAAAAATATATGGAAAGAGACATGCGAAGAAACACTGGGAAAAGAGAACGCCAGAATAAGGCATGGATGACAGCAGAGACCCTGGATAAAATTAAAGAAAGAAAGAACAAGAAAGCAGACATAAATAAAAGCAAAACAAGAAGTAATAAAGCCAAGACACAGGAAGCTTACACAGAGGTGAACAAAGAAGTGAGAAGATGCATTAAAAGGGATAAGAGGAAATATATAGATGAATTAGCTAAAGAGGCAGAAGAAGCAGCAAATAAAGGGAATATGAAAGAACTGTACAACAGCACAAAGAAATTAGGTGGAAAATACAAACAGATCAACGCCTTTATCAAAGATAAGAAAGGAAATCTGCTTAGTAATATAAAGGAACAAATGGAGAGATGGAAGGAGCACTTTGAAGAACTTTTGAACAGACCTGGCTCAAATAATCCTCCAGATATACTACCAGCAGAAGAAGAATTACACGTTAACTGCGGAAAACCAAGCAAAGAAGAAATAATGAAAGCCATCAAACTATTAAAAGATGGTAAAGCCACAGGACCAGATGAAATTCCTTCGGAAGCCATCAAAGCAGATATTATCACCTCTACCAAGATGTTACATAATCTATTGGATAAAATTTGGGAGAGGGAAGAAATACCTAAAGACTGGAGAGAAGGTTATATGATCAAACTACCAAAGAAAGGAAGTTTACAGGAGTGCACAAATTATAGGGGAATTATGCTACTATCAGTGCCAGGAAAAATATTAGGCAGAATCATTCTGGAGAGACTAAAAGAGGCTATAGAGAAACACTTGAGAGATGAACAAGCAGGTTTTAGGAAGAACAGATCATGTGCTGATCAAATAACTACTCTACGTATAATAGTTGAACAAAGTTTAGAACTAAAATCCCCACTTTATATTGGATTCATAGATTACGAAAAGGCATTTGATAGTTTAGACAGAAGAATGCTTTGGAAGTTGCTGAGTCATTATGGAATCCCCATAAAGTTTATTAACCTGATAAAAACAATGTATGAAGGAACAAAATGTAGTGTGGTGCATGAAGGACAGCTTACAGAAGCATTTGAAATAAGAACAGGAGTAAGGCAAGGATGCCTTCTGTCTCCATTTCTCTTTCTACTGGCCATAGATTGGATTATGAAAATAACTCAAAACAACAGAAATGGGATCCAGTGGTCACTGACCAAACAACTTGATGATTTAGACTTTGCTGATGACATAGCTCTCCTATCACACAGCCACCAACAGATGCAAGATAAAATGAGTATATTAGATGAGAGATCACAACAGCTAGGACTAAAGATTAATAGAGATAAGACCAACATTATGAGAATTAATGCAGTTGGCAATAACCAAATAAAACTAGGAGAAATACCTCTACTAGACGTACAATCTTATATATATCTGGGCAGTAATATAGATAAAGAGGGAGGAACAGAAAACGATACCAAAATAAGGATATCAAAAGCAAGAGGAGCTTTCATTGCACTGGGAAACATATGGAAATCCAAAGAAATTAGGCTAAATACAAAAATACAAATTTTCAACTCCAATGTTAAGTCGGTTCTATTATATGGCTGTGAAACATGGAGAATAACAAAATTGACAATCACAAAGGTACAGACTTTCGTTGATGGATGCTTGCGCAGAATGGAGGGATGGAAATGGCAGGACAAAGTCGCAAACGTGGAGTTATGGAAGTGTACCGGTCAGATACCAGTGGATAAAGAAATACAGCGAAGACGATGGCGATGGATAGGACACACACTACGGAAGCCAACTGAGAGTATTACACAGCAGGCCCTTTTTTGGAATCCCCAGGGGAAAAGACAGAGAGGAAGACCAAGGAATTCTTGGAGAAGACAGATTGAAGCAGAGATGAAGATGATGGGGAAGACATGGAATGATCTTAAAAGAATTGCAAAGAACAGAACGACTTGGAAAGTGTTTGTTGAAGACCTATGCTCCACTGGGAGCTAAAAGGTAGAAGAAGAAGAAGTGTGGTTTTGTTGGAGGTAAAGGAACGAGCAATGCCATATATATCATCTTTATATAAGATCTTTAGTAGAAAGAGCCATAGAGGTGAAAACAGATCTATACCTATGTTTCATAGATTACACCAAAGCATTTGACAAAGTAAAGCACCAAGAAATAATGAAAAGTTTAGAAAGCATAAACGTAGACAGCAAAGATCTAAGAATAATAAAGAACATGTACTGACAACAAACAACGGCCATAAGAACTGGAAACCAATTGGGAATGTTTAACAAATAAAACAGGGTATTAGGCAAGCTTGTGTGCTGTCACCAGATTTGTTTAATATTTATAGTGAGATTATTTTAAGATCCATATGCCTGGAATAACAAATGGAGGTCATAATATAAATAATCTATGGTATGCTGATGATGCAGTCTTAATCGCTAAGAGTGAAAATGAGTTACAAGAAATGTTGGACATTACAGTGAAAGAAAGCAAAAATAAAGGACTCAGCCTTAATAGTAAAAAGACAGAAGTAATGGTAACAACAAAGAAAAAGACATCACCTCAGTGCAAAATAAAGACAAGTGGAACAATATTAAAACAGGTAAATGAATTTAAATATTTGGGAACTTTGTTAACCTCAGACGGAAGATGTACAAAAGAGGTGAGATGCAGAATGGCTCAGGCAAAAGCAGCTTTCCAAAAAATGAGGAAGATACTATGCAATGCATTTTTGACAATAGAAACAAGAAAAAGAGTTCTCAAATGTTATGTAGAGCCAGTCTTAACATATGGATATGAATCATGGACAATAAGACAACAGACAAGAAAATCAGTGGAGTCTGTAGAAATGTGGTTTTACAGAAGAATGTTGAGAATACCAGGACAGCTAATAAGAGTAATGAAAACGTTCTGAAAGAGGTCAAAGCAAAAAGAGAGCTCATTTCCAATATTAGGAAGAAACAATCATCTTTTTTTGGCCATGTAATGAGAAGAGAACAACTGGAATATATTGTAACAACTGGGAAAATTGAGAGATGAAGAGATAGAGGAAAGCAAATAGAAAAAATACCAGACAACCTAAGAGAATGGCTTGGCAGAAGGTCAACAACAGAAATGATAAATAACTGTCGAGATCGAAAGTTGTGGAGAGACATGATCACCTACGCCAGTAGGCCCGGTACTTGATGATGATAAATGCATGGGAACAATTAAGAAATATAACAGCCTGGTATGGAGTTTATATACCTTTATCTCAATTCCTCAGTATAACCCTTTGCCTCCCCAACCCAGCAATAAGATAATGCCACAATGTTTTTTATCCAATCGCTCTGACTGGTAGAGTAGCAGTTGGTGAAATAGTCTACTAAGGAGAGGTCACATTCAATCCCGATATGAACCCCTTCTTGGGTTTTTATCAATCAATTGTCCTTTCAAGCCAAAGATGACACAAGGAGCAGATATTTTAGACTTCTCTAAGCTCGACGATCTTTAATATCAAGTGTCAGACCTTGTACAGGACCCGCATTGTATCTTGCCACATGTCCCTGTTCTGGACGAGATTCTTAATTTTGACAAAGGGGGAGCTAATACCTGCTGTTATTGCCTCTCACCTCAATATTCTATTTAGTATTTCTCTAGGTTGGCCTCTTTCTCTTCTACCTTCCGATTCCTGGGTTTGCCTTAAATGAACACAAGACATTTTTACTGGGAAACATAGATGGCCAGGATGAATGCTGACTACATTAACAATGGCACAAACACCACTTTCCTTACATTCTGAACCTGATGTGTGCAGTAACTGAAGACAAGGTAGACAGTGGCAAGACAACATCATAGAATGGACAGCATAAACTTTTGTCACTTCTCAGAAAGCATCTCTTAATTGTAAAGGTTGGAGAAAAATAGTGAAGACGTCATCAAGAGTGCCCAAACAACTGTCAAGGTCACAGGACTGATGATGCAACCAAGTCTAAAATTAGTACAATAAGAAAGCAAACACAAAACTGCTTGTTACTAATACTAGATAATCATATCAACTCCGAGGGGAACTGGTTGGTCTCAAGGCAAGACGCCAGTCAAGACAGAGAGGTGGTGAGTTCAGATCCCAGCTGCACACCAGTTGGGATTTTTATTTGTGAATTCTCTCTGTGGCAGCCACCCCTGGTTTCAGCCGGCTTGAAATGCTCTCGACTGAAAATATATGATTACCTCTGAACATGGAGTTATCTGCCCGTACAGAGAGGGACCCTTGTGCACATGGCTGCCAGGGAAATATGGATTAACGTGCAAAATTCAATTTCTAGTCTGAATTCGCTAGGACTTCACCAGAGGTGAAAGCTGGCGAACACAAAAACTCCATTAAAATTATAGAAAAATATGAAGCGTCTAGCTATTAACTTTGCTATATTAGATTAGTCAGTATTTTAATTAACAATCTATGAGTTATCAGTATTTTAATGAACAATCTATGACCACATTTAAACAAGTCTGTACTACCCACCTGTCTCTGCACTGCACCATGTTGCGGGTCGTGATAAATTTGGCTACTTTAGACCAACAGGGCCCAATCATTTCCACTGCAGCAAGTAGTTTCTGTTGAAGAAGAAAGCTATTAAAGACCTTGAAAATATTGCCACCACAGCTGTCTATTACTGATTTTTAGTAGTCTTGATAATCTCTATGAGCTCTCTTTCTCACTTTCATCGACACAGACTTGTTACACAAAATATTTTTCATTTTCTGAAATGCTGTTTTGGCCTGAGTTATTCTACTTTTAATTTCTGTGGTGCATCTTCCATCTGATGTTATATGCTTTAGTAAAAAGATTTTCTTCACTCCACATCAAACAACTCCATATGTGCTCAGATCCACTCCTCAGTATATCCCTCGAAGTGTATTATGATTTATAACTGAATATTTACCTTCAAATTAGGGTTGAATTAACCACCTGTTCTTGAATCCTTCGCCGTGAGTTTTTACAGTAAGAAACATGTAAGTTTTTTACAGTAAGAAACATGTAAGTTTTTACAGTAAGAAACATGTAAGTTTTTACAGTAAGAAACATGTAAGTTTTTACAGTAAGAAACATGTAAGTTTTTACAGAAGTTTAAAATATGTCATACTGCCAGTCTGTTATGCAGAATGATATTATATTTAATTATTCAATACATGTTAGTTTTGCTATTTAGTTACTCAATATGAGTTAGCTTTGTTATTTAGTTACCTAGTATGTGTTAGATTTTCTATTTAGTTACTCAATATATGTTCATCATCATCATCAAGTACCGGGCCTAGTGGTGTAGGTAATCATGTCTCTCCACAACTTTCGATCTCGGCAGCTATTTATCATTTCTGTTGTTGACCTTCTGCCAAGCCATTCTCTTAAGCTGTCTGTTATTTTTTCTCTTTGCTTCCCTCTATCTCTTCGTCCCTCAATGTTTCCAGTTGTTACAATATATTCAAGTTGTTCTCTTCTCATTACATGGCCAAAAAATGATGATTGTCTCTTCCTAACATTGGAAATTAGCTCTCTTTTTGCTTTGACCTCTCTCAGAACCTCTTCATTACTCTTCTTAGCTGTCAAGGTATTCTCAACATTCTTCTGTAAAACCACATTTCTACAGACTCCCAATATATGTTAGCTTTGTTTTAAAATTGACACATTGGTAGCATTGGTCAAAAAAGAGCTAACACAAAAGTACTTGTCATTAAAAAACTGTGCTCGATAAGCTGCATGAAAGTTTT
The DNA here is from genome assembly GCA_032433765.1 of Megaustenia siamemsis. Classification (NCBI taxonomy): domain Eukaryota; kingdom Metazoa; phylum Mollusca; class Gastropoda; order Stylommatophora; family Ariophantidae; genus Megaustenia; species Megaustenia siamemsis. The sequence goes on along the minus strand of JAVIAB010000059.1, from coordinate 36,512,161 downwards.
ATTGCCATGGAGTAGCTTTGGATTTGAAATATTATTGCTGAAAGCTTCAAACATTCCATTTAGCGGTTGGGAAAAATTAGAAGCAACATTAAGTGTGACCAACCCATTTTCTTTCTGCAGTCTTCGGTTATATATATCATTGACTTGTTCACTTTCACTATCATCATCATCAGTTATTTTGCCTGCTGACATAGATTATCATGTCTCTCCACAAATTTACAATCTCTACAGCTGTTTACTAACTCAGCAGTTAACTGGCTATCAATTCATTCTCTTAAACTATATTGTATATTTTTTCTCTCTATTTTTCTTTACCTCTTCTTCCCTCAGTTTTTCAAGTTGTCACAATATACTCCATCCTTCTCATTACATGACCCCAAAAAAATTAAGATTGCTTTCTCCTAACTTTCATCATCATCGAGTGCTATCTCCGCAACGAAGGTTGGCTACCATGGAGCACCATTCTTCTCTATCTCTTGCTATGATGGTGCAGGATGTCATAGGCTGGTTTGTGTCAATCTTTTTATGTTACACGTCCATGTTAGTCTTGGTCTGCCTCTGCCTATTTTACCTTGAATTTTCCCCTCCATGATTACTTTTAGTAGGCTGTTGTGTCTTTTAACTTCCAAGTTATTCAGATCCTAACTTTAGACCTGAATAAAAATTAGCAGATGAAGCTAAAATTATGAGAGCTTTTAATTAAGAAAAGAGCATATAAGTAAAGTAAGTAAAGTACCCCCCGTCACGCCAAGTGGCGTATAGGGAAATATGGTGTTAGTGACCCTATATTTTACAGACCTTCAGCACATGATTTTTGGGGTAATGTAAAAGAGCATATGAGGACCCAAATATAATTTGTAAGGAAGGAAAAGCAAATGCTGTGCATTTCACAGAAACTCAAATAACAATAATGATACTCACAGTATCTTCTAATTCTGACCACCGACCACGATTCTGTGATGGATCTACTTTAGTGAATCTGTACATGCACTCAATAGGGCTTCTTGAATCCATCATTGTTGATACTGGAAATATATATTTGGAGAAAGAAATCAGCATTTATTTGAATATGTTTCAACAATTATAAAAGCTACTTTCAAATCAGAATGGTTTAATTAAAACCCAGTATTTACTACCAGACTTTCACACCACAAGAGACATCCATCTGTAAAACCCCAAGAGATATTCATATAAAACCACAAGAGACATTCATCTGTAAAACCCCAAGAGACATTCATATGTAAAACCATAACAGACATTCGTATAAAACCACAAGAGACATTCATACGTAAAACCAAACAGACATTCGTATAAAACCACAAGAGACATTCATATGTTAAACCATAACAGACATTCGTATAAAACCACAAGAGACATTCATGGAGGATGACAACTACCCACAGGACTCCAGGTCTCACATATACATGGATGGCTCTGCTACAGATGCCACCAGAGATGGAGGAGGAGGTGTGTTCTTCAGGCTGAATAACCAGGAAGAGATCACCAAGTTATTAGCTACTGGGAAATTCTCAAACAACTATAAAGCAGAAACTGAAGCTCCCAAAGATGCTGCAAAACTGGCTATCCAACACAAAAATAACATGCACAAGGAATTGGTGATACTGACTGATGCACTGTCAGTACTAACAACTCTAAAAACCCACAGGAACAGTGAGCTAGATGACATGATAACAACCCTAGACCAATTGTGCAATAACTTCAAGATAATAGTCATCCAGTGGATACCATTACACTGTAATATACAAGGAAATGAATACACAAACAACTAGCTAAGGAGGGAGGGAGATTACCACAAGAGATCTATCTGGTCAGCTAAGATGAAACCAAATCCATCATCTATGTCCAATTTCATGAAAAATGGAAACAAGAACACCCAAAGTATAATGAGAGGGGCATGTACCTCCAACTATCAAGGAGGGATAAAATCATCGTACTTCACCTACGCACTGGCCACAACAGTATAGAAATCCCATGTCCACTAAACTCAAAATAGGAATTACAAGCCTGTGCCACTGTACCTTAGATAACATGACCATAAAACATGTTCTACAGAATTGCCCCTAGTACACAGGCCTTAGGAGGACAATGTGGCCCACACCCACCTCCCTGGAAGAAAAACTCTACAGGGTAACCGAATCACTGAAACAGACAGCTGCCTTCATAAGAGAGTCCGGAGTACTAGTCTAAATGAGCCATGATCGCAGAAGAAGAAGAAGAAGAAGAAGACACTCAAATAATACCTCTAGAGAACCAGCATGGGTATGAACAAGATGGTGTGCTCGAGGTCTTCACTCATAACTTGTCATGCAGGTTTCTTTCTGTGGGTCATATTTGTGTTCTTAGGGTGTTGAAAGTGCTGCAATACTATAGGATTTGCTCTGGAATTTGGATGCTCCACTGTCACATGTTGCAAAATCACTAAGTCCTGTTTTGTGTAGGTGTGCTTTGAGGCCACCTTAACTTGCTCTGAGTCAGACTGAGAGACACTTAGCGGAAAGATTTTGTGAACATCTACGAGATGTTCAACAGAATACTGGCACTCCAGTGTCTTCCCATTTCAACTCCCCAGACCACAAGGGCAAAGACGACATTCGTGTCACTGGTATTGTCCTTTGTCACTCTGGCGACCGTAGCCGATTAGCTTTGGAGAATCGCCTCATAGTCCAGTATGGTTTGCTGACCCCACGAGGCATGAATGTATCTCACTCATACACATAGTTTCCTTTCGGCTACTCCTTCCCTTTTGCATAGCCTTCTCTATTGCCCATGTTTGGGCTCTTTAGTCTATCTACTATGCCATGCTATTCATAGTTCTCCTCCACTAGTCCCCATTGAGACACTTTGGTGTTCTCCTATACCCCTTTTTTCTGTGCTACTTACCCCTCATATGTTTTTACTGTACCCCACTCACCTGTTAGTCTACTGTTCTATTCGTTCTCCTTTGTGTTTGCACACTGACCCAGGTGTGAATTCCTCTGGTTATGTGTGCATTATGCACACATCTCTGCACATATATGATTGTCCCCCATATGGATGTGCACATGCATGTATGTGTTCATAAGTATGGGCATTGGTATATATGTATATATATATATATATATATATATATATATATATATATATATATATATATATATATATATATGCATGTATGTGTGTGCTTGTTGGTATGCATATATATGTATGTGTATGTATGTATAATGTGTGTGTTGATATGTATAGGTATGTGCATGTCTGTACATGTATATATGTATACACGCATCTGTGTGTGTGTACACATGTATTTATGGGCCCTTAGATACTTTCAGACATTGTCAGTATCTTTGCAGTCGAGGTAACCTAGACAGCGTTCCCCTCACTCGTGTATTTTTAGAGCCCTTCACCTGACCTGAGGGTATAATTACAGCTACACTCGTGGGACAATCCCTTTTCCATTCTGACCATGGTCCACGACACAGGGAAGTCATTTTTATTTTCTTTAACAAATTTCGATTATTTTTGTTTTGGATGTTTCGTTACTAGTTAGCTTTGTAGGATCAGTTTTATTTACTTACATATCTGTGTGTTGTTTGTTTGTTCCTGCTGAAGGACTATTGAGCCGAAATGTCGTTCAAATCTGTGTCGTCTACTAATCACGTAAAGCTTCTAACATACCATTTTTTCTATTTTTTTTCAATTTTCCCTCACATTAAGTTTTACCGCAGCTTCGCTCTGCACTCATTTGCATTTCTTTGCCTTAACCCCTCTACTCATATCTGCTGGGTTTATTTAGGCTGTCACGTTCTGGTTCATGTTTTTCATCTAACTGTCAGGAAAAGCCTTTGATTTTTCAGACATGTGGTGTCTTTGACTCATAAACGAAATAACTAACTAACAAAACAAAATGTGTAGTTTGAAATAATCAGTCAAAACGTATGAATATTTGCCTCACACAAAGACTGATACAACCATGATATAAATATCACAAAATAAATTAATACAAGCAAGATGACATTGTTAACACAATAAAATAACACATATTAAAAGAACTGACCTTGTAATAACACATAAAATAATTCAATGACCTTTGCAGCTACAGAACAAATTATTACTGAAACTTACCCTTAGACCAACTGTAAAAACCAATACAGTCCTTGACATTGTTTGTAACTTTGATTAATCTTGCATTTTCCCCGTCTGTCCAGGGTCTATAATGAGACAATAATGAATAATAAAGACATTATAAATAAGAATCTAATCTTATAATATTATAACTAGTGTCTTAAAAACAGACATCTTTTCCTGACAATCAGATCAGCATGTGACATGTTTTTAATATAAGAAGAAAAGAAGTAAATAACGCCTGAGGCATACAGATTTATGTGTAATATACAAGAATGTGGGTGTAGCATAACATATTATAGAACTATATCCTTCCTTTTTTAAATGACACATACAATATGTAAGCTGAAGATATTTATTACTCACTCTTCTTTTACTTTATCGTCCCATAACCCTGGGGGTCATTGGGTAGCTAATAACAAACTTCATCAACCTTCTGAATTTCTCTTATCTTCAATCATTCTTTAAGGGGACTGGTTCTCTTGAGGCAAGACGCCGGCCTTGAGACAGAGAGGTTGTGGATTCAAATCCTGGCTGCACCAATTGGGATTTTTATCTATGATTTCTCTCTGCGGCAACCAACCCTGGTCTCAGCAGCGAGGCCCAGCTTGAAACGTCAATTACTCATGGGTGAAAAAAATATGAGTACCTCCGAAGACAGAGTTATCTATCTGTGCGGTGAGAGACCCCTGTGCACACGGCTGCCAGGGATTATCACGCAAAATTCAGTCCCTAGCTAGTCTCTAGGGACTTCGTCAGAGGTCAAAGCAGGCGAACGCCAAAAAAAAAAATCATTCTTTAAGGTTCTGGAAAGTTGAGACCTGTCCATTCTTTTGTACCAGGTTTTGGGTAATATTGAATTGTACTATGTAAACCAAGCAAGGTTTGGTTTTCTGTTCATAATGGTATACATATTAGTGTACCAAAAGAGTAAATGATAAGGGGAATTTGGGATGATAAATTCTCGTTAATAGGTACCAATATCTATTAATAAGAATTTAAGTCAATTACCCCCAATATGCAATGTTTAGATGGGGATTTAATTGAAATGACATTGTGTTCATATTGTGACAGTGGATTAATTTTGATGTTATGTCAAGTTTTAATTGATTCGATCGTACATTTATATGTGTAAAGGAGTGGTCACATTATGATTGATTTATTTGGATATGAAATTAGGATTGAAAAGGAACATTTGTTAAATGAGGTGAGAGAGTGAAGTGATATTGGAGATATACATGGGTTAGGGATGAGACGATGGCATAATGGTGTATAGGCGGCTAAACATTGACAAATGGATAGGGGCATATATCAATAAATTCTCATTTAAGGGCATTTATCAATAAATTCTCATTGTTAAATCTAGTACTACCACTCTTCTAATGCACTATTTTAACCCTCTAAAACCCAAGATCTGGTACACTATGATGCTGTCTTCCATCTCTATCTCTGCCTATCTCTACCTTCATTATTTCTAGCAGGATTATCTTTGCTAGGACAGATAATCGAGATACTTCATTTGCGTTTCTTCACAAAAGTCAAAATATCACATGATGGACTGTAAATATCACAAATTGCTTGTTGTATTTTTTTGCAAGCCCTTTCATTTGTGAAACCATCTAAGTATAAGACACGCCCAAAATCTTAAGATTAACAAATCTTAACAAATGACTCATTAAACACTGTTAAACGATAGAACTAGTGAATTACAATTCATGCCTGCCAGATCCCTTTGGAGTACCAACAAATGAGTTGTTTATTTACTTTTTCCATTCTTTCCTGTTGTGTGGATGTTTCTGGGTTTGTCAAAATATTCCCCCTTCTCGCCATCTAGTCTCTTTTATATTACCCAGACACCAAACAGTATCTAGGCTGAAAGAAGTCAGTGATTCTCGGTGTCGAGGGAAGATACAATCTGTGATTCTTTGCTCTTCTGTTGGACTCTTCTGGTGTTATCCCTCCTAATGACTCTACTATTCTCTTTATCCATCTCTTTCTCGGTCTTCCTCTTAATCTGGCGTTTTCGTAGCATTTGTTTATGGCTCTTTGAGTCATTGTTAGTTCTTTTTGTCTTGTTATGTGGCCGAACCAATTTATCTGTTGTTTCTTTATGTATTTGATGGCTGGTTCAATCTTGAGTTTCTTCCTCAGGTCAGTGTTTCTTACTCTGTCCCTTAAGCTGTTTCCTGTCATTCTTCTGACACATTTCATTTCGGTGCTCGTTACCTTTTTTATCATTCTAGAGTCCAGCGTCCAATTCTGGCATTGATAGCACAGATGTTTGATGTATGATGAAGACAATTCAATGGTCCACTTACTTACTGGCACACATTATGGCACATGAAAGTTAATGAATTAACTATAATTTATCTGCTCACCTTGGCTTAAGTTCTGAATTTAAATGTTGCTGATAATGGCTGAAGCATTGAAATGGTGTACGGCCATTCTGAATGACAAAAAAAATGAAATTACAGAAACATGGTAAATACATCATTAAAATAAATGTACCTTATTTTGTAATTTTAACAATTTCCTTAAATGTAAAAAAGGATGGTAGATGATACAGCAGAATCATTCTGGAGAGACTAAAAGAGGCTATAGAGAAACACTTGAGAGATGAACAAGCAGGTTTTAGGAAGAACAGATCATGTGCTGATCAAATAACTACTCTACGTATAATAGTTGAACAAAGTTTAGAACTAAAATCCCCACTTTATATTGGATTCATAGATTACGAAAAGGCATTTGATAGTTTAGACAGAAGAATGCTTTGGAAGTTGCTGAGTCATTATGGAATCCCCATAAAGTTTATTAACCTGATAAAAACAATGTATGAAGGAACAAAATGTAGTGTGGTGCATGAAGGACAGCTTACAGAAGCATTTGAAATAAGAACAGGAGTAAGGCAAGGATGCCTTCTGTCTCCATTTCTCTTTCTACTGGCCATAGATTGGATTATGAAAATAACTCAAAACAACAGAAATGGGATCCAGTGGTCACTGACCAAACAACTTGATGATTTAGACTTTGCTGATGACATAGCTCTCCTATCACACAGCCACCAACAGATGCAAGATAAAATGAGTATATTAGATGAGAGATCACAACAGCTAGGACTAAAGATTAATAGAGATAAGACCAACATTATGAGAATTAATGCAGTTGGCAATAACCAAATAAAACTAGGAGAAATACCTCTACTAGACGTACAATCTTATATATATCTGGGCAGTAATATAGATAAAGAGGGAGGAACAGAAAACGATACCAAAATAAGGATATCAAAAGCAAGAGGAGCTTTCATTGCACTGGGAAACATATGGAAATCCAAAGAAATTAGGCTAAATACAAAAATACAAATTTTCAACTCCAATGTTAAGTCGGTTCTATTATATGGCTGTGAAACATGGAGAATAACAAAATTGACAATCACGAAGGTACAGACTTTCATTAATGGATGCTTGCGCAGAATAAAGGGATGGAAATGGCAGGACAAAGTCACAAACGTGGAATTATGGAAATGTACCGGTCAAATACCAGTGGATAAAGAAATACAGCGAAGACGATGACGATGGATAGGACACACACTACGGAAACCAACTGAGAGTATTACACAACAGGCCCTTTTTTGGAATCCCCAGGGGAAAAGACAAAGAGGAAGACCAAGGAATTCTTGGAGAAGACAGATTGAAGCAGAGATGAAGATGATGGGGAAGACATGGAATGATCTTAAAAGAATTGCAAAAAACAGAACGACTTGGAAAGTGTTTGTTGAAGACCTATGCTCCACTGGGAGCTAAAAGGTAGAAGAAGAAGAAGATGATACAGGGTATCTCACTCACTACCGAACCCTGCATTTCTTTAATGGGTATCACCACTAAATACTTGCTCCTCCAGAGTATCTATCTATTGACCTTTCGAGCTGCAGCCGGCCCATAGGACGTGGACTAAGATACACCTTCTCCTATCTGAATTTTTATTCTAGCAGTTTTCTTTTAAAGATATTTTATCAAATCTCGCCATTTGTCTCTGTTCTGTGCAAGCAGCTCTATCTCATTGAGGGAGCTGAATCCTGCTGCTCTTGCCTCTCTCATTAATGTTCTTTTCAGTGACTCTCTGGGTCTTCCTCTTTTTCTCTTACCTGTTGTTTCCCATATGAGGGCTTGCTTTGCTATTTGGTTATTATCTCTTCTCATCACATGTCCAACATATGACCATCGTCTTTTCTTTATTACTGAAGATATTAGTGGTTGATTGGCGATTTCTCTAATTTCCTCGTTTGTTTTGAATTCGTTCCACTCTATACCAAGTATTTTCCTTAGACATTTATTTTCGAATGCGTTCAACTTTGTTTCTATATCTCTTGTTGTTTTCCAGCTTTCACACGCATACATAAGGGTTGATAGTACATTTGATTTGAATAGCCTAAGTTTTGTGTTTGTGCTGATGAGTTTTGATTTCCACAACTATTCAAGGCTTCTGAAAGACATTGCTGCTTTAGCTATTCTGATTCTAATTTCTTTGCTTGTATCCCCATCTCGATCAATGTGACTTCCAAGATAGATAAAGTGATCGATCTCTTCTACTGGTTTGTTTTCCATGAAAATTTTGTCATCTGTTGGAATTAAACTTTTCATGACTTTAGTCTTTTCATGATTGATCTCAAGCCTAATTTTGCTGGCTATTGATGATAGTTTATTTGTGTTTTCCTGCATCGTTTTTATCTGACTGCTGATGAGAACTATGTCGAGGTAGTATACTAACACATTTTCTAGCTATTCCACATGAACTCAAATGTTCTGTACAATAACAGGCATGCACGACTGTAAAGGTAAAGTATAAGAAATGAATCAGCATCTAAGCACGAGAGTTTTCACCCATATGTACTCAGCTGCCTATCGAAAAGTGTTTGGAGACTTCTGGATAATGTCGCTTCAAGCATTGAAACTCACGAAGTGAGGTGGCATTCCACACCTTCCCAGGGTGCTACCCTGGTACCCATTTCTGTCAGGAACTGGGTCGGCCGCTGGGGTATTTTTTTTTCCAACCCCAAATACAATTCACACTGCTTTCAGCGAGAATTGAACACGGGTTGTTCGAACATTGGTAGGCCAGTTGGGTGGCTTTCCCAAACTAGGCTACTGAGGCCCAAAACAACTGTACTGATAGGCAGTCTATCCCAAATGACAGAGATCAGCAGAGAGACGCTACAGGCAGGCTGCATTAATCAGTGTAGCTACAATTAAGCGACACGCACGCACACACTTCTTTTCATTTATTGCACAATGAATGCACTACTGTCCAAGTTTTGTTGCAATATCTTCATTGGTTTAGAAATATTGAAGAAATGCCAAATTTTGTAGCGAGTGAGACCCCCTATGTTTACGCATGAAACAAATCAGTGACTATTATAGAGAAATCTCACCAAGTTTACATTAGTAATTTATTTAACCTCATCAACTCTTTTGAAAGCAGCTTTAAAAAAACATGAAGTAGATACTGTGTGATACATTTTTGACAATAGAAACAAGAAAAAGAGTTCTTAAATGTTACGTAGAGCCAGTCTTAACATACAGATGTGAATCATGGACAATAGGACAACAGACAAGAAAATCACTGGAGTCTGTAGAAATGTGGTTTTACAGAAGAATGTTGAGAGTACAATGGACAGAAAGGAAGAGTAATGAAAATGTTATGAAAGAGGTCAAAGCAAAAAGAGAGCTAATTTCCAATATTAGGAAGAAACAATCATCATTTTTTGGCCATGTAATGAGAAGGAAACAGCTGGAATATATAGTAACAACTGGGAAAGTTGAAGGAGGAAGAGATAGAGAGAAGCAAAGAGAAAAGATACCAGACAGCTTAAGAGAATGGCTTGGCAGAAGGTCAACAACGGAAATGATAAATAACTGTTAAGATTGAAAGTTGTGAAGAGACATGATCACCTAAGCCAGGAGGCATGGTACCAGATGATCATGACGACTCTTTTGAAACCATGATATTGAAGTAGTTACTCTGCTATTGATTAGGTCATCTAACTCACAACTGTAACAAATTTTATAAACTTTGTAGTTTACCCAGATTCTGAAAATAGGTACCAGAGATTTTTTTTTTTCTTTTGAAAACTTGGACTGATGGTCATTGATATACCACGGGTACCAACACTGCATTTCCAAACCAAAACATGATGGGTACAAATTTTTTTTTTATTCACTATTCCATAAACACTGCAGAAGCTGAAGTTTAAGTAAACATATTCTAATTCCAAAAACATTAACAATAAACAAAAGCTAATCCAATCCCTTATTAAACAATATATAATAAGCTTAGGTTCAAACCAAAGATTGGCTTCTGAGGTTGTCTACAAAAAGAAACCTGAAATATCCCAAAATACTTTTAAATAACCAAGCACTTCTAAGAGTTAAGTAGTAATCATTTTTACGATGGTATCGTGAAAGTGTGACCCACAGATAAGTATCGTAATTTAGGGTTAAGCTTTAAATATAACCCTTGAGAGAAAAACCCCATGTACAGGCAATAGAGGTTTTGTTATCTGCTTGTAAAATGGCTGGCCCTTTGACCATAGCTTCCCCACAAATGAGTGAATTTTATGGCATGTCATACTCACACCCAGAGCTTTTGCTATCTCCTTCCAATCTTGGCTGGTCGATTTGATCAAGTTTAGAAGTTTCTTATTGTCCTCTTTTGTCCAGGTCTTTTTATTGATGGCTGGAGAAACTAAATTTTCCCAAGCTTTCTGGCAGTCTAACCAGGAGTTGTGACCACCAAACTGAAAAGATTAAGACATGACACAGTGGGAACATATTACAAAATGTGGATATATCATGGAGGTGGTAATTAATTTAATATCATGTAAAATGACAACAAAATGCATTCTACAGAATTGCACCCTGTACACAGGCCTTAGGAGGACAATGTGATCCACACCCACCTCTCTGGAAGAGAAACTCTACGGGGCAACCGAATCACTGAAACAGACAGCTGCATTCATAAGAGAGTCCGGAGTCCTAGTCTGAATGAGTCATGATTGCAAAAGAAGAAGATCAAGTTGCATAATTGTTTCTCTAGTTCATTAACATTCTAGTGATGTTTAGCTACAACTGCATGCCTGTCAATATGACAAGCTTAAAATCTGCTGCAGATCAGGATATTCTTTTTCTTCTTAATGCTCACACACTAAGTGGATGTGTTGTGCTGCTAATGTATGGGTGAATCACTGTATTTGCACCCTTCAGCCCATCTTTTTGGTCTTTTCTTGTGCCTTAAATAGGTTGTAAAATTTTCAGATCCACACAGAAGTCTGATAAGCATGCAGGTCTAATACATTAGGATATCAGTTGTATGTTAATATTTCTGTTGTATTCCATATCCCTTGTGTTAATTAACCAAATGCTGAGGCTGCCCTGTCAATTTGTATGTTTAGTTCCTCCTCAAAAGAGATGGCTGAGATGACAGTAAATCTGAGATAGCTGAATTTGTGTACTGATGCAAGAGGGCTTTCATTGAAGGTTATGACATGACATGGGTATGATTTTTCTTTGTGCTAGAATTATGGTTTTCTGTACACATATTGTTAACATAATCTCATGATTTGACTAAGCTATCAACCAATGATTGCAAAGTATCTTCATTATGAGCAACTACAGCTGAATCAGCAGCAGCAAAGAGTAAATCACTTATTAGAGCTTCAGTTGTTTCCCTTTTTGCTTTAAAATTGAGTTATTGAGTTAAAAGCAGGTCTTCATCATTGCACTTTGAACATGTCCAAAGTTACTTTTATCTCCTCCTCAGCAAGTCCTACAGTGTCCAGCGACTGACGACTCCAGTTCTGTGTTGGTTGATAAGTCTTCTTATACACCCACAAAGTTTCTCGTTTCTGGCTGTGCCCATTTTAATTCCCATCTCTTTCATCCGAAGGAGCGACATTAAAATGCTTTAAAAAGAACTAAGTTAAATAAGGAGACATTATATTCTAAACATATTCAGATGTTATTGGTAATGTGACACTCAAGAAAGAAAAGTATCAAGCTTTCTAGGTATTTCCTGGTTCCTCTCATTTTATGGGTTACGTGTAAGACCATAACCCCACATCGACATATTAACATCATGTTTCCTTATTATTAGACAGTTAATATTATTTGTGTTATCTATTGCCCTCTGTCATTCCCCAGAGACAATAGATTTAATGTATATATGGAGAATTTAAACTTTTGGTGTTTCCTTCCTGTATGTCTTGAATCAGCAATCTACTGTATTTTTCTTTCAAGAATCCTTAGATGGGCATTTAACTATTCAGATGATGTAGTGATTTTCACTTTATTTAGTTGTTGTTACTGTCTTGAAGGTTTTGCCTACTTGTCAAGGCACGATCCGTTCAATCTAAGATTAAGTCTTTCAGGTTATAGTGAACCACAATTACCATCCAAAATTAAAAGTTATAATCACTTTTAGTCATAATTAGTACAGAAAAATGTAAAAGAAAGAAAGCCTAAACAATATCTATTATATTCTAATAATCATAATTAGTACAGAAAAATGTAAAAGGAAGAAAGCCTAAACAAAATATCTATCTATCTATCTATTGTCCTTCTGAGCCGAAGACGGCACATAGGGTAGAACTACAATCTTAAAAACAGAAACCTTGCGTGCCAAAATGGCACATCTTGCAGAGATCACTGCTTATAAAATCTATGGTTCTGTTTCCATAACAAAACTTTTTACAATGACAGCTTGTCAAGCCATCGATCAGCCTCCTTAGTCGCCTCTTACGACATGCCTGGAAGGTCACAGTGTCACTATTCTTTACTTCCCACATAATGAGGCCCCAGTAACACACGGGATTCTTCTACCTTTTAGCTCCCAGTGGAGCATAGGTCTTCAACAAACACTTTCCAAGTCGTTCTGTTTTTTGCAATTCTTTTAAGATCATTCCATGTCTTCCCCATCATCTTCATCTCTGCTTCAATCTGTCTTCTCCAAGAATTCCTTGGTCTTCCTCTTTGTCTTTTCCCCTGGGGATTCCAAAAAAGGGCCTGTTGTGTAATACTCTCAGTTGGTTTCCGTAGTGTGTGTCCTATCCATCGCCATCGTCTTCGCTGTATTTCTTTATCCACTGGTATTTGACCGGTACATTTCCATAATTCCACGTTTGTGACTTTGTCCTGCCATTTCCATCCCTTTATTCTGCGCAAGCATCCATTAATGAAAGTCTGTACCTTCGTGATTGTCAATTTTGTTATTCTCCATGTTTCACAGCCATATAATAGAACCGACTTAACATTGGAGTTGAAAATTTGTATTTTTGTATTTAGCCTAATTTCTTTGGATTTCCATATGTTTCCCAGTGCAATGAAAGCTCCTCTTGCTTTTGATATCCTTATTTTGGTATCGTTTTCTGTTCCTCCCTCTTTATCTATATTACTGCCCAGATATATATAAGATTGTACGTCTAGTAGAGGTATTTCTCCTAGTTTTATTTGGTTATTGCCAACTGCATTAATTCTCATAATGTTGGTCTTATCTCTATTAATCTTTAGTCCTAGCTGTTGTGATCTCTCATCTAATATACTCATTTTATCTTGCATCTGTTGGTGGCTGTGTGATAGGAGAGCTATGTCATCAGCAAAGTCTAAATCATCAAGTTGTTTGGTCAGTGACCACTGGATCCCATTTCTGTTGTTTTGAGTTATTTTCATAATCCAATCTATGGCCAGTAGAAAGAGAAATGGAGACAGAAGGCATCCTTGCCTTACTCCTGTTCTTATTTCAAATGCTTCTGTAAGCTGTCCTTCATGCACCACACTACATTTTGTTCCTTCATACATTGTTTTTATCAGGTTAATAAACTTTATGGGGATTCCATAATGACTCAGCAACTTCCAAAGCATTCTTCTGTCTAAACTATCAAATGCCTTTTCGTAATCTATGAATCCAATATAAAGTGGGGATTTTAGTTCTAAACTTTGTTCAACTATTATACGTAGAGTAGTTATTTGATCAGCACATGATCTGTTCTTCCTAAAACCTGCTTGTTCATCTCTCAAGTTTTCATTATATGCAACACACGGGATAAACAATATATATATTATATTCTAATAATCATAATTAGTACAGAAAAATACTCTTAAAACTCACTTTGTATTTTGCTATTTTCATCCAGTCTACCTTCTCTGCGTCCAGTGTTTTCAGGACTTCATCTTCAGGTATATTCCTTTATTAGGGATATAATAAGTTAAACTTGTTATGAATATATGAAGATTTTAATTTCTTTGTAAACAAAAATGAGCAAAAATATAAAGAAATGAGGAATAGGGCAACAAGAGATAACTTTATTGTCAAATAAATGCAAAGACATCAAAGTTGAACTTATACTGACCTGAAGAAAGCTTCCAAAGTGGGAATAATTAAGAGTCTGATGACTTTTACATTGCACTTCAGGCTGTCTAATTAGTGGTTGATGATAAGAACAAAAATGTTACTGGATTTTGCAATATCAAAACTTAGAGCCAAGACATCCACCAGTAACTGTGCTGATGAGGAACTTACGACTCACAGTTGATTGATAGCATCAAGATTGATAACAATAAAGTCGATTCATATCCTACTCCACCTCCCAGTGGTGCTCCTGAAAACGGACTAACCAGTTTGGTCAAGCAAGAAGAGATTGAAGAGGCAAAACAACAGGGTACTCAAAAATATTATGCTGAAGTCGAATGTGTTGGGCAGATAGGGACAAATATCACAGCTTTGTAGCAAAGCACAAGAAAACGCACCTACACTCATTTAACATCCTTCTAAATGCAGATAATGAAATTAGGTAAAACATCAGACAAATACAAGGAAGAAAGAGAAAGAATATCAAAATATTTTAACTTAGTCCTTTCCATTTCATGCAGAGAACAGAATATGTTGATTATTCTTTTTAATTTTGTAGTCAGTAGTGAGTTAAGTGACAATTGAATTATAATGTAAATATTATTCCCACCTTTAAAAACTTAGAACAAAATTTAATCCTTCATTTTTCACATTTTGTGACATTTCACGAGAGCATGATAGAGCATTTTTGGGTAGAGAAGTTGCAAAGTCACTGCACTGTTGTGAGTGGTACTGGGAAGGTAAAGTAGAGACAAATAATAATAAATGAATATTATTATAGAGGGAAACTTCCGAGGCGATAATCAGTGAATCAATTCTGAGGAAGAGGTATGTTAACAGTGCTCGGGAAAATGACAAATAATCAACAACAGAAAAAAATATGGACCAAGGGAGGATCGAACCCGTACTCAGTGGCACAGCGCCTTGCCACGAAAAGCCAAACTCTTAGAAACACTGCCACTCAGCTAAAAGTAGTTTGTTGATTCTGTACATGAAGTCGTATCTGCGTTAGTTTTTCTTCTACTGATGTTTGCTAGATTTATCTTTTGATAAAGTGAAATTTCATTGTTTATTTTATGCAGGATTAACAAACTTTACAGAAATATTTTAGCCCAAAAATATATATATGAAAAAAACACAGAAACACTGTTACCTACCAAAATCATATTGATTAATTAACATTGAACAAAATTAAGATATTTACACTGTGGTAAAATAAAACTACTGCTACTTTAATAAAAATGTCAAAATAATGATTTAATAATTATTGATGCCAAATCTGCTGCACTTCAGACTCAAGAACAATACATTACCAAGATGGAATGTGTTAGATGAATGATGACAGGAAACAGCCAGAGAGATAGGATCAGAAATAAAGAACTAAGAAAAAAGCTAGGAATAATTCCCACCAAAGGATACATTAGGAAAAAAGTAAAAGTAAAGGTTCCCTCCATGCCTTACTAGGCAAATGGGAAATATGGTGTTAGTGACCATATTTTTTCTATGACCACTGCACATTTTTGAGCGATGTGGTTGGTATCATGCCAGACCGCCTTTACTTCCCACAAAAATCTCTGGTACCCATTTTTAGAGGCCGGGTGAACACCAGAGCTTTGTCAGTCTGAAAAAAAAACTGAACCCGGACCCTTCTGATCAGGAAGTGAGCACACAAACCACTCAGCCACTGAGGCTCCTACATAAGGAAGTAACAGATAAAATGGCTTGGCCAAAGTGATAAGACCAAAAAACCAAATTACAACACAACAGGCCTTTAAAAAACATTGCAATAACACCAGGCTCAAGGGCAGACCGTAAAAAAGATGGATAGATGGGATATTAGAAACACTAGGAAACATAAAAGCAGCAGAGGCCAAACAGAAAAGCAAAAGGTCACAAATTATAGCTCCCCTTGACGCTGAAAGACAAATGAGGAAGAAAAGAAGTCAAAATAATATAAAACAACATAATGAAAGTAACTGATTATAGACTACATTAGATACTGTCAAATGTTTAGTTTACTTTTTATTCTGTAATTCCTTTTCAAGTCTGTCTACTTCCTTTTTGCTTTCATCCATTAGTTTTCTGAAATATGTGGAAGAAAACATAAGTAGCATAACGTACAATGTGTTAAGCTGGAAAGTCTATCTTAAGCAGTTACACTCACCATCATTAAGTAGCATGTCCAGAGTAAAATGTTGCACATTTTACTGTCAACCTAAGCATTTCACAATATCTAACTGTATTGTTTTACTTCATGAGTGTAGTCTGCTGTTTTCTTCATCTTTAAAGTAGGTCACCCATCACCTCTAGGTTGTCTCTTTCTCTGTTTTCCAGGAATTATCTAACATCTTTTCACCAATGTAAAATGTTATATAGGGCTTGCAGTGTTCTTTGCCATAATGTCCTGTTCTAGGTGAGATTTTCAATTTCAGTAAGAGAATTGGTGCCTGCTGTATTTGCCTCTCTATTAGCATTCTTCTCAGCATCTCGAGGTGAGCTACTTTTTAAAATGTATTTTACCTATCTTTTTCCCATTTAAGGGCTTGCTTTCTGATTCTCCGATTATTTCTTCTCAACATATGACCACGATTTTTTTCATAATTACCAAAGGTGCATGACCTTATCTTTCATTTCTGCACTAGTCTTCAAGTCTTTCTTGAGCATATAAATGACTTTTCTTAGACATTTATTTTAAAACGCATTTAATTTAGTTTTTTCTCTATTTCCTTCATTGTCCAGGAACAATACCTTCCATTGTTGTTCGCACACTGCCATTTTGGCATTTTAAATGTGACAAGACATGTCAGTTTTAACAGTTACATTGTCTAATTTGAAATGTGACAAAATATATAGCACTTTTAGCTGTTACGTTACCTCACTTTAAATGTGACAAAAACAGTGCTGGAAAATAAGTAATAGATTTTAAATATTTTTTGGTTAGAAAGTCTGAGCATAAAATTGCTGATTTCTGTTGTTTAGCTTGTAGTGCATAACAACGTGTGCATGAAACAGTCTTCTATTCTATGTATAATAAACTTCCATTTTCTGCTGGAAAGTATGAAACAGACTTTTCTATTGCAAACAGAACAAACTTCCATTTTCAGTTTATTGGAGGGTGGGGGGGGGGGGGGGAGAGAAAGAAAAGACTTAATTTCTATGAATAACAGACTTCCATTTTGTTTATTGGACAGTAAGAAACTGACATTTCTATTCTGCACATAACAGACTTCCATTTTTTTTATTATCAGAAAGTAAGAAACTGACTCTTCTATTTTTTTTAATAACAGACTTCCATTTTCTGTTAGTTGGAAAGTAGCAGACACTTATATCTCACTAGAAACAGATCCAAATAATTTTTCTGACAAATGTAAAACAGACCAATCAATATTAAATTAAAGACTTCAGCTATGTAGCTGCACAGTGAGAAGGAACCTTCAGTATAAAGAGACTATAAACATATGGGAAAAAGTAAGAAGCAAGCTATGATTAACATAAGAGGAAAAGAAAGAAACACGCTATGATAAACATATGGGGAAAAGAGAGAAACATGCTATGATAAACATATGGGGAAAAGAAAGAAACATGCTATGATAAACATATGAGGAAAAGAGAGAAACATGCTATGATAAACATATGGGGAAAAGAAAGAAACATGCTATGATAAACATATGAGGAAAAGAAAGAAACATGCTATGAAAAACATATGGGGAAAAGAAAGAAACATGCTATGATAAACATATGAGGAAAAGAGAGAAACATGCTATGATAAACATATGGGGAAAAGAAAGAAACATGCTATGATAAACATATGAGGAAAAGAAGGAAGCATGCTATGATAAACATTTATTTACGGTAAAGGTAAAGTACACTGGTATTAGCAACCAGTAGAAGAGATCGATCACTTTATCTATCTTGGAAGTCACATTGATCGAGAAGGGGATACGAGCAAAGAAATTAGAATCAGACTGGCTAAAGCAGCAATGTCTTTCAGAAGCCTTGAAAAGTTGTGGAAATCAAAACTCATTAGCACAAACACAAAACTTAGGCTATTCAAATCAAATGTACTATCAACCCTTACGTATGCGTGTGAAAGCTGGAAAACAACAAGAGATATAGAAACAAAGTTGAACGCATTCGAAAATAAATGTCTAAGGAAAATACTTGGTATAGAATGGAACGAATTCAAAACAAACGAGGAAATTAGAGAAATCGCCAATCAACCACTAATATCTTCAGTAATAAAGAAAAGACGATGGTCATACGTTGGACATGTGATGAGAAGAGATAATAATCGAATAGCAAAGCAAGCCCTCATATGGGAAACAACAGGTAAAAGAAAAAGAGGAAGACCCAGGGAGACACTGAGAAGAACATTGATGAGAGAGGCAAGAGCAGCAGGAATCGGCTCCCTCAATGAGATAGAACTGCTTGCACAGAACAGAGACAGATGGCGAGATTTAATAAAATATCTTTAAAAGAAAACTGCTAGAACAAAAATTCATATAGGAGAAGGTGTATCTTGGTCTACGCCCTATGGGCCGGTTACGGCTCGAAAGGTCAATAGATAGATAGATAAAGTACAAGACTTGAATCAGTATCTTAGCACGCCAGTTTTCAACCATATGTACTCGGCCACCTATCCAAAGTGTTCAGAGACTTCTGGATAGTGTCGCCTCAAGCATCGAAACTCACGATGCGAGACAGCATTCCACACCTTGAGTACTGCCCTGGTACCCATTTCCGCCAGCGGTTGAGTGGTATTTTTTTTTCAAATATGAGTACAACTCACACTGCTTAGAGTGGGGATAAAAAGAAACACCTTATGATAAACATATGGGGAAAAGAGAAACATGCTATGATAAACATATGGGGAAAAGAAAGAAACATGCTGTAATAAAAATATGAGGAAAAGAAAGAAACAAGCTATGATAAAGATATGAGGAAAATAAAGAAACATGCTATGATAAATGTAAACATTTCCATACTTTTTTTCCTCCAATGTTTTCTTCAACTCTTTTAAGGTTTTCTTCATTTCTTTGATCATCTGCTCAACATTTCTGTCCTGTGGACCATACAGCATATCCTCCAGGAGCTTTGTTTCAATTTCCAGTTTAAATGTTATGGCATTAAACTCATCAGTACACTTATCCCGCTTTTTAATCTCCTGCTCCATTCTGCAAACAGTAAAAAAGAACATAATGAAATATAATTTTAAAAAATAAAAACTTCTATTTTGTTCAATAGCCTCCAGTTTATAATGTGCAATCTGAACACAGAACAAAATTATGAATTATCTTTCTAGTTCTCTTATTCTTCTTCTTTCCTTCCTCATTTGCCTTTCAGTGTCGAGGGGAGATGTAATTTGTGGTCTTTTGCTCTTCTGTTTGCTTCTGCTGCTGTTATGTTTCTTAGTGCTTCTAATATTCCATCGATTGAAGTTCTCTTATGACTGGTTGCAAAACTAAAATATAGTGTTTAAGATGGTGGTCTCACAAGACACATTCAATATTGTAATCTATCTATCTATTGACCTTTCGAGCCGTAGCCGCCCCATAGGGCGTAGACCCAGATACTCCTTCTCTTATCTGAATTTTTGTTCTAGCAGTTTTCAATTCTTTTAAAGATATTTATCAAATCTCGCCATTTGTCTCTGTTCTGTGCAAGCAGCTCTATCTCATTGAAGGAGCCGAATCCTGCTGCTCTTGCCTCTCTCATCAATGTTCATATTGTAATGCTTTAAATTTATGATTTTATATTGACTGACATTCTGCCCTACCAAAGGAAGAGTAAGACGTCTCCTCCGCTAGCCTTCGGGACACCCTTGGGCAAGGTGGAGCTCCGGTTTAGCCCCCCCCATCAGGGTTTATGTGAAACCATTGGATAATGTGGTGACTTCACTTTTTGGATATGGATGGTGTTGTGGGAGTAGCCGACAAGTAGTGCCAGTTATGGTCCCCACTCCATGATGGCAAGCAGAGGATCTCATTTATAGGGACAATGGCTGCGATCTCTGCCTAGTATAGTCACTGCCAAGAAGGAAAGGAATGGCAAAACACTTTCTTATATTCTATCTATCTATTGACCTTTCGAGCCATAGCCGGCCCATAGGGCATAGACCAAGATACTCCTTCTCTTATATGAATTTTTATTTTAGCAGTTTTCTTTTAAAGATATTTTATCAAATCTCGCCATTTGTCTCTGTTCTGTGCAAGCAGCTCTATCTCATTGAGGGAGCTGATTCATGCTGCTCTTGCCTCTCTCATCAATGTTCTTCTCAGTGTCTCTCTAGGTCTTCCTCTTTTTCTCTTACCTGTTGTTTCCCACATGAGGGCTTGCTTTGCTATTTGGTTATTATCTCTTCTCATCACATGTCCAACATATGACCATTGTCTTTTCTTTATTACTGAAGATATTAGAGGTTGATTGGCGATTTCTCTAATTTCATATATTGCCAAGTAAAAAATAAAATTAAGACCAAATACATTTGGCACATCATGAGAAGAAGAAAGTTGGAATACTTGGTTACAACTGGCAAGATACAGGAAAAAAAGAGATCGCGGACAACAAAGAGAGAAAATACTGGATAGCTTGGTGTCATGGCATGGGAAACAGTCAACAACAGAACTGATATGATGCACGGTAGATAAGAGATTTTGGAAGGACATGATCTCCTATGCCAACTGGTAAGTGACATTATGATGATTGACTGAAAAATAAGATTTATCTAAAATTATGATGGAGGTGTTTTTATTTATTGGTGGTTGAGATAGGATCATTTTCATTAAAAAGAATTGAATATATTCATTTTTTATGGATTCAAAGTAAGTTGCCTATCATTATAGATTGATAGGTAAACATTGGAGCCTATAGGGTACCTATTGGGACATTATTGATTTAAAACAACTGGTGCACTGTGGATGACTGGAAGAGTTTAAGGCATGGAAGTTCATCTTCATCAGCATACACTTTTAATCTCAATCCTAACAACTTAAAAGAAAGCATTGATAAGCTTAAGGCTGGTGACATCTCCATACAGCTTGTCATATAATGATACTGGTGATGGTCACAACATACTTGTCTTCATGATATGTTTGGAATCTATGTTGCAAATGTTCAGCAGTTATTCATGACACAGTCGCATTCATAACGGATTTTCATCCTTAGAGTGTTGAAGAGGTAATGCTCAACAAAGCCTGTTAGAAGCCTAGAAGTGGTTACTTCTGATTTTCTATTCAGATGGTCTTCTTCTTCTTTTACATTTCAGCTCCCTGTGGAGCATAGGTCTTCAACAAACATTTTCCAAGTTGTTCTGTTTCTTGCCATTCTTTTAAGACCATTCCATGTTTTCCCCATCATCTTCACCTCTGCTTCTGTCTGTCTTCTCCAAGAATTTCTTGGTCTTCCTCTTTGTCTTTTCCCCTGGGGATTCCAAAAAAGGGCCTGTTGTGTAATACTCTTAGTTGGCTTCCGCATAGTGTGTCCTATCCAGCACCATCGTCTTCGCTGTATCTCTTTATCCAGAGGTATTTGACTGGTCATCATCATCAAGTATCGGGCCTGCTGGCGTAGGTGATCATGTCTCTCCACAACTTTCAATCTTGACAGCTATTTAACATTTCTGTTGTTGACCTTCTGCCAAGCCATTCTCTTAACCTGTCTGTTATTTTTTTCTTTCCTTCCCTCTATCTCTTCGTCCCTCAATTTTTCCAGTTGTTACAATATATTCCAGCTGTTCTCTTCTCATTACATGGCCAAAAATTGATGATTGTTTCTTCCTAATATTGGAAATTAGCTCTCTTTTTGCTTTGACCTCTCTCAGAACATCTTCATCACTCTTCTTAGCTGTCCATGGTATTCTCAACATTCTTCTGTAAAACCACATTTCTACAGACTCCAGTGATTTTCTTGTCTGTTGTCCTATTGTCCATGATTCGCATTCATATGTTAAGACTGGCTCTACGTAACACTTAAGAACTCTTTTTCTTGTTTCTATTGTCAAAAATGGATTGCATAGTATCTTCCTCATTTTTTGGAAAGCTGATTTTGCCTGAGCCATTCTGCATCTCACCTCTTTTGTACATCTTTCATCTGAGGTTAACAAAGTTCCCAAAAATTTAAATTCATTTACCTGTTTTAATACTGTTCCACTTGTCTTTATTTTGCACTGAGGTGATGTTTTTTTCTTTGTTGTTACCATTACCTCTGTCTTTCTGCTATTAAGACTGAGTCCATTATTTTTGCTTTCTTTCACTATAATGTCCAACATTTCTTGTAACTCATTTCACTCTAGGCAACTAAGACTGTATCATCAGCATACCTTAGATTATTTATATTATGACCTCCAATTGTTATTCCAGGCATGCCCCTTATGGATCTTAAAATAATCTCACATATTAAACAAATCTGGTGACAGCACACAACTTTGTCTAACACCCTGTTTTATTTGTTGAAACATTCCCAATTGGTTTCCAGTTCTTATGGCCGCTGTTTGTTGCCAGTACATGTTCTTTATTATTCTTAGATCTTTGCTGTCTACGTTTATGCTTTCTAAAATTTTGATTATTTCTTGGTGCTTTACTTTGTCAAATGCTTTGGTATAATCTATGAAACATAGGTATAGATCTGTTTTCACCTCTATGACTTTTTCTACTAAAGATCTTATGATATATATGGCACTGCCATCGTTCCTTTACCTCCAACAAAACCACACTGTTCATCGCTAATTTCTGGACTTATTTTGATTCGCACTCTTCGCATGATTATTCTTAGTAATATCTTAGTCATATAACTCATAAGGCTTATTGTGCGATGATCATCACATTCAATCACACCCAATTTCTTTGGTAGGGCTATGAATATTAATTTGAGCAGGTCGTCTGGTATATATCCACTATTGTAGATATCATTCAATATTTTTATTATTATTTCTATTCCAAAATCACCCATGGCTTCTTTAGTTATATTATCTGGTCCAGGAGCTTTTCCTTTCATATTGCGCAAGGCGTCTTCCACTTCTTCTCTGAGTATTTCTGGTCCTTCTCCATTATCCTTAATATTTACTTCTCTTCATTCATCATAATAAAGATCTTTAATGTATTCTGTCCATCGTTCCCTTATGCTTTCTTGATCAATCAACAGTTCTCCTTCCTTTGATCTTAAACATCCAGTTTTTTATTGCGTTTTTCTTCCTGTTAATTCTTCAATTTGTTTGTATATAGCTTTGGCATCTCCTTTTTTTTGCATTTCAATCTCTTTGCATTCTCTTTTAGCCATGCTTCTTTTGCTACATTGCATTTTATTACAATATCTTTATTTAATCTCTTATACTCATCTTTATTTTCTTTATTTCTTCTTCTTGTATCCATTAGCTGCAAAATGTAATTTGTCATCCATTTCTTTCTTGAATTTGTCCTCACTGGTGGTATGAACTCTTTTGATGTTTGTTGCATTGATTCTTTTAGAATTTCCCACTGTTCATCAATGCTTTGTATCTTCTCTATTGCATTGTACCGGTTCTGAATTGTGGTTTTATATTTGTCTTGCAACTTCTTGTCTGATCTGAGTAAATCTAAATTTAACTTGATGTTAACTGAGGCTCGTTTTGTTGTTTTTAATTTTACTCTAAGCTTTCCCACAACTGGTACATGATCACTATTGCAATCTGCCCCTGGTCTAGTTTTCACACACACCAGACTGTTTCTAAATCTATTGTTTATCATTATGTAATCAATTTGATTACGTGCGTTGTCTCCTGGGCTTTTCCATGCCCACAGACGTCTTGGATGTTGCTTAAACCAGGTGTTTCCTATCATCATGTTGTGTGTTCTTGCCCAGCCAATAAGTTTCTCACCTCTTTCATTCCTCTCGCCTAAGCCATAATGACCAACTACTTCCTCAACTCCTTCCTTTCCTACTTTTGCATTAAAATCCCCTAGAACTATGGTGTTTTCATGTGGTTTGCATTTATGAAGTGCCTCATTTAACTCGTTGTAAAATTTGACTAGTACATTCCCATAATTCTATGTTAGTGATTTTGTTCAGTCATTTCCATCATTTTATGCTGCTTAAGCCATCCATTAATGAAGGTCTGTATCTTCATGAATGTCATTTTTGTTGTTCTCCAAGTTTCACAGCCATATAATAATACTGACTTAACATTGGATTTGAAAATTTTAATTAACAACACATATAACACTACAAAAACAATGTTAATATAATAACCTTAAACAAAGGAATGTCATCCCATGACGGAATACGTAGAGAAGATGAAAACGTGCTTAACAAGAGCAAAAATATGGACAGAACTGGAAAGGTTATCTCTGGACATGAGGATATTGAAATCAATTTGTTTAAAACCTGTACTTCATTATAAACGGTGTTGATAATTAAGACTCTTAAAGATGTAGTTGCTTACTTTGCGACGATTGGTTTCAATAGCTGCTCCAGGTAATCCTCTAAAACTGCATCTCGAAGCAATTCTTTTGCTCCTTTTTTAACTGAAACGCAAAAACAAAAGAGGTCAAATTATTCTTATAATGTTTAGTTGTTCTAAAAGTGTTTCATTCTATCTATCTATTGACCTTTAGAGCCGTGGCTGGCCCATTGGGCATAGATACTCTTTCTCTTTTTCTAGCAGTCTCAATCCTTGCAAAGATCTTTTATCAAATCTCACCATTTGTCTCTGTTCTGTGCAAGCATCTTGATCTCATTGGGGGAGCTGATTCCTGCTGCCTTTGCCTCTCTGATCAATGTTCTTTTCAGTGTTTCTCTGGGTCGGCTTCTTTTCCTCCTACATGTTGTTTCCACCATGAGGGCTTGCTTTGCTATACGATTATTATTTATTCTCATCACATGTCCAACATATGCCCAACACATGTCATTACTGATGATATTAGTGGTAGATTGGCGATTTCTATAATTTTCTCATTTGTTTTTAATTCATTCTACACTATACCAAGTATTAACCTTAGACATTTATTTTCAAATGCGTTCAACTTTGTTTCTATGTCTCTTGTTGTTTTCCAGCTCTCGCATGCATAAGGGTTGGTAGTTACGTTTGATTTGAATAGTCTAAGTTTTGTTATTGTACTGATGAGTTTCGATTTTTTTTTCGAGTATTTGATTACAATTGGTTATTTTCAAAGGTTTTGCTATAATTTCTGAAATGCATATTTAAGAGTAGATGATGTCATTCTTCAAATAAGATGAATGCTGATTTAAACCCAAGGTGTTTTTTTTCTATTGGTTTTGAAATGTAAAAAAAAGATTGTCAAATCATCAGACAACTATCACCACTATTGTGCAACAAGGAATTAACACTGGAGGCAAAACAGGCACTCTACAACTCAATCTTCATCCCAACATTAGTGCTACCAATGCTAGATCTCGACTCAAGATTCAAGAACAATAGAAAAAAATAACCACTACTGAGATGAAATGTGTTAGACAAATGACAGAAAACAGTCTGAGAGACAAGATTAGAAATGAAGAACTAAGAAAAAAGATAGGAGTTATTCCCATCATAGAACACATAAAGAAACAACAGATAAAATGGTTTGGCCATGTTTTCGTTATACGCACAGAGATCAGATTTACCAGGAACTCTAAAATGTTCTATGCTCATGAAACCGGACATAATTCAAATTAGTGCTGTATGTGCTAGACAATAGCAAGACTTTGTTTACAGAGTATAAAACTCGTCTTTTCATGTTGTAATTATCATGCCTCTACATATAATTTTGACTATGCTAATGAAAAAAAAAAATCAACTCACCCAAAAACGTCATCTAATTGACATTGACTACATATACAAAGCAAAATGTACCAATAAATAGTGATGTCATGGTGTATATAAGCAAAGTAAACTAAAGTCCAGTATGGTGGCTATTTATCTTGGTTATCATGACAATGGGATTATTTTTTTTTTTTTAGTCAATAATGTTATTAATTTACATTAAAATAGCTAAAGTAATTTAATTACAACTTTTTAAATAGCT
Organism: Megaustenia siamemsis; assembly: GCA_032433765.1. Lineage (NCBI taxonomy): Eukaryota > Metazoa > Mollusca > Gastropoda > Stylommatophora > Ariophantidae > Megaustenia > Megaustenia siamemsis. The sequence continues at coordinate 36,485,648 of JAVIAB010000059.1, read as the reverse complement.
GATTTACATTTCTTTAAACAAATAAAGCATATCAGACTTACAGTGACGGACATCTTTATTTGAATCCAGTGACATAATGTCAAAATCACCAGATGACTTTTTGTATACAGTATCTTCATTAGGTTGTGGGTACTGTGAATTAAAGTATTTTAATATGTAAAAAATTATTTGAAATAAACAAAAGAATAGGTATGGCAAAAAGTAAATTTAATGCCATGAAAAATATACTAACAGCAGGGCTGAAACTAAGAATAGCAAAATGTTACATCTTCTCAATATTCCTGTATGGTCCAGAAACATGGACATTAGACCAGAAAACAACAGAATATTGAAGCCTTTGAAATGTGGATTTACAGAAGAATAGGTAGAATTGGATGGAAAGAAAAGAAAACAAACGAGGAAGTTTTGAAACAGCTAAAAATAAAAAGAGAACTACTAAATACAATTAAGACAAGACAAATGAAATTTTTGGGACACGTTAAAAGACACAACAGCCTACTAAAAGCAATATCCAACCTTCGTTGCGGAGACGGCACTTGATGATGATGATGATGAAAAAATTATTTAATGACAGTCTAGCAGTAGTGGCAACAGCAGTTATTGTAGCAGCATATTAATAATAATGGTGGTGAGACAGTTTGAGTGGTGGAGATGATAACTGTAGTAGTAGCCGTAATAGCAACCCGCCAAGATCCATTGTTGGTTTACATCAGACCTAATACTATTACCATGCATATTTTGATAGTAAACATATACCTAAATGTTTCTCGCACCCATGCCTTGTTTTGGATGCAACTTTAACAAATGAAATGTTTGATATTGATACAAGATGCTGATACAATTGACAAGTAATACAGATAAGATAGTCTCTCTGCAGTGGGATTACATAATGGTTAGGTAACTCATAAGCTTCCCACTTAAATTTGGTTTTAATTTGCTTTTGAAGTTAAACATTTGCTAACAATTAAGGAAACATGGCAGAACCCAATTTTGACTATCTTATCTTCAAGCAGATAAGATTAATTAGACAAGAAATATGGCAGAAACCAAAATCTGGTGGAGACAAACATTGGGTGATTTTAATTTTGGGTCTGGGCTATAAAAGAATTAGTAGTTACCATCTGGGACAATTAAATCAAGAGAAGCAAGAACAGGTTAGTCACAAGAATATTACAGTAGAAGAAACAAGAGAGTTTACTTGAGATTGAAGACATAGAGAACATTCATTAACATTTTAGTAAAGGAATATTATTCAGTAGATGTATTTCAAGGGAAGATGTTTAGTTATAAGTAGATCTAAATAGATCAGTGCTTATTAGGGAAATCAAGGCTGGAATATACACATTCTGTAGGAGTAGCTGTTGATACAAGTTATGCACAGAAGTTATATTATCATGTGTGTGATTTTATGCTAAGTACAAGAAGTTATGTAATTGCAGAACCTGGGAGAGTGTCATATAACAACGACGGTCGTATAGACACGAATACAGAATTTCTACTAATGATATAGTTTGATAGGTATTTAGATGGCCAAAGCAAATATTATGTATAACAACTGATTTTTATTTGCAACTAAGATATGTATTCAGATGAAATGCAACTAAAGAAATGTGTGAATAAACTTTTGAATGAGATTTAGATGATGTCTTGTGCCATCATATGTAGTGTCGAACACAAGTCTTGTTCAGAATTGCAGTGTCTATGTTGTGAATTAATCATGTTACGTTGAGCACATGGTCAACGGAGAATTGTTGCATGTGACCATGATTGTTTGGAATATTCTCCACATATTCTCTATCCTCTGTGTGTAATTATAAATGTTGTATTGTCAGTGTTTCAAAGCAACAGCATATTAGTAGTAGTTGTGGTGATAGTAATAGTAGCAGTGTTAATGGTGGTGATAGTAACAGTAACTGTAGTATTGGTGTAGGTGGTGACTTCCGGTGTCATGGCAGCTACATGTTGGTCGTTTTTATAATTCGGCTCTTGCTAATATATTTAAATGATTTATGCGACAGTCTAGTTGTGAAATAATGTGTTGCTATTCCCCGTTTTGGTGTATATTTTATTTCTGATGAGTGGATGGACTGTGAACTTCATCAGTGTTTAAGTGGAATATGATTTATTCTTCTTTGTGTCGTGTGTTCGTGGTTCGACAGGCAAACATATATTTCAATAACAATGGTGCCCGGCGGGTATGTCCAACCCGAATGTAAAAAGTCTGTGATGGTGGATGGGGTGGAAGAATCAGAAATGATCAACGGCCCAGTAAGCGAAAACAGCAAAGTGTGTGGTACACGTGAGGCATATTCAGGACGCGAAAGACGAATATGGCAGACCACTGTGAAAGAGATTGGAGCCGTATCATGTAATATTTCAAAGAAAGCCATGGAGAGAAATTCTAACTATTGTCATAAGAACAAGCTAAAAATAACTACATGGAATGTTAGGACCTTATACCCAATGCGGCGGACAATATTATACCAATGACTTATGGCAATATATATATATATATTTATTATATAAGAGTAGATTTGCTTAACAATTTTTGCCTGAGTTGTGGGCCTTTTTGGCCTACTCTTTTAAACTTTTTAACTACAAAGAGTTTTTTAACATGCACAAGTGCACACAGGGCCTCCAGTTTTTTTCTGCCATCTTCTGAGAGGGCCAGAGATCGGATCTCTTATCCAGAGATCATAGGAGAGTAACACCACAAAGAAAACAGCTTTAAATTTTGAAAAATTCCCATCATCTGAGGTGGGATTTGAACCCGAGACCCTCCTGTTCAGGAGGTCGACCTCTTGCCTCAAAACCACCCTACCCCATTCCTCAATCTAAGATCCAAAGCAGAAGGAAAATGTGTAGATGAATAATAATGTGATACATATGAAGACCTAGGAAGTGGCCATGGTTCATTGGGGGATTCAGTTTAACTTCTAAACGTGACAAATTTTTCCCGACAAAACAGCTTTGGGTGTTCGCCCAGTTTCTAAAAATGGGTACCATAAATTTTTTATGGGAAAGTAGAACAGCATTGCACGATACATCACTTATAAATATGCCCAATAGTTATTTTAAATATGGCTACTAACATTATATTTCACATAAGTGCAACAGAAACCCTTACTTACTAACTATATGAGGACTCAATGGAAACTGTGATTCATGGAAAAGTCATATCTCAGTGTACAGAATAAAAAGCACAGAAGAATATTACTTACTGAATTACTTTGTCTAAAATATGGAGCCCTGAATGTTCCAGAATAAGCGCTCTTCTTTACTGGTTTAGTGGAATAATCAGAGGCATCTTCTTGTAGCTTTTCCTGTCAGAGAATGAAGAACAATAACTTTTTTGACATATAAATGATAAACTTGTCATTGGTAAGTTGTTTAGTTTAAGCTATTTCTCTCTCTTGCTTTTTTTTCGTCCTCTTTTGACCACCATGGGTGCCACGAGAGGTACAAAATTCTGGTTCTTGCTTTTCTGGCAGCTTCATCCACGGACACTAGATGCTATTGTAGAGTTTCTCTGACATTATCACTCCAAAGTAGTTTGGATATGCCTCAAGACCTGTGACTTTCTCCCTTTTTGAGTATACCTTGTATGGTATATCATAATTAAGCATTTTCTCCAAGTGAGCAAAATATTGTAACTGTTGTCTTTGTATGCAAATCAAAACTGTTTTTTTAATGATAATTTGTTTCTCTCATAACCTCATATCTAATTTTGTCTCTTTTGATCATACTTACAGCCTTTCTCAAACATTCAATTATTTTGGTGACTTTTTTCCTCTTCTGACATTTTGAGGGTAATCATGTTTGGCACTGATACAACAGTATACACAGTAATACAAATGGGATATATATATATATATGGTTTGTATATAATTTTTCTTTGTGCTGACTGGCACGGTTTTGTGTTGTTGGGAGGGGGCTTGATGTCTCAATGCTTGATTTGCTTTAATGCACTGAATGTCAATTAAGTTTTTTTAAAAATAACAATAATACAGAATTGGATATTTACAATAGCCTGCAAAAAATAAAGACAGAAAAAGTTGAACAGAAGAAAAAGTTTTGAAAAAGAAAAAAGGAGATATGGAAAAACAATAGCAATGAGATTGGGAAAAGAAGCGTCATGTGAAGTAGGAGAAATTGGTAACTAATATAGAATGCAGGACACAAGATGAAACTCACAACCATATCAATTATGGAGAGGAAAACCAAATACTGCTCTAGAGGATGCAGTCAAGATTTAAATTTAACCTGAAGATTGTGTGCTCAGAAAGAGATCCAAATGTACAAGAACAGTCATGCAGTGGCACAAGAGATGCAGACCAGAAACAGCCTTGTGGAGAACACAGTGGGCTGATTATTTGCCACTCCGTGTAAGATACCATGACATTTTGCCGTGGTCAAACATCTCCCCCCCTCCACCCCAAATGTACAAGAACAGTCATGCAGTGGCACAAGAGATGCAGATGTTGAGAACACAGTGGGCTGATTATTTGCCACTCCGTGTAAGATACCATGACATTTTGCCGTAGTCAAACATCCCCCCCCCTCCACCCCACCCCAAATGTACCTTCCTAATTACTGCTACCGGTTACCTCTGAGTATTGGATTTCTTTCTATTGATGTAGGATCCCCCCCCCACCAAATTTAGTGAGACATGATCTTGTTTAATATTTAAAATAATTGCCAATTTTCAAGAAATTGATTGTTTTTTTCTTTTTTTTAACTGTGACCAGGGAAATTTCCTCAGTCATCACTGACATTAAAACAACCTGTTGTAACTCAGGAAACGCAACGAATAACACTATGAGGTAGCTGAACATACTGACAGACTTATTGCAATGGTAACAATAGACATTGTAACACATACGGTCCATGAGGTCAAACTCAGGTCATAAATCAACCAAAGCCAGGAATTCAGAGTCCTTGTGTTTCACTTAGTGTGAACACATGGCGGTGTGTCAAAAATTCCGAGAAAATACTATTTTTAGAGCATCTAAAGTTAGATTTAAGTGGTAGTAACTTTAACTAGAGTATCGTAAACATGTCAGTCACAGATAGGTATCGTAAATGAGGGTTAAGGAATTTTGTTATTGCTCTACAGGACCTTGTTGATCTGTGGCAAGGAAAAGAAGCAATTGTATTAAATAATGTTAACGTTTTTTCTGTAGCTAATTTTAATCAATTATTCAATATTTATAAATGTAATCATCATCATCATCACGTGCCATACTGATTGCGTAGACAATCATGTCCCTCCAAAATGTTTCTATACATAGTACATCCTATCAATTCTGTTGTTGACAGTTTACCATGCCATGACACCAAGTTATCTTTTCTCTTTGTCATCCATGATCTCTCCTTCCCTGTATTTTGCCAGTTGTAACTAAGCACTTCAACTTTCCTCTTCTCAAGATGTGCCTGAAAAATGTTGATTGTTTTTTTTTCTTATGTTTTTTTATGAGCTCTAGACCACCAAACTCCCATCTGGGATCTGTAATAACTAACAATGGAAATTGCCAAAAAGAGATCAAATAATTAGCAATGGCAACACAAAAATTAAATGTTGTGAAAAACCTGCAGCACAATAGCAAAAAGGCAGTAAAATTAAAACTACTGAGGTAATGAATTTTCAGAATAGCCACATATGGTTACAAATCATGGACAATTACATAGACAATAATAAAGAAAATTGGTTCACTTGAAACAAAATGCTACAGAAAAATCCTTAGGATACCTTGGATGATAAAAAAGAACAATGAAGACATATTATAAGACCTGAACATAGAAAAACAACTCCAGATCCATCCTGCTGAAGACAGAGTGTATCAGTCATGATGCAGGTTTAGGGGAAAATTAGAACACAAACACATATACCAGTGTTGACCATACGACCAGCTCATTATGTGTCATGATGTTGTTTTTACCCCTCCATCATGAAAACAGGACAAAGAGTCAAGTTCGCATGATCACAAGACTTGAAAGCTGAAGAAGAAGAAGTAGAAAACAACTGGCTGGTAAACAGCATCTTACAGGAGATTAAAATACTATGGCCGGCTCATCAAAAGACACAGTGGGCTGGAAGAACAATAATGGAAGGTATGTTTTTAGGAAGATGAGACAATGATTTTAAAAAAATATTTTTAATTGTATTACCTGTACCTACCTGTTTCGCTTTATTCTCTTCCAAAGCTTTCTTGATGTCAATAATGTGCTTCTCTAGAATATCTTGAAGTATTCTATTTAAATGCAAGGTCGTTTCAGGGTCAGGCTTGTGTTCATTAATCTGCGATGGCAACTCTAACTTTGGTCTCGGTACAGCTCCGCTACTTTCTTCATCCTAAAATAATTATAAAATTTCTAAAGAATCTGGCAAGTTTTATACCAACAAATAAAATTATAACAGCAGCAGAGTTCTTTTTAAAACAACTGAAAATAAAAAAGAGAACTACTAAACACAATTAAGACAAGACAAATGAAATTTTTGGGGCATGTTAAAAGACACAACAGCCTACTAAAAGTAATATTGGAAGGAAAAATACAAGGCAAAAGAGGCAGAGGCAGACCAAGACTAACATGGACGAGTAACATCAAAAGATGGACAAGTCAATCTATGTCAGCCTGCACCATCAAGGCAAGAAACAGAGTAGAATGGCGATCCATGGTAGCCAACCTTCGTTGCGGAGAAGGCAAAGATGATGATGAGCAGAGGCCAACAGAAGAGCAAAAGACCGCAAATTATATCACCTCTAGACACTGAAAGGCAAATGAGGAAGAAAAGAAGAAAAATATGGATAAATTTGTATCTTATTACAAAATATGTAATAAAATAAAATATATTATATTTTGAAATAACAAATCAAATGTTTTCTATATGTAATTATAATACCATGAAAGTGCATCCTGCATAAAGCATTAGCTCTCAGAAATAAAAGAAAAACTAATAAGTATTTCTTCCTGTTCTTTATATTTACTTTAGTCATATATTCTGAGTAAGAGTTAATTAATAATATTGCTTTGTCCCATTAAGAAAGCCTAACACAGCAGAGAAAACCCACCAGGAATAACCAGTGTGCTACCAGTTCTGATCCAAGATGGAAGATACCTTTTTCTTCATCTTGCAGTGGACAATTGATGATAGTTTAACTTTACAAACCGTCATCGTAAAACATCCATTATTATTGAAACAGAAATCTTGATTATCTATAATATATTCATCATCATGTGCCATACCGGTTGGCATAGGCGATCATGTCCTTCCCCAATCTTTTATTTACAGCGCATCGTATCAGTTCTGTTGTTGACTGCTTTCCATACCATGACACCAAGCTATCCAGTATTTTCTCTCTTTGTCGTCCACGATCTCTCTTTCATTTTATTTTGTCAGTTGTAACCAAGTATTCCAACTTTCCTCTTCTCATGATGTGCCCAAAAAATGTTGATTGTTTCTTTCTTATGTTTTTTAGGAGCTACCTTTTTGTGGTGGACTCTTTGAGAATTTCTTCATTGGTCTTTTTAGCTGTCCAGGGAACTTTCAACACTCTTTTGAAAAATCCCATCTCTGTGACCTCTAATTGTCTTTTCATTTGTTTGTCTACTATCCATGATTCGCTTCCATAGGTCAGAATTGGTTCTATATAGTACCGATGAACTCTCTTTCTCACTGCTATTGACATAGATTTGTTGTATAAAATATTTTTCATTTTCTGAAATGCTATTTTGGCCTGAGCTATTCTGCTTTTTATTTCTGTGGTGCATCTTCCATCTGATGTTATTATTGTGCTCAAGTATTTGAAGCGTTGCACTTGTTTCAGATTTGTCCTGTTTATTTTTATGCTGCATGATGGTGATTATTGTTTCTTTGATAAGACCATTACTTCTATTTTCTTACTGTTCAGACTGAGACCTTTCTTGTTGCTTTCTTTTACTATTATGTCTATCATTTCTTGTAGTTCATTCTCTGTCTCTGCTATTAAGACTGTGTCATCCGTATATCGCAAATTATTTATGTTGTGACAGTTGACATCAATTCCTTTTTTGTCTACTACTGATCTCATAATATGCTCGCTGTAAAGTGAAAACATATCCGACGACAGAACATAACCTTGTCTGACTCCTTGTTTTATATATTGGAATTGTCCTGTTTGGTTGCTAATTCATATAGCTGCTATTTGTTGCCAGTACATGTTTTTTATGATTCGTAGATCTTTGTCATCAATGTTTAATTTCTCCAGCATATTGATTATTTCCACATGCTTTACTTTGTCAAATGCTTTGTGTAGTATAATGTATTATCCACCCTTAATTTGCATGTGAGAGCTGGAAAATAACTAAAGAAATAGAAAACAAACTGGATGCATTTAAAAACAAATGCTTGAGGAAAATACTTTATATATACCATGGAATGTTCAAGACTCATCATCATGTACCCTGCCGGTTGGCGTAGGCGATCATGTCCCTCCACAACCTTCTATCCACAGTGCATCGTATCAGTTCTGTTGTTGACTGTTTTCCATGCCCTGACACCAAGCTATCCAGTATTTTCTCTCTTTGTCGTCCGCGATCTCTCTTTCCTTTTATTTTGCCAGTTGTAACCAAGTATTCCAACTTTCCTCTTCTCATGATGTGCCCGAAAAATGTTGATTGCTTCTTTCTGATGTTTTTTAAGAGCTCCCTTTTTGTGTTGGCCTCTTTGAGAAATTCCTCATTGGACTTATTATCTGTCCAGGGAACTTTCAACATTCTTCTGAGAAATCCCATCTCTGTGGCCTCTAACCGTCTTTTCATTTGTTTGTCTACTGTCCATGATTCGCTTCCATAGGTCAGAATTGGTTCTATATAGCACCGATGAACTCTCTTTCTCATTTTTATTAACATAGATTTGTTGCATAAGATATTTTTCATTTTCTTAAATGCTATTTTGGCCTGAGCTATTCTGCTTTTTATTTCTGTGGTGCATCTCCCATCTGATGTAATTATTGTGCTCAAGTATTTGAAACGTTGCACTTGTTTCAGATTTGTCCTGTTTATTTTTATGCTGCATGATGGTGATTATTGTTTCTTTGATATGACCATTACTTCTATTTTCTTACTGTTCAGACTGAAACCTTTCTTGTTGCTTTCTTTTACTATTATGTCTATCATTTCTTGTAGTTCATTCTCTGTCTCTGCTATTAAGACTGTGTCATCCGTATATCGTAAATTATTTATGTTGTGACCGTTGACATCAATTCCTTTTTTGTCTACTACTGATCTCATAATATGCTCGCTGTAAAGTGAAAACCCCCGTGTGTTACCGGGGCCTCATTATGAGGGAAGTAAAGAATAGTGACACTGTGACCTTCCAGGCATGTCGTATGAGGCGACTAAGGAGGTTGATCGATGGCTTGACAAGCTGTCATTGTAAAAAGTATTGTTATGGAAACAGCGCCATATATTTTAGAGCAGTGATCTCTGCAATATGTGCCGCTTTGGCATGCAAGGTTTCTGATTTTGAGATTGTGGCTCTGCCCTATGTGCTGTCTTCGGCTCGAAAGGACAATAGATAGAAAGTGAAAACATATCCGACGACTGAACATAACCTTGTCTGACTCCTTGTTTTATGTAATGGAATTGTCCTGTTTGGTTGCTAATTCATATAGCTGCTATTTGTTGCCAGTACATGTTTTTTTATGATTCGTAGATCTTTGTCATCAATGTTTAATTTCTCCAGCATATTGATTATTTCCACATGCTTTACTTTGTCAAATGCTTTGTGTAGTATAATGTATTATCCACCCTTAATTTGCATGTGAGAGCTGGAAAATAACTAAAGAAATAGAAAACAAACTGGTTGCATTTAAAAACAAATGCTTGAGGAAAATACTTTATATATACCATGGAATGTTCAAGACTCATCATCATGTACCCTGCCGGTTGGCGTAGGCGATCATGTCCCTCCACAACCTTCTATCCACAGTGCATCGTATCAGTTCTGTTGTTGACTGTTTTCCATGCCATGACACCAGGCTATCCAGTATTTTCTCTCTTTGTCGTCCGCGATCTCTCTTTCCTTTTATTTTGCCAGTTGTAACCAAGTATTCCAACTTTCCTCTTCTCATGATGTGCCCGAAAAATGTTGATTGCTTCTTTCTGATGATTTTTAAGAGCTCCCTTTTTGTGTTGGCCTCTTTGAGAACTTCCTCATTGGACTTTTTATCTGTCCAGGGAACTTTCAACATTCTTCTGAGAAATCCCATCTCTGTGGCCTCTAAACTTCTTTTCATTTGTTTGTCTACTGTCCATGATTCGCTTCCATAGTCAGAATTGGTTCTATATAGCACTGATGAACTCTCTTTCTCATTTTTATTGACATAGATTTGTTGCATAAGATATTTTTCATTTTCTTAAATGCTATTTTGGCCTGAGCTATTCTGCTTTTTATTTCTGTGGTGCATCTCCCATCTGATGTAATTATTGTGCCCAAGTATTTGAAACGTTGCACTTGTTTTAGATTTGTCTCGTTTATTTTTATGCTGCATGACGGTGATGATTGTTTCGTCGATATAACCATTACTTCTGTTTTCTTACTATTCAGACTGAGACATTTCTTGTTGCTTTCTTCTACTATTATGTCTATCATTTCTTGTAGTTTGTTCTCTGTCTCTGCTATTAAGACTGTGTCATCCGCATATCGTTCAAGACTAGTGCAGAAATAAGAGAAATGACAAAGCGTCCATAAAAAAATAATTATAATCAAGAGAAGGTGGTCAGTCACATGTTGGCTATGTGATGAGAAGAGACAACAAAAGAATCTCAAACTCAAAGAAGGCTCTCAAATGGGAACCAGATGGCCGACCCAGAGAAGCACTAAAAATAACATTAAAACAGCAGGCATAAGTCCCTCTCCAAGACTGAGCAACTCACACAAAACAGAGAAGTATGCGAGACACAATGGAGGTCCTGTGCAAGGTCTGATAGTTGAAAGATCATCAGGCACAGGGATCTAGAATTTCAACCCTTATGTGCCATCTTCGGCTCAAAAGGACAATAGACTAGACAAGACAAGATAGACAGAATGAGCTGCAAGAACTACATGCGTGCACATGTGACATCATCTGTTAAAAATGGGATGAAAGTAAATGTCACCAACAGGGCTGAAAGTGGACGGTGACTCATAACTGAGGCATCTATTCATCACCTGCTAGCAAATGTGATTATGTCTCTCCACAACATACTATCTCTATAATTTATTACCTTTGTTGTTAATTTTCTACCAGGCCACTCTCTGCAACTATCTAATTAATTTTTCTCTCTATTTTGTCTCTATCCCCATTTCTCTCAATTTCAATATTACCACAACAAAACATAAATAAAAAACCCTACAAGTATACAAATGTAAATAATATTCTAACCAAACAATAATATAAACTGACACTTACTGCAGCTGTGAGACTTTGACTCCGTGACACACTTCCAGCAAAACTTGGGGTACCGGAAATTGCTGCAGAAAATAACAATGAAACAAAATATAAATTGTACAAGATAAGTACCATAAGCTCTAAATTAATTCAACAACAGTAAAAGATTTAAATATCATAAACTTATAATCATATTAATTCAGTTACCAAATAACAAGCTTAAATTTGTTAGTTCCTTAATTAGTACAAAACTGAAGCCATTTACTAATGCTTTTGTTTGTTTCATTGCATTCACCAGCTTTATATATCTGGCGAAGTCCAGGGGGACAGAATTTTGTGTGAATATCACTTCTTCCTATTTTTCATTATGGCCACTATGTGCTCAAATGTCCTCCACCATACAGGCATATATTCTCTGATATCAGAGGTACTCTCATAATTTTATCATTAAGAGTTTTAGCATTTTGGGTAGATTTTTCCTATCAATTTTGCCAGGGCAGTGGTTATTTTTTACTTACTCTTTTTGATTTCCAACTGCCATAACTTTTTCAGGACCACAACCAGTACATCGGGTGTCCGGTTAGCGCAATCGATAGGCGGTTGGCTTACCACGGCAACAGCCGGGGTTCGTAATCCTGGCGAGGACACCTGGGTTTTACTAATTCCCTAAAAATTAGTAGGAGCCGCGATAGCTCAGTGGTTAGTGAACTGGACTACTACGGACAAGGGGTAGGGTTCGATCCCAACCGACGGCTCCGGGTTCACCCAGCCTTAAATGGGTACCGGATTTTTTCTGGGAAAGTAAAAGCAGCACGGGCGTAATACCGACCACATTACCCCAAAAATCATGTGCTGAAGGTCTGTAAAATATAGGGTCACTAACACCATATTTCCCTATACGCCACTTGGCGTGACGGGGGGTACTTTACTTTTTTTTTTTTACAACCAGTACATCGGCTCCACTTATGAAGGTACTAATGTGACCAAAACCGACACAGCTCAGATCGAGTCATCATCAAGTACAGGGCCACCGGGCCTGCTGGCATAAGTGATCACGTCTCTCCACAACTTTCGATCACAACAGTTATTTATCATTTCTGTTGTTGACCTTCTGCCAAGCCATTCTCTTAAGCTGTCTGGAATTTTGTCTCTTTGCTTCCCTCTATCTCTTCATCTCTCACTTTTCCCAATTTTTACAATATATTCTAGTTGTTCTCTTTTCATTACATGCCCAAAAAATGATGATTGTTTCTTCCCAATATTGGAAATTAGCTCCCTTTTTGCTTTGGCCTCTTTCAGAACGTTTTCATTACTCTTCTTAACTCTCCATGGTACTCTCAACATTCTTCTGTAAAACCATATTTCTACAGACTCCAGTGATTTTCTTGTCTGTTGTCCTATTGTCCATGATTCGCATCCATATGTTAAGACTGGCTCTACATAACATTTAAGAACTCTTTTTCTTGTTTTTCTATTGTTGTGGCGATTCATGATTGTACAAAGAAATTACGACAGTGGTTTTCTGTTGCCTTCCATCGGTTTGTTTACAGTTGGCTAGCCTAGCCTTTGACTAAAAAGTCTCACTCACAAGGCAGTGGGGTTGTTTTACTTTGGGGTACCCTTCCTTAGCCTTTTACTCTCCTGAGATTACCTGCAAGGCAGTCACAGGTAAAGGTAAAGTACAAGACTTGAACTGGCATCTTAGCACGCGAGTTTACACCCATATGTGCTCGGCCGCCTATCCAGAAATGTTCGGAGATTTCTGTATAGTGTTGCCTCAAGCATCGAAACTCAGATGCGAAGCAACATTCCTCACCTTCCCAGGGTAATACCCTGGTACCCATTTCTGCTAAAGGCTGGGTCGACCGTGGGGGTATTTTTTTTTCCAACCACGAGTACACCTCACACTGCTCCCAGCGTGAATCAAACATGGGTTGTCCGAACGTCGGTAGTCAAGTTTAGTCGGGTGGTTTTCCCAACTCGGCTACCGAGGCCCCCAAAGCCACATTTTACTGTTTACTACATACAGTAGCAGGTAAAAGTAAAATTACCTGACCTGACCACCAAAGGACTTTAACTAGTGTGTTAATAATTAATTAATATTATTAAGTAAGTTACTAAGTAGTCCAAAGTCAAGTAACTAGTAAGTAAGTAACTAACAACACTCATCTTTTCAATTAATTATAAAATTATTATTTATTATATAATTAATTGATGCTTGAGGTCATCCATAAAATCCATGGTAATTACAATATTAATATTTAAATATTTACTCAGAAACTAGCGTTTTCGTTTCGTATCGTATTTACCTGTTTTCTCCGATGACGATGCCTCTTCATCTACTTCACACTCTTGATAATCAAGATCAATCAAGAGTTGATCATCATCATCCTCCTCCTCTTCTTCTTCAGAATAAATCTCGTCGTCCCATTGATTGTCGAATTCGTATAAAGCTGTCTGCAATTTTTCATCATCCTCTCTAAGCTCATTTCGCTCATCTGATAGATTGCTTGCCATTTGTAATATGAATTATTTAAAACGGTCAATGAGTCCAGTCATAAATAAATCAATCTATTGCGCAGACCATATTTTATTTTGAGTTCGTGAAGACAGAGGGGTGGATAGAGTTGTCGCACATTGTTTACAGATCACCGTAAATGAACGAAATAAACGCAAAGTTATCATCATCATGTATATATATGGTCTTTGGTGTCGTGACACACGGTTGGTATTAATAATATATATATTAATATTAATAGCAAGCAATCATGTCAGTAGTTTGGTAAAGCATTAGTGTCTCATACTGGGTGCTGCTTTACTGAACATCTTTTCTCGTGGTTGAATTTGACAGTCCTGGACAGACAGATCCATCCACAGAACAAGCAAGGTTTACCCTCAGTACTCGGCCTTGTCTCCTTTCTCTTGCGCCTTTTGTCTTCTGAATTTGACATCAGCACTGTCTCGAAACAATGTATGAAGGAACGAAATGTAGTGTGGTGTATGAAGGACAGCTTACAGAAGCATTTGAAAAAAAGAACAGGAGTAAGGCAAGGATGCCTTCTGTCTCCATTTCTCTTTCTACTGGCCATAGATTAGATTATGAAAATAACTCAAAACAACAGAAATGAAATCCAGTGGTCACTGACCAAACAACTTGATGATTTAGACTTTGCTGATGACATAGCTCTCCTATCACACAGCCATCAACAGATGCAGGATAAAATTAGCAAACTTGATGAGAGATCACAACAGCTAGGACTGAAGATTAATAGAGATAAGACCAACATTATGAGAATTAATCATCATCATCATGTACCCTGCCGGTTGACGTAGGCGATCATGTCCCTCCACAATCTTCTATCTACAGTGCATCGTATCAGTTCTGTTGTTGACTGTTTTCCATGCCATGATACCAAGCTATCCACTATTTTCTCTCTTTGTCGTCCGCGATCTCTCTTTCCTTTTATTTTGCCAGTTGTAACCAAGTATTCCAACTTTCCTCTTCTCATGATGTGCCCGAAAAATGTTGATTGCTTCCTTCTGATGTTTTTTAAGGAGATGAGCTATATAAGAATTAAGATGGCCATTTACAAAGACATATATAAATTAATCTAGTTTCAGGAGGTGGCTAGTGTCCTGCGTAGTGATCTGGTTGATAGCTGACCTCATATTTGTAGTAAGGTGACGCGGGTTGTTGAGTTGTTTTATTAGTTCTGGTTGTTAGACGACCACCTAAATCCCTCCTCCCCTAATTAAAGAGTAGATTGGTTAATGAGTGATGGACATCAGTGTTTCCCGCCAAAGTGACTACCAATAGGAGCGAGTGTATGTTGTCTGGCTATAGACCACGCCCACTCCGGAAGCGAAACTACCATATTAGGTAATAGCATTACGTTAGTTATTTCATACATATATTGTTCATATGTACTTATAATAATAATAAATTAATATTTATTGTATCCTTGCGGACGTAAAGGGACCATATTTAAGATAGATACAGACCATAATCAGGTTACTCTCGCTAAAAAATAAACGAACAGTCATATTCTCCCACCGTGGTACATAATAAACTAATCGATACTGCTCCCCTGTGAGACTAACAAATTTTCCACGCTGTCTCGTGACTAGACAATGCTTGATGGGATTATTGATGTATCATATAGGTTTAAGAAATACTCATATGTGTCCACTGGTCCTACGAGAGCGAGAGTTCATCCCAACGATCTTAAAAGGAAAGATATAGCGTAGTGCATGTCAGTTGCCTCTCTGATACGTTTTGTTAGTTACTAGTCACAGAGCATGTATATTTATTAACAGAGCCCCAAAAAAGCCTGTGTGCGTGTTCATGTGTGTATATGTGCATATTACTCAGAGAGTAAGCAAAAGGAGCAGTCTTCTGATAGCTTTGCTGACTGATACAAAATATAATGTTTATTTGTGGAGAGGTGCCTGTGTTCGTGTGTGGGTCGTAGAACAAGTGGATGGATAGCTGGGGTTGATGAAGAGGTGAGTGTGTGTTTGTGTGATTCAGTATGCAAATAGCAGGTTCTGTATAGCCGGACAGCTTAGTTCTGTGCTCGGTTAATTTTGTTAAGGTGTGATTTGGAAACCATAGTCCAGGCTGTGACTCCATACTCTAGAACTGGTCTGACTCTTCCTACGTATAGTCTTTTCAAAATATTGCTGTCTGCCTCCGCCCCCCCCCCCCCCCCCCCCCCCCCCCGGCAGTCCGTTCCTGCCAATTTCTTCATAATATTTCTTCGTTTTTTTTTCCCTTGCTATGTCTATCTGAGTTTTCCAAGTCATGCTGCGATTCATGGTGACGCCAAGATATGTTGGGTTTTGGTCAATAGGGAGTGTATGGTCTTTTATTTTCAAGTTTGCAGAGAGTGTGTTTCTTGATAGGCTGAAAATTGTATATGTAGTTTTTTTCGTTGATTGGTAAGAACCAGGTGTTCGTCCATTTTTCAAGTTCACTTAGGGCATCCTGGGTCAAGCCACCCATATACTTTCCTCGCGAGCCATAACGCCAGATCATCTGCGTATATTGCTGAGTGTATTCTGGGTGGAATGTCCATTGCGATATCATTTATGAAAATTAAAAAGAGTGTTGGGGACAAGACTCCGCCTTGTGGGACACCTTGTTCGATAGAGACTTTCTTACTTAGTTGAATCTCAGACAGAGAGAGAGAGAGAGAGAGAGAGAGAGAGAGAGAGAGTGTGTGTGTGTGTGTGTGTTGTGTGTGTGTGTGTGTGTGTGTGTGTGTGTGTGTGTGTGTGTGTGTGTGTGTGTGTGTGTGTGTGTGTGTGTGTGTGTGTGTGTGTGTGTGTGTGTGTGTGTGTGTGTGTGTGTGTGTGTGTGTGTGTGAAATCTGATAGGCCATGGAAAGAATTGTTACAGCTGGCTCATTCTAAAAAAAAACACACTCAGATGGACGATAATATTTCAAAATAAAATAAAGATACAGATAGAAAAAATACGCAAGAGAAGCGAAACCTCGAAAATAAATATGTTATGCTCATCCAAAATATCATATTCAGAAAATGAAAAATATCTTATGCAACATATCTATGTCAATAAAAATGAGAAAGAGAGTTCATCGGTGCTATATAGAACCAATTGTGACCTATGGAAGCGAATCATGGACAGCAGACAAACAAATGAAAAGACGATTAGAGGCCACAGAGATGGGTTTCTCAGAAGAATGTTGAAAGTTCCCTGGACAGATAAAAAGACCAACGAGGAAGTTCTCAAAGAGGCCAACACAAAAAGGGAGCTCTTAAAAAACATCAGAAAGAAGCAATCAACATTTTTCGGGCACATCATGAGAAGAGGAAAGTTGGAATACTTGGTTACAACTGACAAAATACATTAAATGAGAGATCGTGGACGACAAAGAGAGAAGATACTAGATAGCTTGGTGTCATGGCATGGCAAACAGGCAACAACAGAGTTAATACCATGCACTGTGGATAGAAAATTGAGGAAGGACATGATCGCCTACGCCAACCGCTATGACACATGATGATGATCTTTTCTTGCAGCGGTTTTTTTTTTATTTGCCTCGTAAATTTGGTGTTTCTTTTCGAAACTATTGGTCGTTTCAAAATATTTTGAAGGTGTTTAAAATTCCATATCTCTGCAACCAATTGATTGATAATGCTGAAATTTTGCATATGGTCTTGTGATTTTTGGTCCCAAGAAGTACATTCATTTCCTCACCAACAAACGTATAGTTTTAAATATTCTTTATTTGAAGTATACAAATTTAAGGCATTTTGGTCAAACCATATATTTGGAGGAATTACCGCTTCATATGAGTGAGCACCCACGGACTTGTCATCTTGAACGTAATGCGCGCCAATTTCCCTGTTTTAAGCACTAAAAACACATAAAACGCGTCATAGTTATAATTTTATATCCGGTGCATCCCATTTCCTGTCGTTTTGTTGTGATTTATGTGCAACGGCGTATCCTAATTATTGGGTAATTTCGTTAAATTTGTGATCTGTTAGTCAATGGGTATAAAAGTAAAGTTCCTTACATTGCAATCAGTGGCAATAAAGGTGTATAAATATTTTTGCATAGAAGCTAAGCGTGGAAAACTGTATCGAAGCATCTCAAAGCCAGAAAAGAGAACTATTCACGCATTGGGTATAAGCAAACGCTTTTTCAAACAAGTGCTTAAAGCTAACGGAGTGTCCAGTTCAATCAAGACTAGGACGCTAGGAAGAAAGAAAGTAGTAGATAGTTTTGACAAGGAAGTGATTAGAAGAGCAATTTGTAAAATGTTCGATTCCAAAGAAACTGTGACTTTAAGAAAACTGAAAATTCGAATGAAAGCAGAAAATGACATTGTTGTGTCGAAAACAACATTATGGAGAACTGTTAGAAGCATCGGTTTTACGTTTAGAAAGTACGATAGTGGTAGAAATGTCATCTGCGAGAAGCCGCACTTAGTTTCTATGAGGAGTAAATATTTACGTGAAGTACGGGAAATGCGTAACCAAGGTTATGATATTGTATTTCTAGATGAATCTTGGATAAATTCTCACCACACAAGTGCAAAGGAATGGCAGTTATCAGATGGAAGTATTAAAAGATGTGTACCCACTGGAAAAGGACAGCGTATTATAATGGCACATGCAGGCAGCCGAAAAGAAGGGTTGGTGAAAAATGCAGAACTTATATTCACCTCTAATTATACTGACAACAGGGACTATCACACCGAGATGAATGGCCATATGTTTAGAGAGTGGATTGAAAATACTCTTCTTCCAATTCTAGACAGACCATCCTGTCTGGTAATGGACAACGCGTCGTACCACAACGCTGTGGCAGAAGAAGACACAATTCCTACATCTACCAGTACAAAAGATGTTATAAAGATTTGGCTAAGAAAGGAAGGAATTCCATTTAACGAGGGATTTTTGAAACCTGAATTACTGTCACTTGTTAAGAAATCGCAAAAGACCAAAGTATTCCAAATAGACAAAATCATTCAACAGCATGGTCATACGTGCTTGAGACTGCCCCCTTATCATCCACAATTAAACCCCATTGAACTCGTTTGGGCAAAAATTAAAGGGCAGGTGGCAGCTGAGAATACAAGTTTTAAACTATGCGATATAAAAGGACTGACATATGCTGCTCTATCACAGATTGACAAAGATTTTGGTGCAAATGTGAAGATCATGTCTTAAAAGAAGAAAATGACTATTGGAAAAAAGATGGACTATCGTTCGTTCAGCCCAGATTAGTAATCAATATGTTAGACTCCTCTGATTCAGAATAAATGAAATAATAATGGACGTTTTTATATGTCCGCATGATCAATCTTTAGCTAAAGTTGATAACGTTTTGAAAATGTAAAGATTCTTGATATGTGTACTGCAGGCATGCAAAGAAACTAAATCACTTTCATATGTCTTGTTTACGTAAAATAATGAAAGTCACATGGAAAGACATAAAACGAACAATGTAGCTCTTTACAGTGAAGAGGATCCCGTGCTTACATCGGACTCTTTAGTCACATGCGTACCCATAAACAATAACTTTGCTTGATATGTCATGCTCGTTATCGCTCGCAACGGATAATTAATTTTTTAAAATGTATTCTTTGTTGTATATTGTTTAAATAGTTTTCATTAATGGAACTGTTTATACGCTGATTTGTTTTAGACCGTCTGTAAAGGCTATAACATTGACATTCTCATAGTATTTTAAAGAAAGTAAACAATAGAAAGTAAACAGTTGATAAACGCCTCCAACTTTCAAGTTGTGTAGAGACGCCTATGCCGAGAAGCTGATTTCCATTAATGTACGGTAAATTATTTTCTCCAGGAGCAAAAAGATCCGTAAATTCACTGAGATCAAAGGAAAGTGCTGCTTCATGATGAAGCATACTTCCTACATCATTAAATTTTGTGAAATCGGTGGGACTTGGAAAAACAAGACCAGATGCAAAAAATCAAGTTTGTAAGTGCAGGGAAAGAGGAGATATTTCATGTTAATCGTAAACATTTAGATTTGAAACGACCAATAGGATCTGGTAATTTTACTTCGTCATAGTTGGCGGTTCTGCGCGAAGTAGTTGGTCGAAGGTCCCGGCATCACTACAAACGGATTACGATCCATTAATTGCTCAAAGGTCAGTGCCAGTGGATTCACCCGAATTAACGTCTCATCTTATTGAAGGATCAAAACAAAAAAAGGTAGCTGCAGTCCCTATCATATCAGCCACATCACACAATGAAAGACATAAGGCGAAGCCGCACTGAAAGTGAACGCAACCGAACTGTCCTCCGTCATACGATATCATCAGTTATCGTAAGCAATCGGTATATGGAAACACGATCCGGGTGAAAAACACAGCTCACGGTGTGCACAGAGCACTAAACTCAGTAGCTTCGGCAGCAAGCTAGACTTGGAATATGAGGAAACAGCAAAAATGAACACTTTTCAGACAAAGCTTTAACAGTTTCTGCCACCTATCCGCCATATTGGCTGTATGTTACTTGCGAAATCTTTTCCATGGCAATGAAGACAAGATTTAAATTTAGTAACACCTTGAAATAATCTTTGACACGTTTCTTCCTTCAATCGGTGTGTCGCTTGCATTAGAACAACTGGTTCCAGATGCGTTCATCAGACATGATAACATAGGGTGACCATTCGTCCCCGATTTCCGGGGACAGTCCCCGGAATGTAGAAGTTGTCCCCGAAAGAAATTTGTCCCCGATTTCAGTGAATAAATAAATGTCCATACACGGAATCGGCCCTCTTTTAAAGTAATCACTAGGACTCAGGACGTTACTGAGTTGTGTTTCTTTATCCCAGACTGAGCGGCATTAGCAAGAAGATAAAAGAGAAGACTTGGTCGCGTTGTGTCGGAGATAGCTCTTTGAACTTTTGAAGCGCGGTGCTACGTCACTTCTATTCCCACCACTCACTTCTATTGGGATGGGTTTAATTTTTTTAAAAAGCAGACGCTCTCTCTCCCCCTACCCTTGTCTTTCCGGACATCTCCCGCCAAAGTATCTCGCCAAAGTCGCCAACAGTAAAAACTAACATTAATTTATTGTGTGAAAGCTTCAGTGAAAAACTTGCTTCAAATCATCAGATCTTGAGAAAGATACACTCAAAAAACAAGTACCACGCCGAGGCAACAACCTCTTCAGTATAAATAAGGTACTGTAAACATTACTTTAATACTGCAATTGATATCTATATGTTGTTAAAATTTTTTTTATTTTAAATATTTTTTGTATTGAGAAACACAACTAGCTATTGTAATGGCATTAAGTGCGTGTATCGCATAAGTACCGTGTAAAATATTAACAAAAATAAAATCAAACAGCAAATGAACAGTTATTATGACATTTAAAGTTATCTTTTTTTTTGCATCTACAAAATTTCTTGCGCGCACACAGTCACACACCCATCCACACATATTATAAATATATATATAAATAAATATAATATAATATAATATATAATATATAAATATATATATATATATATGTATACACACACACACACACATATATATATATATATATATATATATATATATATATATATATATATATCGTTCGTCCCCGATTTTGTGGGACAGTCTGAGAAATAAGCAAAAAAATCCTCTGAAATGTAAAAAAATATGACAAATGTCCCCGGAAACCATGGGAAAAAAATGGTCACCCTATGATAACAACATACTCAGCCCTTTTTACGCGCTCCTATTTCTGCAGTGCGAAGATGGTTGAGATTTTTACCTTTTTTAGGGGAAAAGAAAGAGAAGAAAACAGAACATACAATTGAAGCCTTGAAATGTGGATTTATAGAAGTATATGTAGAATTGGATGGAAAGAAAAGAAACGACGAAGTTTTAAAATTAACAATGAAAAGAGAACTACTAAACATAATTCAAGCAAGACAAATTATATATTTGGGGCATGTTAAAAGACACGACAGCCTAATAAAAGTAATATTGGATGGGAAAATACAAGGTAAAAGAGGCAGAGGAAGACCAAGACTAACATGGACGAGTAACATCAGATGACGGACAAGGTCAACCTATGACAATCTGCACCATCAAAGCAAGAGACAGAGTGGAATGGCGATCCATGGTAGCCAACATTTGATTCGGAGACGGCACTCAATGATGATGATGAGGGAGGGATCCCTCCCTTTTGTTGAAACAATGTGAAAAGTAAAAGATAAAAGTAAATGACAAGAGAGTTATTGAGTTATTTGCGGGTCATCATCATTGCACTCCGAACATATCCATAGGTGCTCAGATCCCCTCCTCAGCAATTCCTTCAGTGTCCAGCGACTGACGACTCCAGTTCTATGTCGCCCACTAAGTTTCTAATTTCTGGCTGTGCCCATCTTAACTCCCATTTCTTTCATCCGAAGAAGTGACGTGGATCTGTGTTTGTCGAAGTCCTGTGCTCTTCCCACATCTCGGAGGGCATTGATGATGTCCGCCCGATCCATTGGTTGCCCGTCCTCAACGACAGCGCAGCTAGCCAACCTGTCCGCTCTTTCATTTCCCCGTACTCCCGCATGTGCAGGGACATAGAGACAAAGGTGACCTTACGTATTTTGGATTTCTGCAACGACTCTACCCATTGCATGCGTACAGAGCCCGCCTCCACTTTTTTATCATGCTCATCGAATCACTCAGTATACATGCGTGGGTGTAGTCTTGTGACTCTAACCATTTGAATGCCTTGGTCACTGCCATCGCCTCCATTGTCATGCTACTCGTGGTCATGACGTATGCACCACTGTATTCGTAGACTATTCTGCCTGCCGAGCGTGCTGTAAATGCCCATGCACTTCTTTGGTGTCGTCTTACAGATCCGTCTGTATAGATGACTGCATCTTTCTCATCGGTGTTATCGCAGATGAGACCGTTGACCTCAGCATTAACCACGACCGGGTTCTGTTCTCTACTTTTCCTGTCGAGTTGACAATACACGAGAAAGTCCCCTTGAATGACGTAGGCACCGGTATCCACTCCTTGCCAATGCTGATATTGGTAAGCCCACAGACCTGTTTGATGACTTCTTCTGCTCGGCCCATCCATGATTTGCCTCTTTTAAGCCTGGCACCTTTCTCTGTGTTGAGCACGCGGTGCAATGGATGCTATGTATCTGTACCAATCTTTAGGTATGCTCGTGCTCTCCAGATCTTGATTCTGTCATCCATGGTTGGAAAGTCAAGAAGATACCTCATTGCTACACAGGGAGTGTCCCTCGTACATCCCAGGATAAAGCGCTAAGCTTCTTTTTGTATTTTCTCCAGCCTATCAATTTGAGTCGTACTGACAGTAAGTAAATGACAAGAGAGTTCTAGTAAAGGGAACTTACTCTAATCACTAAACCTATACGTACAGTACACAACGATATCTGCAGATGCAGACTATAACTGCTTCAACTATAACCGTGTAACTTATAATAAACGATATCCAGGTGGGATTAGAAAATTAACTTTGAACTAGTGTAATTATGTTATTCATCTACTGTCTTTAGATGTTCTCATATGCATCTTATTATTATGTGATCACACATCATCAGTAATTCGTGGAAAGAGTTACAGTTGAGTTACACTTACACTGTTACAGGTCTCAAGAATAAAGTAATTAATAAAGAATTATTAATTATTCATACACTCATATACACTTACACTACAAATACAGTCGTACAGATGAGACAGTTACTGAGTTGAGACAGTCAATTTAAATTAATATTTTATAGTCAAAACCAATTCACTATTCACTCACCCAAAAAACTCAAAATACTACTGATAAACTGAAGATAATATAATCATGCATCATATATATTATAATATAATAATTCATATATTATAATATATATTGAGTAATTTTTACGTCATTTAAGAGATTAGCGGTTAGCGTCCTACCTAAATTATTTCAGTAGTTGAGTAGCAACATCCCCTTACACTTTTAATCACTTTACTGTACTTTACTCACTGTTTAGTGTTGTTCTCATGTCATTAGAAGACCTATACCTATCCTATACATAGGAAAACCCTAAACCTTGTTGAAAAAAAATTTTAATTAGATTAAAAAAAAAAAAACTAGAAACAGTTGATTGATTTGATACATTCACTTTCACTCATTCAGATATGTGCGGTCAGTCCTGGGGAAACACTTGTTTAGGATGCAAAACTCGTAAATGATTTTATAATGTATATGTTCCATTTAAATTTAAGATCTTATGTCTTATTTCTTAGTTCTGTAAATCTACCCTAACAGAAAAGTGAAGACTGTCTCATACACTAATAATTTCTTGCCACCGATTTTCAAAATGAGTCAGATTAGGCAAGATATTTTGTAGGTAAAAAAACTGGGAAAGGTGGATGTCATGAAGACATTTTTTGGGTAGTGAATTATTTTTATTAAAAACTGTGACTGTCCTGAATAACAGGAAAATTTGGCAACCCTAAGTTAGTTTAATGTAAACTAGCAACACAAAACATTTTTCTTCATTATTCTATAACTAAGATTGGTATCTTTCCGAAATACAATACTACAGATATTAGATAATAATAGCTTGCTGTTAGTAGTTAGTTTAGTAAATAAGTAAAGTAAAGTACCCCTGTCATGCCAAGTGGCATATAGGGAATATGGTGTTTGTGACCATAAATTTTACAGATCTCCGTCACATGATTTTTGGGGTAATGTGGTCGGTATTACGCCCGTGCCGCTTCACTTTCCCAGAAAAAAAATCTGGTACCCATTAAAGGCTGGGTGAACCCAGGAGCCATCGGTTGGGATCGAACCCTACCCCTTGTCCTTTATAGTCCAGTTCACTAACCATTGAGCTATCGCGGCTCCCAGTTAGTTTAGGATTGCCATAAATCATCAGAGCTAAAACTGGGACAAACTGTTTTTTTGAGGCAAAACTGGGACAAATTTTGTAAGCATAAAAAAACTCAGCGATGCTTTACAAATTAATGTTCTCACTAACTATGTTAATAATAATAATTATTATTAATACTATTATTATTACTACTATTTTAAACTATTTATAAAGTTGAATTACAAGACTAACACTTAATCATACAAATAATTATATATTTTTTAAGCAAGGTGATTGCCTGTGTTGGTAGCAATACCAATATCACGCGCTGGGATCCACGGTTTGTGTAGGTTTCTGTTTACACTTTTGCGTGGGTAGCGGCCATATTAATGGCATATTTTTTAGATTTTGTCTGCCAAAGGTTCTTTAACATACATGATGGGACATGCTGTTTATTGCTGTTATCCTAGAGGTAGAGGGCTAGACATTGGATCTCACTACCCAAGAGATCAGGAGAAGGTAACGTTATAAATAAACTACAGATTAATTTTTCTTGTTTTTGACAAATCACCACTGCTTCTGGTGGGATTTGAACCCGAGTCCTTCCTGTCCAAAGGCTGATATTGTACCTCTAGACTACCCAGCCCCCAACTCTACAAATTGCGATTTGCAAATGCAGAGTAAAATAATTGTGTTGACATTGGCGCATCTGTAAGTCATTACGCCAAATGGCCAGCCAATCGCACATTGTTGTTATTAATTATATATCATTCTGTTGTCTTTGGGAGCCGCAATAGCTCAATGGTTAGTGAACTGGACTACAAAGGACATGGAGTAGGGTTCGATCCCAACCGACGGCTTCCGGGTTCACCCAGCCTTTAATGGGTACCGGATTTTTTCTGGGAAAGTAAAGCGGCACAGGCGTAATACCGACCACATTACCCCAAAAATCATGTGCTGAAGGTCTGTAAAATATAGGGTCACTAACACCATATTTCCCTATACGCTACTTGGCGTGACGGGGGTACTTTACTTTACTTTTTACTGTTGTCTTTAATTTACCACTATCGTTGTGAGTAGGAAATTTGACAAAAATGCTGTCTCATACACTAATAATTTCTTGCCACCGATTTTCAAAATGAGTTAGATTAGGCAAGATATTTTGTAGGTAAAAAAACTGGGAAAGGTGGGTGTCATGAAGACATTTTTTGGGTAGTGAATTATTTTTATTAAAAACTGTGACTGTCCTGAATAACAGGAAAATTTGGCAACCCTAAGTTAGTTTAATGTAAACTAGCAACACAACACATTTTTCTTCATTATTCTATAACTAACTAGTATATCATAACTACTCTTATTACTCTTTTGTTCTTCCTTCTTCCCTTCCATAATGATTGTTAATTAATGTATTCTTAATTGTGCTTTTTTTTTGTGTAAAATATATAAATCACGTTTAAATTTAATTATATACCCAGACTTTGTGTGCTGTGTAATATTTGAAAAATTATCCATATTTTTCAGAGCTTTGAAAGCATCATTTTGAAATCAATACATCACATCCTTCCCTTTGACCAATGCACAAATCAACATGGGAGATAACAAAAGCATGGTGGGACGATGTGAGATTGAAAGTAAACCATGCTGTTATCTTTATGGATGCAAAAATGGCAGAGTTACTACACTGGAGTGGTGGTATAGACATTCTCTTCTCTGCAGGGGCAGTTGATGTTAGAGAATTTTCGTCATTTGAGGTATAGTACATATAGCGTTATATGTCATGTCTGTGTAAGGAACTTTCATTCATTCCATTTTTTCCTCAGACCTAAAATGACACATGGGGCAGAAGTCATAGTTCTCCATGGTTGATGATTTGCTGCTAGTTCTTGGTTGTTTCTTAGTCCTATAATTTAACCTTCC
This sequence comes from Megaustenia siamemsis, assembly GCA_032433765.1. Taxonomy (NCBI): domain Eukaryota; kingdom Metazoa; phylum Mollusca; class Gastropoda; order Stylommatophora; family Ariophantidae; genus Megaustenia; species Megaustenia siamemsis. The sequence continues at coordinate 36,458,988 of JAVIAB010000059.1, read as the reverse complement.
TTAGTAATTGTTCTGTGTAGGAATCTCTTCATCTAGATTGTTTTCTTTTACCAGATGGTTTTCACATTATTGCATTATGGGGAAGTCTTTCTTCATTCATTCTCAGCACATGACTGATGCTTTTCCAATGTTGTCTTCTTATTAAGCTTGACACATATTCTTGTTTAGATTTGTCTTGTATCAGTTCATTTGAAATGTATTTTTTCCAGATAATGTTTGAGATCCTATGTAGATATTTGTTTTCAAAGGCATTTAATTTCCTGACCGAGTGAGTGCACATGAGCGTAGACTATCCACAGCTATCGACTTTCAGTGGCAAAATCAACAATGACGACAAGAAGTATTCAGATGAAGCCTAAATGAAAACATTGAAGAAGGAAAATAAAAAAAAAAAAACCAAATGTTCCAGAATGCATAAGAAATGCATGTGTGCGTGGAGTGGAGTGTACTGGGATTCCACAGAGGTAATCACTATCCATGTGTCCTCCTAATTGAGAAAGGCAGAAATAGAAGCCAGAAAAGAAAGCTCAACACATTCCACTATAGGAACACAGACAAGTACGTCATCATCAAAATCAGACATAGGAAACAGGGCACCCTTTGCAGGAGGCAGGAGAGATGGATGCAGCCACCTTGGTGGAACGTAGAAGTCGAGGAAGCTTGGCAAAACAAGAGACAAATGGCCAAGACATGGCAGAAAGCCAGAAAGAATGGAAGAACACAACCTCAGCTCTTGAAGCATCTGAAAGAAGAGGTCGACCAAAAAATGATGCACTTTAAACTATGTGCTAAGCTGGATAAGGATGCCAAGTGAGATGATTTCTGCAAAAAAGTGTGCTTAGAAAAATTGTTGGCCAGATTCTGGCACCTTCATCAGAGCATGAAGGGCACAACACAACACAGAGGCATACCAGACTTTCAGAGCACAGGCCGGATATGGCACAAATCTGATGAGAGTAAAGGAAGGCCCTGCTTGCCTGCTACATTGAGCAGACTGACCAAAGAAATGAGGCTGTAAGAATGAGGATATTGGGATCACTCTCAGAATTGTGTGAGAATGTAGTGCTGGTAGAAGATCTCACAATCACAATCGATGCCATTCGCACAGCACATAAAAAGTCACACAACACTGCTCCTGGTCCAGATGGTGACCCAGTGCTCAAAAATGTTGTGCTGAAGAAGTGTGTTGTGCCAAAAGGTGCAAATTTCACAGTTATACTGCAAACCACAACACAACGCAGGCACGCCCACTTAACATCCTTTTAAGGGTGGATAATGAAGAGGTGTACTTCTTTAGTCATCGGGTGTACGCAAGCAGGTAAAATCAGTGCCTACAGAATCATCACGATGCAGAACACAGTGGGTAAGCTACTGGAGAAAATAGTTGCCTGTGTACTCACCTGTCACCTTGAACAGATACATGTATCCCACCAACACTTGGAGGTTATAGATATAATAAAGAGACATGGCTCAAAGTGGCAGTCTTCGCCTATGATGTCTTTGAAGGCTTCCACAGATGAGAGGAGGCATGTGCTGCTGTTATAGATTTGGAGGATGCTTACAACAGAGTAACATTTGAATACCTCATGCACATGCTCTTCAAGCTTGCAGTGCACCCCTTCCCCATTATATGGATCTCTTCAACACTGAGCTTCTATTTGCTGATGATGCAGCATTGGTTGTTCACAATGAGTCCGTCCTGGAGTCAATGATTGACAATTATAGCTAGATCATGTGATTTATTCTTCCTTTCAATATATATCCAGAAAACAGTGGTGGTTCATCAAGGTGTAACCAGTCCAAGGTGTAACAAGTGTAACCAGTCACTAAATAACACAGCCCTTGAATCTGTGAGAAAGTTCACCTATCTCGGTTCTATCGCCACATCCACTATCTTCCTTGAAGAAGAAATAAATTCTAGAATCAGAAAGGGGTAGCTTCCACATTTGGTAAACTTAAAAATAGGTCATGGGCCAACACCAAATTAACACTCAGAACTGGGTTTCAAATTTACCAAAGTTGTGTGCTTAGTACACTTCTATACGGAAGATTGTGAACATGAAATGGTAGGACAAAGTAAACACTCTAATGCCTTACAATGAGCCAAACTCCAATTCATCACGGCAACAGGAGTTATAGATTAAAGTTAGGAGTTATAGATTAAGGTGACTGGGTCATGTTAGAATAATGGCAAATGATTGCATTCCCAAACAAATATTGTATATGGCAAATTTAAGGACAGAAAGAGACCAAAGGGCAGACCAAGCCTGAGATATAAGGATGTTTGCATGGCTTCCTTGAGTGAATTCTCTATCAGTGAAAGAAACTTGGAAAATCTGGCTGCAGGTCGACATGGAGAACAAAAATAAAAAATGGCACAGCAACTTTCGAGGCAGTGCTGATATCAAATTTAGAAGATAAAAGGCGCAGAAGAAAGGAGACAGGGCCAGCACCATGAATACATCTTGTTCGTTCTGCGGCCAGATCTCTCTATCCAATATTGGCTGATTCAGCCACTAGAAAAGCATTCAGCAAAGCAGCATCCAGCATATGGAACTACTGACTTATCATGATTGCTTGCTATGATCCCCTCTGTCAAGGCGCCAAAGACCATATAGTAGCTGATGCATTTTAAAAAAAGTTATTTTATTGTTTTTTCTTATCTTCTTTTTATCATTGCAGTCATCAGATGAGTCACAGAAGAAAGGAGTTTTTATCATCAGCTCACCATTGTCCGATGTAACAGAGGACATAGTTAAAGACGTTGTTACTAGAAGTCACTTCCAGTTTGTTATCATTATGACAACAGTCAGCCCTATTCTTCATCCAGGAGCCAAATCTGGTGAAAGTGACACAGTTTTCTCTCAGTTTGAAGATAAAGTGTTGGAATGGATGGGAAATATGGTAAAAAACCCATATTATTGTAATTATGTTAATTTTATAATATAAACAATTTTACTTATATCAACATTCCTTTTCTAGTGGGAAGATTAATAATCTATAGAGAGAGTGGCTAACTATCTTACAGTCTGCATTCATTTTGGTTTGAGTTTAGTCCAGACATATTCCGTTACATTTAGTGGATGCTAGATGATCCAGCCATTCGGTGGATGATAGATGACCCAGCTGGGTCTTACAAAAAGCTAAAACATTTAAGTTGTTAACACATCCCAACCACTTGAGAATTTATGTGTGAGATAAGTAGATTTCTGCACCAGACCTACGGTATTCATACACCTGACTACGGGTCTTTTCAGTGAATCATGTGTTGTTGGTATATTCATTGTTGACATACTTTTTGCATACTGCATTATCATGGAATATGTGGCCTTGCGATGCACAGAATAGCTCTAAAATAAGGAGAGCAAGAAGATTTCATTGATATTCGTGATTAATCTGCAGCCTTGGTGTGACTACCGATTCTTTGAGTCTAGAGGGATGTTGTCTAAATTCAAGAGAGCTACAGCAGGAACATAACTAAGGACTAAGGGAAAGTACGAGTCACATACCAGTGGACAAAAAGATACCATGAAGACGACAGTGCTGGATAGACACACACTGCAGAAGCCAACTGAGAGTATTACATGACAGGTCCGTTTTTTGGAACCACAAGGGAAGAGACAGAAAGGAAGACCAAAATATTCTTTGAGAAAACAGGTTAAAGCAGAGATAAAAATGATGGGAAAGACATGAAATGACCTTAAAAAAATGGCAAGAAACAGAACAGCTTGGAAAGTGTTTGTTGAAGACTTATGCTGCACATGTAGCTGAAAGGAAAGATATGTTTGAATTGAATATTACAAATTGAATATTTAAAAAAAAAAAAAAAAAAAATATATATATATATATATATATATATATATATATATATATATATATATAATGAATATTCTAAGTTTCATCTTCTTGCTCAGTATTTTTTAATTTCCATATTTTGTCCAGGTTTTAAAAATTTGCTGCTGCTTATGCTATCCTGCTTCTGATCTCTTTCACCTTCTTGATTTATATTACTACCAAAATATATACAGTGGTCTTCTCTTTCAGATGTTTGATGATTTAGGTGTATATTGCCCTCAGGTGTATTTTTATTTTTCATTATTTTTGTTTTATCCCTGTTGATTTTAAGTTGTATTCTTTCCAACATGGATGATAGAGCATCAGCGATAAATTTAATCTTGTTCTATTGTCACTTGGAGCCGCGATAGCTCAGTGGTTAGTGAACTGGACTACAAAGGACAAGGGGTAGGGTTCGATCCCAACCGACTGCCTCCAGGTTCACCCAGCCTTTAATGGGTACCGGATTTTTTTCTGGGAAAGTGAAGCGGCACGGGCGTAATACCAACCACATTACCCCAAAAATCATGTGCCGAAGGTCTGTAAAATTTATGGTCACTAACACCATATTCCCTATACGCCACTTGGCGTGATGGTGTACTTTACTTTACTATATTGTCACTTAGGAGCACTATATCTACTGCAAAATCTAGATCTTCCTGGTAATTGTTGTGCCATTTAATGCTATTATTGCCTTTGCAATATTTATTCATTATGTAATCAATGGTGATCCCAAATAGCAATGGTAATAGTATACATCCCTGTTTAACTTCTGTTTCAATCTGAGATCTATCACTCATTCCTTCTTCTGTGTGAACTGTGCAAGTATAGCCTAGCCGTCATATTTATCTTTTATGATGTTGATAAATTTTGGTCTTATTCCCTAATGTTTCAAGTTATTCCACATGGAATTTTAAATATGAAAAAAAAAGTAAAGTGCCCCCGTCACGCCAAGTGGCGTATAGGGAATATGGTGTTAGTGACCATAAATTTTACAGACCTTCAGCACATGGTTTTTGGGGTAATGTGGTTGGTATTATGCCTGTGCCGCTTTACTTTCCCAGACAAAAATCCGGTATCCATTAAAGGCTGGGTGAACCTGGAAGCCGTTGGTTGGGATCGAACCTGACCTCTTGTCCTTTGTAGTCTAGTTCACTAACCACTGAGCTATCCCGGCTCCCAAATTTTAAATATACTTAACAATAAAATAATAGAAGAAAGAAAGATAAAACATAAACAGATGTAAATAAATTAACTCTTTCCGCATGTTTTGATGCACTGTGCGCCATGCCAATTTATGCTTCATACATTTTGCCACATAGTGCGTCACTCTAAATTTTATTATTGTGAACCATCATCAAACCGCATTCTTTTTACATGTCTTGTATCTCCTACCTACCTGCCTGCCCGCCCGTCCGTCCACCCATCCACCCACCCACCCACCCACCCACCCACCTACCTACCTACCTACCTACCTGCCTGCCTGCCCGCCCGTCCGTCCACCCACCTACCTACTTACCAATCTATTGACCTTTCAAGCCATAGCCGGCCCATAGGGCATAAACTCAGATACTCTTTCCCTGTTTCAAAATTCTCTTTCTACCAGTCTCAATCCTTGCAAAGATCTATGTCTCTGTTCTGTGCAATCATCTCGATCTCATTGAGGGAGTCGATTCCTGCTGCCTTTGCCTTCCTGATCAATGTTCTTCTCAGTATTTCTCTGGGTCAGCCTCTTTTCCTCCTACCTGTTGTTTCCCACTTGAGGGCTTGCTTTGCTATTCGGTTATTATCTCTTCTCATGTTCACATGTCCAACATATTTTCTTGATTACTGATGATATTAGTTCATGAATTCGTTCCATGCTGTACCAAGTATTTTCCTAAGAACATGTATTTTCAAATGTGTTCAACCTTGTTTCTGTGTCTTTAGTTGTTTTCCAGCTCTCGCATGCATATGTAAAGGTTGATAGTACGTTTGATTTGAATAACCTAAGTTTCATTTTTGTACTTGTATCATCTTGGTATTGGTGAAATCTAATTCCTTGTTCAATTATCTAAAAATTTATATTTAATATGTTATATGTTAGATAAATATAAATATGTAGATTGATTCTTACAACTATGAAAAATTTTGTCTCTGAAATCTCTTCATTTGCATTGATAAAAAGCTTATATACAGAAAGAATTAAGTCATTATTGATTAAATTGTGTAATTTAGCTTATTAGAAATAAATAGTTATTTCACTCATTGCACCATATTTAGATATATTTTTCACTTCTAATACCTGCTTATTTTGAGAATGTATAAATTCCTCAACAGAATTACACCGTTGAGGTGGTACACATGCCATTTTTCTGCGCTGAAGTGTGTCCAGGATTTTTCATAACACCAGCATTTTCTAACATTTTCCCACTACTTCCATCAGATGTGAAACAGATTGCATACCAGTTTGGCAGCTCTCATGCTGTAAGGGACGTGGTTTTTTTGTCTCTAGAATATTTACCTTTATATCAGTAGCCTGATTTCTACATAAGTTATGTAACTTACTTTATTGTAACAAGGTAGTGTATTTCTTTATTATACTTGCAATTATCACTGCAAGCTGACTAATGTAGTTGTTATTGAGAGAGAGAGAGACACAGAGAGAGAGAGAGAAAAATAAAGGGTGTATGACACCCAACAGTACCAGTACTTGAATATGTCAGTGATTCATAACTGACTGTTTGAATCAAGAACTATGAATCAAAACTGTTCAAGAGCCTACTTCATTTCCACATTGTGAACTAGGAAACTAGCTAAAGAGTCTTGCCAAGTAGAGATTGAGGAGAAAAGGCAACCTGGTACCCACAAATGTCATGTTGAAATCATTTGCTGGGCTGGGGGACTAGTTGATCTCGAGGCAAGATGCCGATCTCAAGACAGAGAGGTTCTGAATTCAAATCTTGGCCGGCTGACAACAGTTAGGATTTTTATTTGTGATTTCTCTCTGTGGCAACCACCCCTCACAGCAGTGTGGCCTGGCTTTGAAACATCAATTACTCATTGACAGGAAAAAAAAATATGAGTACCTCCAAAGATGGAGTTATCTACCTGTACGGCAGGGGACCCCTGTGTACACAGCTGTCAGGGAAAAACTGATTAACATGCAAAATACACTTCCTTGTCGTCTCTTCTCTAGGGACTTCACTGAAGATAAAAGCTGGTGAACACACAAAAAATGTGTTGGGCTAAAAGTTGCAGGTTGGATATCACAGCTTGCTGTAAGCCACAGCACAATGTATCTGTGCCCATGTTACAGCATTTTAAGTGTGGCTGATGAAAAATAATAATTTCTAAATGAACACAACTGCATAAGTATAACAAATGAGCAGCTTGTTACAGTAAAGTGCAGTTTCATTTGGTTTTAACAATAATTTTTATTTCATAGACTTCTAACATCAGTTATACTTTCAGTGAAGAATAGGTGGACGAATTGATAACTCGTGCTCCAAACCGGGAAAAAGCAGGTTCAAATCCCGAAAGGATCAAACGTTTTTTTCTAAGGGGCTGTGAAATAAAAACTGAGACCTGAAACATCTCGTGATGACTGATCAGGGCAAGTCGCCTTTATTCTCCAGTCTTAGAGCCCAGTAATGGGATAATACCATGAAGATAGTTTTTTCCTCAATCCTTTCAGTGCTGTCAGACATCAAACTGTGTTCACAGTATTCCTTACCATAAGTCTCTATTCTGGGCTGGCTTTTCAACCTCAGCAATAGATTCAATACCTTCCATTCAGACTTATTCTGTCATTGTTCTTCTCAGTGTCTTAAAAGATCAGCCACTTTTTCTTTTTCTAAGTTTCCCACTAGAGGGTTTGCTTTATGATTCTCATGTAATTTTTTTCTCTTCACATGGCTAACACATATTCACTGTCTCAGACTAGTGACTCAGCCAAATCCTACTACAAGCTGAAACATTCAAGATGTTAACAGTACAACCCACACACTAGAGAATTGATGTGGTAGATAGAAGTAGATTGAAAAGAAGTAACCTTGTCTTTGCTAAAGAGAATAATCAGTGAAAACACAGTGCTGGCAATTTCATTATTATAGTGCTGGCAATTTCATTTTTATTATTATATATTGGAGGTGAAAGAGGTGTGAGAGTTCTTAAATGTTATGTAGAGCCAGTCTTAACATATGGATGTGAATCATGGACAATAGAACAACAGACAAGAAAATTACTTGAATCTGTAGAAATGTGGTTTTACAGAAGAATGTTGAGAATAGCAAGGACAGCTAAGAAGAGTAATGAAAACTTTCTAAAAAAGGCCAAAGCAAAAGGAGAGGTAATTTCCAATATTAGGAAAAAACAATCATCATTTTTTGGCCATGTAATGAAAAGAGAACAGCTGGAATATATTTTAACAACTGGGAAAATTTAGGGAAGGAAAGATATAATGGAAAGCAAAGAGAAAAGATACCTGACAGCTTAAGAGAATGGCTTGGCAGAAGGTCAACAACATAGATGATAAATAACTGTCAAAATCGAAAATTGTGGAGAGACATTATCACCTATGCCAGCAGGCCCGGTACTTGATGATGATGAATGATAGGAGAAATATGTTTGTTGACTAACATTTGTCCTGACATCATTTTTATGGTTTTATACTTCCAATTGTCCTATTTTGTTTAGTATAATTTGGGCACATAAAAAGATATGACAACCTGTAGAAAACCATAAAGTGGGGAAAATATTAATTCCAAACGTGCAAGAGCATGATGTTGCTATAAATAGGAAGAAAATCTTTTGAGATTAATGTACAACAATCTTTTAAGAGCTTTTGATAAAGCAAAAGAATGACAAATGTTGTAAATATGTTATAGCCAATCATCAAGGTGGAGCACAGCTGAATTTGAAATGATTCAGTATAGGTTATATATCATCATCATCAAGTACCATGCCTGCTGGCGTTGGTGATCATGTCACTGCTCAACTTTCGATCTCGACAGTTATTTATCATTGATGTTGTTGACCTTCAGTCATTCTCTTAAGCTGTCTGGTATTTTTTCTCTTTGCTTCCCTCTATCTCTTCGTCCCTCAGTTTTCCCAGTTGTTACAATATATTCCAGCTGTTCTCTTCTCAATACATGGCCAAAAAAATATGATGATTGTTTCTTCAATATTAGAAATTAGCTCTCTTTTTACTTTGACCTCTTTCAGAACATTTTCATTACTCTTCTTAGCTGTCCATGTATTCTCAACATTCTTCTATAAAACCACATTTCTACAGACTCCAGTGATTTTCTTGTCTATTGTCCATGATTCACATCCATATGTTAAGACTGGCTCTACATAACATTTAAGAACTCTTTTTCTTGTTTCTATTGTCAAAAATGGATTGCATAGTATCTTCCTCATTTTTTGGAAAGCTGCTTTTGCCTGAGCCATTCTGCATCTCACCTCTGTTGTACATCTTCCATCTGAGGTTAACAAAGTTTCCAATAAATTCATTTACCCGTTTTAATATTGTTCCATTTGTCTTTATTTTACACTGAGGTGATGTCTTTTTCTTTATTGTTACCATTACTTCTGTCTTTTAGCAATTAAGGCTGAGTCCTTTATTTTTGCTTTTTTTCACTATAATGTCCAACATTTCTTGTAACTCATTTTCACTCTTAGCGATTAAGACTGTATCACCAGCATAAAAAAGTAAAATACCCCCGTCACGCCTAGGGAATATGGTGTTAGTGAACATAAATTTTACAGACCTTCAGAACATGATTTATGGGGTAATGTGGTTGGTATTACGCCCGTGCCGCTTTACTTTCCCAGAAAAAAATCCGGTACCCATTAAAGGCTGGGTGAACCGGTAGCTGTTGGTTGAGATCGAACCCTACATCTTGTCCTTTGTAGTCCAGTTCACTAACCACTGAGCTATCGTGGCTCCCTATCATCAGCATACCTTTGATTATTTATTATGACCTCCGGTTAGGTTATATATAGGAAGACTAAAACATGTGCTTCTTGTATCAACTTCTGATGATGGATTTCTTTCTCTTAAACTGCTTTATAAATATAGATAAATATAACTTTAGGTTATTTTAGTGATTTAAAAATAAATAGAATTGTTGTATTTATAACATGAAGTTATTGTTGTGCTTTATTTCAGGAATCAAAGAAGATTGCAAGCTTGGATGATGTGGAACTCATTCATCTGCCAGAAAACTTGCAGCTTCAAGTGAAGGTTAGTTTCAAGCAATCGTTCTACAATGACTTTGACCTTGAGGGGGTAAAGGGCATAAAATTGTAACAAATAAATAAATAATTTTCAGATTACCTATCCAGTAAAGATATCTGTGGAGAAGAGTATCATAGCAGACAGTTCATGTGTGTAAGGAAAATTTGATATAGGCTGGGTAATAAAAACTCTTTATTCTAGCAGCTATTGGGAAGATACATGTCCTCAGTAGTTTTAATTTTACCACCTTGCTGTTTCTAGCACATTTGTATATGTATATATATATATATATATATATATATATATGCCTTTTGCATCTTGATAGATGGTTCGTACCAAGCTATCAGCCTCAAATGTTGCTGTGCCGTTTTTTTTAATATTTTTGTTTTCCAAGTACTATGAACTGTAGCCAGATCTTCCCAGTTTCCTTCAGTGATAGAGAATTCACTTAATAAAGCCCTGCAAACATCTTTATATCTTAGGACTGGACTGCCATTTCATCTCTTTCTGTCCTTAAGTTCGCCATACAATATTTGTTTGGGAATACAATTTTTTGCTATTCTTCTTACATGACCCAGCCATCTTAGTCTCTAACTCCTAAATGTTGCCATGATGGATGGGAGTTTGGCACATTGTATGACATTAAAGTTGGTTACTTTGTCTTACAATTTGATGTTCTAATCTTTCGAAGGCAATTCATATAAAAGCTGTTTAACCTTTTCTCCTGCCTTGCATAGGTAGTCCAAGTTTCTGATTCATATAGAATTGTACTAGCACAAAACTTTGGTAAATTTGAAACCCAGTTCTGAGTATTAACCTGATGTTGGCCCATGCTTTTCTATCTTTAAGTTTACCAAATGTGGAAGCTGTCCCTTTCTGATTCTGGAATTTATTTCTTCTTCAAGGAAGACATGGTTGTGACAATAGAACTGAAATAGGTGAACTTCCTCACAGATTCAAGGGCTGTGTTATTTAATGACATAGCTGCGGGACTGGCTACACCTTGTTGAACCACCACAGTCTTCTGGATATATATTGAAAGGGAGAATAAATCACATGATCTAACTAGATTGTCAATCATTGACTGCAGGATGGTCACCATGAGCAACCAGCGCTGCATCATCAGCAAATAGAAACTCCTTGATTAGGGTCTCAGTTATTTTAAATTTTTACCTCAGACATGCTAGATTAAATAAGTCGTCATATCTTGTACAGATGTAGATGTCTCTAGAGCCAGTTGCAAATCCATTGAGTTGAAGAGCAGTGAAAAATATTCCAAACAGGGTAGTAGCAAGGACGCATCCCTGTGTACTCCACAATTCATCTCAAAGGACTGGGAAAATCTACCATCGAACAGGATGATGGCAGACATAATTTCAGCGGAAGAGGTATGTTTACAGCACTTGGAAAAAATGAGAAATAATCAAGAACAAAAAAAAAACAAAGAACAATATATGGTCCAAAGCAGGATCGAACCTGTACTCCTTGGCACAGCGCTTAGCCACAAGAAGCCAAAAGCTAGGTAGTGTTCCCTAACGTTTGGCTTCTAATGGCAAGGCACTGTGTCATGAAGTACGGGTTCGATCCTGCTTCTGACCATATATTGTTCTTGGTTTTTTTTTTTCTGTTGTTGATTATTTGTCATTTTTTATGAGTGCTTTAAACATACCTCTTCCTCTGAAATGATTCGCTGATTATCGCCTCAGAAGTTTCCCTCTATAATAATATTCATTTATTATTATTATTATTTGTCTCCATGATGACAGACATATTGTTGTGTAATAACTTGATCATCCTGAGTAATGCAGGAGGGTAGCCAACATTTTTCAGCACCCTGTATAGATCTAACAATCAACATTTTTCGAGCACATCATGAGAAGAGGAATGTTGGAATACTTGGTTACAACTGGAAAAATAAAGTGAAAGAGAGATCGTGGATGACAAAGAGAGAAAATACTGGATAGCTGTGTGTCATGGCATGGAAAACAGTCAACAACAGAACTGATATGATGCACTGTAGATTGAAGATTGTGGAAGGACATGATCGCCAGCGCCAACCGGTATAGCACATGATGATGATGATGTATTGATCTGCTCTGCTCATGGTGTCAAACGCCTTTGTGAGATCTATGGAAGGCTATAAATAGAGGTTTTCTCTATTCCTTGCGCTTCTCTTGCAGTTGGCGGAGAGTAAAAATCATATCATTGGTTGACCGTCCAGCTCTGAAACCGCACTGGGTCTTTGGAAGGATATGTTCTGCCAGCTGATGTATGCTCTTTAGAACAATTCTTGCAAATGCCTCTCCAGCTATCCTCAGGAGAGAGATACCCCTGTAGTTGTCACAGTTGCCTCTATCCCCTTTATTTTTGTATAATGTTAAGATCTTGACATCTTTCATGTCCTGGGGTATATCTCCGCTTTTCCAGCATTGGACAAGGAGTTTGTAGAGGTGGGGCAAGAGTGTTTCAAGATTTTCCTTGAGTACTTCAGCTGGGACGGTTGGCTTACCACGGCAACAGCCGGGGTTCGTAATCCTGGCGAGGACACCTGGGTTTTACTAATTCCCTAAAAATTAGTAGGAGCCGCGATAGCTCAGTGGTTAGTGAACTGGACTACTACGGACAAGGGGTAGGGTTCGATCCCAACCGACGGCTCCGGGTTCACCCAGCCTTAAATGGGTACCGGATTTTTTCTGGGAAAGTAAAAGCAGCACGGGCGTAATACCGACCACATTACCCCAAAAATCATGTGCTGAAGGTCTGTAAAATATAGGGTCACTAACACCATATTTCCCTATACGCCACTTGGCGTGACGGGGGGTACTTTACTTACTTTACTTCAGCTGGGATGTTGTCATAACCAGAAGCTTTTTCACTTGAGAGCTCAGGGATGACATTTATTAAACTGTTTATTACCGAAACAGACAGCAGCCTTCATAAGAGAGGCCGGAATCCTAGTCTGAATGAGCCATGATCATAGAAAAAGAAGAAATTGTTTATTAATCATATTTATACATTTAGTACCTCTTATGTTTTGTTCATTTTGCCATTACCAAGTTTATCAACAAATTGCTCTTGTCATTTATTTCTTGACACAACAGCTGCTGGCAAGTGGTCTTCATGCTTTGCTTCAAGGAATAGACGTTAGAGAAGATATATACTCAGTTGGACACCTTAGTCGACTTGTGGCCACAGAACTTGATGCTTATTCACCTGCAAGAGCACGCAGAAAGGTAGAAAATTGTTCCTATTATTAAAGTCAGTTTTAATCTGCAAACAGAGATAACGTATAAAATGGTTACCTTACTTGGAAAAAATGTTTTGTGATAAAAAGTAAAGGTAAAGTACGAGACTTGAATCGGTGTCTTAGCATGCAAGTTTTCACCGATATGTGCTCGGCCGCCTATCCAGAAGTGTTCGAAGACTTCTGGATAATGTTGCTTCAAGTATCGAAACTCACAATGTGAGGCAGCATTTCTCACCTTACCAGAGTGCTACCCCCCTGGTATTCATTTCTGCCAGCGGCTAGGTTGACCATGGGCGTATTTTTTTTTCCCAACAACAAGTGCAATTCACACTGCATCCAGCGGGAATTGAACACGGGTTGTCCAAACGTAGGTAGCCTAGTCTAGTGGTTTTCCCAACAAGGCTATTGAGGCACCCCAGCGTTCCCCCCCCCCCCTCCCTAAAAAGGCTAAATAAAAAAGAACATGAAGCAGAGCCCAAGGCAGGCCCGGAACATCATCAAGAAAATGCTACCACAGCATCAAGTGGTAATGGATGGTTGAAAATGCCAGAAGAACAAAGAACTTTGTTTGTCTCCCTCCACCCAAAGCAGTGCAGGAAAGAGACATTTTAAATAAGAATACAAACACGTAGCCGTTAATAAAAAGATGTTGTGGTCTATAGATTATATGAATTTGAAATAAAATCTACATTCTCTAGGAATTTGAAATAAAATCTACTATGAGCAGGAATGTGAAAATGGGTACAATCATTAGGCATTACAATCACTAAGGCATGATATTATTGTAGTATATATGTTTCATCATCATCAAGTACCGTGCCTACTGGCGTAGGTGATCATGTCTCCACAATTTTTGATCTCGGCAGCTATTTATCATTTCTGTTGTTGACTTTCTGTCAAGCCATTCTTTTAAGCTGCCTTTCTCTTTGCTTCCCTCTATCTCTTCGTCCCTCAATTTTTCCAGTTGTTACAATATATTCCAGCTGGTCCCTTCTCATTACATGGCCAAAAAATGATGATTGTTTCTTCCTAATATTGAATATTTGCTCTCTTTTTGCTTTGGCCTCTTTCAGAACATTTTCAATGCTCTTCTTAGTTGTCCATGGTATTCTCAATATTCTTCTGTAAAACCACATTTCTACAGCCTCCAGTGATTTTCTTGTCTGTTGTCCTATTGTCCATGATTCACATCTGTATGTTAAGACTAGCTGTATAATAAAAGAGTGATGCAACTATTAAAAATACAAGATTTTATAAGTGTCAATATCATCATTATGTATTCTGCTGTACAGCTTTGGTGATTTCTATCAGAACCCTGACAAATTTGATGGATTGTTTTTGTAACCACTTTTCAGCCCAATTACAATTCTTTCCTGCTTGCTTTCCTTGGTTTATTATGTCCTTGATCTTTCCTGCTTGCTTTCCTTGGTTTATTATGTCCTTGATCTTTCCTGCTTGCTTTCCTTGATTTATTAGGTCCTTGATCTTTCCTGCTTGCTTTCCTTGATTTATTATGTCCTTGATCTTTCCTGCTTGCTTTCCTTGATTTATTTTGTCTTTGATCTTTCCTGCTTGCTTTCCTTGATTTATTTTGTCCTTGATCTTTCCTGTTTGATTTCCTTGGTTTATTTTGTCCTTGATCTTTCCTGCTTGCTTCCCTTGGTTTATTTTGTCCTTGATCTTTCCTGTTTGATTTCCTTGATTTATTAGGTCCTTGATCTTTCCTGCTTGCTTTCCTTGGTTTATTATGTCCTTGATCTTTCCTACTTGCTTTCCTTGGTTTATTTTGTCCTTGATCTTTCCTACTTGCTTTCCTTGGTTTATTATGTCCTTGATCTTTCCTGCTTGCTTTCCTTGGTTTATTTTGTCCTTGATCTTTCCTGTTTGCTTTCCTTGGTTTATTATGTCTATGACTTTCCTAGATTTATTTTGTCCTTGATCTTTCCTGTTTGCTTTCCTTGGTTTATTTTGTCCTTGATCTTTCCTGTTTGCTTTCCTTGGTTTATTTTGTCCTTGATTTTTCCTCTTTGATTTCCTTGGTTTATTTTGTCCTTGATTTTTCCTCTTTGATTTCCTTGGTTTATTTTGTCCTTGATCTTTCCTGTTTGCTTTCCTTGGTTTATTTTGTCCTTGATTTTTCCTCTTTGATTTCCTTGGTTTATTTTGTCCTTGATCTTTCCTCTTTGATTTCCTTGGTTTATTTTGTCCTTGATCTTTCCTCTTTGATTTCCTTGGTTTATTTTGTCCTTGATCTTTCCTGTTTGCTTTCCTTGGTTTATTTTGTCCTTGATTTTTCCTCTTTGATTTCCTTGGTTTATTTTGTCCTTGATCTTTCCTCTTTGATTTCCTTGGTTTATTTTGTCCTTGATCTTTCCTGTTTGCTTTCCTTGGTTTATTTTACCCTTGATCTTTCCTGTTTGCTTTCCTTGGTTCACTTTGTCCTTGATCTTTCCTGTGGATACTTTTTTTTTCTTTTACATGCCTCTCTTCTTAAGTACACATTCAACAAATTTTGTTTGTCTTTTTTTATTTAAAGCCAAGATATTGTTTTGTTGATGATGCTTTCCAGGCAAATTTTTTTTATTTCTTAGTTGTTTACGGTACATGAAACATTTGTGTTTGTCATTGGTACAAATGCCAGTTGAGGCAACTTTGAGACCTAGTTAAAGGCTCTTGCAGCACACCCAACCTCTTCTAATTGGTACTCTCTCTCTCTCTGCGATTAAGACTCAATCAGAGTAGGATTCCAGACTCTCTCATGAAGTCAGCTGTCTGTTTAAGTAAGCGAATTGATTGTCCCATATAGTTTCTATTCCAGGGAGGTGGGTGTGGACCACATTGCTCTTCTCAGGTCTGCATACTGGGGGCAATCCTGTAGAACATGTTTTGTAGTCATGTTGTCCAGTGTACAGTGGCATAAGCTGGTTGTACCTACTTTGAATTTGGTGAACATGTGATTCCTCATTCTATTGTGGCGAGTGCATAGGCGAAGTATTATGACTTGATCCCTGCTTAATAGTTGGTGGTATCCGTCACTCTTGTTATGCTTTGGGTGTTCTCGTTTCCATTTTTCATGGAACTGACCCTTGAGGATGGATTTGGCTTCATCATAATTGAGTGGATGGTTCTCTTGTCGTAATCGCCCTCCCTCCTTAGCTAATTTATCAGCGCGTTCGTTCCCGTGTATGTTACAGTGTGAAGGTATCCACTGAATGGCTACTCTCTGGAAGTTATTGCATAGCTGGACCAGGGTAGTTCTCAAGTCATCTAGTTCATTGTTCTTGGGACTTTTTAGACAGTGCATCAGTCAGAATCACCAATTTATTGTGCATGTTATTTTTGTGTTGAGCAGCCAGTGTTGCAGCATCTCTGATGGCCTCGGTTTCTGCTTTAAAGTTGTTTGAGAATTTTCCAGTAGCTATTCTTCTTCTTCTTCTACCTTTTAGCTCCCAGTGAAGCATAGGTCTTCAACAAACACTTTCCAAGTCGTTCTGTTTTTTTGCAATTCTTTTAAGATCATGTCTTCCCCATCATCTTCATCTCTGCTTCGATCTGTCTTCTCCAAGAATTCCTTGGTCTTCCTCTTTGTCTTTTCCCCTGGGGATTCCAAAAAAGGGCCTGTTGTGTAATACTCTCAGTTGGCTTCCGTAGTGTGTGTCCTATCCATCGCCATCGTCTTCGCTGTATCTCTTTATCCACTGGTATTTGACCGGTACATTTCCAAAATTCCACATTAGTGACTTTGTCCTGCCATTTCCATCCCTTTATTCTGCGCAAGCATCCATTAATGAAAGTCTGTACCTTCGTGATTGTCAATTTTGTTATTCTCCATGTTTCACAGCCATATAATAGGACCGACTTAACATTTGAGTTGAAAATTTTTATTTTTTTATTTAGTCTAATTTCTTTGGATTTCCATATGTTTCCCAGTGCAATGAAAGCTCCTCTTGCTTTTGATATCCTTATTTTGGTATCATTTTCTGTTCCTCCCTCTTTATCTATATTACTGCCCAGATATATGTAAGATTGTACGTCTAGTAGAGGTATTTCTCCTAGTTTTATTTGGTTATTGCCAACTGCATTAATTCTCATAATGTTGGTCTTATCTCTATTAATCTTTAGTCCTAGCTGTTGTGATCTCTCATCTAATATACTCATTTTATCCTGCATCTGTTGATGGCTGTGTGATAGGAGAGCTATGTCATCAGCAAAGTCTAAATCATCAAGTTGTTTGGTCAGTGACCACTGGATCCCATTTCTGTTGTTTTGAGTTATTTTCATAATCCAATCTATGGCCAGTAGAAAGAGAAATGAAGACAGAAGACATCCTTGCCTTACTCTTGTTCTTATTTCAAATGCTCAGTAGCTATTGACTTGGTATTAATGGGTACCAGAGATATTCTCTAGGAAGTAAGAGAACTGGCCACCTCCAGAAGTTGAGACTTACTACAATAAAATCATGTACACTTCATTACCCAATGGCAATTGCTATGGGGTTTCCTTTAACTTTATGATCTTATGTTTATGCTGCAGAATCTATGTACTGTACTGAGGTTATCCTGTGTAATCAGTGTAAGAGATTAAAATGCTAGCAGACACTGATTGCAATAATGGTGATCCTGTATATTAAACCATCTCTGCATTTCTCTTACACTCTATCAGGTGTAAAGGTAAAGTCCAAGGCTTGAATCAGCATCTTAGCACATGAGTTTTCATCCATATATGCTCAGCTGCCTATCCAGAAGTGTTCAGAGACTTCTGAATAGTGTCACTTCAAGCATCAAAACTCACGAAGTGAGGCGCCATTCCTCACCTTTCCAGAGTACTGCCCTGGTACTCATTTCTGCCAGTGGCTGGGTCGACGTGGGAGTACTTTTTTTCTAACCATGAGTTCAATTCACGCTGCTTCCAGTGGAAATCGAACAAGGGTTGTTCGAATATCGGTAGCTTAATCGGGTGGTTTTTCCAACTAGGCTACCGAGGCCCCCGCAATAATGGTGACCCTGTACACTAAACCATCTCTGCATTTCTCTTATACTCTTTTAGGTGCCTAGGTAGATACAAACATTTTTGGAGTCTCAACTATTTGTCATATGAAACAGTTTTCTTGATGCTTTCACTGCTTCTTACTCTAGGTATACATTAAACTCTGCGCCCCTCTTTTCTTTTTTATATGTATTGTATGGTATGGGATAACAAGGCATTGCCTTCAAGTTGGTAGACATTTACATTTAATGCTTCTTTAGGTAGTTCAAAGTTTCAGAATGTGTGAAATCAAAGAAAGGAAATATAATAATGGGACATCAGAAGATAATGAAAAGATGGACAGAATATATCAGTCTACTTTATGATGATGAAAGACCAGAGCTAGACAATTTAAACAAAGATACAGGACCACCAATAATGCAGAGTGAAGTGGAGAAGGCAATTCAACACATGAAAAGATGCAAATCTCCAGGTCTTGACAATATATAACAATTGAAGAGATAGATGCATTAGGAAAGCACACAGCTGTGTGTTTCATCCAGATGCTGTTTCTATATTCAGATTGCTTATGATGAACGATGATATCATATGATGAAGGACAGTTCAGTTGCGTTTGCTGCCTGTGCTGATACACCTTATATCTTTTGACGTGTGGTGTGTTTGCTATGATGGGGACTGCAGTTGCCTTTCTTTGTTTGGATATTCGACGAGATATTAATTTGGATGATTCCACTGGCACGTGCGGTTGAGGAATTATGGATTTTCATTTGTTTGCAGTGATGCTGGGGTCTTTGAATAACTATAATTATATCAGTCATTCAGAACTTTACTATCTATCTATCTATCTATTGACCTTTCGAGCCGTAGCCGGCCCATAGGGCATAGACCAAGATACACCTTCTCCTATCTGAATTTTTGTTCTAGCAGTTTTCTTTTTAAAGATTTTTATCAAATCTCGCCATCTCTCTTTGTTCTGTGCAAGCAGCTCTATCTCATTGAGGGAGCCGAATCCTGCTGCTCTTGCCTCTCTCATCAATGTTCTTTTCAGTGTCTCCCTGGGTCTTCCTCTTTATATCTTACCTGTTGTTTCCCATATGAGGGCTTGCTTTGCTATTCGGTTATTATCTCTTCTCATCACATAGAACTTTACTAGAGATATTTTTTAAAAGCTGGTGTGCGCAAGCAAACAAAATGCTTTTAAAAGATTTTTTTTGTCCTGTTGGATGCTGTTTTATTTTGTAGAAGTGAAGGTACATGTCCGAACGTTTAGTATGTCTTACTGCATTGGATGTTTATTTCACTTTCCATTTGCCATCTTCAGAGAATGATGTTCCAAGACGTTTTTTTTTTTACATTAAAAAACACTAACATCTATTCTTAAATCTTCAAGCAATTTAATAGTTTTCATTTCTTTTTGAGTTATCAGGAAAAGTATTATTCCCCAATTTACCCATCTTCTTTATAGTAAGTATTACAATTATTTAAAATATATTACCACTGCTACATCTACAACATATAATTTTTACAAAGGTTTCTTACTGAAATCATATACATTGGTTTGAAAGAAGCTTTGTTTAAACCAAACACAGCATATCTACACCCACTTAATAATCTTCTAAGGGTGAATTATAACAATAGTTTTTGGGTGAATGCAGCAGAAGAAGAATATACAAAAGCTTGGCTTCTCTCATTGTGTTTGTACAAACTTTTTTATCACAGTCTTATATAATAAACACAGTTTTTGTATAATTCTTTTTCTGCTCTACAAGAAGGAAAACTCCTACATCAAACCAAGATCCACCCTGTCGAAGATGTAGTTTGTCAGCCATAACGCAGATTTAGGAGAAAAATCAGGACAACACATATAAATTTGAGTACCAACCAGCTCATCTTGTGTCATGGGACTGGTTGGTCTCGAGGCAAAATGCTGGCCTCAAAACAGAGAGGTTGTGGGTTCAAATCCCGTCTGCACCAGTTGGGATTTTTATTTATAATTTCTCTCTGTGGCAACCACCCCTGTTCTCAGCAACGAGGCCCATCTTGAAATGTCAATTACTCATGGACGGAAAAAAATGTGAGTACCTCCGAAGACAGAGTTATCTGCCTGTGCGGCAAGGAACCCCTGTGCACACGGCTACCAGGGAAAAATGGATTAACACGCAAAACTCAGTTCCTAGTCACTAGGGACTTCATCAGAGGTCAAGTGTGCGAACGCATGATATTATTCTTATTCCTCCATCCTGAAACAGAATAAAGTTCACGTGATCAAAAGACTTCAGTGTTGAAGAAGAAGAACTCTTTATCACAAAAATAAGTGAACAGATAAAACACATAGTTATTATCTACAGGTTGTCCAAAATAGAGCCTCCCTGCTGCTTGTTGACCGTACACTAGACATTGCTTCTGTTGTCACTCATCATTTTGAAACACTCATGGACAAATTAACAAATACATTACCTCCCTTACAAGGACATGCTAGCGATCATCAGATTAACCTTCAGGAGCTGACTAACATTTGCAGGTACATTATTTATTCACATGTGTTTTGTTTTTCCGATCTCATACTGATTACCTGGGTCAAAGGCTGCTTTCAGCACCACGGTTGTAAATGGTCAGAGACTCATAACTGATTTGGAGCCAAGACGCCCATCCAGCAAATGAGTTGAGAGCTGTCAGTGACCCATAGTTGACTGCATTTGTCACAATCGGTGAACAACAGTGTTGATCAAGACCCCGCCTCACATCCCTGATTACTCCTGAAAACAGACTATGCAACCTGGTCAAGTGATTATGAAGTAAAGAGGGAAAGTAACCTGGTACTAAAAAATGCCTTGCTGAAGTTGGAAGTATTGGGTCGAAAGGCACAAATAAACCACAACACAAGACAGTTAAGTCCACTTCATGTCCGTTTCAGGGCGCATGGGGAAGAGGACTATACATTCCACTTAGAAGCTATCAGAAGAACACCAGGGGAAAAAAGAAATAACTGATTATTTATGTCAGAATCAGTAAACTATAAGTATCTAGATCCTACTCTACCATCTTTTCTTGGTGCCACTATTAGATTATAGTCTGACCAAATGATAAAGGTAAAGTACGAGACTTGAATTGGCATCTTAGCACGTGAGTTTTCACCCATATGTGCTCAGCCGCCTACCCAGAAGTGTTTGGAGACTTCTTGATAGTGTCGCTTCAAGCATCAAAACTCATGATGTGAGGCAGCATTCCTCACCTTTCCAGAGTACCCTAGTACTCATTTCTGCCAGCGGCTGAGTCGCCCGCAGGGATATTTTTTCTAACCATGAGTACAATTCACACTGCTTCCAGTGGGAATCGAACACGGGTTGTCTGCATGTTGATACTCAGTCGAGTGGTTTCCCAACTAGGCTACTGAAAGCTCCCAAATGAGTTCTTTACCAAGAACCTCAGACAAACTTTGGTGGACATTACCAAGTGTATATGTTAGTCATGGCTTATATTTTGGTGGTTGTCTGTGCTAACCGTGGTTCATATCTATGTGTGTGTATGTGATAGCCATGGTTCCTATCTTGGTGGGTGTCTGTGACAGCCATGGCTCAATTCTCAGTGTATATCCGTGCTAGTCATAACTCATATCTTAGTGGGAGTCTGTGATAGCCATGGCTGATATCTTGGTGGGTGTATGTGCTGACCATGATTCATATCTTAGTGTGTGCCTGTGCTGGCCATGGTTCATATCTTGGTGTATATCCGTGCTAGCGATGGCTCATATCTTAATGTGTTTCAGTGCTGGTCGTTGTTCATATCTTGGTGTGTTTCCGTGAAGCCATGGCTCATATCTTAATGTGTTTCTTTGCTAGCCATGGCTCATAGTGTGTTTCTGTGCTAGTCATGGCTCATATCTTAGCTTGTGTGTGTGCTAGCCACGGCTCATATCTTGGTGTGTGTCATGGTAGTCATATCTCATATCTTGGTGTGTGTCCGTGGTAATCATGACTCTTATCTTTGTGAGTGTCTGTGTTTAGTCATATCTCATGTCTTAGTGTGTATATGTATTAGTCATGTGTCATATCTTTGTGCATGCATGTCTGTGTTAGTCATATCTCATATCTTTGTGGGCATGTCTATATTAGTCACATCTCATACCTTTGTGTGTGCATGTCTATGTTAGTCATGTCTCATATATTTGTGTGTATGTCCATGCTAGTCATATCTCATATCTTAATGTGTGTCTGTCTATATTAGTCATGTCTCATATCTTTGTGTGTTTGTGTTTAGTCATATCTCATATCTTTGTGTGTGCATGTCTATGTTAGTCACATATCCTATCTTTGTGAGTGCCTGTTTATGTTAGTCTTGTCTCATATCTTTGTGTGTGCATGACTGTGTTTAGTCATATCTCATATCTTAGTGTGTGTATCTGTGTTTGTCATATCTCATATTTTAGAGTGTGTCTGTGTTAGTCACATCTCATATCTTAGTGTGTGTGTGTGTGTGATTGTTAGTCACATCTCATATCTTTGTGTGTGCATGTCTGTGTTAGTCACCTCTAGTGACTCGGGCAGTGGGTGCTCGTAAACCTGGGAGGGCCGACCATCTAAGGGCAGAATCCCCCTACAGAAAAGACAATCTGCTGCCTTGCAGTAAGATTGGGGACAATCAAAAGCTAAGGAAAGCAAACCTGAATAAAATGCTGGCTGAAATCGGATGCACTGGGCCACTGGCGCAGAACACAGTGCAACATTTTAACAGGTATTCAATCAGAGTGGATCTAACAGACTCTAATTATGATGTTCTGTCTGTGGGGTCGATCAATTCACTTAAACAGACAGCTGTCTTCATGTGAGAGTCTGGAATCCTACTCTGATTGAGTCTTGATAGCAGAGAGAGAGAGAGAGAGAAACAGACAGCTGTCTTCATGTGAGAGTCTGGAATCCTACCCTGATTGAGTCTTGATCGCAGAGAGAGAGAGAAACAGACAGCTGTCTTTATGTGAGAGTCTGGAATCCTACTCTGATTGAGTCTTGATCGCAGAGAGAGAGAGAGAGAAACAGACAGCTGTCTTCATGTGAGAGTCTGGAATCCTACTCCGATTGAGTCTTGATCGCAGACAGAGAGAGAGAGAAATAGACAGCTGTCTTCATGTGAGAGTCTGGAATCCTACTCTGATTGAGTCCTGATCGCAGAGAGAGAGAGAGAGAAAACAGACAGCTGTCTTCATGTGAGAGTCTGGAATCCTACTCTGATTGAGTCCTGATCGCAGAGAGAGAGAGAGAGAGAGAGTTGTCATCAAGAAGGAAGACGATCCAGTGCTCAAAAATGCCATTCTGAAGTTGTGAAAGGTATAAATATTGTAGTTTTCTGTAAATCACAACACAGTGCATTTGCACTCACTCCCTGTCTTTTCAGGGTAGACAATGAAGAGTGATGGTCACCAGGTGAACATAGAAGAAGAAAGAATAAAAATAATTGATTGCATTCTTCCACATGTTTTAAAACAAACCTGTAAAGGTCAAGTACGAGACTTGAATTGTTATCTTAGCACACAAGTTTTCACCCATATGTGCTCGGACGCCTATTCTTCAAGCATCAAAACTCATGATGTGAGGCGACATTCTTCACCTTCCCAGAGTACTACCCTGATACCCATTTCCGCCAGTGGCTGGGTCAACTGCTGGGGTATTTTTTTTTCCCAACCACGAGGACAGTTCACACTGCTTCCAGTGGGAATTGAACACAGGTTGTCCGAACATTGGTAGCCCAGTTGGGTGGTTTTCCCAACTAGACTGCCAAGGCCCCCGACAAACTTGTACACCAGACCAAGAAATCCTTAGAAAGCCCTGAAAATCCACATGCTTCCCTTTTTTGTCAGTGTTCTTATTTAAATACTATTTTTATTGTTTAATAGTGTGATATATTTATGTGTTTTTTAACCTTAGATTACGATAGCATTGTAAAAATTTTCGCCATAAAATAAAATTTTTTTTTTTTTAATTTCACATTTTTCCATGGAAAATGGTAACTTTGCTTATTACCTTCCTAATTATCACTAACGTTGACTCCTAGGAGTAAGATTTTTTTTGTTTGTTATTGGTTTTTTTTTCCCATACACTGTAGTAAAAATTACTACACCACATAGTTTTTATTTTAAAATTCTACCAATTTTCGAGGAATTCATTATTTCTCCTTTTTTTCTCCTCATGACGAGGAAAATTGTCTCTGTGTCGGCAGGACCTCAAAAAAACTTTTGTAACACATATGTATTATTTTACAAGCCAAAAATGTTACATTTAAGTGGTAGTCATTGTTACTATGGGAGCTGCGATAGTTCAGTGGTTAGTGAACTGGACTGCAAAGGACAAGAGCTGGGTTCGATCCCAACTGACAGCTTCCGGGTTCACCCAGCCTTAAATGGGTACTAGATTTTTTTCTGGGAAAGTAAAGCAGCACAGGCGTAATACCGACCACATTATCCCAAAAATCGTGTGTGAAGGTCTGTAAAATTTATGGTCACTAACACCATATACCCTATACGCCACTTGGCGTGACCGGGGCACTTTACTTTTTTTTTTTACATTGTTACGATGGTATAGTAAACACATTACTCACAGCTAGGCATCGTAATCTAATTCTGCAATTAAAGGGTAAAAACACTGTACAGTACTGCCCCATAACATTATATTGCAATAGAAATAAGAAACAACATATGTACATTGTCAGGAAAGACAGTGTGGCATTCGTGGAAACAAGAAAGCAGACGAACTCACAAAAGCAGATGGAAGCTTTCAACAGTCCAACCAACCCCACAGCCTCAAAGAAGTAAAAGCAATCCTGAAACAATCTAGGAAAACAGAATGGAGACAGTTTTATATAAAATATGACCCACCATATGACAGACATGAGCAGACCAAGATATTCAGGATTAGAACAGGTCAATGTGGCCTCAGAGCACACCTACACAAGACAGGACTCAATTACTTTGCAACATGTGACTGTGGAACATCCAGGCAAACTTCAAGGCATATCCCCTATGATTGCAGCGCTCTCAACACCCTTATACAACACCCTTATACAACACCCTTATAACACAAATATGGCCCACAGAAACAATCCTGCATGACAACTATGGTGAACATGTGAAGACCTCAAATGAACTGAACTTTCCATGACCTATGCTAGTCTAAACATCTAAATGCATAACAGTAGTTGATCGCTGGATAAGGAGTTTCTATTCATCTTTAACTTGCACACACAGATGTAAACATTAATGTCATTTTGTATAAATGTGATGTACAATTTTTTGTGTATAAATCTTACATTTTCTCCTTTTTTCTCCTACATTTCTTTTTTTTATATTACTCTACACAGAGCTTCATAAATTCAAAATATCATAATTAGCTACTTTTATTTGACAGAAATAACTCTTCAGTCTCAGTGATTTTGCCCGGCAGCTTAGCCCCAACAGACTTTTCCAAACAGTCCAACCATTTGTTGCCTTTAATTACCAAGAAATATAAGGTAAGACGCAATTGGGGAGATTCATAACTGAGTTATAATAATAAATAAGTTGATTCATCTATTAAGCTAATAAAATCACTGACAGGAAAATTGGAAATAGAAGAAAATTAAATATGATTGAATGAATTGAAAATTGATAAATAAACATGTAAAATAAACACAAAATGGTAGAAAGGAGCTAAACTAGTAGAGAGACAAGACAAACTATGACATTTCAGATATAACTTTCATCCGGTACAAATGATGCAAGATCAATACTCCAGGCACTGCAATCCAGAAAATTGCCACAGCTGCAGACCTTATTGACTGAACTCTGCAAGCACCACAGGGTTGCCCTGCAGTGGATCCCATCTCACTGTGGAATACCCGGAAACAAGAAAGCGGATCAGTTAGCAAAGGAATGTTCAACAGGCACACAACCAGATGCACCGGTTACATATCATCAGTAGAACCAGATAATCAAATCAATCAGAGGACCACAAGCCCCAAATTAGGATGCCTTTCATAATGTGAATATATGGCAACAAATTGTCATTATATGCCTCAGAACAGGACAAAATTGACTCCACAGTCACATGTATAGAAAATTCAGGATTGGCACTTCAACTACATGTACGTATGGACAGGCGCCCCAGACTGCTGAACACATACTCCAAGACTGTGCTGAATATAGTAGACTGAGGAAAATGCATTGGCCCATAGATACAACACTACAAACATAACTATATGTACCACTGCAAGAATTACAAAAGACAGTAAAATTTATACAGGAAACGACATTGCAGATGTAGACAATACTTCAGGCGAACGAAAAATAGATAGATCAGGTACAAAACAACACGATACTAATCTGAAGTGATAAATACTAAAGGGAGGTCAAAAAGTAATGCACACCAATTTTTTTCTCGGCTAATAATAAAGATAGGAATATGAAATTTTGCACACTTGGAATATGACATGTTCCAATAATGTGCACCAAATTGCACAGCATTCTGATAAATATTACGCAATCTATGAACCGTTAAAATGGAGCTTGTCAACAATGTCCGTTACAAACAGCGAATTGTCATAGAATTTCTGGTTGCGGAAAAAGAAACTGTGACAAACATTCATAAACGACTGTGTGCAGTGTACAAATGTTCTGCAGTCGATAGGAGCACAGTTAGTCGCTGGGTTCAGAGAATTAAAGCTGCAGAAAGTGTACGAGTGGAGCTGCATGATTTACCGCGTTCTGGACGTGTTGCCTCGGCTACCAGCACAGACATGTTAAACCGGGCTGATGCCATTATTCGTAAGGATAGGCGTATCACTAGTCAGCAATTGGCATTGCAGCTTACAGTCAGCAAGGGAAGTGCAATCGCAATTTTTAAAACTCTTGGATATTCAAAGATTTGCGCTCGATGGGTTCCTCGGTGCCTAACAAATGATCACAGAGTTCAAAGGAAAACATTCTGTTCTGAATTGTTGGAGCGTTTCGGTGTTGAAGGAGAATTGTTTTTGTCAAAAATTGTTACCGGTGACGAAACGTGGACACATTATTATGAGCCTGAAACAAAAATGCAGTCAATGGAATGGCATCATCCGCAGTCACCAAAAAGAAAAAAATTCAAAACATCTCCATCAGCCAGAAAGGTGATGATCACTGTCTTCTGGGACATTGATGGTGTGATTCTTGTTGATGTAATGACAAGAGGTGAGACAATCAACTCGACAGCTTACATCAATACACTGACAAAACTCAAAAATCGGTTCCACAGAGTTCAGCCTAATAAGCCATCTGCAGATTTGTTGCTTCAACATGACAATGCACGCCCTCACACAAGTCTGGTAACACGGGAAGCAATCAACAAATTTGGTTGGACTGTACTGCCCCATCCTCCTTACAGCCCTGATCTGGCTCCCTCAGATTTCCATCTGTTTGGACCACTCAAAAAATTCCTGCGTGGGACACACTTTGACAATGATGAGGATGTGATCCGTGCAGTTAAAAAATGGCTACGCGAGCAGGACAAAACTTGGTACAAACGAGGCATTCATGACCTAGTTTCGCGTTGGCGTAAGGCAATACGCTTGGACGGAGATTATGTTGAAAAATAGGTAGTGTAAAGGGGATGTTCAGCTACAATCTGTGAAAATTTCACACATTTTGCCCGAATAGTTTCCGAGAAAAAATTTGGTGTGCATTACTTTTTGACCTCCCTACGTATAACACAAAAGTTAAACACAGATCTCAAAATGAAAATGGCAGAACAAGAACAGTGGCCTGTATTTAAGCGCCTATTGGTCACATGCTCAAAATGAAAGTGGCTGAACAAAATGGCCAGGATTTAGGTGCCCATTGGTCACAGGCTGAAAATGAAAATGGCGGAACAGTGGCCAGGATTTAGGTGTTTGTTGGTCACATTATATTTGTGCTTCTCAGATAAATAAACAGTAGTTAAGAAAAGTTAGTTACTTCCTCTCAAACCCAAAGTGACACATAGAGCAAAAATCATTACTCTCCCTGTCTGATAATTCACTGCTAGGTTTTGTTTTGTTCTTAGGCTCATAAGTGATCCCTCTCTCTCTATTAATTGTTCTTCTTTTGGCTTCTTTTGGTCTTTCTTGTTTTCTTTTGCCACCCAGTGACCATGTAAAAGCCTGGTACAGGATAATTGGCCAATGCACTTCCAGCGTCTTATCTATATAGAGCTTCTTATTTGGTTTCCTCTTTTATAGTTTCATTTATTAAGGGAAGCGAGTAGCTTATATACAAAATGATTAGTATAAATTGAATAAGAAAGATATGGCTAATTTGTTGGTTAAGATCTAATTTATTTTAAAAATGTTACTGCAGTAAGTTTTAAATCTGTGCTTTTGTTACTTCACTTTGTTTTCTGTTTATTGATTTAAATTGCATGTGTTTAAAATTGGAAAGAATGACAAAGAAAAAAGAAAAAAGCAATAATAGATTGGGAAAAGTGTTAGTTCTGCAGAATTGATAATACATTACACCAGATTGTGGGGCTGTTTGAGTTGTTACTGTTGAGTTATATGTCATATTAACAATGAGTGTAGGGATTTACAATGATTGTCAATGCTACCATGATGGTGATTCATTCATTTGTCTTTTTTGCAGGAAGCTCTGATGGATGTTAATCGCAACCTTGTTGAAACAGCCTCTGCAGAGAAGCTGCCGATTCAGTTGTCAGGTCGACCTGGAAGGATCACATCTGATCAAATTGATGCCACTGCAGCTCTTTTTAAGTAAGTTTTCCACTAACGTAAAAAAAAAAATGCATAGATTATTTGTTCCTTGGAAAAAGAAAAGAAAAACTATATGAAAAATATGCACTATACGCTAATTTAAAAAACACAACAGAGTGGATTCTCCTTGGATTTTCTCACAATTCTCAAGGGGGATATCGGACATTGCTTTTCGTGCCACACTCTTTAGATGTGACAGTCTAGGTAAGAAAATCCCTTAGTAATTGGAGGACACGTTGTTCTGGCCTAATTTTGCGAGTGCCATCTAGGAGCGCATGTTTTCAATAATTAATTTTGTGGAGTTTTATATTCATTATCAAACAAAACATTTACAGTCTCTGGACATGCTGATGTGCACGGCAATGAAGTAGCTGATAAGCTCACTAGGAGCTCTGGCTCTGAGTATAATTTGATTTTGGACAAAGAGGACATCACCAGGTTTGTTATTTATTACATAAGAGAAGTGGGGGAGAATGGGCGAGACAAAGATTTTTATTATTGAGAGAATGATTAGTCTATCTCGAGATGGGAAAGTGGTCTTGTCGATCTGGAGTGGGAAAAACAGATAAATCTACAATCAACACTTACAGGAACAGTCAATCTGCATGCGCTTCAAGAAATGACAGAATGGTTATGGCGATGCCAAGATTGTAACGAAACTGGTTCCATGAATAGAATAAATTGTTTGTTTTCAAAGTCCCCAGGGGAAGGTGGAGCTAGATCTTGGTCAGTTATGATGCACTGATCCTGCTTGTAGCAGTCAACTGGGAGTCCAGGGGACTAGTTGGTCTCGAGGCAAGACGCCAGCCTCGAGACAGAGAGGTTGTGGGTTCAAATCCTGGCTGCACCAGTTGAGATTTTTATTTATGATTTCTCTCTGCGGCAACCACCCCAGGTCTCAGCAGCAAGGCCTGGCTTGAAACGTCAATTACTCATTGACAGAAAAAATATGAGTACCTCCAAAGTCGAAGTTATCTGCCTATGCAGCGAGGGACCCCTGTGCACATGGCTGCCAGGGAAAAATGAATTAACACGCAAAATTCAGTTCCTAGTCTCTAGGGACTTCGTCAGAGGTAAAAAGCTGCCGAACGAAAAAAAAAAAAAGAAAAAAAAAATGGAAGTCCACTGTTAGCTTTCAAGACATGTGGTCTTGACTCATTATTCACATTTTTCAACTGTCAGATGCCAACTTAAAGGCTTTGACATCTATATTTAAAAAAATGTTCTGCATGCACAATTTTATACTGTTCTATTATTAATTGTTATATGCACATATACATTTATTAAGGACTTTAAAAGAAGCTTAACCACATCACTATCTAGAGTGAGTGAACTGGGAGTAAAGGTTGGCCAGTACTGAACAATATTCTGGACAAATTAAAGGACATGTCAACCAACACCAAACTGGCACAATTAGACACTGAGTGCTGATGAACATTTTAGGAGAACATCATCAAGGCACCAGAGTACAGTGATGATGATCCTCACATAACATAACATATAATAGTGTAACATAACATAACATGCTGAGTGACTCAATGATCTGCAAAGTGGAGTCAGGCCTAGTTCATTGTCAATGGTTAGGATTAGTTCAGAAATCCAAGATTCACAGCATCTTCTTCATGTATGTTCCCAGCCGTGCCGGTGTTGAGGACAATGATAGAGTGGACAGATTGGCCAGTTCAGCAATATTAGCTGCTAACAGCCAATGGACCAAGCAGATATAATTAACAATCTAAGAGAGATGAAAGAAGCCATATTCTGCATGAGGACATTATTTGATAAGTACACAGAATTAAGCAAACCAATATATGCCTACTTCATAGACAACACCAAAGCTTTTGATAGAATACACAACTTTTAAACTGCCTAAATGATGTACAAAAATAATAATATATGGCATATGGCTAATATGTAATTTACACTGGGAACAAACAGCAATAATAAAATATAACCAAGAGAACTCTACATCCATTGATATAAAAAGAGGAATAAGATAAGGATGCATCCTATCACCAAGCTTGTTCAATCTATACACTGAGCAGATCTTTAAAAACATCACAGAGCTGCCAGGCCTAAACATTAATGGAAAGATAATAACCTAAGATATGCTGATGATACTGTATTGCTAGCAGAAAATCCTACAGATCTACAACAATTACTTACTGACATAAACATGACAAGCAAAAAATATGCATTAAATTTGAATATCAAAAAGACTAAAATTGTGATCATAAGGAAAGAAAATTTTCAAGACCTACAAATAAATATCAAAGTTGATGAAATACATCTGAAGACAATTCAGAGTTACAACTACCTGGGACATACTATAACCAGTTATTGAAAATGTAAAACTGAAATACACAAAAGAATAGGAATGGCAAAAATGTAATTTTAATGCAATGAAAAATATACAAACATTAAAATAAAAAACACCAGGGCTAAAACTAAGAATAGCAAGATGTTATATCTTCTCAATATTGCTGTATGGTGCAGAAACATGGACATTAGACAAGTAAACCAAACAGAAAATTTGAAGCCTTTGAAATGTGGATTTATAAAAGAATAGGAAGATTTGGATGGAAAGAAAAGTAAAGAAATGATGAAGTCTTAGAACAACTAAAAATGAAAAGAGAACTACTAAACACAACTCAAACAAGACGAATGAGATTTTTGGGGCATTTTAAAAGACACAACAGCCTACTAAAAGTAATCTTGGAAGGGAAAATACAAGGTAAAAGAGGCAGAGGCTGACCAAGACTAACATGGATGAGCAACACCAAAAAATGGACAAGTCAGCCTATGACAACTTGCACCATCAAAGTCAAGAGAGAGACAATGGAATGGCGCTCCACGATAGCCAACCTTTGATGCAGAGACGTCACTCAATGATGGTGATGAGAGATGGGTCAAACAAAGGACTTTGACAGAAGTACAAATACATGCTATCTAGACTGTGTGAACTGGGAGTGGAGACCAGTTTTGCCATAACAGTGTGATGTTCTGGACAAATGCGAGGATTTATCAACCAGCGCCAAACAGATACAGTCGCTGTGTACTATAGCATAATATAACATAATGTTTACCAATTTTATATTTATTTCCTGTCCTTTTCCATCAGGGGACAGTATTCACTCATTAAAAAGCATCTTGATGTGTTACAAATTGCCCTGGCTACCAGTCAAAGTTTGAAGCATCCTTTGTCCAGTCACCATGACAACGCTGTGGCCACAGAGAAAAACTTGGTGTTGGCATTGTCAGAAAGTGATGATGAAGCTACACCAAGTGGAGCCTCAATTATATCCAAGTTGATCATGCAGGAAATGCATAAACCAATTAATGAGAGGTAGCCTGTCATTGTTTGTATCATCATCATCATCATAAATACCATGCCTCTGGCATAGATGATCATGTCTCTTTCACAACTATTGTTGGCATCCTAGCACCTGCAGAGCCCAATCTGGAATCAGTGACTATATTTCTTTTCTTTGAATATTATGCTTCTCGTATATGGTCTTGTGATTCTCTATCTATCTATCTGTCGACCTTTCGAGCCGTAGCCGGCCCATGGGGCGTAGACCAAGATACACCTTCTCCTATCTGAATTTTTGTTCTAGCAGTTTTCAACTCTTTTAAAGATATTTTATCAAATCTCGCCATTTGTCTCTGTTCTGTGCAAGCAGCTCTATCTCATTGAGGGAGCCAAATCCTGCTGATCTCTCATCAATGTTCTTCTCAGTGTCTCCCTGGGTCTTCCTCTTTTTCTCTTACCTGTTGTTTCCCACATGAGGGCTTGCTTTGCTATTCGGTTATTATCTCTTCTCATCACATGTCCAACATATGACCATCGTCTTTTCTTTATTACTGAAGATATTAGTGGTTGATTGGCGATTTCTCTAATTTCCTCGTTTGTTTTGAATTCGTTCCACGCTATACCAAGTATTTCTGTGATTCTGTGCCTCTCTGAAAACCAGCCTGAACTATAAAAAAAAGTAAAGAGTCCCGTCACGCCAAACGGCGTATAGGAAATATGGTGTTAGTGACCATACATTTTACAGACCTTCGGCACATGATTTTTGGGGTAATGTGGTCGGTATTACGCCCATGTCACTTTACTTTCCCAAAAAAAATCAGGTACCCATTAAAGGCTGGGTGAACCAGAAGCCATCGGCTGAGATCAAACCCTACCTCTTGTCCTATGTAGTCCAGTTCACTAACCACTGAACTATTGCGGCTCCCTGCCTGAACTATGTTGATTTCTTATTCTCATTTTTCTATGAACTCCTCCAATGGTCTTGTTTTGAGCATGGTCTTGCTTACATTGCTGATTTATGCAATTGTTCTGGTTCCTTCTATTAGGTTTTTCCATTTTTGATATTGGAATATAGTTTTATGTCCAATCTTTCAGCCATATCCAACTGTTCCAAATCACTTTACATGAGAATTTATCTGGATAAAAATTAGGTCAAAGTTATCCATATGAATTATTATTTTTTTTTTGGGGGGGGGGTGGAATTAGCAATATATCTTCAAGCAGCTTTGTAAGTTTTCTTGATGTAGCATAAAAATAACTTATCTTTTGTCATCAACAATCACAATGTGTTTATTTCCTCTTCATGTAATCTTATTGATTTACTGATTTTAAGTATTGAACATGAGACAATGTTTTTCTAAACCGAGATCAAAGTCACTGTAAATAACTGCTCTATTTGTTGTTTAGATATTATCATTATTCAAAACATTTTTTAAAAAAGTTAATTACTGGTTTTTTCAACCACCATCAACTGAATTATAGTATTAAAATCAATACTAATCAATGGCATTTCTATCAGCTGATTTTTGTTGGCAATAAACACTGGTAATTAAATGGAAAATCACACTTTTTTTCACTATTTCTTTGTGAACACCACGTTTAGAAGGAGGAAAGAACTCTCCAGTGAAGGTTTACAAGAAACTATAAATGTAAAAGTAGGAATATGTTTTTTGAGTTAAATTGAGAATGGTTCAGGGCGTGTTGAAATAGACTTGACAGAAATGAGCATGACACAGGGTGCATTGAAACTGTTGAAAAGCTAAAATGAATGGATAATATAGTGTTAGTGCAATATTGTCATTCACCGCTGGCATATTTTTAAGTGATGTGATTAGTATTACCCCAGGCCACCCTACTTTCCCAGAAAAAAAGTTCTGGTACACATTTTTAAAGATGAACACCAAAAAAATGTCACTATATCTTTGCATTGAACCAGAACATTTTCTGATCAGTAGTGAACATACTAGACACTGCAGCTTCTTATTTGCAGTGACTAGTTCATGTTCAGAAAAGACGATGGTCATATGTTGGACATGTGATGAGGAGAAATAATAACCAAATAACAAAGCAAGCCCTCATATGTGAAACAACAGGTAAGAAGAAAAGAGGCCGACTCAGAGAGACCCTGAGAAGAACATTGATCAGAGAGGCAAGAATCGGTCCCCTCAATGAGATAGAGTTGCTTGTACAGAACAGAGACAAATGGCAAGATTTGATAAGATGTCTTTAGAAGAATTGAAAACAGCTAGAATAAAAATTTAGATAAGAGAAAGAGTTTCTGGGTCTATGCCCTATGGGCCGGCTACGACTCGAAAGGTCAATAGATAGATAGATAGTTCATGTTCTGGATGTGCACCACCTAACTTGGCTTAATAATGAATAGTTGGCAAGGCTATTTCTGGCACATTGACAGATTGGTTGGTTGGTTGGTTGATTTATTTAATTATTTAGCAATCTGTACTGAGTTGCTTGTAAATTTTGCTGCATGACTCTATCACAGAAACCATACTCTTGATGACATCCTGTGCTTGACAACATATATGTATGCTGTCGCTGATGGAGACTGTGGTGCTGAAGATGAAATAAAGCAATTACAGGTAACAAGGACTCACTTGTAAGGTTGACACAGTCTTTGTGTGCCAGGATTTGATAACTATTATAATGCTTCATTCATCTCAGGCGAAATGAAATTCCTTGGGAATTTTTATTTTAAATAGTATTAATTCAATTGAATACTTCGTTGCAATAACAATCAACTTGCCTGTTGTCCTTTTAAGTCAATGATGGCACATAGGTCATAACTTTTAGACTGTGTTGATGATCTTTGTTATCAAGTGACAGAACATGCACAGAAATCGCATTGTATCTCACCACACATCTCTGTTCTGGGCAAGTTACTTGATCTTGGTGAGGTAGTTGATGTTTGCCGTTATTAGCTCTCACGTCAGTGTTCTTTTTAGTGTTTCTCTATTTTGATTTCTTTTTAATTTACCCTTTGATCCTCATTTAAGGACTTGCTTTCAGATTCTCTTGTTGTCTCTTCTCATCACATGACCAACATATGACCACCTTCTTCTCTTGATTATAGATGATATTGTTGGATACTTTGTCATTTCTCTTATTCTTTTTACTGGTCTTGAGTTCATTCCATGATATATACAGTTTTTTTCCTGGGGCGTTTGTTTTCAAATGCTTCTTATTTATTTATAATTAAATATTTAATTTCTTTAGTTGTTACCAAGCTCTCACATACATAAGTAAAGGTGGAAAATATATTTCATTTGAAAATCCTGAGCTTTGTTTTCATGTTTCGTAATTTTTATTTTCTAATTTTATTAAGGTTTCTGAAAGTCATTGCTCTATAATCTATCTATCTATTAACCTTTCGAGCCATGGCTGGCTTATAGGGCATAGACCCAGATTCTCTTTCTCTTTT
This sequence comes from Megaustenia siamemsis, assembly GCA_032433765.1. Classification (NCBI taxonomy): domain Eukaryota; kingdom Metazoa; phylum Mollusca; class Gastropoda; order Stylommatophora; family Ariophantidae; genus Megaustenia; species Megaustenia siamemsis. The sequence continues at coordinate 36,423,206 of JAVIAB010000059.1, read as the reverse complement.
TGCTCTATAATGCAACTACTTAATTCTTAGAATTTTGTGCGTTTTTTGTTTGGTTTTAAAGTAAAGATTAGAATTTTAAAATAATTATTTTTAAGATTTGAGAAATGCTTGCTTGCGTTAGCCTGATGACTAAAGGAGTAACCTCTTTATCATCCACCTTAAAAGGATGTTAAGTGGGCATGTCTGCGTTGTGGTTTACAGTATAACTGTGATATTTGCGCCTTTCGGCACAACACATCTGACTTCAGCATGACATTTTTGAGTATCAGGTATCCCTCTGTGATCTCTACTTGCTTGGCCTGATCAAACAAGTTAGTCTCCTACTAGATGCATCACGGAGAGGTGGAGCAGGAATGGTTCTGGTTCACTGATCCTGGCGTGAGCCATTAGCTGTGGGTCGCTGACAACTTCCAGCTCTGCTGCTGTGAGGTGCACATTCACCTCCAATTTGAGAAAAGATTAGTGCACTCATCTGCTAAGCAATTGTGTTTCAGCTTCCAGGCTCAGTTAATTTTTTTGTTTCCATCCAGCATTGCTTTGTTGCTTACTCAGCCATTCCATTTCTTCCTCTTCTGTGTTTGCCAGTTACTCCTCTTTCTTGCCCGCTCTTATGATATAAGTTTGTGTTGTTGCATTGTATTGTGCTTTACATCAAGCTGCCATTTAGCAAACAGAAATTTTTTGTAGGTACCAGATTGCCTTCCCTTTTCTGTCCTTATTGACTAGGCTAGACTGGTTAGTTCTGGGCACCGCTGGGTGGTGGAGTAGGATCTTAATTAGCTGTTGCCACTGTTCCTGATGCAAGCTATGAGTCACTGACAACTTTCAGTTCAGTTACTGGTCTGCGACTTCAAACATCCTTTGATAATGGGTACCAGGTATTATTTTAAGCAGAATTATTCTTTGAAGTTTACTGAGGTAGAAGTATTCTAATTTGGAATAAAGTTAATAGATGTGGCAGTTAAGAATGATATTTTTCATGCCACTTTTAATGGGATTGAGAGCCGCGATAGTTCAGTGGTTAGTGAACTGGACTAAAAAGGACAAGAGGTAGGGTTCGACCCCAACCGACGGCTTCCAGTTCACCCAGCCTTTAATGGGTACCAGATTTTTTCTGGGAAAGTAAAGCGGCACGGGCGTAATACCGACCACATTACCCCACAAATCATGTGCCGAAGGTCTGTAAAATTTATGGACACTAACACCATATTTCCTATATGCCACTTGGCGTGACGGGGGTACTTTACTTTTTATTTTTTTTTATTTTTGATTAATAGGATCAATTTGTCCGATGGATCAAACATGACAGTGAGGTCTTACCGCCATTGATGACTCAAATTGGTATGTGGTTGCTTAATTAAAGGTGTATTGTAAAACATAGAAGTGGATTATTAATAATTGTTATGAGACGTTTGATCAAAATATATTCTACATAACTTAGAAAGGAAGTGATAATAGTTTGAGAGAAATAGTTGATAAAAGTTAGTCGGATATAATGTGGAAGTGAGTTGTTTAAAGCTGTGGGAAAAAGTTAGCTAAAAGTTTATTGGGTATAATGTGGAAGTGAGTTGTTTAAAGCTGTGGGAAAAAGTTTGCTAAAAGAATGTTGGATATAATGTGGAAATGAGTTGTTTAAAGCTGTGAAAAAAAAAGTTTGCTAAAAGAATGTTGGGTATAATGTGGAAATGAGTTGTTTAAAGCTGTGAAAAAAAAGTTTGCTAAAAGAATGTTGGGTATAATGTGAAAGTGAGTTGTTTAAAGCTGTGAAAAAAAGTTTGCTAAAAGAATGTTGGATATAATGTGGAAGTGAGTTGTTTAAAAAAAGCTGTTGGGAAAAGTTTGCTAAAAGAATTTTGGGTATAATGTGGAAATGAGTTGCTTAATTAAAGCTGTGAGAAAAAGTTTGATAAAAGTTTATTGGATATTATGTGGAAGTGAGTTGTTTAGAGCCATGGAAAAAAATATTTAAAAAATACTTTTACAAAAGTATGTTTGATATAATACAGTAGTGAATTTTTTGTAGTTAGAAAAATTGTGACAAGTATATTTGGATATACAATGTGGAAAAAATTAAAAGAGAAACATATAAAGCTTTTCTATTTAATCTTTTAGAGTTTGGGTTTTAAATGTAGCATATGTTTGATTGTTTGACATTTGAAGCAATTTTTACTTTTTTTTTTTTAACTCTATCCTTTCTTTTTCATTTGAAAGGGGGATAATTTTTCTTAGTGACAACCATTACATCTCTTTTATATAATTGTTAAATTGCAAAAAATGTGACAATTCATTATTATAATACCAATATGTGTTTTGTTAGTTGGAGGCAAAGTTACAGAGAGTATTCTGGTAGACCAGGTTGAGAGCGTGTGGAATCGGTTAGAGGCATTAGGAGCAGCAAGAGCACGTTTTCAGCAGTTTAAGTGAGTTCAGCTAAAAATATTTTTTTCTTATTATTTTTACATACAACAGTGCCAAACCTTCCCTGCACATGTTTCTCATTTCAAATAACCACATTCAACTTTAATTTAATTCTTCCCATTTTTTTCTTTTTTTTTTTCATTTTGCATTACAATTTTCATGATTCCAAATTGAATATTCAAGACTGCTATAGCATTTACATTATGGTGTTTTCTTCTTTTTCAAACATACTCAATTTAAATATTATGTTCAAATATTTTGGCTCAGAGACATAGATGTTGAATATTGTAGCCTTTTTGTCAGATATTTACTAGCAGCTTGATATTTTTTGCAATCATTCAATGTTATAGTAAATAAAGTACCCCGTCACGCCAAGTGGTGTATAGAGAATATGGTGTTAGTGACCATAAATTTTACAGACCTTCGGCACATGATTTTTGGGGTAATGTGGTCGGTATTACGCCCGTGCCGCTTCACTTTCCCAGAAAAAAATCCGGCACCTATTAAAGGCTGGGTGAACTGGAAGCCGTCGGTTGGGATCGAACCCTACCTCTTGTCCTTTGTAGTCCAGATCACTAACCACTGAACTATCGCGGCTCCCATTCAATGTTATGGCTGCTGGATATCTGAGTGATGGCAAGTAAAAAGCAAAAGTAGTCTCACAGTCATATGACTTTAGAATAGATTGCCATCACTACTGTAGGTGTTTTCTTGGTAGCGATCGATGTCCCAATATGAGAACGGCCTTTTGGCGACTAAACATTGCTTGAGCAGGAGGAGCCCTCTTCGCAATTGAATTTTAAAAATAAGTCACTCAGCTGTCCTGATTTCTTGGTGACCCTGTCAACATACAATTCCAGCAATGGCATAGTTGGCTGGTGGTGAGCTAGATCGGAACTAGGAGGGAGATGTGGGTGCAGGGAGTCATCAACGGAACCTGTACATGGATTGGAGAACTCGGTGATCATCTACTGAACTCTCATCATGGTTATCGTGAGTAGACCTAAACTTTTCCCACAGTCTGACTTAAGTTCTTGTAACAGTCACAAGAAGTTAAGCCATTGGCTATTGGAATCTTGAATGCGATAACCATTATAAGGGAGCGGCAATAGCTCAGTGGTTAGTGAACTGGATTACAAAGGATAAGAGTTTGATCCTGATCGATGGCTTCCAGGTTCACCAAGCCTTAAATGGGGACCGGATTTTTTCTGGGAAAGTAAAGCGGCATGGGTGTAATACCAACCACACGACCCCAAAAATCATGTGCCGAAGGTCTATAAAAATTCTTATTATATATATATATACTTCTAACTTTCATGAAGATTTTATTAGATTAGTTGTCTGTTTTGTTTCTCTCCTGTTGAAAATCCTTTAAAGTCAAAGCATTAGTAGTTTAGTATTGTCTTATCTTCAAAGTTGAAATATTCTATTTTTAGCTATTTTATAGTCATATCCATCACCTCCCTGTGATTTTTATTTGTTTCAGTGTTATGTCCGGCGAATACTCTTGTTACTGGATATTGTTCTTCCAACAGAATCTGATGCATTATTTTTGTTGTTTTGTGTAAAATTCTAACCATTTTGACGTTAGGCTTCTCATAGTTTTTGTGTAAATTTTTGTTCCCTCAGGTCTGTTCTTGATCCTGGAAATGCCATGACCCCAGCTAGTATCAAATCTGTGTTACAGCAGATTGTAGAGAAAATTGTGGACCCTGCTAAACCTGAACTCTTAGATCTTGAGTACAAGTCTGGTGGGCTAAAGGACCTGTTGAAGTCAGGTTTTGGGTAAGTTGGTTTGTCAGTAGATCCAGGTTTTTGGTAAGATGGTTTCTCAGTAGATCCAGGGTTTTGGTAAGTTGGTTTCTCAGTAGATTCAGGTTTTGGGTAAGTTGGTTTGTCAGTAGATCCAGGGTTTTGGTAAGTTGGTTTCTCAGTAGATCCAGGTTTTTGGTAAGTTGGTTTCTCAGTAGATCCAGGTTTTTGGTAAGTTAATTTCTCAGTAGATTCAGGTTTTTGGTAAGTTAATTTCTCAGTAGATCCAGGTTTTTGGTAAGTTAGTTTCTCAGTAGATCCAGGTTTTTGGTAAGTTAATTTCTCAGTAGATCCAGGTTTTTGGTAAGTTAGTTTCTCAGTAGATCCAGGTTTTTTGGTAAGTTAGTTTCTCAGTAGATCCAGGTTTTTTGGTAAGTTAGTTTCTCAGTAGTTCCAGGTTTTGGGTAAGTTAGATTCTCAGTAGATCCAAGTTTTTTGGTAAGTTAGTTTCTCAGTAGTTCCAGGTTTTGGGTAAGTTAGTTTCTCAGTAGTTCCAGGTTTTTTGGTAAGTTAGTTTCTCAGTAGTTCCAGGTTTTTTGGTAAGTTAGTTTCTCAGTAGCTGCAGGTTTTGGGTAAGTTAGATTCTCAGTAGATCCAGGTTTATGGTAAGTTAGTTTCTTAGTAGATCCAGGTTTTTTGGTAAGTTAGTTTCTCAGTAGATCCAGGTTTTTTGGTAAGTTAGTTTCTCAGTAGATCCAGGTTTTTTGGTAAGTTAGTTTCTCAGTAGATCCAGGTTTTTTGGTAAGTTAGTTTCTCAGTAGATCCAGGTTTTTTGGTAAGTTAGTTTCTCAGTAGATCCAGGTTTTGGGTAAGTTAGTTTCTCAGTAGTTCCAGGTTTTGGGTAAGTTAGTTTCTCAGTAGTTCCAGGTTTTGGGTAAGTTAGTTTCTCAGTAGTTCCAGGTTTTGGGTAAGTTAGTTTCTCAGTAGCTGCAGTGCCAGTTTTTGAGTGATTTCAGCAGTTCCAGGGGAATTTTTTAATATAAATTAGTTTTCTAGTGGTTTGTTAGTTTGGTTTAAATAAGTTGTCTTGTCTTTTTTTTTCTCTTTAGCGTTCACCAAACAACTACTAAAGGATCGAGTAGTTCTCTTTGTCTTTCATCCTGAAAGAGATTAAGTGAACATAGATGTTTTGTGTTGTAGTTTGCAACTAAGCTGTGGTATTTGCATCTTTCGGCCCAATACTTCTGGCTTCAGCAAGGCACTTTTGAGTACTATGTTGTCTTGGATCCCAACTCGCTTAGCCAAACCAGATAGTCTATTTCTAAGAGCGCCTTTGGAGAAGGAGCAGGGTCATGATCAACTCTATTTTTAACCATCCCTGCTAATTGCAGTCAGTTGTTGGTCACTGACTGCTCTCACCTCATTTGCTAGATGTGTGTCTTGGCTCCTCCAATCAAAAGATTGATTTTGTGGATATTTTCTCATATGCAAATCTGAAAAATCCTATTTTTTTTTAGTTATTTTATTATAGTTGTTTTTGTTCTTCTTAGCATTCACCCATTAAGTGGGTGTGGATGCATTGTGTCACTAGTTTGGATCAAAGCTGTGATGTGTGTGCCTTTAGGCCTGACACATCTGTCTTTTCAGCATGAGTAGATTTCCTTAACAAATATTTGACATGGAGTTGCCACTTTTTGGCCTACTCTTTTCTGCTTTTAACTGCTAAAGAGTTCTTTAATATGCGCAGACGTGCACACAGGATGTTTTTCAAGAAGGCTAGACATTGGATCTCACTACCCAAGAGACTAGGGGAGGGTAAAGCCATGAAGAAACCATGGAATCGATTTTTTAAAATGTCCACTGTGGTGGGTATCAAACCCAAGACTTTCTTGTCCAGAAGCTGATATCTTACCTCTAAACCAGTCAGCCTCCATTTTATTATAACAATGAAATAGTTGTAGCACACTTAAGTTAAGATACATAAATATGTGGGGGGCCATGGTAACCTAGTTTGGAAAACCACACGACTGGGCTACCGACATTCAGACAACCCATGTTCAATTCCCGCTGGAAGCAGTGTGAGTGGTACTTATGATTAGAAAAAAAAATACCCCTGTGATCAAACCAGCCGCTGCCAAAAATGGGTAAGTACAGTACCCTCGTCATGCCAAGTGGCATATAGGGAATATGGTGTTAGTGACAATAAATTTTACAGACCTTCAGCACGTGATTTTTGGGGTAATGAGGTCAGTATTACGCCCGTGCCGCTTCACTTTCCCAGAAAAAAATCCGGTACCCATTTAAGGCTGGGTGAACCCGGAAGCCGTCGATTGGGATCGAACCCTGCCCCTTATCCTTTGTAGTCCAGTTCACTAACCACTGAGCTATCATGGCTCAATGTCAGAAATTAGTACCAGGGTATTACTCTGGGATGGTGAGGAATGCTGCCTCATACTGTGAGTTTCGATACTTGAAACTACACTTTCCAGAAGTCTCTGAACACTTCTGGATAGGCAGCTGAGCACATATGGGTGAAAACTCACGTGCTAAGATGCTGATTCAAGTCTCGTACTTTACCTGTACATAAATATATGCTTATCAATGCCTTTCAAAGGTCAACATTAGCCATCATTTAAAATGTGTTTATTTATTAAAGTAATAGACTTCATTTTTTATCATTTTTCTTTGCTGATATGATTTTTTAAGGGCCATGGGTCTAAATAAGTGTGGCCATGGTGAAAGTGGTTAAAAGGAGAATAAATTAAAGTACAGCAAATGTTTTGATTTTATTCTGGAAGAGACGTTATTCTGCAAAATCATCATGAATAGAATAAAGGATTCAATAGATAATGCGTGAGGAACAGACTGGGTTTAGAAAATGTAGAAGCTGCTTTACCACATTTTTACTGTACAATTTATATTGGAGGAACACATTGAGAAGCACAAATCTTTTGTGCTTAATTTAATTGACTTCAGAAAAGCATTTGACAGCATTCATAGAGATTCTTTGTGGAAAATTCTGAGGCAATATGGCTTACCATAAAAAATCATAAATATTATCAAAGTCATGTATGATGGCTACACGTGTGCAGTTCGTACAGAGGAAGGACTGAGCGCATGGTTTCCAATAGAAACTGGGGTTAAAAAAATAATGTATTTTATTGCCCTTGTTATTTGGAGTTGTTACAGACTTCATAATAAAGAAATGCTGCACTGGTCACAAAAGCATTGAATGGATACAAGGAGACCATTTGGAGAACCTCAGCTTTGCTGTTGACATAGTCTTCATCAGCAGTCAGATAAAAATGATGCAGGAAAACACAAATGAACTATCATCAATAGCCAGAAAAATTGGGCTTGAGATCAATCATGAAAAGACTAAAGTCATGAAAAGCTTAATTCCAACAGACGACAAAATATACATGGAAAACAAACCAGTAGAAGAGATCGATCACTTTATCTGTCTTGGAAGTCACATTGATTGGGAAGGGGATACAAGCAAAGAAATTAGAATCAGAATAGCTAAAGCAGCAATGTTTTTCATAAGCTTTGAAAAGTTGTGGAAATCAAAACTCATCAGCACAAACACAAAACTTAGACTATTCAAATCAAATGTACTATCAACCCTTACATATGCATGTGAGAGCTGGAAAACAACAAGAGACATAAAAACAAAGTTCAACACATTCGAAAATAAATGTCTAAGGAAAATACTTGGTATAGCGTTGAACGAATTCAAAACAAACGAGGAAATTAGAGAAATCTCCATTCAACCACTAATATCTTAGTATTCAAGAAAAGATGATGTTGGACATGTGATGAGAAGAGATAATAACTGAATAACAAAGCAAGCCCTCATGTGGGAAACAACAGGTAAGAGGAAAAGAGGCCAACCCAGGGAGACACTGAGAAGAACATTGATCAGAAAGGCAAGAGCGGTAGGAATCGGCTCCCTAAATGATATAGAGTTGCTTGCACAGAACAGAGACAAATGGCGAGATTTTATAAAAGATCTTTACAAGGATTGAAAACTACTAGAATGAAAAATTAAATTTTTGATTTCTAAAAAATTAGATAAGAGAAAGAGTATCTGGGTCTGTGCCCTATGGGCTGGCTACGGCCCGAAGGGTCAATAGATAGAAATGTTTGGAGCTTTTCATTGATAAAGAAATGACAAAACATTTCAACATTGCGGGATAAAAACTGACCTTATTCTAGGATATAGACAATACACACAAACAGATAGTAGGAAAACTCAAAGATCAGACTAAAATAACAAATATAAATTAGAATAAAAATGGGAAATTGGAAACTTAGTTGATGTTGCCAGAACAAGCTTCTAAAGAGAAAAATAGAAAGAAAATTCATGAGAGTTCATGTCTGCTTTATTTTTTGTACTTAGACTTCATTTATATGTTTACTTTATTTTTTGTACTTAGACTTCATTTATATGTTTACTTTATTTTTTGTACTTAGAGAATTCTTTATATGTTTACTTAATTTTTGTACGTAAAGAAATCATTATATGTTTACTTTTTTTGTACTTAAAATTGATGTTTTCTTCATTTTTTTACTTAGAGTTCATGTTACTTTATTTTAATACTTAAAGTACATTATATGTTTATTTTATTTTTGTACTTAGAGAGTGGAGCCGCGATAGCTCAGTGGTTAGTGAACTGGACTACCACGGACAAGGGGTAGGGTTCGATCCCAACCGACGGCTTCCGGGTTCACCCAGCCTTAAATGGGTACCGGATTTTTTTCTGGGAAAGTAAAGCAGCACGGGCGTAATACTGACCACATTACCCCAAAAATCACGTGCTGAAGGTCTGTAAAATATAGGGTCACTAACACCATATTTCCCTATACGCCACTTGGCGTGACTGGGGTACTTTACTTACTTACTAAGAGAGTACATTGTATGTTTATTTTATTTTTGTACTTAGAGAATACATGATATGTTTATTTTTTTTTTGTACTTAGAGAATACATGATATGTTTATTTTATTTTTGTACTTAGAGAATACATGATATGTTTATTTTATTTTTGTACTTAGAGAATACATGACATGTTTATTTTATTTTTGTACTTAGAGAATACATGATATGTTTATTTTATTTTTGTACTTAGAGAATACATGATATGTTTATTTTATTTTTGTACTTAGAGAATACATGATATGTTTATTTTATTTTTGTACTTAGAGAATACATGACATGTTTATTTTATTTTTGTGCTTAGGGAAAACTTCGTATGGTTATTTTATTTGTGTGCTTAGAGAGTTCTTTATATGTTTATTCTTTATACTTAGAGAATTCATTATTTGTATATTCTGAAGATTTTTCAAGGGCTCCAGCAAACCCCATCCTGGAGATGCTCCACTTCTCCTGCTGTTCGTGATAGGGGGGATAACTGCTGGGGAGATTAAACAGATAAGGGATGTCATAAATAAGGCTAAACCACAGTTTGAGGTAATATAAGATGCATTTCTGTTTTCTATTATTATAATAATGAAGACTTAAACATTAACAAGAACTAGCTTATAAGTACCATTCTACACAGGAAATTAAAATCAAAAGACACATCATCATCATCAAGTACCATGCCTGTTGGCATAGGTGATCATGTCTCTCCACAACTTTCGATCTCGACAGTTATTTATTTTTTGTTGTTGACCTTCTGCCAAGCCATTCTTTTAAGCTGTCTGGTATCTTTTCTCTTTGCTTCCCTCTATCGCTTCGTCCCTCAATTTTCCCAGTTGTTACAATATATTCCAGCTGTTCTCTTCTCATTCTATCTATCTATCTATTGACCTTTCGAGCCGTAGCCGGCCCATAGACTGGCGTAGACCAAGATACACCTTCTCCTATCTGAATTTTTGTTCTAGCAGTTTACTTTTAAAGATATTTTATCAAATGTCGCAATCTGTCTCTCTTCTGTGCAAGCAGCTCTATCTCATTGAGGGAGCCGAATCCTGCTGCTCTTGCCTCTCTCATCAATGTTCTTCTCAGTGTCTCCCTGTGTCTTCCTTTTTTCCTCTTACCTGTTGTTTCCCATATGAGGGCTTGCTTTGCTATTCGGTTATTATCTCTTCTCATCACATGTCCAACATATGACCATCGTCTCTTCTCATTACATGGCCAAAAAATGATGATTGTTTCTTCCTAATATTGGAAATTAGCTCTCTTTTTGCTTTGGCCTTTTTTAGAATGTTTTCATAACTCTTCTTAGCCATCCATGATATTCTCAACATTACTCTGTAAAACCAAATTTCTACAGCCTCCAGCAATTTTCTTGTCCTTTGTCCTATTGTCCATGATTCACATCCATATGTTAAGACTGGCTCTACATAACATTTAAGAACTCTTTTTCCTTGTTTCTATTGTCAAAAATGAATGTCAAAAGACACAGTGGGTTGGAAAGAACAATAATGGAAGGCATGGTTCCAGGACAATGCATCAGGGCAGACCAAGAAGAAGGTAGTTTCAATACATCAAGGAGACCTTGAACATGACAACCAAAGTGGGGATGACAACCAAAGTGGGAGATCTGGCTAGAGACGGAGTTTCTTTCAGATGGGATGTAGTGAATGCAATGTTCTGCAAAGGACATGCAACCTGATGATGACTAATATATTGTCTTATTCTGTTACTCATTTCAAAATAATAATTTTAAATAACTATTGAATGAGGCATTCAAATTATATAGAAGAAGTGAAGGTGAAGGCGCGCCTCCAGCACCAAAGCTGGAAGTTGTCAGCGATCCACAGCAGATGACTTGCGCCAGGATCGGTGAACCAGAACCATCCAGACCCTGCTCCACCTCTCCGTGGTGCCTCTAGTAACAGACTAACCTGTCTAGTCTGGCCAGGCGAGTAGGGATCGAAGAGGGAGGACAACCCGGTACTCAGAAATGTCATGCTGAAGTTGGATGTGTTGGGCCGAAAGGCGCAAATATAACAGTTATACTGCAAACCACAACACAACGCAGACACGTCCACTTAATGTCCTTTTAAGGATGGATGACGAAGAGGAGTTCTACAGTCTACGAATACTCTAGAATACTTTAGTCATCGGGCGAACGCAAGCAAGCAGCATTTTTTTTTGGTCACTTTTACAAGCAATTACAGCCTGAGAGTTAAAATGAGAAATTAAGAACTGAGAAAAAAAAATCATGGAATTAATTCTTGCCATTGAATACATAAAGAAACAATAAATAAAATGGTTTGGCCTTGTAATAAGACAAAAAGACCAAAGCACTACACAATGAACCTTCATCAAATGCCATGAGAGCATCAGACCCAAGGACTGACCAAGAATAAGATGGATTGGTTTTAAAAAAATAAAAAACTATCTTTACAGCATTTTCCCATTACTGGGGTCTGCTGAGGGAACTTATAGGACTGGAGAAAAAAGGCAGTTTGTTAAGTGCAGTCACACATGGTGTTCAGGTCTGAGTTTTTATTTCACCTCTGATAGAAAAACTGACAGACCAAGAGGAAATACTTAGGGTCTCATGGATGTCTTGAAGATATTGACTTTGCAGATGATGTTGGACTGCTTGCCCACTGTCACCAAGACAAACAAGAGAAAACAGAGAGTAGATCAGTTTGTTAACACAGCAGGGTTGAAAATAAATGCAGATAAAAGTAAGATTATGAAGATAAATGCCAAAAGTACAAAGAAGGTTACATGCAGAGGAGTGGGACTAGAAGAAGTGGATCACTTTAAATACCTAGGAGGCTATATTTCATCAAATAGCGACAGCGAGAAAGAAATATCTACAACTTAGAAACTACTTAACTACTAACTAGACTTAAAAAAAATTTGGCATTCAACATCTCCATCTCAGCACCAAGCTTAGAATTTTCAAGTCAAATGTGCGATCCATACTTCTCCTATATGCAACAGAAACGTGGAGAACAAACCATAATATAGAAAGTCGACTAAGAGGGTTTGAAAGTTGCTTTCTTAAGAAGATTCTAAATATCCATTGGGATCAAAACATTATGAACAAAGAAGTGCCAGAAGGTCAGACATTAACAACATCAGTCAAGAAGTAGAAAGAAGATGCTGGAATTGGCTAGGTCACTGGAACGAACCTGACATCTGCAACTAGCATTAACATGGGCACCACCTGGCAAATTAAGATAAGGCAGACCATTGGGGACATGGTGAAGAACCATACATGATGAAATGAAAGTGCTGGAAGTCCTGGCGAGAGTTGTCCATGTCTGCTCCAGACCAGCGTGGGTTTTACTTTGAGTTCAGAGAATTCTTTCTCTGTTATTTTGTTAAAGAGCACTAAGAAACATAACAGTAGAGAGGTCAGCAGAAGAGCAAAAGACCACAAACTATATCTCCCCTCAATGCTGAAAAGCATACAAGGAAATAAAGAAGAAGAATGACAACAGTTTCGGATATGTGAAATTGCACTTTTTTTTACACAGATTATTGTAACGTCAAATTCTTGTTTTCTTCTTCTGCATTTGCCCGATGATTCCTCTTAACCATCCATCCTTATAAGGACATTATGTTGATGTAGATGCATTCTGTTGCGGTTTACAACAAGCTGTGATATCTGCACATTTTGACCCAACTCATCAGATTTTAACATGGCACTTTTGGTTATCAGGTTGCCTTCCCTCTTTGATTTCTAATCATTTAGCTGGACTTAAAAGTCTGCTTCCAGCTACACCATTGGGAGGTATAGTAGGATCTTGATTAGTTCTGGTTCACTGATCCTGACTCCAACAGTCAGCTATGAGTTGCTAACCCTTCCAGTCCAGGTACTATTCCAATTCTGGTATAAATTAATTTTTAAAAAAGTAAAAATCCTACACCTTGCTACTGTATGAGGAATCTGGTGTTAGTGACCATCTCTTTTCATGACCACGGCACATTTTTTATGTGGTTGGTATCAAGCCAAGCTGCCTTTACTTCTCAGAAAATCTCTATGTAACAAGTCCGGCTTGTTGCAGGAGCTACTGAGTTAAGTGCTCTGTGCACACAGTGAGCGGTGTGTATCGTCCGTTTTGATCATGTTTCGATATTCCAATTGTTTACGATGAATGATGATATCGTATGACAGGGAACAGTTGGCTGTGTTCACTTTCTGCGCGATTTCTCCTTATGTCTTTTGGCGTGTGCTGAGACTGCTATGATGGGGACTACAGTTACCTTTCTTTGCTTGGGAGATGAGATATTAATTCGGATGATTGCACTAGCACGGGCGGTTGGGCAATTATGGATTTTAATTCGTTTGCAGTGATGCCGGGGCCTTCCATAACCAAATAACCAAATCTTTGTGTGTGTCTGTGTTTAGTCATATCTCATATCTTAGTGTGTATCTGTGTTAGTCATATCTCATATCTTTGTGTGCATGTCTATGTTAGTCATATCTTTGTGTGCATGTCTATGTTAGTCATATCTCATATCTTTGTGTGTGCATGTCTATGTTAGTCATGTCCCATATATTTGTGTGTATGTCAATGTTAGTCACATCTCCTATCTTTGTGAGTGCATGTTTATGTTAGTCATGTCTCATATCTTTGTGTGTTTGTGTTTAGTCATATCTAATATTTAAGAGTGTGTCTGTGTTAGTCACATCGCATATCTTAGTGTGTGTGTGTGTGTCTGTGTTAGTCATATCTCATATTTTGGTGTGTATCAATGTTAGTCATGCCTCATATCACTGTGTGCATGTCAGTGTTAGTCACATCTCATATCTTTGTGTGTGCATGTCTGTGTTAGTCACCTCTAGTGACTCAAACAGATGGTGCTCGTAAACCTGGGAGGGCCGACCATCTTAGGGCAGAATCCTCCGACAGAAAAGACAATCTGCTGCCTTGCAGGAAGATTGGGGACAATCAAAGGCTAAGGAAAGCAAACCTGAATAAATTGCTGGCTGAAATCTGATGCACTGGGCCACTGGCGCAGAACACAGTGCAACGTTTAAACAGGTATTCAATCAGAGTGGATCTAACAGACTCTAATTATGATGTTCTGTCTGTGGGATCGATCAATTCACTTAAACAGACAGCTGTCTTCATGTGAGAGTCTGGAATCCTACTCTGATTGGGTCCTGATCGCAGAGAGAGAAAGAGAGAAAATCTCTGGTACCCATTTTTGGAAGCTGAATGAACCTGGACCCTTGAAAGCAGAAAATGAGCACACTAACCATTCAGCAACAGCAGCTCAAGTATAAATTAACCTTGTCATAGATTGAACACATTAGATTACAACTGACTGTTAAAATATTTATTGTTCAGTCATTTTTGGCAGTGAATTTCCTTAGTGCCTCATCAGTTCAACATTTCTTTGCAAAGTGAACGCCTGTAGAGATGTTGCTTTACCTTAGTGGGTGATGCTGTGCAAAGGGCTCCCAGGAAGTGGCATTAATATTTGGGCTTACTGGAGAGATTTTTCTGGGAAGTAAAGGCAGCCCTGCATAATACCAACCACATCACCCGAAAATGTGCTGTAGTCATAGAAAAATATGGACACTATCACCAAATTTTCTATATACCTATCAAGGTGTGGAGGGAACCTTTACTTTACTTATTAGAGACATCTTGAGGAAATTTTTGAACAGATTCCTATGCCCCCTTGGCTATCATCAGTGGTTAGTCATCTGGACTACAAGGGACAAGATCCTGATCAACAGCTTCCAGGTTCACCCAGCCTTAAATGGGTACCAGATTTTTTTCTTGGAAAGTAAACCGCTTGGGCGTAATACCCACCACATTACCCCAAAAATCATGTCCCGAAAGTCTGTCAAAATTATGGTCACTAACACCATAGTCCCTACATGCCACGTGGTGTGACGGGGCACTTTACTTTTTTTTAACTTGGCTATCACTTACCCTTATGAAGTTGCTGTACAGCTGTTAGTGGATACATTCATCAGGCATTTGTACAGCATGTCCAGCCTGGCTCACTCAAACATTTCTCAGCAGCATGTAGATGTCTGGGATTTTGGTTTTTTCAAGAACTTCAGTTTCTGTGCTTTATCATGTGGTAGGCATTTGTACAACTCATGCACCAAAGGTGTCATAAGCATTCAAATATTTTGTATCTGACTGGGGCAACCGAATACCTATGTATCTGCCAAGAGTGCAGGGATGTCCTGGATCATAATCAATCCACATATAAATAAAAGTATTATAAACAAATGTGTGTACCTACTTTAACAATCAATGGCAGAGGCCAAGCTTCAGATCTTCTTTAATCTATATTTATTTGTATTATTTCTGTTCTTTCCTTGTTTGTTTGCTTGTTTGTTTGATTGTTTGTTTGCTTGTTTGTTTGATTGTTTGTTTGCTTGTTTGTTTGCTTGTTTGTTTCCTTGTTTGTTTGCTTGTTTGTTTGCTTGTTTGTTTGCTTGTTTGTTTCCTTGTTTGTTTGCTTGTTTGTTTCCTTGTTTGTTTGCTTGTTTGTTTGCTTGTTTACATTCACCAGCTTTATATCTCTAGCAAAGTCCCAAGGGAGTGAACTTTGTGTGAATATCCCTTTCACACCTGCAGCCATATGCTCAGGTGTCTCTCACCATACAGGCAGATATTCTCCTAATTCTGAGGTACTCTTATATTGCTATTGCTAAGTATTTTAAAATTTTGTGTAGATTTTTTTTCCTCTATTAATTTTGCCCAGGCAGCAGCCATTTTTGGCCGACTCTTTTCCATTTTTCCCTTTCACACCTTCAGCCATGTGCTCAAGTGTCCCTCACCATACAGGCAGATATTCTCTGACTTCCGAGGTACTCTCATATTGTTCTTGCAGAGAGGATCAATGTTTTGTGTAGATTTTTTTCCCTATTAATTTTGACCAGGCAGCAGCTATTTTTGGCCTACACTTTTCCATTTCCAACTGCCAAGGGTTCGTTAATGTGTGCAGAATGCCCATGGGACCTCCTGTTTCTTGCCGTTATCTGAGATGGCGAGACATCGGATCTCACTACCAGAGGAAGGTAAAAAATGCCATGAAAAAACCATGGATTCTATTTTTCTTTCTATCTTTCTAATTGTGCACCATCTGTGGTAGAAATCAAACCTATGACCTTCTTGTCCTGATGCTGTCTTACCTCTGAAAGCCTGGTGCCCCTACTTCCTCCCACCTATTGATTTCTAAATTTCCATTCTGTGTGTTTTTATATGACACTCATCTAGGATTGCCTTCAATGTTCTTCTTCTTGTAAACAGAAACATCTTTGTTGTTCACTCTACCTGAAATAATAAGAATATCTTGACACAGTGCATTATGTAGCACCTGCAGTGAAAGTCAAGACAGTGCATTATGTAGCATCTGCAGTGAAAGTCAAGACAGTGCATTATGTAGCACCTGCAGTGGTTTCATATCTTGACACAGTGCATTATGTAGCACCTGCAGTGGTTTCATATCTTGACACAGTGCATTATGTAGCACCTGCAGTGGTTTCATATCTTGACACAGTGCATTATGTAGCACCTGCAGTGAAAGTCAAGACAGTGCATTATGTAGCATCTGCAGTGAAAGTCAAGACAGTGCATTATGTAGCATCTGCAGTGGTTTCATATCTTGACACAGTGCATTATGTAGCACCTGCAGTGGTTTCATATCTTGACACAGTGCATTATGTAGCACCTGCAGTGGTTTCATATCTTGACACAGTGCATTATGTAGCACCTGCAGTGAAAGTCAAGACAGTGCATTATGTAGCATCTGCAGTGAAAGTCAAGACAGTGCATTATGTAGCACCTGCAGTGAAAGTCAAGACGGCGCATTATGTAGCATCTGCAGTGGTTTCATATCTTGACACAGTGCATTATGTAGCATCTGCAGTGGTTTCATATCTTGACACCGTGCATTATGTAGCACCTGCAGTGGTTTTATATCCTCAAAGTTTGGGATCTCATCATCATTGAGTGCCCTCTCCGCATCGAAGGTTGGCTACCATGGAGCGCCATTCCACTCTGTCTCTTGCTTTGATGGTGCAGATTGCCATAGGCTGACTTGTCCATCTTTTGATGTTACTCGTCCATGTTAGTCTTGGTCTGCCTCTGCCTCTTTTACCTTGTATTTTCCCTTCTAATATTACTTTTATTAGACTGTTGTGTCTTTTAACATGACCAAAAAATTTCATTTGTCTTGCTCTAATTGTGTTTAGTAGTATGTAGTAGTGTTTAGTAGTATGTAGTAGTGTTTAGTAGTTTGTGTTTTTTGGGATCTAGGGGTGTAAAATGAAAACAAGGGTCATTATTCTGCTTTGTTATTTATGGAACTTTTGATGAACGTTTTTACACCTACAACTCTGCCAAAAAGATGTAAGAAGTGTTGTAATGTGTAGTACAAATGTATGAATTGAATAAACTGAAACAATGTTTAACATTTTCGTTTCAGGTCTTAATAGGAAGCACAAGGATTTCAAATATTGAATCAACTCTCGGATCTTTATTTGTGACAGATAACATTAACATTGATACGTTGTGAAATATCTAGAAGTGCGTTGTAGATTCTTTGTCTTTTTTTATCTATTTGTATCATACAATTCTTATCCATGTGTATCATGAAGACTTCTTGAAAAGTGCAGTTTTCTATCCTAAGCCAAGTATCTGGGACTGGCCATTGTTGGATCATGTCTGCAGCCGGGTGTCTGTGATACTCTCTGTCAATCTTTGCTTTACTGTTCTTCTCTCATCCCCTGAAACATGATCATCAGCTGCTGTAGAAACACATTGGTAGATTATTGAGGCACCATTCATTGAGGTGACAACCACTTTTTTTTTTCTATTAGTTCATGTGTTTGATGAAGGATGCATTTCCTATAGTTTTTCTTCTTCACTTCTCATTCTGTCTTGTCTGGAGACTTTTTTTCAAACATCTCCTGTGTTTTCTGTGTTATTAATTTCAATCACTTATATTCTTTTTTTGTCCATTTCAGAAAATATTTTTTATTTGTTTTTTTTTTTCATATCTAAGATAATGACATAAATTTTGCTCATAAATTGACAGTTTGGTGCAGCATTTTCTACTCACTCTACAGATTTTCCCTCAGTTGTGTCAGGGCAGACTATATTGTTTGTTTGTTTCCATACACCAACTATATATCTCTAACAGAGTCCCAATGGACTGTATTTTGTGTGAATATAACTTTTTTTCCTATTTTCATATCAGCAGCTGTGTGTCAAATAAAAATTTTCAACTCCAAAGTTAAGTCAGTCCTATTATATGGTTGTGAAACATGGAGAACAGCAAAATTGACAATCATGAAGATACAGACTTTCATTAATGGATGCTTACGTAGAATAAAAGGATGGAAATGGCAGGACAAATTCACTAACAAAGAATTTATGGAAATGTACCAATCAAACACCAGTGGATGCAGATGCAGTGAGACGATGGCCCTGAATAGGACACACACTGCAGAAGCCAACTTAGAGTATTACACAACAGGCCCTTTTTTGGAATCCCCAGGGGAAAAGACAAAGAGGAAGACCAAGGAATTCTTGGAGAAGACAGATAGAAGCAGAGATGAAGATGATGGGGAAGACATGGAATAATCTTAAAAGAATTGCAAGAAACAGAACGACTTGGAAAGTGTTTGTTGAAGACCTATGCTCCACAGGGAGCTGAAAGGTAGAAGAAGAAAGAAGAAGCTGTGTGCCAAGCTGTCCCTCAATTACAGGCAGATATTCTCTAACTTCAGAGGTACTCTCATTTTTTTATCATCAAAAATTTTGACAATTTTTGGTAGATTTATTTCCTGCCAATTTTCATGGGCAGCAGCCACATTTTACCTACTCTTTTTGACTTCCAGCTGCAAGATTCTTTAACGTGCATACAATGCAAACAGGACCTCCTGTTCTATTTACTGTTATCTGTGAGGGCCAGACATTGGATCTCACTACTAAGAGATCATCATCATCAAGTACCGGGCCTACTGGCGTAGGTGATCATGTCTCTCCACAATTTTCGATCTCGGCAGCTATTTATCATTTCTGTTGTTGACCTTCTGCCAAGCCATTCTCCTAAGCTGTCTGTTGTTTTTTCTCTCTGCTTCCCTCTATCTCTTTGTCCCTCAATTTTTCCAGTTGTTACAATATATTCCAGCTGTTCTCTTCTCATTACATGGCCAAAAAAATGATGATTGTTTCTTCCTAATATTGGAAATTAGCTCTCTTTTTGCTTTGACCTCTCTCAGAACATCTTCATTACTCTTCTTACTAAGAGATCAGAAGAGGGTAAAGCAATGAAAAATCCACAGATTCAAAGTGAAAAATGTCCCCATCTGTAGCAGGATTCAAACCTGGCCCTCTTCTGTCCAGAGGCTGACAACTTGATTTAGTCTAGACCACCCAGCTCCTACAGACTATGTTATTACTGTCCTCTCTTACTTGAAGCCAACCTTTCTGGATCACAGAGGAAACATCTTTCTGTTTGTCTTCTCCCCTGCCCCCACTCCGCCACAATATTTTTGTCCTCACCACATGATGCTAGTTAATAATGTTTTCGTCAGTTGTGTGTTATTTTTTTTTTTTTTCGTTCACCAGCTTTTACCTCTGACGAAGTCCCTAGAGACTAGGAACTGAACTTTGCATGTTAATCCATTTTTCCCTGGCAGCCGTGTGCATAGGAGTCCCTCGCCGCACAGGCAGGTAATTCCGACTTCTGAGGTACTCATATTTGTTCCGTCAATGAGTAATTGACGTTTCAAGCTGGGCCTCACTGCTGAGACCAGGGGTGGTTGCCGCAGAGAGAAATCATAAATAAAAATCCCAACCGATGTAGCCGGGATTTGAACCCACAAACTCTCTGTCTCGAGGCCGGCGTCTTGCCTCGAGACCAACCAGTCCCCCCTGTTATTTACATATTGCTCTTTTTCTTCTTTGTTTTTCTGTTGAGGATGTAAACATTGATGCTCTTTTCACTGATATGATACTACACAGTATATCAATATACCACATATACAACAGCCATTCTTTAACTTACAATGTGGTTATGTTCTGAAAAACTCATAGTAAATCGGAAATACTGCAAGTTGAAATTAGTAAATTTTATCATATATATATATATATATATATATATATATATATATATATATATATATATATATATACACTCCTCTTTGAAAAATTGAGGGATGAAGAGATAGAGGGAAGCAAAGAGAAAAAATACCAGACAGCTTGAGAGAATGGCTTGGCAAAAGGTCAACAACAGAAATGTTAAATAACTGTCGAGATCAGAAGTTGTGGAGAGACATGATAACCTATGCCAGGAGGCCCAGTACTTGATGATGATGATGATGATGATGATGATAATCACACTCCTCAAGGTCTCAAAAAGGCTTCTTGCTTCACAATTTATAACTCATTTGCGTTTTGTTTCATTTTCTGACTGGATTTAATGAAACAAACATGGCTAAATATTGAAAATGTTGTTGTAGCATTTCCTTTAAAATACATATATTCCCATTGTGTGCACTCCCATTGTATCTCTGGAAAATCATAACTCGAATGATCACCTTCAGAAAGCTGATGATCTTATTCCCTATAGCTGTCTATGTTGGCCAGGGTCTAGCTCACAGGGTTGATGCTGGTTGCAAAAGACTGTAGAATGTGTTCTGTTTTTTTTTCTGGAGATTGGCTAAAGAAACAAGAATTTTCCAAGTCTGATTTTCTGAGGTATGTTCCCAAAGTCGAATGTGTCCAGATAGTCTGAAAATTTATGATTGGCCTTTCCTGGGCAACTGATGTCATATTATGACAATTCTGAGCAACTGGTGTCATATTATGACAATTCTGGGCAAATGGTGTCATATGACAATTCTGGGCAGCTGATGTCATATTATGACAATTCTGGGCAACTGGTGTCATATTATGACAATTCTGAGCAATTGGTGTCATATTATGACAATTCTGGGCAAATGGTGTCATATTGTGACAATTCTGGGCAAATGGTGTCATATTGTGACAATTCTGGGCAAATGGTGTCATATTGTGACAATTCTAGGCAGCTGCTGTCATATTATGACAATTCTGCTCTTCTCACTATTCATTTTTCTCATTGTTGTAGTATTCTCAATGCCTTCTTTTCATATCACTTACCCAATAAATGTAAATTGTCTTTTTCTTATGAATCTGATGATATTTATAGTTTCTCCAGCTTTTTTTAAACATTGTTCATTAGTAATCTTTACTAGAGTTATGATGTTCTTTTTCATTTGATGAGAGGAGTTTCAATATCAAATGAGCTGTTTCTTTGATGATAATTTATTCATTATTTTGTTATTGCTAATTGGTTATGGGTGATGTGGTGTGTAGTAAAGTATGCTGGACAGTAATTGTTTTCACTGCTTTACATTGTTTTTATGTGTTTTATTTCAGTGTCTGTTGTGCATTAGTGTATTTATGTGTACTGAGTCCATGTGTGTGTGTGTGTGCATTTGTGTAAGTAAAAAGTAAAGAGCCCCCGTCACGCCAAGTGGTGTATAGGGAATATGGTGTTAGTGACCATACATTTTACAGAACTTCAGCACGTGATTTTTGGGGTAATATGGTCGGTATTACGCCCGTGCTGCTTTACTTTCCCAGAGAAAGATCCGGTACCCATTTAAGGCTGGGTGAACCCGGAAGCCGTTAGTTGGGATCGAACCCTACCTCTTGTTCTTTGTAGTCCAGTTCACTAACCACTGAGCTTTCGCGGCTCTTGTGTATTTGTGTGCTTACATATAAAAGACAAACAAAGGAAACATAACTCGGACCTAATTGCAATAATCATTATTCACTGGCGGCACAACGACCTTCAGACATGTGTGTATGTGCATCAACCCAAAGTAGTTTTCACTTTCATGTTTGGATGGCAATGATGGTCTAATACAACCTGGAGGTCTTAGTTTGGGGTTGAGGAGACTGCCCATGCCAAGAAACAAGCAAAATCTCCAGGCTATTAAGTTTGAGGTTGAGGAGACTGCGTCACGCCAAGAAGCAAGCAAAATCTCCAGGCTAGTAAGTTTGGGGTTGAGGAGACTGCGCCATGCCAAGAAACAAGCAAAATCTCCAGGCTAGTAAGTTTGGGGTTGAGGGGACTGTTGCTCGCTCGCTCGCTCGCTTTCGTCAGCTTTGACCTCTGACGAAGTCCCACCCACTCAATTTTGTGGGACTGAATTTTGCGTGTAAAGTCTGTTTTATCCCATTACAGGATGCCCCTCGCCATGCAGGCAGATTTACTCCGACTTCAGAGGTACTAATTTTTAGGGAATTAGTAAAACCCAGGTGTCCTCGCCAGGGTACGAACCCCGGCTGTTGCCGTGGTAAGCCAACCGCCTATCGATTGCGCTAACCGGACACCCGGACTGTGCCACGCCAAGAAACAAGCAAAATCTCCAGGCTAGTAAGTTTGGGGTTGAGGGGACTGTACCACGCCAAGAAACAAGCAAAATCTCCAGGCTAGTAAGTTTGGGGTTGAGGGGACTGTGCCACGCCAAGAAACAAGCAAAATCTCCAGGCTAGTAAGTTTGGGGTTGAGGGGACTGTGCCACGCCAAGAAGCAAGCAAAATCTCCAGGCTAGTAAGTTTGGGGTTGAGGAGACTGCCCATGCCAAGAAACAAGCAAAATCTCCAGGCTATTAAGTTTGAGGTTGAGGAGACTGCGTCACGCCAAGAAGCAAGCAAAATCTCCAGGCTAATAAGTTTGGGGTTGAGGAGACTGCGCCATGCCAAGAAACAAGCAAAATCTCCAGGCTAGTAAGTTTGGGGTTGAGGGGACTGTGCCACGCCAAGAAACAAGCAAAATCTCCAGGCTAGTAAGTTTGGGGTTGAGGAGACTGCGCCATGCCAAGAAACAAGCAAAATCTCCAGGCTAGTAAGTTTGGGGTTGAGGAGACTGCGTCACGCCAAGAAGCAAGCAAAATATCCAGGCTAGTAAGTTTGGGGTTGAGGGGACTGTGCCACGCCAAGAAACAAGCAAAATCTCTAGGCTAGTAAGTTTGGGGTTGAGGGGACTGTGCCACGCCAAGAAACAAGCAAAATCTCTAGGCTAGTAAGTTTGGGGTTGAGGGGACTGTGCCACGCCAAGATACGAGCAAAATCTCTAGGCTAGTAAGTTTGGGGTTGAGGGGACTGTGCCATGCCAAGAAACAAACAAAATCTCTAGGCTAGTAAATTTGGGGTTGAGGGGACTGTGCCACGCCAAGATACGAGCAAAATCTCTAGGCTAGTAAGTTTGGGGTTGAGGGGACTGTGCCACGCCAAGAAACAAGCAAAATCTCCAGGCTAGTAAGTTTGGGGTTGAGGGGACTGTGCCACGCCAAGAAACAAGCAAAATCTCCAGGCTAGTAAGTTTGGGGTTGAGGGGACTGTGCCACGCCAAGAAACAAGCAAAATCTCCAGGCTAGTAAGGTTGAGGTGACTGTGCCACGCCAAGAAACAAGCAAAATCTCCAGGCTAGTAAGGTTGAGGTGACTGTGCCACGCCAAGAAACAAGCAAAATCTCCAGGCTAGTAAGGTTGAGGTGACTGTGCCACGCCAAGAAACAAGCAAAATCTCCAGGCTATTAAGGTTGAGGGGACTGTGCCACGCCAAGAAACAAGCAAAATCTCCAGGCTAGTAAGTTTGGGGTTGAGGGGACTGTGCCACGCCAAGAAACAAGCAAAATCTCCAGGCTAGTAAGTTTGGGGTTGAGGGGACTGCGCCACGCCAAGAAACAAGCAAAATCTCCAGGCTAGTAAGTTTGGGTTTGAGGTGACTGCGCCACGCCAAGAAACAAGCAAAATCTCCAGGCTAGTAAGGTTGAGGTGACTGCCACGCCAAGAAACAAGCAAAATCTCCAGGCTAGTAAGGTTGAGGTGACTGCGCCACGCCAAGAAACAAGCAAAATCTCCAGGCTAGTAAGGTTGAGGTGACTGTGCCACGCCAAGAAACAAGCAAAATCTCCAGGCTAGTAAGGTTGAGGTGACTGTGCCACGCCAAGAAACAAGCAAAATCTCCACGCTAGTAAGTTTGGGGTTGAGGTGACTGCGCCACGCCAAGAAACAAGCAAAATCTCCAGGCTAGTAAGGTTGAGGGGACTGTGCCACGCCAAGAAACAAACAAAATCTCCAGGCTAGTAAGTTTGGGGTTGAGGTGACTGCGCCACGCCAAGAAACAAGCAAAATCTCCAGGCTAGTAAGGTTGAGGTGACTGTGCCACGCCAAGAAACAAGCAAAATCTCCAGGCTAGTAAGGTTGAGGGGACTGTGCCACGCCAAGAAACAAGCAAAATCTCCAGGCTAGTAAGTTTGGGGTTGAGGTGACTGCGCCACGCCAAGAAACAAGCAAAATCTCCAGGCTAGTAAGGTTGAGGTGACTGTGCCACGCCAAGAAACAAGCAAAATCTCCAGGCTAGTAAGGTTGAGGGGACTGTGCCACGCCAAGAAACAAGCAAAATCTCCAGGCTAGTAAGTTTGGGGTTGAGGTGACTGCGCCACGCCAAGAAACAAGCAAAATCTCCAGGCTAGTAAGGTTGAGGTGACTGTGCCACGCCAAGAAACAAGCAAAATCTTCAGGCTAGTAAGGTTGAGGTGACTGTGCCACGCCAAGAAACAAGCAAAATCTCCAGGCTAGTAAGGTTGAGGGGACTGTGCCACGCCAAGAAACAAACAAAATCTCCAGGCTAGTAAGGTTGAGGTGACTGTGCCACGCCAAGAAACAAGCAAAATCTCCAGGCTAGTAAGGTTGAGGGGACTGTGCCACGCCAAGAAACAAGCAAAATCTCCAGGCTAGTAAGGTTGAGGTGACTGTGCCACGCCAAGAAACAAGCAAAATCTCCAGGCTAGTAAGGTTGAGGTGACTGTGCCACGCCAAGAAACAAGCAAAATCTCCAGGCTAGTAAGGTTGAGGGGACTGTGCCACGCCAAGAAACAAGCAAAATCTCCAGGCTAGTAAGGTTGAGGGGACTGTGCCACGCCAAGAAACAAGCAAAATCTCCAGGCTAGTAAGTTTGGGGTTGAGGGGACTGTGCCACGCCAAGAAACAAGCAAAATCTCCAGGCTAGTAAGGTTGAGGTGACTGCCACGCCAAGAAACAAGCAAAATCTCCAGGCTAGTAAGGTTGAGG
Source organism: Megaustenia siamemsis (assembly GCA_032433765.1). Taxonomy (NCBI): domain Eukaryota; kingdom Metazoa; phylum Mollusca; class Gastropoda; order Stylommatophora; family Ariophantidae; genus Megaustenia; species Megaustenia siamemsis. Next base: position 36,397,969 of record JAVIAB010000059.1, on the reverse strand, counting down.
TGACTGCGCCACGCCAAGAAACAAGCAAAATCTCCAGGCTAGTAAGGTTGAGGTGACTGTGCCACGCCAAGAAACAAACAAAATCTCCAGGCTAGTAAGTTTGGGGTTGAGGTGACTGCGCCACGCCAAGAAACAAGCAAAATTTCCAGGCTAGTAAGGTTGAGGTGACTGTGCCACGCCAAGAAACAAGCAAAATCTCCAGGCTAGTAAGGTTGAGGGGACTGTGCCACGCCAAGAAACAAGCAAAATCTCCAGGCTAGTAAGGTTGAGGTGACTGTGCCACGCCAAGAAACAAGCAAAATCTCCAGGCTAGTAAGGTTGAGGGGACTGTGCCACGCCAAGAAACAAGCAAAATCTCCAGGCTAGTAAGGTTGAGGTGACTGTGCCACGCCAAGAAACAAGCAAAATCTCCAGGCTAGTAAGGTTGAGGGGACTGTGCCACGCCAAGAAACAAGCAAAATCTCCAGGCTAGTAAGGTTGAGGTGACTGTGCCACGCCAAGAAACAAGCAAAATCTCCAGGCTAGTAAGTTTGGGGTTGAGGTGACTGCGCCACGCCAAGAAACAAGCAAAATCTCCAGGCTAGTAAGGTTGAGGTGACTGTGCCACGCCAAGAAACAAGCAAAATCTCCAGGCTAGTAAGGTTGAGGGGACTGTGCCACGCCAAGAAACAAGCAAAATCTCCAGGCTAGTAAGGTTGAGGTGACTGTGCCACGCCAAGAAACAAGCAAAATCTCCAGGCTAGTAAGGTTGAGGGGACTGTGCCACGCCAAGAAACAAGCAAAATCTCCAGGCTAGTAAGGTTGAGGTGACTGTGCCACGCCAAGAAACAAGCAAAATCTCCAGGCTAGTAAGGTTGAGGGGACTGTGCCACGCCAAGAAACAAGCAAAATCTCCAGGCTAGTAAGTTTGGGGTTGAGGTGACTGCGCCACGCCAAGAAACAAGCAAAATCTCCAGGCTAGTAAGGTTGAGGTGACTGTGCCACGCCAAGAAACAAGCAAAATCTCCAGGCTAGTAAGGTTGAGGTGACTGCGCCACGCCAAGAAACAAGCAAAATCTCCAGGCTAGTAAGTTTGGGGTTGAGGTGACTGCGCCACGCCAAGAAACAAGCAAAATCTCCAGGCTAGTAAGGTTGAGGTGACTGTGCCACGCCAAGAAACAAGCAAAATCTCCAGGCTAGTAAGGTTGAGGTGACTGCGCCACGCCAAGAAACAAGCAAAATCTCCAGGCTAGTAAGGTTGAGGTGACTGCGCCACGCCAAGAAACAAGCAAAATCTCCAGGCTAGTAAGGTTGAGGTGACTGCGCCACGCCAAGAAACAAGCAAAATCTCCAGGCTAGTAAGGTTGAGGGGACTGTGCCACGCCAAGAAACAAGCAAAATCTCCAGGCTAGTAAGGTTGAGGTGACTGCGCCACGCCAAGAAACAAGCAAAATCTCCAGGCTAGTAAGGTTGAGGTGACTGCGCCACGCCAAGAAACAAGCAAAATCTCCAGGCTAGTAAGGTTGAGGTGACTGCGCCACGCCAAGAAACAAGCAAAATCTCCAGGCTAGTAAGGTTGAGGGGACTGTGCCACGCCAAGAAACAAGCAAAATCTCCAGGCTAGTAAGGTTGAGGTGACTGCGCCACGCCAAGAAACAAGCAAAATCTCCAGGCTAGTAAGGTTGAGGTGACTGCGCCACGCCAAGAAACAAGCAAAATCTCCAGGCTAGTAAGGTTGAGGTGACTGCGCCACGCCAAGAAACAAGCAAAATCTCCAGGCTAGTAAGGTTGAGGTGACTGCGCCACGCCAAGAAACAAGCAAAATCTCCAGGCTAGTAAGGTTGAGGTGACTGCGCCACGCCAAGAAACAAGCAAAATCTCCAGGCTAGTAAGGTTGAGGTGACTGCGCCACGCCAAGAAACAAGCAAAATCTCCAGGCTAGTAAGGTTGAGGGGACTGCGCCACGCCAAGAAACAAGCAAAATCTCCAGGCTAGTAAGGTTGAGGGGACTGCGCCACGCCAAGAAACAAGCAAAATCTCCAGGCTAGTAAGGTTGAGGTGACTGCGCCACGCCAAGAAACAAGCAAAATCTCCAGGCTAGTAAGGTTGAGGTGACTGCGCCACGCCAAGAAACAAGCAAAATCTCCAGGCTAGTAAGGTTGAGGTGACTGCGCCACGCCAAGAAACAAGCAAAATCTCCAGGCTAGTAAGGTTGAGGTGACTGCCCCACGCCAAGAAACAAGCAAAATCTCCAGGCTAGTAAGGTTGAGGTGACTGCGCCACGCCAAGAAACAAGCAAAATCTCCAGGCTAGTAAGGTTGAGGTGACTGTGCCACGCCAAGAAACAAGCAAAATCTCCAGGCTAGTAAGGTTGAGGTGACTGCGCCACGCCAAGAAACAAGCAAAATCTCCAGGCTAGTAAGGTTGAGGGGACTGCGCCACGCCAAGAAACAAGCAAAATCTCCAGGCTAGTAAGGTTGAGGTGACTGCGCCACGCCAAGAAACAAGCAAAATCTCCAGGCCTAGTAAGGTTGAGGTGACTGCGCCACGCCAAGAAACAAGCAAAATCTCCAGGCTAGTAAGGTTGAGGTGACTGCGCCACGCCAAGAAACAAGCAAAATCTCCAGGCTAGTAAGGTTGAGGTGACTGCGCCACGCCAAGAAACAAGCAAAATCTCCAGGCTAGTAAGGTTGAGGGGACTGTGCCACGCCAAGAAACAAGCAAAATCTCCAGGCTAGTAAGGTTGAGGGGACTGCGCCACGCCAAGAAACAAGCAAAATCTCCAGGCTAGTAAGGTTGAGGGGACTGTGCCACGCCAAGAAACAAGCAAAATCTCCAGGCTAGTAAGGTTGAAGGGACTGTGCCACGCCAAGAAACAAGCAAAATCTCCAGGCTAGTAAGGTTGAGGGGACTGCGCCACGCCAAGAAACAAGCAAAATCTCCAGGCTAGTAAGTTTGGGGTTGAGGTGACTGCGCCACGCCAAGAAACAAGCAAAATCTCCAGGCTAGTAAGGTTGAGGTGACTGCGCCACGCCAAGAAACAAGCAAAATCTCCAGGCTAGTAAGGTTGAGGTGACTGCGCCACGCCAAGAAACAAGCAAAATCTCCAGGCTAGTAAGGTTGAGGTGACTGCGCCACGCCAAGAAACAAGCAAAATCTCCAGGCTAGTAAGGTTGAGGTGACTGCGCCACGCCAAGAAACAAGCAAAATCTCCAGGCTAGTAAGGTTGAGGTGACTGCGCCACGCCAAGAAACAAGCAAAATCTCCAGGCTAGTAAGGTTGAGGGGACTGCGCCACGCCAAGAAACAAGCAAAATCTCCAGGCTAGTAAGGTTGAGGGGACTGCGCCACGCCAAGAAACAAGCAAAATCTCCAGGCTAGTAAGGTTGAGGTGACTGCGCCACGCCAAGAAACAAGCAAAATCTCCAGGCTAGTAAGGTTGAGGTGACTGCGCCACGCCAAGAAACAAGCAAAATCTCCAGGCTAGTAAGGTTGAGGTGACTGCGCCACGCCAAGAAACAAGCAAAATCTCCAGGCTAGTAAGTTTGGGGTTGAGGGGACTGCGCCACGCCAAGAAACAAGCAAAATCTCCAGGCTAGTAAGTTTGGGGTTGAGGTGACTGCGCCACGCCAAGAAACAAGCAAAATCTCCAGGCTAGTAAGGTTGAGGTGACTGTGCCACGCCAAGAAACAAGCAAAATCTCCAGGCTAGTAAGGTTGAGGTGACTGCGCCACGCCAAGAAACAAGCAAAATCTCCAGGCTAGTAAGTTTGGGGTTGAGGTGACTGTGCCACGCCAAGAAACAAGCAAAATCTCCAGGCTAGTAAGTTTGGGGTTGAGGTGACTGCGCCACGCCAAGAAACAAGCAAAATCTCCAGGCTAGTAAGTTTGGGGTTGAGGTGACTGTGCCACGCCAAGAAACAAGCAAAATCTCCAGGCTAGTAAGTTTGGGGTTGAGGTGACTGTGCCACGCCAAGAAACAAGCAAAATCTCCAGGCTAGTAAGTTTGGGGTTGAGGTGACTGTGCCACGCCAAGAAACAAGCAAAATCTCCAGGCTAGTAAGTTTGGGGTTGAGGTGACTGTGCCACGCCAAGAAACAAGCAAAATCTCCAGGCTAGTAAGTTTGGGGTTGAGGTGACTGTGCCACGCCAAGAAACAAGCAAAATCTCCAGGCTAGTAAGTTTGGGGTTGAGGTGACTGTGCCACGCCAAGAAACAAGCAAAATCTCCAGGCTAGTAAGTTTGGGGTTGAGGTGACTGTGCCACGCCAAGAAACAAGCAAAATCTCCAGGCTAGTAAGTTTGGGGTTGAGGTGACTGTGCCACGCCAAGAAACAAGCAAAATCTCCAGGCTAGTAAGTTTGGGGTTGAGGAGACTGCGCCACGCCAAGAAACAAGCAAAATCTCCAGGCTAGTAAGGTTGAGGTGACTGTGCCACGCCAAGAAACAAGCAAAATCTCCAGGCTAGTAAGGTTGAGGAGACTGCGCCACGCCAAGAAACAAGCAAAATCTCCAGGCTAGTAAGGTTGAGGAGACTGCGCCACGCCAAGAAACAAGCAAAATCTCCAGGCTAGTAAGGTTGAGGGGACTGTGTCACGCCAAGAAACAAGCAAAATCTCCAGGCTAGTAAGTTTGGGGTTGAGGGGACTGCGCCACGCCAAGAAACAAGCAAAATCTCCAGGCTAGTAAGTTTGGGGTTGAGGGGACTGCGCCACGCCAAGAAACAAGCAAAATCTCCAGGCTAGTAAGGTTGAGGAGACTGCGTCACGCCAAGAAACAAGCAAAATCTCCAGGCTAGTAAGGTTGAGGAGACTGCGTCACGCCAAGAAACAAGCAAAATCTCCAGGCTAGTAAGGTTGAGGTGACTGCGCCACGCCAAGAAACAAGCAAAATCTCCAGGCTAGTAAGGTTGAGAAGACTGCGTCACGCCAAGAAACAAGCAAAATCTCCAGGCTAGTAAGTTTGGGGTTGAGGGGACTGCGCCACGCCAAGAAACAAGCAAAATCTCCAGGCTAGTAAGTTTGGGGTTGAGGGGACTGCGCCACGCCAAGAAACAAGCAAAATCTCCAGGCTAGTAAGGTTGAGGAGACTGCGTCACGCCAAGAAACAAGCAAAATCTCCAGGCTAGTAAGGTTGAGGAGACTGCGTCACGCCAAGAAACAAGCAAAATCTCCAGGCTAGTAAGGTTGAGGTGACTGCGCCACGCCAAGAAACGAGCAAAATCTCCAGGCTAGTAAGGTTGAGGAGACTGCGTCACGCCAAGAAACAAGCAAAATCTCCAGGCTAGTAAGGTTGAGGAGACTGCGTCACGCCAAGAAACAAGCAAAATCTCCAGGCTAGTAAGGTTGAGGAGACTGCGTCACGCCAAGAAACAAGCAAAATCTCCAGGCTAGTAAGGTTGAGGAGACTGCGTCACGCCAAGAAACAAGCAAAATCTCCAGGCTAGTAAGTTTGAGGAGACTGCGTCACGCCAAGAAACAAGCAAAATCTCCAGGCTAGTAAGGTTGAGTAGACTGCGTCACGCCAAGAAACAAGCAAAATCTCCAGGCTAGTAAGTTTGAGGAGACTGCGTCACGCCAAGAAACAAGCAAAATCTCCAGGCTAGTAAGGTTGAGGAGACTGCGTCACGCCAAGAAACAAGCAAAATCTCCAGGCTAGTAAGGTTGAGGAGACTGCGTCACGCCAAGAAACAAGCAAAATCACCAGGCTAGTAAGGTTGAGGAGACTGCGTCACGCCAAGAAACAAGCAAAATCTCCAGGCTAGTAAGGTTGAGGTGACTGCGCCACGCCAAGAAACAAGCAAAATCTCCAGGCTAGTAAGGTTGAGGTGACTGCGCCACGCCAAGAAACAAGCAAAATCTCCAGGCTAGTAAGGTTGAGGTGACTGCGCCACGCCAAGAAACAAGCAAAATCTCCAGGCTAGTAAGGTTGAGGGGACTGCGCCACGCCAAGAAACAAGCAAAATCTCCAGGCTAGTAAGGTTGAGGGGACTGCGCCACGCCAAGAAACAAGCAAAATCTCCACGCTAGTAAGGTTGAGGTGACTGCGCCACGCCAAGAAACAAGCAAAATCTCCAGGCTAGTAAGGTTGAGGTGACTGCGCCACGCCAAGAAACAAGCAAAATCTCCAGGCTAGTAAGGTTGAGGTGACTGCGCCACGCCAAGAAACAAGCAAAATCTCCAGGCTAGTAAGGTTGAGGTGACTGCGCCACGCCAAGAAACAAGCAAAATCTCCAGGCTAGTAAGGTTGAGGGGACTGCGCCACGCCAAGAAACAAGCAAAATCTCCAGGCTAGTAAGGTTGAGGGGACTGCGCCACGCCAAGAAACAAGCAAAATCTCCAGGCTAGTAAGTTTGAGGGGACTGCGCCACGCCAAGAAACAAGCAAAATCTCCAGGCTAGTAAGTTTGAGGGGACTGCGCCACGCCAAGAAACAAACAAAATCTCCAGGCTAGTAAGGTTGAGGGGACTGCGCCACGCCAAGAAACAAGCAAAATCTCCAGGCTAGTAAGGTTGAGGGGACTGCGCCACGCCAAGAAACAAGCAAAATCTCCAGGCTAGTAAGGTTGAGGGGACTGCGCCACGCCAAGAAACAAGCAAAATCTCCAGGCTAGTAAGGTTGAGGTGACTGCGCCACGCCAAGAAACAAGCAAAATCTCCAGGCTAGTAAGGTTGAGGGGACTGCGCCACGCCAAGAAACAAGCAAAATCTCCAGGCTAGTAAGGTTGAGGGGACTGCGCCACGCCAAGAAACAAGCAAAATCTCCACGCTAGTAAGTTTGGGGTTGAGGTGACTGCGCCACGCCAAGAAACAAACAAAATCTCCAGGCTAGTAAGGTTGAGGGGACTGCGCCACGCCAAGAAACAAAGAAAATCTCCAGGCTAGTAAGGTTGAGGGGACTGCGCCACGCCAAGAAACAAACAAAATCTCCAGGCTAGTAAGGTTGAGGGGACTGCGCCACGCCAAGAAACAAGCAAAATCTCCAGACTAGTAAGGTTGAGGGGACTGCGCCACGCCAAGAAACAAGCAAAATCTCCAGGCTAGTAAGGTTGAGGGGACTGTGCCACGCCAAGAAACAAGCAAAATCTCCAGGCTAGTAAGTTTGGGGTTGAGGTGACTGTGCCACGCCAAGAAACAAGCAAAATCTCCAGGCTAGTAAGTTTGGGGTTGAGGTGACTGTGCCACGCCAAGAAACAAGCAAAATCTCCAGGCTAGTAAGTTTGGGGTTGAGGTGACTGTGCCACGCCAAGAAACAAGCAAAATCTCCAGGCTAGTAAGTTTGGGGTTGAGGAGACTGCGCCACGCCAAGAAACAAGCAAAATCTCCAGGCTAGTAAGGTTGAGGTGACTGTGCCACGCCAAGAAACAAGCAAAATCTCCAGGCTAGTAAGGTTGAGGAGACTGCGCCACGCCAAGAAACAAGCAAAATCTCCAGGCTAGTAAGGTTGAGGAGACTGCGCCACGCCAAGAAACAAGCAAAATCTCCAGGCTAGTAAGGTTGAGGGGACTGTGCCACGCCAAGAAACAAGCAAAATCTCCAGGCTAGTAAGTTTGGGGTTGAGGGGACTGCGCCACGCCAAGAAACAAGCAAAATCTCCAGGCTAGTAAGTTTGGGGTTGAGGGGACTGCGCCACGCCAAGAAACAAGCAAAATCTCCAGGCTAGTAAGGTTGAGGAGACTGCGTCACGCCAAGAAACAAGCAAAATCTCCAGGCTAGTAAGGTTGAGGAGACTGCGTCACGCCAAGAAACAAGCAAAATCTCCAGGCTAGTAAGGTTGAGGTGACTGCGCCACGCCAAGAAACAAGCAAAATCTCCAGGCTAGTAAGGTTGAGAAGACTGCGTCACGCCAAGAAACAAGCAAAATCTCCAGGCTAGTAAGTTTGGGGTTGAGGGGACTGCGCCACGCCAAGAAACAAGCAAAATCTCCAGGCTAGTAAGTTTGGGGTTGAGGGGACTGCGCCACGCCAAGAAACAAGCAAAATCTCCAGGCTAGTAAGGTTGAGGAGACTGCGTCACGCCAAGAAACAAGCAAAATCTCCAGGCTAGTAAGGTTGAGGAGACTGCGTCACGCCAAGAAACAAGCAAAATCTCCAGGCTAGTAAGGTTGAGGTGACTGCGCCACGCCAAGAAACGAGCAAAATCTCCAGGCTAGTAAGGTTGAGGAGACTGCGTCACGCCAAGAAACAAGCAAAATCTCCAGGCTAGTAAGGTTGAGGAGACTGCGTCACGCCAAGAAACAAGCAAAATCTCCAGGCTAGTAAGGTTGAGGAGACTGCGTCACGCCAAGAAACAAGCAAAATCTCCAGGCTAGTAAGGTTGAGGAGACTGCGTCACGCCAAGAAACAAGCAAAATCTCCAGGCTAGTAAGTTTGAGGAGACTGCGTCACGCCAAGAAACAAGCAAAATCTCCAGGCTAGTAAGGTTGAGTAGACTGCGTCACGCCAAGAAACAAGCAAAATCTCCAGGCTAGTAAGTTTGAGGAGACTGCTTCACGCCAAGAAACAAGCAAAATCTCCAGGCTAGTAAGGTTGAGGAGACTGCGTCACGCCAAGAAACAAGCAAAATCTCCAGGCTAGTAAGGTTGAGGAGACTGCGTCACGCCAAGAAACAAGCAAAATCACCAGGCTAGTAAGGTTGAGGAGACTGCGTCACGCCAAGAAACAAGCAAAATCTCCAGGCTAGTAAGGTTGAGGTGACTGCGCCACGCCAAGAAACAAGCAAAATCTCCAGGCTAGTAAGGTTGAGGTGACTGCGCCACGCCAAGAAACAAGCAAAATCTCCAGGCTAGTAAGGTTGAGGTGACTGCGCCACGCCAAGAAACAAGCAAAATCTCCAGGCTAGTAAGGTTGAGGGGACTGCGCCACGCCAAGAAACAAGCAAAATCTCCAGGCTAGTAAGGTTGAGGGGACTGCGCCACGCCAAGAAACAAGCAAAATCTCCACGCTAGTAAGGTTGAGGTGACTGCGCCACGCCAAGAAACAAGCAAAATCTCCAGGCTAGTAAGGTTGAGGTGACTGCGCCACGCCAAGAAACAAGCAAAATCTCCAGGCTAGTAAGGTTGAGGTGACTGCGCCACGCCAAGAAACAAGCAAAATCTCCAGGCTAGTAAGGTTGAGGTGACTGCGCCACGCCAAGAAACAAGCAAAATCTCCAGGCTAGTAAGGTTGAGGGGACTGCGCCACGCCAAGAAACAAGCAAAATCTCCAGGCTAGTAAGGTTGAGGGGACTGCGCCACGCCAAGAAACAAGCAAAATCTCCAGGCTAGTAAGTTTGAGGGGACTGCGCCACGCCAAGAAACAAGCAAAATCTCCAGGCTAGTAAGTTTGAGGGGACTGCGCCACGCCAAGAAACAAACAAAATCTCCAGGCTAGTAAGGTTGAGGGGACTGCGCCACGCCAAGAAACAAGCAAAATCTCCAGGCTAGTAAGGTTGAGGGGACTGCGCCACGCCAAGAAACAAGCAAAATCTCCAGGCTAGTAAGGTTGAGGGGACTGCGCCACGCCAAGAAACAAGCAAAATCTCCAGGCTAGTAAGGTTGAGGTGACTGCGCCACGCCAAGAAACAAGCAAAATCTCCAGGCTAGTAAGGTTGAGGGGACTGCGCCACGCCAAGAAACAAGCAAAATCTCCAGGCTAGTAAGGTTGAGGGGACTGCGCCACGCCAAGAAACAAGCAAAATCTCCACGCTAGTAAGTTTGGGGTTGAGGTGACTGCGCCACGCCAAGAAACAAACAAAATCTCCAGGCTAGTAAGGTTGAGGGGACTGCGCCACGCCAAGAAACAAAGAAAATCTCCAGGCTAGTAAGGTTGAGGGGACTGCGCCACGCCAAGAAACAAACAAAATCTCCAGGCTAGTAAGGTTGAGGGGACTGCGCCACGCCAAGAAACAAGCAAAATCTCCAGACTAGTAAGGTTGAGGGGACTGCGCCACGCCAAGAAACAAGCAAAATCTCCAGGCTAGTAAGGTTGAGGGGACTGCGCCACGCCAAGAAACAAGCAAAATCTCCAGGCTAGTAAGGTTGAGGGGACTGCGCCACGCCAAGAAACAAGCAAAATCTCCAGGCTAGTAAGGTTGAGGGGACTGTGCCACGCCAAGAAACAAGCAAAATCTCCAGGCTAGTAAGGTTGAGGTGACTGCGCCACGCCAAGAAACAAGCAAAATCTCCAGGCTAGTAAGTTTGGGAGACAAAAGACAAGAACTCTGGTTCAACTCATGAACTGGTATTATTCTGCGAACTACTGAAGTCAGGGTCAGCAAATTGCAGCTGACCAAGATCATTTTCAATTCTCAAATTCTGGCCCCCAAAACGTATCTCTTTCCATCCCTACGTTTTTTTTTTAAATTTTAGTTCTCCATGTGCTACGATCTATAGCCACATTTTCCCAGTTTCTATCACTGATGGAGAATTCCCTCAAGAAAGCCCTGCAAACATCCTTATATCTCAGCACTGGTCTGCCGTTCTCTTTCCGTCCTTAAGTTCCTCATACAATATTTGTTTGGGAATACGACTGTTTTTTTTCTTCTTACATGACCCAGCCACCTTAGTCTCCGACCCCTAAGTGCTGCCATGATGGATGTGAGTTTGGCTCATTGTAAGACATTAGAGTTAGTTACATTGTCCTGCCATTTGATGGTCATGATCTTTTGAATGCAACACACATGAAATCTGTTTAACCTTTTCTCCACTGCTGTATAGATAGTTTAAGTTTATTATCCATATAGAAGTGCACTAATCATACAAATTTGGTCGCAATGTTATGCCATGATAAAGTCGGGCTTAACAGACAAAAAAAAAACAACATAAGATACTGAAACAATGATACCACAAACTTGATTTCTACTGTGAATGATAAAGAAAAAGCTTAATAAAAAATCAAATATTTACTTTTATCTTTATTGTTTAAGGCCTTTTACACAAGCTAGGGTGTGTGAGCGTCTTGTTTTAATGAACCAGCACACTTGTTGATTGCATGTAGTAACTAACAACAAAGGAGATCAGATACAATATTTAAATCTTATTATCATCTGAATGAATGACGTAGGCATCGGTATCCACTCCTCGCCAGTAAAGATATTGGTAAGCCCACAGACCTGTTTGATGGTGTCTTCTGCTCGGCCCACCCATGATTTGCTTCTTCAGGTTCTTGTAAATCGGGATTACTTTCCTCTCTAATCCTGCCTTAGTTAGCGAATCAATTCAGAGGAAGAGGTATGTTTACAGCACTCGGAAAAACTGACAAATAATCAACAGAAAAAAATATGGATCAAAGCAGGATCGAACCCGCACTCAGTGGCACAGCGCCTTGCCACGAAAAGCCAAACGCTAGGAAACTCTAAGGGAACAATGCTACTCAGCTAATTAAAAAATTAGCTTCGTAGGCAATGTCTTTAGCGCAGCTGTTCTCATGACTATAACATAAGCTTGTGATCACAGCTCGGAAATACATAGTCAGGAAAAAATACAGATACACTATGTATTTCCGAGCTGTGATCACAGCCTTATGCTATAATCATGAGAACACCTGTGCGAAAGACATTACCTACGAAGCTAACTTTTTAGTTAGCTGAGTGGCAGTGTTCCCTAGCTTTTGGCTTTTCGTGGCAAGGCGCTGTGCCACTGAGTACGGGTTTGATCCTGCTTTGGTCCATATTTTTTTCTGTTGTTGATTATTTGTCATTTTTTCCGAGTGCTGTAAACATACCTCATCCTCTGAATTGATTCGCTGATTATCGCCTCGGAAGTTTCCCTCTATAATAATATTCATTTGTTATTATTTGTCTCTTGCTTGGTTAGTCTGTTTTCAGGTCAATCCCAGGGAGATGAACTAGGATCTTGATCATTTCACTGATCCTGGCGCAAACAATCCACTATGAGTTGCTGAGCACTTTCAGCCCGAGTTCTATTATGCATCCATAAATTTGTCTGCTTGCGTTCACCCGATGACTAAAGGTAGATACCTATTCGTCATCCGCTCTTGAAAGGACATTAAGTGGTCATGTATGAGTTTGTGCGGTGGTTTGTAGTAGAATTGTTATATTTGCGCCTTTCGATCCAACATATTCAACTCCAGCATTACATTTTTAGTACGGAGTACTCCCGATCTCTACTCACTTGACTAGACTAGAATGGTTAGTTTGTTACTAGAGGCACTACGAAGTGGTCTCAATGCGTAGCAATAGCTAATCGCTGAAGAGGAAGACTTAGCACACACATTGTTACTTGTTATGTCTGGTGTCACAAATTGAAATCCATAGAATATGAGTGGAATGTAGCTAAAGTTCAGGACATCTTCATTCATAAATGCTTCAAAATGTCGAGATTATACCTAAAATGCCACTCTCATATGAAAACAAACAGCTGTGAAGTGTACACATGCCGGGAACGTGCGTCTCATCAGCTGATGAAGAATACCCACAAGACCTATGGATTCGTGTGTAAATAGATGAATCAGCACATAATGCAGTAAAGAATGGGGGAGCAGGTACATACATAGATAACCCAAATAACACTAGGGATATAAATAAAATAGCAACAGGGGACTATTGTCACAATTGCGATGCAGAAATCTAAGCAATAAACTTGGCAATAGAAAAACTGCTAATCTTAGCCCACAGTCTGTAGTGTTTTTGACAGATGCAAAATCAGTACTCCAGGCACTACAATCCTGAAACTTGTCACATCTGCAGACTTTATTGACTGATACGGGCGTAATACCTTGTTTACTTAATTTAACAACGAATAACAAATTTATATATCTATTGACCTTTCGAGCCGTAGCTGGCCCATAGGGCATAGACTCAGATATTCCTTCTCTTATCTAAATTTTTATTAGCAGTTTTCAATCTTTGTAAAGATGAATAACAAATAGTAGTATTATATTGTAGTATTTTAAATCTCTGTGTACGATGTTTATTAGCCAGATCGTTTCAATGCTCAGGCCTTTCAGTCATTACCTACAATTTTTATGTTATAGTTGATTTGCCCATTTGTGCCTTTCCAAGAAGCTAAAATACCATGCTTCTTCTATTTTACATTCAACGTGATTACAGAATACTGTCTCTTCAAATTTATGATCGTTTATGGTAAAACCAAGACCCTGATGAGTCGCCCAGGAACTATGCCTTCCATTAATGTTCTTTCGTGGCGTTTAATTTCTGTGTTGCTATTTCTAATCTTATTTTGATCTCTTTCAGGCATTCTCCATCGTTAATTACTACAGATCCCAGATATTCATAGTTTGTTACAATTTCCAGTTCTTCATTGTTGATGATTTTGGGATAGCTTTTGTTTTATCAATGGACATTATCATAGTTTCCTGTATGTTTACATAAAGGTTTTGCTCTTCACTGTATGCGTTTTAACACTTAATTGTCTCTTAATTCTCGCGCACTGTGTGAGAGGAGGAATGCATCATCAACGCATCTGAGTTATGGAATTATGGTCCTATTTATTGTGAAACTTCACAAATCTGTCGACGTTTCTGACATTGCTCATGATGTTCTCGGCACCGATGTTGAACAGCTATGGAGAGAGGAGTCATCCCTGCTTCACCACTTTTTGTACTTCAAACTCAATATGATGTTTCAAAGTCTTTATTTCAATTTTCCTCTCATTATACAAGGTTTCCTGGATATTAGTATGTAGCAATTTGTTTCAAATTCACAAATTTTATTTTAATTTAATTAATTGGACAAGACATAAACAGTTCACAACGAGTGCCACGAAAAGACCAGACCGCGTGTCATGTTTTTTTTTTTTTTTTTGGGGGGGGGGGGGGGAAGAATAGAATGGCTAACTTTAAAAATAAAAAAAAACAATCGGAAACAAACGGGGCAGCTGAAAAGAGCAACCAAAGAAGAAATGACTGCAAACTACCACTCTCATCGATGCTAAAATCCAAACAAAGAAGGAAGGACGGAAGAACTGAGAGCTCTCTCCTGTGGTACGGAGTTTGTGACTTAAACCGGTTACTTGTATATAATATGTGACATACTCGTGACACTGTCATTGCACACAAATACAAATTACGATCTTTTATATAGAGTGGGAGCCGCGATAGCTCAGTGGTTAGTGAACTGGACTACAAAGGACAAAAGGTAGGGTTCGATCCCAACCGACGGCCTCCGTTTCACCCAGCCTTTAATGGGTACCAGATTTTTTTCTGGGAAAGTAAAGCGACACGGGCGTAATACCGACCACATTACCCCAAAAATCATGTGCCGAATGTCTGTACAATTTATGGTCACTAACACCATATTCCCTATACGTGACGGGGGTACTTTACTTTTTCTTTGTTATATATATATATATATATATATATATATATATATATATATATATATATAGAGAGAGAGAGAGAGAGAGAGAGAGAGAGAGAGTAATAAAGCATGATAAATGTAAATATTTGAAATCAGTATGCAAAACAAAACAAAAATACATCTTTGTTGATGTTGAAAACAAATACATGTTGATTATAAATACAATATGCTATCAAGCTCATCAGTGGATATGGTTGATACAGAATTATGATAGCGATATCCAATGACCTCTCCGTTGTTTAAATTTTCCGGCTGCAGGTCGACATTAGGAGGCACAAAATCATTGGACCAGAAATCAGCCAGGTGTGTTAAGTGGGCGTGGCTTCCTGTTGTGTTTCTATGGTTTTCTGTCCGGCATGAAAAGTGTTGGTTGGCGCATTCTGGCAGTGGTTCTGGTGGCAAAGCTAAAAAGATTATTACAATTTCAATGAAGATTCAGTTCTAAAAATATGTTTGTGTTTTATATATAACTAAATAATTGGTTGCATGATAGTCATATGTTTGAAACTAAGACATGATGATATTGTAAGTATATATGTTTAGGCCTATACATGATATAATTATTATATTATATTAGAAATGATCAACAGCTCAGAAAGCGAAAGTATGTGCAGCAAAGTATGTAGTACACACATTTTTGGGGGGTTTTAACAAAAGGCGTATTCAGGTCATGAAATGCGAATAAGGCTAACCACCGAGGCCGAGATAGGAGCCTCACTTAATATCACTCCAATGAAAGCAATGGATGGAGAGCAAATTGAACATTCTTTAAACAATAAATAAAGACCTAAAAATATGTACATGGAAGTTTATATATCTGCCGTCATCAAGTACCGGGCCTGCTGGCGTAGGTGATCATGTCTCTCCACAACTTTCGATATCGACAGTTATTTATCATTTCTGTTGTTGACTTTCTGCCAAGCCATTCTTTTAGGCTGTCTGGTATATTTTCTCTTTGCTTCCCTCTATCTCTTCGTCCTTCAATTTTCCCATTTGTTACAATATACTCCAGCTGTTCTCTTCTCATTACATGGCCAAAAAATGATGATTGTTTCTTCCTAATATTGGAAATTAGCTCTCTTTTTTGCTTTGGCCTCTTTCAGAACGTTTTCATTACTCTTCTTAGCTGTCCATGGTATTCTCAATATTCTTCTGTAAAACCACATTTCTTCAGACTCCAGTGATTTTCTTGTCTGTTGTCCTATTGTCCATGATTCACATCCATATGTTAAGACTGGCTCTATATAACATTTAAGAACTCTTATTTCTTGTTTCTATTGTTAAAAATGGATTGCATTGTATCTTCCTCATTTTTTGGAAAGCTGCTTTTGCCTGAGCCATTCTGCATCTCACCTCTGTTGTACATCTTCCGTCTGACGTTAAAAAAGTTCCCAAATATTTAAATTCATTAATCTGTTTTAATATTGTTCCACTTGTCTTTATTTTGCACTGAGGTGATGTTTTTTTTCTTTGTTGTTACCATTACTTATGTCTTTTTGCTATTAAGGCTGAGTCCTTTATTTTGCTATCTTTCACTATAATGTCCAACATTTCTTGTTATTCATTTTCACTCTTAGACTGTATCATCAGCATACCTTAGATTATTTATATTATGACCTCCGATTGTTATTCCAGGCATGCTCCTTATGGATCTTAAAATAATCTCACTATAAATATTAAACAAATCTGGTGACAGCACACAACCTTGCCTAACACCCTGTTTTATTTGTTGAAACATCAACATATATATTTGTACCAAAATGGAAAACTAGATAATCTTATTTTAGAAGCAGATTAAAAAAAAAATACACATTTTAGGCATATTACAACAAGATAGAAATAATACGGCTACATACAAGAAGAAAAATATGTAGTAATGAACTCTGGTAATACAGAACATCAACGAAGTATCATCATCATGTGCCACACCAGTTGGCGGAGTCAATCATGTTCTTCCACAAATGCACATGTTCAACCACAGTGTATCATATCTATTGTGTTGTTGACAGTTTCCCATGCCATGACACCAAGCTATCCAGTATCTTCTCTATTTGTTGTCCGCGATCTCTCTTTCCCTGTATTTTGCTAACAGTAAACAAGTATTCCAACTTTCCTCTTCTCATGATGTGCCCTATAAATGTCGATTGTTTCTTTCTGATGTTTTTGGAAGCTCCCTTTTTGTGTTGACCTCTTTGAAAATTTCCTCGTTGGTCTTTTTTAGCTATCCAGGGAACTTTCAATATTCTTCTAAGAAATTCCATCTCAATGAAGTGTAGGAATACTAAAAGAAATAAGATTACAAAAATACATAAGTACTCACTGCACATACAACGGTAGAATCATATTACTAAAAAATGAAAAATATATAAATTTGTTTTTTAATTTTTGGAATGCGGCTCTTACCTAAGCTATGCAGCTCGGTTGTTATTTACCAGGTAACAAAGCACACTACTTGACTTTTCCTCTTCAGTGTTGACACTTTAAATGGGCGCTCGTGCGTTGCGTCGATAATTTACGCCAGCCTACTATACTCGCATATTGCAGCCCAACACGGCATATCCGTCTTGGTATAGGGAGATTTGTAATTGTTCAACAATTTTGCCTTTAGAGCGGCCATTTTAGCTTAGCATTTTCGAATTAAAACTGTTAATGTTGTTTTTTAACGTGCACTTAGTGCACACGGGACCTCTTGTACTTTTTGCCGATATCTAAGAGAGCTATCCTATCCATGGAACCGGTTTCACTGTTGTCAGAAACACCCCATATCCGCTCCACCGGTTGTCACATCATTTACCAAAATGCATCGGTCAATTCCGTGTCAAGGTCGCTCTGTGCACGTCCTACTAGACTGCACAGACGACTATTCCAAACTTTCTTAGTCGCCTCTTGCGACATGCATTACAGTTAACAATGGCTCTATTCCTTTCTCCCCTCACCGTCGGGGTTCCGGTAGCAACACGGGAGTCAATGGAGCTAGACACCGGATACCACCACCCACTGATCGAGCGCGAGAGAGAAAATACGAAGAAACCATGTATTCGAACAAAAACAAAATCTCCCACTACCTGTGATTTGAACCAAGGACAGAGGCCAGGCGCTTTATTTAAAAAGACGTGAAAGCTGTCTGAGACTCAAAGCTGATGGCTTGCGCCAGGATCGGTGAATCAGAACCACCTCCACTTCCAAATGTTATTAGAATGCAAAAGACCCTTTAAATGTATATTTAACAAATATCTTGCAGCTGCAGTTTTCTTAAAGCGGCGAATTTATTTGATGTTTGTCAAAATTGTAAATTGTGAACCCCTAAATAATAGAAATTACCGTAGTTGCTGGTCTATGATTAATTTTCACTAGGTAAAGGCGTGGCCGTAATGGGGAAATAACTGAATAAGGAAAAACACCAGGAGAATTATTGTCTTCTCAGTTCGAGGACGGACGATAATATCAAGGTATACCTGTATGTCCAATTTTCATAGTTGTGTGGTCCTGAAAATGACCGTTTGTTGAACTAATTTAAGGTAATATAGGGGCCAATATTGTTGGGGCTATATACTTTCATTCTGAATCAGACGAGTCTAAAAGATTAATAACTGTTTGGGGTTGAACATTCCACAAACCATCATTTTTCCAATATTCCTCTTCCTGTTTTAAGACGTGGTCTTCACATTTAGCCCAATAATCTTTGTCTATATTTAATAAGAGATTAGCAAGAGTCTTTACATCGCATATTTGAATGTTGTATTTTCATCTGCCACTTGTCCTTTTAATTTTGCCCAGATTAGTTCTATTGGATTTAAATGAGCATGGTAAGGTGGCAGCCTCAAACTTATATGACCGTGCTCTTGGATAATCTTATCTATTTGAAAAATCTTTGTCCTCTGTTTTTGCTTTACTAGAGATAGTAATTCAGGTTTTAAGTACATGTTATTAAATTGTATGTGCTCCTTTGTGAGCCATATCTTAATAGCATCTTTTGTACTGGATGACATCTGGACTTTATCTTCAAGTGCAACAATGTTGTGGTACGCTGCATTGTCCATTATTAGGCAAGATGGTCGATCTAGTGATGGGAGAACAGAATTTTCAATCCAATGTCTAAATATGTGACCATTCATCTCAGAGTGATAATCCCGATTGTCTATGGATTTTGAAAGAAAAATGAGCTCTGCATTCTGTATTAGTCCATGCTGTCGACTACCTGCATGAGCAATTATCAAGCGCTGTCCTTTGCTGCTAGGTATTAATCTCTTAATCTTTCCATCTGATGACTGCCATTCCCTTTGGTTAGTGTGGTGAGCATTGATCCATGTTTCATCCAAGTACACAATATCATAACCTTGCTTGCGCACTTTTTTTACTTCACGTAAGTACTTGCTTCTCGTGACTACTATATGTGGCTTCTCACAGATGATGTTTCGTCCATTGGAATACTTTCTGAATGTAAAGCCTGCAGCTGTCACATTCCTCCATAATGTAGACTTTGATATTTCAATACTGTTGTTCTTTTTCAGCGAAACTTTTAATTTTCTTATTGTAACAGTTTCATTCATACCCAACATTTTGCGAATTTCACTTCTAATAAGTTCACTGTCGAAATTATCCAACATTTTGCTCTTCCTTGTGATTTTGTATATTTTGAACATTGATGATCACGTGCTTGAATCCAGCGATTAAATGACTGTTTAGATAAATCCAAAATGTGTCTTGTCCTATTCACAGGGTTTTCTAAAGAATGAAATAATCTTCCTCGTTTAGCCTCTTTGCAAAAATAGTCATACATTTTTATTGCGATGATTGTAAACTGCAGAATTTCATTTTAAGACTCATGATAAATGTTATCGTTCCTCGTCTCCACCTCTGAATGAACGGAAATGGAACACACCATTTGTCGTGTTTTTTACAAGTGTCTAATTGTGTCAAAAAACCACGTGAAAGCGTGCAAACGCGTCAATTTTATCGTGTATGGATTTTTACTCGCTATTTTTAACTTAAAATACTGTAAACATTAAGTTTTGACTACATCAATGGGTCGTTATAAATTTATATAAATCAAATAAGCAACAATAATAACCAAATGTTTTTTTTAAATGAAATTAATTCCCTGTTGGTTTTAATCATTATAACTTTACATGCCAATTTTGAACAACTTACAACAAGCGGTTAAAAAGCTATCGATTTTAAAAGGTGGGCACGAGTTATGAAACAAGCTATAGTCTGGCCACGCGAGTTGGGATCGAAGGCAAATCGGTACTCAAAAATGTCATGCTGAAGTCGGATGTATTGGATCGAAAGGTGTAAATGGCACATTTTACTGCAAACCTCAACACACAGCATTTATACCCACGTCCATTTAAGAGAGAATAACGAAAAGGACAATACATTTCTTTAACAGTCATCGGATGAACGTAAGAAAGAGAACCCATGATATTCTTGTCAGGACTACTTGACTTACCTTTATTAACAATTGGCAGAGGATATCCACCAGGTGGCGCCATAACTCGACCAGTCATGTCATTCTGATCTTCATCTACTCTCTCGTAATTCCCGCCTTTCCGTCGGGTCATGGCTCTTTGCTGCCTAAACCACGAGCGTACTTCCGAGGGCTCAATTCCAGCTTCTGCCGCAATCTGTTCCACAAGTTCACGCCTTGGTCTGACACTTTGGGCGTAGTAGTGCTGCAATATGTTCTCTTTTTCCTCGCTGTGTTTCAAAGTTTGATTCGTTGACCCTATTACAAAATACAGGGCAGCATAAATAAAGTGAAAATCATGTTTATTAAAAATAGTAAATATTAATAAATGACAAATTATTTATACAAGTGTTTATTATTTATTTAAGGAGCCGCGATAGCTCAGTGGTTAGTGAACTGGACTACAAAGGACAAGGGGTAGGGTTCGATCTCAAATGACGGCTTCCGGGTTCACCCAGCCTTAAATGGTACCGGATTTTTTTCTGGGAAAGTAAAGCAGCACGGGCGTAATACCAACCACATTACCCCAAAAATCATGTGCTGAAGGTCTGTAAAATATATGGTCACTAACACCATATTTCTCTATACGCCACTTGGCGTGACGGGGGTACTTTACTTTTATTTTTTTTTTACTTATTATTTATTTGTAAATTTATGTTTACATGTTCATGTATAGTAGCTTCAGTCAGTCATAGTTTAATATGGGTTTTTCAGCGCCCCTAGAAATGTTCTTTTTTTCGCCGTATATTCTTTTTTTTTCTATGAATCAGTCTGCTTCTTGTTTGAGTTGGAGCTTTAGAGTGTGTTAAATAATCCAATGAAGTCGAGAGACTTCTCCCACTGGAAGCAGCCCCTGGCGTCATGGTCTACGACAAATGGGCAGAATGACTTATAAGAGGTAACTCTTCCCGTGTTGTGTTCACACCAAGATGGCGAAGCTGGAGTGTCGTCTCCAGTGCGCAAGCTTGGACAGTAAAAATAAGAAAGAAACAAGTTGTTTCCCATGCAACGTGTTTCTTCTCTCAACGCAGCCGAGCTATCCAAATGTCTAGCAGGACAAGAACAGTTTGGCGCCAACAAGATTATGTTTATGTATATATCACACATTCTTCTCGATCATGATAACATGAGTCCGATCTCAGTTTGACGCTCTCCAGTCGATCCAGCTGAAAGAAAAATTGGTACATGGCTCAATGATTTGACAAAGATATATATATATAGAGAGAGAGAGAGAGGGAGAGAGAGAAATAGAGAGAGAGAGAGAGAGAGAAATAGAGAGAGAGAGAGAGAGAGAAAGTGAGAGAGAGAAGAGTAGGCCATCTCTCTCATGAATTTGTGGCCTGGTACGGTGAAGTTTGGTAGCACTCACCCAATGACTGAAAGAATGATTAAGCCACTTCTTCATCCCTACTTAAAAGAGCATGGATGCCTTATGTAGTTATATGCAGTAGAATTGTGATAATTACTCCTTGCTGCTCATGACATTTGACTTAAACACATCGTTCGTTTGCGTTCACCGATGGCTAGAGGACCACACCTCGTCATCATCCGCCCTTTAAAAAAAAACTTTAAGAGAGCGTGTCTGCGTTGTGTTTTAATTTGCAGTAAAACTGTTTATTTGCACCTTTCGGCCCAGTACATCCGACTTCAGCACAACTTCAACAAATCATTTTTGCGTACTGGATTGCCCTCCCTCTCGATCCCTATCTACTTGGTCAGTCCGTAGAGGGACTTCCGGTTCTAAGATAGTGAAATCGAGTTTGTGTTCCATCGGCCGCTGCAGGATTTTTGTTTGATGACTGATTAATTTCGGCTATGTAATATAGATAGCTGCGATACAGTCAACCAGATGTTCCACTTAACGGATTTGCGCCGGTGTTACGCAGACCGTGCGTCTGACCGTGGTCCAATTTGGCTAATTATGTGGCGTGATTACGACCTTCTCCAATCGTGAAGTCGTTATGCACTTTACATTATTGACAGGATTGACATTGAGAGCTGTTCAATAGCCATCGTTGGATTTTTCGGCGCCGATTGCGTTAAACTCCATAATATAGATTGCATGTAAAGTAAACTTTGCATGTCAAATCAACCAAAGGTTTCACTTTAAGGATTCTGCGCAGACGCTACGGTTTTCATGCGTCCTGACTTGCATTCCTTAGAGTGAATCAAGCGTTGTGGCCATCCATTGTTGTCCATTGTGTGTTACGTCATCATTATAGACCTAACTCGGCCGCACGCTGGAAATGAAGAGCCAAGTGATAAATATTTCGGTGTTGTTCGTAAATGTGTAGCCCTGGTCCGACTCCCAAATTTTCATGTTAGCCAAGAGAGTTGTTGTGTACGTTCTGGAGAACTACGAGGAGAACGGGAATTGAGTTATTGAGTTATTGAGTTATTAGCGGGTCATCATCATTGCACTCCGAACATGTCCATAGGTGCTCAGATCCCCTCCTCAGCAATTCCCTCAGGGTCCAGCGACTGACGACTCCAGTTCTATGTTGGTTGATAAGTCTTCTTACACGGCCACTAAGTTTCTCATTTCTGGCTGTGCCCATCTTAACTCCCATTTCTATCATCCGAAGAAGTGACGTGGATCTGTGTTTGTCGAAGTCCTGTGCTCTTCCCACATCTCGGAGTGCATTGATGATGTCCGCCCGATCCATCGGTTGCCCGTCCTCAACGACAGCGCAGCTAGCCAACCTGTCCGCTCTCTCATTTCCCCGCACTCCCGCATGTCCAGGGACATAGACAAAGGTGACCTTACGTATTTTGGATTTCTGCAACGACTCTACCCATTGCATGCGTACAAAGCCCGCCTCCACTTTTTTTATCATGCTCATCGAATCACTCAGTATATATGCGTGGGTGTAGTCTTGTGACTCTAACCATTTAAGAGAACGGGAAAAGACTTGTTAAGGCGTTAAGGCAAAGAAATACAAACGATTGCATAAAAATGCGAAGCTGCAGTAAAGCTAAATATGAGGGAGAATCGGAATTTAAAAAAATAGAAAAAAAATGGTATGGTAAAGGCTTTACGTGATTAGTAGACGACACAGATTTGAACGACGTTTCGGCTGAATATGCCTTCAGCAAGAACAAACAAACAACACACACATATATAATATGTAAGTAAATAAAACTATTGCTATATAGTTAACCAGTTTATCGTTTCACACTGCAGGTTTGCTGGGAAGGAGATCTGAGCTCTCAATGACATTTGTTCGATGTGTGATGGAGATAATCCGACGACTGACAAGAATAATTAGAAAACTAACTACAACAGAGATGAAATGTGTTAGACGAATGACAGGAAATAGCCTGAGAGATAAGGTCAGAAATGACTGAAACTGAGAAAATAAACCAGGAATAATTCCCGCTTAAGAATGCGTAAAGAAACAACAGATAAAATGGTTTGCCCACGTGATAACGAGAAAGATCGAAAACACAACACAACGAGCCTTCAATAAACGTTGCTAAAACACCAGACCCAAGGGTCGACCACGAAAAAAGTGGATTGATGGAATATTGGAAACACTAGGAAACATGACAGCAGCAAAGACCAACAGAAGCGCAAAAGACTGCAAATTATATCTCCCTTCGACGCTGAAAGGCAAATGAGGAAGGGAGGAAGGAAGGAAGGAAGGAAGGGAGGAAGGAAGGAAGGAAGGAAGGAAGGAAGGAAGGAAGGGAGGAAGGAAGGAAGGAAGGAAGGAAGGAAGGAAGGAAGGAAGGAAGGAAGGAAGGAAGGAAGGAAGGAAGGAAGGAAGGAAGGAAGGAAGGAAGGAAGGACTATCAGTCCGTGTAGAAAAAGAATATTTGAAGCAATTCCAGTTTTTTGTTAACTAAAATAAAATATGGACAAACATCTACTTGCTTGCTCTTTGTTACTCAATGACCACAACTTTTTCCTGAATTTGCCCTTGAAAACTGTGACCAGACAAAGCTCATAGAATTTCACTTTTATTCAACGGATTAATGATTGACACAGAAAGGGCGGTCACGCTTGGCTGTCAGTCGAATCCCAGACGTCCGAATTGCGTTCCCGGGTCGAGATATTGCAGGAGACGACCACCAAAGTTCAATTACAACGACTGGGAGGGATCAATGCGGAGTTGTATTAGCCCAACAGCTTTTTATGCGCGTCTGGGAATGATGACTTTGCTGGTGACCGCGAATATGTCAATTCGTTTCTGTAATAGTGGATTATGGATGACGGGATTGCAAATGCTGCCCTTGACTCTTATGTTCGCGTATCACGTTATGCTGTAAGTACACAACAGAGATTTCTCGCATCGTGGAACAATCAGTGTTGCGTTCTTGCTTGGATGCTGGCATCGCGTTCAAATGTATGGAGTTCACATCCTGCAAGGTTTGGCATTTTAAAACTACCGTTGGTCTAAACATTGGGGTGATAACGACCACGTTACTCATTAATATAATATACACTAGCAAGGTCTGTGGACAATATGGGCGCTGACACTATATTTTTTCCTATACGCTACAATGTAGCGTAACCTTCCTTCCTTCCTTCCTTCCTTCCTTCCTTCCTTCCTTCCTTCCTTCCTTCCTTCCTTCCTTCCTTCCTTCCTTCCTTCCTTCCTTCCTCCCTCCCTCCCTCCTCCCTCCCTCCCTCCCTTCCTTCAATCCCTCCATCCTTCGTTCGTTCCTTCCTCCCTCCTCCCACCCCTCACATTAAAAACAAACTTACACCAGGAAATCTCACAAATTTGAAATCTTTTACTGGTATGAAAATCAAAAAACAAATTCTCCAAATGCTGTGAGGCCCCTCGGATTGTGTGACCTAAAGCTATGACTTATTTAGCTGCTGGATAAAAATCCCCGTCCCAGCGGGGAGCCGAACCAATCATTTTTCCATGGACAGCGAACAAAAAAATGTAGGAAAGAGAAACAGCACGTTGTAGGCCATGGCTCAGTGGAGACAGGAGAAGCTGAGAGCACTAATGGCGTATAAACTAATCATAGGAACGAACAATGGTCGATGGTTTCGCTAGTCAACGTTCAGGAACGTCAAAATTAAATCAAAGTAAAGTCCTTATTGTAATGTTAGGTTAGTTCTATTATATGGCTGTGAAACATGGAGAACAACAAAAATGACAATCATGAAGATACAGATCTTCATTAATGAATGTTTGCGCAGAATAAAGGGATGGAAATGGCAGGACAAAATCACTAACTTTAAACTATTGGAAAGCACCAATCAAATATCAGAAGACAGAAAGATACAACGGAGAAGATGGCGCTGGATAGGACACGTACTGTAGAAGCCAACTGAGAGTATTACATGACAGGTCCTGTTTTTGGAATCCTCGGGAGACAAAGAAGAAGACCAAAATATTCTTGAAGAAGACAGATAGAAGCAGAGATGAAGATGATGGGGAAAACATGGAGTGATCTTAAAAGAATGGCAAGACACTGAATGGCTTGGAAAGTGTTTGTTGAAGACCTAACTCCACAAGTTGAAAGGCAGAAGAAATTCCTTATTTGATAGAACATTTCAATATTTACGATCTAAGCGTCTACTACACAATCATGTTCTCAACTTTGGATTTAAAATATTTTCCTTTCGTCTGCAATATCTATCATTTCCAGAAGGCATACTTTCAATGTTAATCGAGTGACAAGTCAATTCTAGTTTTATTACAGTTTGTTGTGGACAAGTCTAGCGCTAGTTACCACATCGCCTCGGAAGTTTCCCTCTATAATAACATTCATTTATTACTATTTGTCTCCTTACCACAGCCCGCTGGAGATGGCCGAGAGTTGTGCTAGACCACTTGACCTACTTTCTGTCTGCCAGTTAATCATCATCATCGAGTGCCATCTCCGCATTGCAAGTTGGGTACCACGGAGCGCCATTCCGCTGTCTCTTGCTTTAATGGTGCAGATTGTCATAGGCTGACTTATCCTTCTTTTGACGCTGCTCATCCATGTTAGTCTTGGTCTGCATCTGCCTTTTTTACCTTGTATTTCCCTTTCCAAGATTACTTTTAGTAGGCTACTGTACCTTTTAACATGCCCCCAAAAAATTAATTTGTCTTGTTTGAATTGGGTTTAGTAGTTCTCTTTTCATTTTTAGTTATTTTAAGACGTCATCGTTTGTTTTATTTATTTTCCATCCAATTCTTCTAATTTCCGTCCATAATAATATTCATTTATTATTGTTTGTTATTTTATCCTGTCATGTGTACTGCAACTTTGGTCTATGATCTTCTATTGGTGAATATATCAAGCGGGACGAGTAAGAAGGACACTGGGTTATTAAAGATAGCTCTAGGTAGGGAGTTTTTATTTTTTTTTTTTTTTTAGTCCGAACGGACTATAACGGTATATTCCTGTATGGTGCAGAAACATGGACATTAGACAAGAAAACAGAACAGAAAATTGAAGCCTTTGAAATGTGGATTTATAAAAGAATGGGTAGAATTGGATGGAAACAAAAGATAACAAACGATGAAGTTTTAAAACAACTGAAAATAAAAAGAGAACTACTAAGTACAATTAAGGCAAGACAAATGAAATTTTTGGGGCATGTTAAAAGACACAATAGCCTACTGAAAGTAATATTGGAAGGAAAAATCCAAGGTAAAAGAGGCAGAGGCAGACCAAGACTAACATGGACGAGTAACATCAAAAGATGGACAAGTCAATCTATGACAGCCTGCACCATCAAAGCAAGAAACAGAGTAGAATGGCGATCCATGGTAGCCAACCTTCTTTGCGGAGAAGGCACACGATGATGATGATGAGTCCGAACGAGTTGGAACGCGTTCCTGTAAATTTGGACATACAAGTTACACATTTCACAAGCAGCTGCAAATGTAGGACTGCCACCAAATTTGCATTCTCATGCTGTGGTTACCGATAGCGATAAGATAACACAAATATAACCACGCCAGAGCTATAGTCTTGGTATATTATGATTTATCGGATGAGACTATAACGCTCCAGTAAACTTTTGTTTAGATAACAACAAATCCTTGGCTCTAAATAAAACGGAAAGGCGTCGGAATGCGAGTGCAGAACCAGTTTTCTGTGACCCATAGCTGGTTACTTGCGTTAGGGTTAGCGGACACAAGAGCTGCTCAAGAACGAACTCCACCTCCTGATCTGGAGTCTGGTCAAGCGAGAAAGGACCGAAGAGAGAAGGCAAACCTTACAAAAATAATGTGCTGAAATCGGAATATTGGGAGGACAGGTGAAAATGTTACAACTTGCTGTAAACTAGTGCAAGACTTAGACTTTAGAATGGAAAGACGTCACTGAAGGTTGGGCATTCCCAGACAAACTAGTTCAAGACTTAGACTTTAGAATGGAAAGACGTCACTGAAGGTTGGGCATTCCCAGACAAACTAGTTCAAGACTTAGACTTTAGAATGGAATGACGTCACTGGAGGTTGGGCATTCCCACACAAACTAGTTCAAGACTTAGACTTTAGAATGGAAAGACGTCACTGAAGGCTGGGCATTCCCAGACAAACTAGTTCAAGACTTAGACTTTAGAATGGAATGACGTCACTGGAGGTTGGGCGTTCCCAGACAAACTAGTTCAAGACTTAGACTTTAGAATGGAATGACGTCACTGGAGGCTGGGCATTCCCAGACAAACTAGTGCAAGACTTAGACTTTAGAATGGAATGACGTCACTGGAGGTTGGGCATTCCCACACAAACTAGTTCAAGACTTAGACTTTAGAATGGAATGACGTCACTGGAGGCTTGGCATTCCCAGACAAACTATTTCAAGACTTAGACTTTAGAATGGAATGACGTCATTGAAGGCTGGGCATTCCCAGACAAACTAGTTCAAGACTTAGACTTTAGAATGAAATGACGTCACTGGAGGTTGGGCATTCCCACACAAACTAGTTCAAGACTTAGACTTTAGAATGGAATGACGTCGTATAGACGGTCGCTTATCGTTATTTTAAGGCCACACGATGGAATGAAAAGGATTAGTCATCGTGTGAAGCCCAAAGAGAAAAGGAAAGAGAAGAAATGAAAGAAAGACAGAGGTGAGATGAAATCGAGTGATGAATATACATTTCGACATGCCAGCAGATAGATAGACAACAAATACACGGACAAGTGGAAGAATGTCAGGCTTGCAGATTAGATAGATGGGTAGAAGCTACATAAGTTTACTCTCAAACCGAAACTATCCAGAACGTGTTCCTATAAAATTGTGTGAACTTTGACGTTCTCTGGACTTTACAGCTCACTTGCTGCTTTGGCTTTGATCACATGTGATACATGTAATAAAGTTATGAGAAGTAAGAACAGCAGGCATCAGTTTCCTCGCCGAGATTAAACACCTTGCCCAGAAAAAGGGACATGTTGCGAGATATACTCATGGTTCTGTGCAAGGTCTGATGTTTAATAACAAAGATCATGGACTGTACAGGATTTCTGACCATTATTTGATAAATGTAATAAAGTTATGATTGTGATTTGATAAATGTAATAAAGTTATGATCGTGATTTGATAAATGAAATAATGTTATGATCGTGATTTGATAAATGTAATAAAGTTATCATCGTGATTTGATCAGAAAGAAGCAATCAACTTTTTTCGAGCACATCATGAGAAGAGGAAGTTGGAATACTGGTTACAACTGGCAAAATAAAAAGAAAGAGAGATCGTGGACGACAAAGAGAGAAAATACTGGATAGCTTGGTGTCATGGCATGGAAAACAGTCAACAACAGAACTGATACGATGCGCTGTAGATAGAAGATTGTGGAGGGACATAATCACCTACGCCAACCGGTATGGCACATGATGATGAAAAAAGTTATGATCGTGATTTGATAAATGTAATAAAGTTATGATTAAGCTTTGATCAATGTAATAAAGCTATGATCATGATTTGAATAAGGAAATAAAGTTAACATCATGATTTGATGATTATAGACCCACAACTAAGCGATGCTCAGATGGGCTTCAGGAGGAACAGAGGTTGCACAGATGCCCTATTTATCATAAAACAACTAGCGGAGAAAACAATAGTAAAGTAAAGTACCCCTGTCACGCCAATGGCGTATAGGGAAATATGGTGTTAGTGACCCTATATTTTACAGACCTTCAGCACATGATTTTTGGGGTAATGTGGTCGGTATTACGCCCGTGCTGCTTTACTTTCCCAGAAAAAAAATCCGGTACCCATTTAAGGCAGGCTGGGTGAACCCGGAAACCGTCGGTTGGGATCGAACCCTACCCCTTGTCCTTTGTTGTTCAGTTCACTAACCACTGAGCTATCGCGGCTCCCTCTATAATAATATTCATTTTTATTATTTGTCTCCACTATGGGGTTGTTTGTTATGCAATGAAGATGATCTTGTCGACTGAACTAAAGTCTGAGTTGGAGGATAGTCGTAAACCATTTCGTGACAGCCATTATAAATAGAACAACAAAAATGAAGTTGAGTGAGGTTTGCTAAAAACAATGAAGGAGGAGAAAGCATAAATTAAGGAATGAAGCAATTGAGGGCAATAATTTGTTTTGTGTTAATATACCAAGTAAACAAACGATGAAGTCTTAAAACAACTAAAAATGAAAAGAGAACTACTAAAGACAATTCAAACAAGGCAAATGCGATTTTTGGGCCATGTTAAAAGACACAACAGCCTACTAAAAGTAATCCTGGAGGGGAAAATACAAGGTAAAAGAGGCAGAGGCAGACCAAGACTAACATGGACGAGTAACATGGAAAGATGGACAAATCAGCCTATGACAACCTGCACCATCAAAGCATGAGACAGAGTAGAATGGCGCTCTATGGTAGCCAAATTTCGTTGCGGAGATGGCACTCGATGATGATGATGATTATATCAAGTCCTCTCCGACATACCTTCTCGTTGTTCTTTGTTCTTAACCTCGCTATAATCCGCTTTACACAAGAGTTGGCCATCTTCACAGAGGTAGAACTCATCACCAGTACACAGTTCACGTCTGCAAGTCCTGCACCGGAAGCAGTCAAGATGGTAGATCTTATCCTGTGCCCGTCGGACGACGTCCGTTGAAGGGATAGTTCCTTTGCAGGACGAACATTGAGCTCCATATAACCTGGAACAATACAAAGTTATATTTCTTAGCTAACATAACTTCAACTTTCACTAATATAACTTTCTATATTGCCTTATTTACACGGATATCTCTTTTGTTTTCGGGAGCCGCGATAGCTCAGTGGTTAGAGAACTGGACTACAAAGGACAAGAGGTAGGGTTCGGTCCCAACCGACGGCTTCCGGTTCACCCAGCCTTTAATGGGTACCGGAATTTTTTCTGGGAAAGTAAAGCGGCACGGGCGTAATACCGACCACATTACCCCAAAAATCATGTGCTGAAGGTCTGTAAAATTTATGGTCGCTAACACCGTATTCCCTAAACGCCGCTTGGCGGGACGGGGGCACTTTACTTTTTTTTTTTATTTGTACTGTTTTGTTGTTGGCATCCTTATCGTCTGACAGTGTCAATAAATATTGAGTGTCCTGCTGAGGGGGGGGGGGGGGATAATCTGAGCATTCATGGACATGTTCGGAGTGCAACGATGATGACCCGCAAATAACTCAATGAGTGTCCATGTCAATGTAATGTGTCTCATGCATGGTGCTTGTGATAACTTCTATTTGATTAATCAACTAGGCCTGCATTTTCTCCCTCGATCTTTTATAAGTGTTAATTTTCTCTGTGGGACGATATTTTGAGACTATAGCGTCGCGTGTTCAATGCAATACTGTATATATTGTGCTGTTGTTGTTGTGGGTCCATCTAATCTTGAGTAGACGCCCTTCGACCCAACGTCATGTAATATCTACCGGTATTTCTGAGTTCCCTCTAGCTCCGTTTAATGTATTCCATTTATCAGGTCTTACTGTAAATATTAAGTTGTGATTTGTCATGATTAGTCTAGGCAATATAAAAAGGTAGTTTGCCATTCCTTTACTTCCTGGCAGTGACTGTACTAGTCGGAGATAGCAGCCGTTGTCTCTATAAATGAGATCCCCTGCCTGCCATCGCGGTGTGGGACCATTAACCGGCACTACTTGTCGGCTGCTCCCACAACACCATCTACCACCTGCTCCAATGGCTTCACATAACCCTGATAGGGGGGGGGGGGGGTTAAACGGGAGCTCCACCTTGCCCAGGGGTGTCCCGAAGACTAGCGGAGGAAAGGAGACGTCTTACTCCTCCTTTGGTAGGGCAGAACTCTACCCCGCTAACCCGAAAAACAGTCAATAACAGAACTGATACGATGCACTGTGGATAGAAGATTGTGGAAGGACATGATCGCCTACGCCATCCGGTATGGCACATGATGATGACTGTAAATATTTTTTAATGAATGTAATCCAGAACTTCAACTATTTTCGGAACATACAACACTGGAATGGAGCTTGCTGTAAAGTGATAGAGCGACCCACTGTAACCAACCTTCGATGATGAGATAATACGGCGAAGATGATGATGCACAACGTTTTGAAGAAATAAACGTAAACACCATAATCATCATGTGCCATACCGGTTGGCGTAGGCGATCATGTCCTTCCACAATCTTCTATCTACAGTGCATCGTATCAGTTCTGTTGTTGACTGTTTTCTATGCCATTGCACCAAGCTATCCAGTATTTTCTCTCTTTGTCGTCCGCGATCTCTCTTTCCTTTTATTTTGCCAGTTGTAACCAAGTATTCCAACTTTTCTCTTCTCATGATGTGCCCGAAAAATGTTGATTGTTTCTTTCTGATGTTTTTTTAGGAGTTCCCTTTTTGTGTTGGCCTCTTTGAGAATGTCTTCATTAATCTTTTTAGCTGTACAGGGAACTTTCAACATTCTTTTGAGAAATCCCATCTCTGTGGCCTATAATCGTCTTTTCATTTGTTTATCTACTGTCCATGATTCGCTTCCATAAGTCAGAATTGGTTCTATATAGCACCGATGAACCCTCTCACTTCTATTGACATAGATTTGTTGCATACGATATTTTTCATTTTCTGAAATGCTAATTTGGCCTGAGCTATTCTGCTTTTTATTTATGTGGTTCATCTTCCATCGGATGTTATTATTGTGCCTAAGTATTTGACGCTTTGCACTAGTTTCAAATTTGTGCTGTTTATTTGTACGCTGTATGATGGTGATGATTGTCTATTTGATATGACCATTACTTCTGTTTTCTTACTATTCAGACTGAGACCCTTTTTGTTGCTTTCTTTTACTATTATGTCTTTCAAATTATATCTCCCCTCGACGCTGAAAGGCAGATGAGGAAGGAAAGAAGAAGAAGATAGTATCAAAACCATAACACAAACCTGAAAAAGTCTTCCTGGCAGTACAGATTTGAGTGACCGGAATAGCAGACGTGCGACAAAGGGGCGTGGCATAAGCTACAACATAAGCAACCAGCATGCCACATTAGACCCTGAACTTGTAAGATGAATTGGTCGAGGATTGGTTGAGAGCAACCTGTGCAGAAAGGTGGACCTGCAAATATAATTTTGATTGGTCTGTGGATACTTCTTTTATAAACTGCAAACTAACGCAACAGTAACGAGAAGTACAATATTTAATTATGATTCTTTCTTTCTTATTTTTTTAATTTTTTTTTTTACATAACTTCTTCTTCTTGTTCGTGTTCTTCTTCTGCGTACATCTCCAGCTGCCAATATTAACTCTTTCAGCACGATGAGTTATTATCAATTTAGCTGTAGAGACTTCAGAGGCAAAATTGTTCATGTTTTTAAATATTAATCTACATGTTTATATATTTATTTAACCGTTAACATATTATACATGAATTTTTAGATAATTGAACAAGGAGTTACATAATTCACCAATACCAACATGATAGAAGACAAATAAAAAGAATATTTTTTGATAACAGCTTATACTAATCAAATTGAGAGTGACGCACTGTGCGGCTAACCGTATATAACTAAAATCGGCATGGCTCATGGCGCATTGAGACGTACAAAAAGAGTTAATAAGTTCGAAGAAAGCGTTTATCAGCTCAAGGCTGGTGACGTCACCATGCAGCTTTTCCCGGTTTGGCACCGGTGATGGCCACAAGAGGCCCCTCTGTTCATCATAAATTGGGAATGATTGTAGCAGATGCCCATCAGTCTTTTTGTCTGTGCCACAGTCACATTCATCCTGGGGTTTCTATCCTTTGGGTGTTGGAAAGAAGGCTTCGTTTCTTTAATAGTCAACAGGTGAACAAGAGAACAAAAGTAAGAGCCTCCCTGTCTGCAGTTCTGTATGGTAGAGTTCTGGTTCCTACCGACTCCTATCCAACCACAGAGAGTGTCATCATCATCATCATCCTCATCATCATCATTATGTTGCATGCCCTTTGCAGAACGTTGCTTCACCACAGCCCGTCTAAACGACTCTCCGTCTCTAGTCAGATCTCCCACAGAACGTTGCATTCACCATAGCCCGTCTGAAAGACCCTCCTCCGTCTCTAGCCAGATCTCCCACAGAACGTTGCATTCACCACAGCCCGTCTGAAAGACTCTCCGTCTCTAGCCAGATCTCCCACAGAACGTTGCATTCACCACAGCCCATCTGAAAGACCCTCTGTCTCTAGCCAGATCTCCCACAGAACGTTGCATTCACCACAGCCCATCTGAAAGACCCTCCGTCTCTAGCCAGATCTCCCACAGAACGTTGCATTCACCACAGCCCATCTGAAAGACCCTCCGTCTCTAGCCAGATCTCCCACAGAACGTTGCATTCACCACAGCCCATCTGAAAGACCCTCCGTCTCTAGCCAGATCTCCCACAGAACGTTGCATTCACCACAGCCCATCTGAAAGACCCTCCGTCTCTAGCCAGATCTCCCACAGAACGTTGCATTCACCACAGCCCATCTGAAAGACCCTCCTCCGTCTCTAGCCAGATCTCCCACAGAACGTTGCATTCACCACAGCCCGTCTGAAAGACTCTCCGTCTCTAGCCAGATCTCCCACAGAACGTTGCATTCACCACAGCCCATCTGAAAGACCCTCCGTCTCTAGCCAGATCTCCCACAGAACGTTGCATTCACCACAGCCCATCTGAAAGTCCCTCCGTCTCTAGCCAGATCTCCCACAGAACGTTGCATTCACCACAGCCCATCTGAAAGACCCTCCGTCTCTAGCCAGATCACCCACAGAACGTTACATTCACCACAGCCGGTCTGAAAGACTCTCCATCTCTAGCCAGATCTCCCACAGAACGTTGCATTCACCACAGCCCGTCTGAAAGACTCTCCGTCTCTAGGCAGATCTCCCACAGAACGTTGCATTCACCACAGCCCGTCTGAAAGACTCTCCGTCTCTAGCCAGATCTCCCACAGAATGTTGCATTCACCACAGCCCGTCTGAAAGACTCTCCGTCTCTAGCCAGATCTCCCACAGAACGTTGCATTCACCACAGCCCGTCTGAAAGACTCTCCGTCTCTAGCCAGATCTCCCACAGAACGTTGCATTCACCACAGCCCGTCTGAAAGACTCTCCGTCTCTAGCCAGATCTCCCACAGAACGTTGCATTCACCACAGCCCGTCTGAACGACTCTCCGTCTCTAGCCAGATCTCCCACAGAACGTTGCATTCACCACAGCCCATCTGAAAGACCCTCCGCCTCTAGCCAGATCTCCCACTTCTTCTGTTATCATGTTCAAGATCTTTTAAATGCCTCGTAACCACCTTCTTCTTCATCGATCCCTGATGAAGCACCCTGGAATCACGCCTTTCATTATTGTTCTTTCCAGCCCGCTGTGTCTTTTGACGTGGCCAGAGTATTTTAATTTCCTTTCTAGAATGGTGTATATAAGACGAATAAAACGAACTACGAACTGTGTTGAAATAAGATTGAACAAAGATAGAAAGTTAACAAAAATGATAGTCTGTTGTTTTTGTTCTCTTTCATTTTTTTCCCCTTCCTTAGAGTTAACAGCTTAAAAAAAATTAAAAAACATGACATTTTATCTGAAAAAAATGACATTTTATATGAAGAAAGGATGATGTTTTATCTGAAGAAAGGATGACATTTTATCTGAAGAAAGGATGACATTTTTCTTAAGAAAGGATGACATTTTATCTGAAGAAAGAATGACATTTTATCTTAAGAAAGGAAGACATTTTATCTGAAAAAAGAATGACATTTTATCTGAAGAAAGGATGAAATTTTATCTGAAGAAAGAATGGCATTTTATCTGAAGAGAGGATGACATTTTATCTGAAGAAAGGATGACATTTTATCTGAAGAAAAGATGCCATTTTATCTGAAGAAAAGATGATATTTTATCTGAAGAAAGGATGACATTTTATCTGAAGAAAGGATGACATTTATCTGAAGAAAGGATGACATTTTATCTGAAGAAGGGTGACATTTTATCTGAAGAAAGGATGATATTTTATCTGAAGAAAGGATGACATTTTATCTGAAGAAAGAATGACATTTTATCTGAAGAAAGGATGACATTTTATCTGAAGAAGGATGCCATTTTATCTGAAGAAAGTTCGACATTTGTTTCTGAAGAAAGGATGACATTTTATCTGAAGAAAGAATGACATTTTATCTGAAGAAAGAATGACATTTATCTGAAGAAAGGATGACATTTATCGGAAGAAAGGATGACATTTTATCTGAAGAAAGGATGACATTTTATCTGAAGAAAGGATGACATTTTATCTGAAGAAAGGATGACATTTTATCTGAAGAAAGTTTGACATTTGTATCTGAAGAAAGAATGTTTTTTTCTGAAGAAAGGATGACATTTTATCTGAAGAAAGAATGACATTTTATCTGAAGAAAGGATGCCATTTTATCTGAAGAAAGGATGACGTTTTATCTGAAGAAAGAATGACATTTTATCTGAAGAAAGAATGACATTTTATCTGAAGAAAGGATGACATTTTATCTGAAGAAAGGATGACATTTTATCCGAAGAAAGAATGACATTTTATCTGAAGAAAGAATGACATTTTATCTGAAGAAAGAATGACATTTTATCTGAAGAAAGAATGATATTTTATCTGAAGAAAGGATGACATTTTATCTGAAGAAAGAATGACATTTTATCTGAAGAAAGGATGCCATTTTATCTGAAGAAAGGATGACGTTTTATCTGAAGAAAGAATGACATTTTATCTGAAGAAAGGATGAAAATTTATCTGAAGAAAGTTCGACATTTGTATCTGAAGAAGGCAACAAAAAAATGATTTTTCATTTTAGAAATACGTTTTTACCCTCCCTTTCCTATCTCTCTCGTTCTCTTTTTTTCGCCCTGGCACGCACACACACACACACACACACACACACGCGCGCGCGCATATATATATATATATATATATATATATATATATATATAGACAGAGGAGATCAACGAGCTTCTATTTGCAGACGATCAGGCACTAATACATAGAAAGATTAAGACCTTCAAGAGAATATTTAAATGACTCAAAGGCACATGCACAAAAAACAACATGAAAATCAACAAAATAGAAGTCATGAATATCGCAAAAGAGAAACAGAACATCAATATAGCTATAGTCGTTAGACTATAACTAAAACAAGTAGAGGAATTTAAATACCTAGGAAGTCTAGTGACAAACAACAATTCACAAACACCAGAAATAGACTCAAGATGCAACAAATCTTGTCAAATCATTGGACAGTTATCACCACTAGTGTCCAACAAGGAAATAACCCTGGAGGCAAAACGGGCACTATACAATACAATCTTCATCCCAACGTTGTGCTACCAATGCCAGACCTGGACCCTAGATGCAAGAACAATAAGAAAAGTTACCTCTTCTTCTTCTTTCCTTCCTCATCTGCCTTTCAGCGTCGAGGGGAGATATAATTTGCGTTCTTTTGCTCTTCTGTTCGCCTCTGCTGCTGTTATGTTTTCTAGTGCTTCTAATATTCCATCGACCCATCTTTTTCGTGGTCGACCCTTGGGTCTGGTGTTCTCACAACGTTTGTTGAAGGCTCGTTGTGTTGTGTTTTGATCTTTCTGCCTTGTCGCGTGGCCAAACCATTTTATCTGTTGTTTCCTTATATATTCTATGGCGGGGGCTATTCCTAACTTTTTTTCAGTTCTTAATTTGTGATCTTATCTCTCAGACTGTTTCCTGTCATTCGTCTAACACATTTAATTTCTGTAGAGGTTATTATTTTTCTTATTGTTCTTGTATCTAGGGTCCAGGTCTGGCATTTGGTAGCACAACGTTGGGATGAAGATTGTATTGTATAGTGCTCGTTTTGCCTCCAGAGTTATTTCCTTGTTGGACAATAGTGGTGATAACTGTCCGATGATTTGACAAGCTTTGTTGCATATTGATTCGATCTCCCTTGTTGGACAATAGTGGTGATAACTGTCCAATGATTTGACAAGCCTTGTTGCATCTTGATTCGATCTCCCTTGTTGGACAATAGTGGTGGTAACTGTCCAATGATTTGACAAGCTTTGTTGCATCTTGATTCGATCTCCCTTGTTGGACAATAGTGGTGGTAACTGTCCAATGATTTGACAAGCTTTGTTGCATCTTGATTCGATCTCCCTTGTTGGACAATAGTGGTGGTAACTGTCCAATGATTTGACAAGCTTTGTTGCATCTTGATTCGATCTCCCTTGTTGGACAATAGTGGTGGTAACTGTCCAATGATTTGACAAGCTTTGTTGCATCTTGATTGATCTCCCTTGTTGGACAATAGTGGTGATAACTGTCCAATGATTTGACAAGCTTTGTTGTATCTTGCTTCTATCTCTGCTGTTTGTGAATTGTCGTAGGTCACTAAATAATCTCTACTGAGATTAACTGCGTTAGACGATTTACATGAAACAGCCTGAGAAACAAGATAACAAATGAAGAACTGAGAAAAAAAGCTAGAAATAACGTCAGTTATAACATATATAAAGAAACAGATAAAATGGTTTGGCCACGTGACAAGGCAGAGAAATCAAAACACAACACAACGATCCTTCAATAAATTTTACGAGAACACCAGTCCCAAGGGCCTACCACGAAAAAGAGGGACTTATTGAATATTAGAAGCACTAGGAAACATAACAGCAGCAGAGGCAAACAGAAGAGCAAGACCATAAATTAAATCTCCCCTGGGTGTAGAAAGGCAAATGAAGAAGGGAAGAAGAAATAACAAACACAATGTATATAAGCATCATACCTGTTAGCGTGCTGCTGGCGTGTCCCGAGTCAACATAACCTGCCTGGGAGATAAGTGGGGCGGGTGACGAGGGGACCGCTGGGTCTCTGCAGGAGGTGGAGTTTGGTAACAGCGCAACGTAATTGGCACCTGTCATCATTGTTTTGATGCGGCCTTAAATGGCATCATGGTAAACAATGTCATTGAAAAATTGTAAACACAATATTGTGAATGAAAGAGGGCCTATTTAGAATTCTTTACTGAAGCAAGCCACATTGCTGACACGGCTGTTTGTTGGTGATATGTTAGTAATCTTACTACTTTTAAGAACAAATCTCTATAACATAATTTGAGTATAATTCTGCTTTAGTACGCTAAAACTGGAGCCGCGATAGCTCAGTGGTTAGTGAACTCTATTCTATTCTATTCTATTGACCTTTCGAGCCGTAACCGGCCCATAGGGCGTAGACCAAGATACACCTTCTCCTATATGAATTTTTGTTCTAGCAGTTTTCTTGTAAAGATATTTTATCAAATCTCGCCATCTGTCTCTGTTCTGTGCAAGCAGTTCTATCTCATTGAGGGAGCCGATTCCTGCTGCTCTTGCCTCTCTCATCAATGTTCTTCTCAGTGTCTCCCTGGGTCTTCCTCTTTTTCTTTTACCTGTTGTTTCCCATATGAGGGCTTGCTTTGCTATTCGATTATTATCTCTTCTCATCACATGTCCAACGTATGACCATCGTCTTTTCTTTATTACTGAAGATATTAGTGGTTGATTGGCGATTTCTCTAATTTCCTCGTTTGTTTTGAATTCGTTCCATTCTATACCAAGTATTTTCCTTAGACATTTATTTTCGAATGCGTTCAACTTTGTTTCTATATCTCTTGTTGTTTTCCAGCTTTCACACGCATACGTAAGGGTTGATAGTACATTTGATTTGAATAGCCTAAGTTTTGTGTTTGTGCTAATGAGTTTTGATTTCCACAACTTTTCAAGGCTTCTGAAAGACATTGCTGCTTTAGCCAGAGTTAGTGAACTCACCCAGCCTTAATTGGGTACCGGATTTTTTTTTTTCTGGGAAAGTAAAGCGGCATAGGTCTTCAACAAACACTTTCAGCCCCTCTGAAACATAAGTCTTCAACAAACACTTTCAGCCCACTCTGGAACATAGGTCTTCAACAAGCACTTTCCAAACCGCTTTGTTTCTTGCCATTCTTTTAAGATCGTTCCATATAAACAGTCAAGGTAAACTACGAGACTTGAATCGGTGTCTTAGGATGAGACTTTTTACCCATATGTGCTCGGCCGCTTATCGAGAAGTATTCGGGAACGTCTGGATAGTGTCGCTTAAAGCGTCGAAACTCACGATGCAAGACGGCATTCCTCACCTTCCAGAGTACTATACTCTGGTACTCATTTCTGTCAGTGGCTGGGTCGACTGCGTGGGTATTTTTTTGTCCAAACACGAGTACAACTCACACTGCTTCTAGCGGGAATCGAACACGGGTTGTCTGAACGTCGGTAGCCCAGTCGAGTGGTTTTCTCAACTAGGCTACCGAGGCTCCGGGTTCCATGCTTTCCCCCATTATCATCATATCTGCTTCCACATGTCTTCTCCAAGAATATTTTGATCTTTCTCTTGTCTCCTCCTCTGGGGATTCCAGAAAAAAGGACATGTAATACTCCAGTTGACTTCTACAGTATGTGTCCTATCCAGTGCCATCTTCTCCGTTGTATCTCCCTGTCCTCTGGTATTCGATTGGTGCTTTCCAATAGTTCAAAATTAGTAATGTTGTCCTGCTATTTCCATCCTTTTATTCTGCGCAAGCATTCGTTATTGAAGGTCAGTATCTTTGTGATTGTCACTTTTGCTGTTCTCCATGTTTCACAGCCATATAATAAAAGGACCGATTTAACATTGGAGTTGAGCATTTTTATTTTTGTATTTAACTCCTAATTTCTTTAATTTTTATCCCTGGTTTTGTCGAATTTAACCAAATTTCGAAACAATTGAGTTATTTGCGGTCATCATCATTGCACTCCGAAAAGATCAGTACTCCAGGCACTACAATCCAGAAAATTACCACATCTGCAGACCTTATTGACTGAACTCTGCAAGCACCACAGGGTTGCCCTGCAGTGGATCCCGTCTCACTGTGGAATACCAGGAAATGAGAAAGCAGATCAGTTGGCAAAGGAAGGTTCAACAGGTACACAACTAGATACACGGTTACATACCATCATAAGAAACAGATAATGAAATCAATCAGAGGACCACAAGCCCCAAATCAGAATGCCTTTCATAATATGAATAGATATGAACAAGTTATCATTATACGCCTCAGAACAGGACACAATCGACTCCATAGTCACATGTATACAAAATTCAAGATCGGCACCTCAACTACTTGTACATGTGGACAGGCGCCACAGACTGCTGAACACATACTTCAAGACTGCACTGAACATAGTAAACTGAGGAAAATCCATTGGCCCATAGATACAACACTACAGACAAAACTATATGGGCCACTGCAAAGAATTACAAAAGACAGTAACATTTATACAGGAAACGACATTGCAGATATAGACAATACTTCAGGCGAACGAAAGATAGATAGATAGATTGCACTCCGAACATGTCCATAGGTGCTCAGATCCCCACCTCAGCAAGTCTCGAAGTGTCCAGCGAATGACGACTCCAGTTCTGTGTTGGTTAATTCGTTTTCTTACACTCCCACCACTAAGTTTCTCGTTTCTGGTTGTGCCCATCTTAACTCCCATCTCTTTCATCCGAAGGAGTGACGTGGGCTCATTCATGGTTGTCGAAATCATGTGTCCTTCCCACTTCTCGGAGGGCATTGATGAATTCCGCCCGATCCATTAGTTGACCGTCCTTAACAATAGCGCAGCTAGCCAACCTGTCCGCTCTGTCATTTCCTCGTACTCCCGCATGTCCTGTGACGTAAACAAAGGTGACCTTATGTATTTTTGACTTCTGCAATAACTCTACCCCTTGCATACGTACAGTTCCGCCTCCACTTTTCTTATTCGAAACAATTCATCTCATAAACATTACTCAACAAAAGTATCAATGGCACATAAACGAACTATTATAGAGCATTCACATCTTTGTGCAGCGTCACGAAATAAAACGACCACAATAAAATATCAATCATATGACGAGGAGAGATAATAACCGAATAACAAAGCAAGCCCTCATGTGGGAAACAACAGAGAAGAGAAAAAGAGGCCGACCCAGAGAGACACTGAGAAGAACATTGATCAGAGAGGCAAGAGCAGAAGGAATTGGCTCCCTTAATGAGATAGAGTTGCTTGCACAGAACAAAGACAAATGGCGAGATTGGATAAAATATCTTTACAATGGATTGAAAACGGCTACAATAAAAATTTAGATAAAAGAAAGAGTATCTGGGTCTATGCCCTATGGGCCGGCTACGGCTCGAAAGGTCAATAGATAGATAGAATAAAATCTCAATCTTGAGATGGAGCGGAATTTGGTTTCCCTCGGAGAATTTTCTTTTTCTTTTTTAATAAATAGCAGCGTTGTAGGGCTTACAACTAAAATGTCACTTTCAGCGTCAAACAAACAACTGTACTGAGAAAGAGAAATACCCACTCGAAGGATCCGAAAGCGTGTCTATAATGATAACAATAATAATGAATATGAGCATCTTCGAGTGCTACATGATTATGTTAAATTATTATAATAATTTACTTTATTATCTAATCAATAAAAGAAAAAATCTAAAGTAAATATTAGTATAGATGTTCAATGAGGATGATCCGACTAAGCAAAACAGAACAGAACAATACAAAACTAACCTAACCTAAACTTTTTAAGTAAATAAAAACTAACTTTACCTAAACTAAACTTTTTAACTATATGTAGGACTTTCTTCTTTCTTCAGCCGGTCGGCTTTACGATAAACCTTTATGATAATTTTAACAGCCACGAAATAAATATTTCATATATAATTTTAAATTACGATTACTGGACTATTTTGTATCGAGTGACCCACAAATTGACTGCTGTAACGATACTATTTTAATTACAAACTGGTACTGGCACCGAGCTTTTACAAACTAGAAAAGGTTACTGTGTGAGTTCTCAGTGGTCGACGACACACCGTGGATTGTGCCTGGCGATCTCTTGATATTATCAGTCAATCAGTCAACTATAGTCTTTGTCTGCCACCTATGGACATGTTCGGTGTGCAATGACCCGAAAATAACTCAATTCAGTAATAAATAGTTCGTTTTTCATTTACATTTTTTTTCAAAACTGCATTACTCATTTCTTCTCTGTCCACTCAAGTTCTTCCGATTCTCTCTCTCTCTCTCTCTCTCTGTCTCTCTCTGCGGGCAGGACTCAATCAGAGTAGGATTCCAGACACTCACATGAAGTCAGCTGTCAGGTTAAGTGTGTTGATCGCCCCCACAGACTGAACATCACATTTAGAGTCTGCCAGATCCACTCTGATTGAACACCCGTTAAAAACGTTGCACTGTGTTTTGCGCCAGTAGCCCAGTGCATCCGATTTATACACAATTCCAGGGATTCGAATTTCTGCTCTGACTTCTTATTTAGTGTCCATGTTTATTATGTGCCACACATCAATTTTAAATAAATATAGCCCATTATCATTATCAATTTGTAGTTCTGCCGTTATCTGTTTAGATGTAAGAGTATCTTTTATATTGATACAAATTATTGTTGTCATCTCGTTTATTTCTTTTATTTTCTGTTTTGTCTTTTTTTATCATTGTTAAATATCAAATATACCTATATTCTTGTAATATCAGCAGGGCTGAAACTAAGAATGGCAAAATGTTTCATCATCTTCTCAATATTCCTGTATGGTGCAGAAACATGGACATTAGACAAGAAAACAGAACATAAATTGAAGCCTTTGAAATGTGGATTTATAGAAGAATAGGTAGAATTGGATGGAAAGAAAAGATAACAAACGATGAAGTTTTAAAACAACTGAAAATAAAAAGAGAACTACTAAATACAACTAAGACAAGACAAATGAATTTTACGTTAAAACACGCGCTAAAAAACACAACAGCCTACTAAAAGTAATATTGGAAGGGATAATACAAGGTAAAAGAGGCAGATGCAGACCAAGACTAACATAGACGAGTAACATCAAAAGATGGACAAGTCAATCTATGACAGCCTGCACCATCAAAGCAAGAAACAGAGTAGAATGGCGATCCATGGTAGCCAACCTTCGTTGTGGAGAAGGCACTCGATGATGATGATGATGATGATGATGATGATTCTTGGGCTGACGGTTATTTCCCAGATTTATCTTGATATTTACTTGTAGGATTTTTGTTTAATTTCAGCTTGTTTTTAAACTTCTTTGAAGTTTGTGTGTTATGCTATATAGAATCTTTAGTAAATAAAATAGACTTGTATGGGTTTTATTTAATAAATTAGACACCTGGTTAGTAGCTTCTGATGTTTGAGATAGATTGAAACATTTCTAATGTGTTAAATATCTTTGTTATGAGCTCTCTAATGTTGGAGGTAGATGCGTGAACTGGACAACAACAAGACATAGAAACAAAGTTGAAGGCATTTGAATGTAAATGTCTAAAAAAAATGGTAGGAACAAAACCATGCCAAGAATATATAGAACATCAACAACTTAAATGGTTTGGCCACCTGGTCGAATAAATCCGCACCAATCACCATCAAGGGCGTTCTTCTCAAGAATGCGTAGGATAAGACCAAGAGGAAGACCCAGAAGAAGATGGATAGATGCAGTGACAGTGACATGTAACAACAAAGGAAAATCACTAATTCAGACAATTCGAGCAGCTCAAGAACGACAAATGATATAACCACGACACCTTTTAGGTATCAGTGAAAAGAGAAAAGAAGAGAAGAAGAAGAAGTAAAAAAAAACTTGGCATAGCGTGGAACGAATTGAAAACAAACTAGAAAATTAGAGAAATCGCCAATCAACCGCTAATATCGTCAGTAATCAAGAAATGACGTTGGACATGTGATGTGGATCAATGGGCCTGACTTGTTCATTCTGTGGCCGTTTGTGTTTTTCAAACATTGGCAGAATTATCTAGGAAAGAAGCTGTTCGACAAAAACAAAACCTCAAAAACCAAAACAAAATATACAATAACCTCCACTAGATCGTCTGACAAGACGAAAAGGGTCATATATATATATATATATATATATATATATATATATATATATAGGGAGCCGCGATAGCTCAGTGGTTAGTGAACTGGACTACAAGGGGTAGGGTTCGATTCCAACCGACGGCTTCCGGGTTTACCCAGCCTTAAATGAGTACCTGATTTTTTCTGGGAAAAAATGGCGCGGGCGTAATACCGACCACATTACCCCAAAAATCATGCGCCGAAGGTCTGTAAAATGTATGGTCACTAACACCATATTCCCTATACGCCACTTGACGTGACGGGGGTACTTTACTTTTACTTTATATATATATATATATATAT
The DNA here is from genome assembly GCA_032433765.1 of Megaustenia siamemsis. Lineage (NCBI taxonomy): Eukaryota > Metazoa > Mollusca > Gastropoda > Stylommatophora > Ariophantidae > Megaustenia > Megaustenia siamemsis. The sequence continues at coordinate 36,353,514 of JAVIAB010000059.1, read as the reverse complement.
ATATATATATATATATATATATATATATATATATATATATATATATATATATATTTATATATTTATTCCAGACACGGTGTAATTTAAATTTCGTGTTTCTCTTAATTCACTAATTTCCTGAAAGGAAACAATAACAACCAGGCTTAGTGAAAATCGTGTATTATTGTGGACTGTGATTTGTACGAACGGTCGGTCGATTGGTGCGTTGATCAATGCTATAGGATTTGCTGTTGGGCCTATATTTATACAGAATATAGACATACGATAACGTTAAAAATAACAATCATAACGTTAAAAATAACAATCATAACGTTAAAAATAACAATCATAACGTTTAAACAACTTCAGAACGTATAAATAGTTCCAGCGGACTTGAATGACTCAGTTAATAAACTGCATATATTTTAGTAGATGATCAATGTTTGAGGGGGAAAAAAATGAAAATACGCTAAAACACAGCTAGCTGTGCTAGAATAATTCACTGAAATACTAATTACAATACTAAAACATAATAAGCTGTATCATCATCATCATCATCATCAGGTCGCGTGTTCTTTGCAGAACGTTGCATTCACTACAATCCGTCTGTCTCCCACTTCTTCTGTTGCCTCTTTGATGTCGTTAAACCTTCTTGCTCTCCCCGGTCTTGTTGTCCAGTGACCATGACCTTCATTATTGTTCTTTTCAGCCCGTGATGTCTTTTGATGTGACGGTAGCATTTTTATTTCCTCTATAGAATTATTTATTGGGTTTAGAAAAGACCAGTTATTTTTAACGTTTAAGTCTTTTAATATGGTTTCCTTGCTCATTGTTAGATATGAACAAGTTATCATTATACGCCTCAGAACAGGACACAATCGATCTATAGTCATAGTATACACAATTCAAGATCGGCATCTCAACTACTTGTACATGTTGACAGGCGTCACAGACTGATGAACACATACTTCAAGGCAGCACTAAATATAGTAGAGTGAGGAAAATCATTGCATAGATACAAACACAGACAAAACTATATGGGCCACTGCAAGAATTACAAAAGACAGTAAAATGTATACAGAAACGGCATTGCAGATATAGACAATACTTCAGCCGAACGAAAGATAGATAGATAGATAGATAGATAGATAGATAGATAGATAGATAGATAGATAGATAGGTAGGTAGGTAGGTAGGTAGGTAGGTAGGTAGGTAGGTAGGTAGGTAGGTAGGTAGGTAGGTAGGTAGGTAGGTAGGTAGGTAGGTAGGTAGGTAGGTAGGTAGGTAGGTAGATAGATTGCTCATTGTTTCATTATCCGAGACATCTTAAGGATTTTTCGTTGTAAATGTATAGATGACTATGAACATAGTTTGGGCGTAGAAAGGGAATCTCCGGAAGACTCCACTAGCGTGACGTTTCAGCTTTCTGAACTCACACCCACCTATAGATTTATTAAGGCCCATCGGCAGAAAATAAAGCAGGAAACCTCTCCCTCCCCCACCACAACTTGTGTGACGTTTTCAACTATTGGAGCTATAAACGACTGACGTCACTCTACCCACAACCACCTCTGCTCGCAAAGATTTTAAACGTCACGCTATTTGGAGGTTTTCCGGGAATTTCATCTCTGCCTGCAGCCTAAGTAAATCTATAATTAGCTATGACGAGCCTGTTCGGTTGTGACTAAAATAACTTCAACCGCCTATAGTAAATCCATAGCCATTTATAGATTTGTAGACATAGGAGGCGGTGAGCTCGCATAGCTGAATTTCTCAAGGTAGTAGAGGATTCGAGCAGCTCAAGAACGACAAATGATATAACCCACGACACCTTTTAGGTATCAGTGAGAAAGAGAAAAGAAGAAAAGAAAGAAGTAGAGGATTTTGAGTTTCCCTTTCTACACCAAGGTCTAACTAAAGCGGGCTATGCCTAGAGTGCATGACTGGGACTGAACCAAGGTCTCTCTACAAACACATATAGTAAGCCATGATTGAACCACAAGTTCACTTTATCGTAATCCAATGAACTAACAGCAACACTTGTGGCGATCATGTGGCAGATTTATCTCGTCTTCAAATGTGCATGACTTGTTATACTTAAATGATAAAGATGTACTCACCGCTTATATACAGCAGGATAGGCCGTTTGTGAATCTTGTCAAAATGTGGCCAAATCTCGTAAGAAATTACACATATTTATTAAAAAATAAATTAATTAATAAAAGAATTTGTTAAAAGAAATCAAATACCACAGAATGGTCTGAAATCAGTGGTAAAGATTTGCCATTTTTAAAACATGATTTCTTTGTGTTGTTATCGCAGACACGAATAAAAAGAAATGTAATGATTGCAACCAAAACAAGAATAACTACCAAATGTGGATTCAGTGTCCAGTTTGGTTACTGGTCTAAACTTAACAGCGGCACTGCGGTCAGTCAATTATCAATTGACAAAGCCACGCCCCGGTTTCCTATTGGTCAGTGGCTGACCAAAGCCTACTGCTTGCTACGTGTGTGTTAAATCTCCTATCTGCTGCTTTATTCTATTCGCTGGCTGAATATCATCATCGAGTGCCTTCTCCGCAACGAAGGTTGCCTACCATGGATCGCCATTCTACTCTGTTTCTTGCTTTGATGGTGCAGGCTGTCATAGATTGACTTGTCCATCTTTGATGTTACTCGTCCATGTTAGTCTTGGTCTGCCTCATTTACCTTGTATTTTTCCTTCCAATATTATTTTTAGTAGGCTGTTGTGTCTTTTAACATGCCCCAAAAATTTCATTTGTCTTGTCTTAATTGTACTTAGTAGTTCTCTTTTTATTTTTAGGTGTTTTAAAACTTCATCGTTTCTTTTCTTTCCATCCAATTCTACCTATTCTTCTATATATCCACATTTCAAATGCTTCAATTTTCTGGGAAGGGGAAAGAAATGCAAGTGAATGCATAAAAATGCGAAGCTGCAGTAAAGCTGAATGCGAGATTTCTGTTCAATTTTCTGTTCTGTTTTCTTGTCTAATGTCCATGGTTCTGAACCATACAGGAATATTGAGAAGATGTAACATTTTGCTATTCTTAGTTTTAGCCCTGGTTGTTTAGCCCATTTGTTTTAATGTTAGTATACTTTTCATGACATTAAAATTACTTTTTACCATTCCTATTCTTTTGTTTATTTCAGTTGTACATTTTCCATCACTGGTTATAGTGTGTCCCAGGTAGTTGTAGCTCTGGACTGTCTCCAGATGTATTCCTTCAACTGTGATATTTAATTGAAGGTCTTGAGAATTTCTTTGTTTATGATCATAGTTTTAATATTTTTTGATATTCATATCTAATCCATATTTTTTGCTTGTCATGTTTATTTCATTAGGCAATTGTTGTAGGTCTTTATGATTTTCTGCTAGTATAACAGTATCATCAGCATATCTTAGGTTATTGATTATCTTTCCATTAATGTTTAGGCCTGGTATCTCTGAGATGTTTTTAAAGATTTGCTCAGTGTATAGATTGAACAAGCTTGGTGATAGGATGCATCCTTGTCTTACTCCTCTTTTTATATCAATGGGTGTAGAGTTCAAACGTCTAAAGTGAAGCAAATTGTTTCCTTACGCTCGTCTAGGCGTATCGTCAACTATCACTATTTGTAAAAAAAGTATAGTACTCAAGGCACACACGGTTTTATCTGCTAACACAACCACTATTACTATTTGTACTATTGTATAAGTCAAGGTCTAGTGCCTAAGGAAAGGTAGTCATTTGTATAGTACAAGTAGTCATTTGTAGCGTACACGTAGTCATTTGTAGTGTACAAGGAAAAGTCATTTATATAGTACAAGTAGTCATTTATAGTGTACAAGGAAAGGTAGATATTTGTAGTGTAAGGAAAAGCCATTTGTAATAAAAAAATAAATAAAAGCAGTCATTTGTAGTGTGCAAGGAAAGGTAGTCATTTGTAGTGTACAGATGAAATACCCTCGTTCATAAACATGGCTAAAGAAAGTTAACTGACAAATTGATTATATATTTACTTTCACCAAAGTTATTGAGCGAGTTATTTGCGGGTCATCATCCTTGCACTCCGAACATGTCCATAGGTGCTCAGATCCCTTCCTCAGCAAGTCCCGCAGTGTCCAGTGACTGACGACTCCAGTTCTGTGTTGGTTAATAAGTCCTCTTACACGCCCACTAAGTTTCTCATTTCTGGCTGTGCCCATCTCTCTCTCTCTCTCTCTCTCTCTCTCTCTCTCTCTCTCTGTCTGCGATCAAGTCTCAGTCAGAGTAGGATTCCAGACTCTCTTATGAAGTCAGCTGTCAGTTTAAGTGATTCGATTGCCCCAAATAGTTTCTCTTCCAGGGAGGTGGGTGTGGACCACGTTGTCCTTCTCAGGTTTGTGTACTGGGGGCAATCCTATCTTAACTCCCATCTCTTTCATCGGAAGGAGTGACATGGATTTGTGGTCGTCGAAGTTGTGTGCTCTTCCCACATCCCAGAGGGCACTGATGATGTCTGCCCATATCCATTGGTTGAGCCGACCTCAACGACAGGGCAGCCAGCCAACCTGTTCGCTCTTTCATTTCCCCGTACTCCCGCATGTCCAGGGACATAAACAAATGTGACAACGTATTTTTGACTTCTGCAATGACTCTAACCATTGCATGCCTCCACTTTTTTTTATCATGCTCATCGAATCACTCAGTGTACATGCGTGGGTGTAGTCTTGTGACTCTAACCATTTGCATGCCTTGGTCACTGCCATCACCTCCATCGTCATGCTGCTCATGGTCATGACGTATGCACCACTGTCTTCGTAAACTATTCTGTCTGCCGAGCGTGCTGTAAATGCCATTGGTGTCGTATTACAGATCCGTCTGTATGGATGACTTCATCTTTCTCATCGGTGTTATCGCAGATGAGACCGTTGACCTCCGCATCAACCACGACCGAGTTCTGTTCCCTACTTTACCTGTCGACTGTGACAATACACGAGAAAGTCCCCTTGAATGACGTAGGCACCGGTATCCACTCCCCGCCAACGTTGATATTGGTTTAGTCCACAGACCTGTTTGATGACATCTTATGCCCGGCCCACCCATGATTTGACTCTTTTTAGCCTGGCACCTTTCCCTGTGTTGAGCACGTGGTGCAATGGATAATGTGAGAGACATGATCACCCAAGTTAATCTCATCATCATCATTGAGTGCCTTCTCCGCAACGAAGGTTGGCTACCATGGATCGCTATTCTACTCTGTTTCTTGCTTTGATGGTGCAGGCTGTCACAGATTGACTTGTCCATCTTTTGATGTTACTCGTCCATGTTAGTCTTGGTCTGCCTCATTTACCTTGCATTTTCCCTTCCAATATTACTTTTAGTAGGCTGTTGTGTCTTTTAACATGCCCCAAAAATTTCATTTGTCTTGTCTTAATTGTATTTAGCAGTTCAAGTTATTCTATTGAATGGTTTTATTTTGCAAACAAATTTTTTTTAATAGACCAGTTGTACTAAGGATATGACCGTTGTCTTGAGAACAGCTCTTAGCTGCTCTTATAGAAGAAGCTAGAGACACATTAGAAGAGGGATTTCACTTACAATCTGTTATCCCGCAACCGTGTGCTGAGACTGCTATGATGGGGAACTGCAGTTACCTTTCTTTGTTTGGGAGATGAGATATTAATTCGGATGATTCCACTGGCACGGGCGGTTGAGAAGTTATGGATTTTAATTCGTTTGCAGTGACACCGGGGCCTTCCAAAACCATAACTATATACCGCAACCATGTCAGTCGTTGGGGCACCATATATGTCCTTTTCATAATTCACTTCCAATGGTCGCGAATTAGAGCAGCATTCGGCGATACAACAAAAGACATTTCTGTCAATTCTGTGATGTTATCCACCCATCTTTTCTTTTGTCCTCCCTGTCTTCCTTTGCCTGGTACTGTGCCTTGCAGAATGATTTGACAAGGCCTGTGGACGTATGACGTGCCCATACCAGGTTAATATACCAGGACAGTACATGTACATCTTATTCGTCCAGTGAATCGTTGCATCCGTTCACGCACTTCTTTATTGGTAATATGTTCTCTGTATATGTGCTATAGTTTTGACAAGGCCGGTAGAGCGTATGATGTGTCAATACCAGGTCAGTTTCCGCTCTTTTATTGATTGACAATAAGTCTTCTATTGGTCTTGTGAATCGTTGGATTCTTTCGCGTACTTTTTCATTGGTGATATGTTCTCTGTATATGTGTAATATCTTTCCTGCATTCTTCTTGGAGATCAGTAGTAAGTGTACACATTTCACGGGCATACATAAAGACAGATGTAACTCATCATCGTCATGTACCACGCCTGCTCGCGTAGGTGATCATGTCTCTCCACAACTCTCGATCTCGACATCTATTTAGCATTTCTGTTGTTGACCTTCTGCTAAGTCATTCTCTTAAGATGTCTGATATCTTTTCTCTTTGCTTACCTCTATCTCTTCGTCCCTAAATTTTTCCAGTTGTTACAATATATTCCAGCTCTTATTTTCTCATTACATGGTCAAATAACGATGATTGTTTCTTCCTAATATTGAAAATTAGCTTCTTTTTTTTTTTGCTTTGGCCTCTTTCAGAACCTTTTCATTACTCTTCTTAGCTGTCCGTGGTATTCTCAACATTCTTCTGTAAAATCACATTTCTACAGCTTCCAGTGATTTACTTGTCTGTTGTCCTATTGTCCATGATTCACATCCACATGTTAAGACTGGCTCTACATAACATTTAACTCTTTTTCTTGTTTCTATTGTCAAAAATTGATTGCACAGTATCATCCTCACTTTTTGGAAAGCTGCTTTTGCCTGAACCATTCCGTATCTCGCCTCTGTTGTACATCTACCATCTGAGGTTAACATTGTTCCCAGATATTTAAATTCATTTACCTGTTTTAATATTGTTCCACTGAGGTTAACATTGTTCCCAGATATTTACATTCATTTACCTGTTTTAATATTGTTCCACTGAGGTTAACATACAGATGTAACTACTATTCGAAATAATCTGATCTTTGTTGCTAGGGAAATGTTTCATTTACAAGATAAACTAAATAAAGCCAAGCAACACTTGTAAATATATAAAAATCAGATTAGAAGTGCTTTACTACTGTGATCAAATTCACAAAGTCAAACAGAAACCAAAAAAAAGTTACTTAAGGACAATACAAGAAAAATGCATGAAGTTAATAATTAATAGAATATGCATGCATTGCATAACAAGCAAAATGAGGAATATGAGATCTATAATGAAAACATTCAAATATATTAAAGTGATTAACTACAGATGTTACTGTAAAAAGGAATAAATAAAATACTGTAATAAATAAATAAAAATAAATTACTAACCAAGTATTTGAAATAATTAAATGAAATACAAGTCAAAACATGCCATAGTCTGTTATTGATAACACTTATGCACACATATAAACACAGATTTAATTATGTGGTTTATTCCAAGTTTTATAAAAGAGGGGTTTTTTTTTTAGTTTACTTCTTATTTTGTGATACATAAATTAAAATTAAACCAGTGTCTAGACTATAAATTGCTTACAATTTTGTTGTTTCAAATTTGTAATTTATAAATTACTTGTTTTTATTTTTAATTTCTGTAATACATAAACTACAGATTAACTGAGCATTTAGGCTATAAATCACGTTTTGTTATAAATAAATTAACAATTAATTGTTACCTAGATTATAAAATACTTAACAGTTTTTCTTCTTTAATTTTGTCACCAAAAAAAAAAACAAAAACAAATTGCAAATAAATTCAGTATCTGGACTATTACATTTTACAATTACATTTATTCTTATTCTGACTTTCTATTGTTTATTTTCTTTTTTAGATCTGAATTGGCAGATTTCCCAAGCGTAAATTTAGATTCCTATTGTGTCTGTCTGGAGTGTACAGAAGGGATTGTTGTCTCAGATAGGAGACCTCGGTAGCCTAGCTGGGAAAACCAATCCATTGGCTACAATTGTTTAGACAATTCGTATTCGATTCCCACTGGAAGCAGTCTGGATTGTATTTGTAATTGAAAAAAAATTATTTCTGCAGTTGATCCAGCCGCTGGCAGAAATGGGTACCAGGGTAGCACTCTGGGAAGGTAAGGAATTGGACCTCACTCATGAGTTACGATGCTTGAGGCGACACTGGACAGGAGTCTCCAAACACTTCTGGACAGACGGCTGAGCGCATATGGATAAAAACTCGCATGCTAAAGATGCCAACTCAAGTCTCGTACTTTGAGCTTTACCTTTGTCTATGATAAAGTTATCATCCAATTCACTCATTTCCTTTTTCACCACCTCCCGCTCCTACAGCTTCACAGAAAGGCTCCACTCCTAGCTTCTATGTGTTTTGGAATATGGTGTTAGTGCTTATATTTTTCAATAACCAATGCAACACTTTTTAGTGATGTGGTCATTATCACGAGAGGTCACCCAGAAATTATAATTTTCAATTTGAGCTGGTCTACAATTTTCTGGCCATGATTTTTACTAAGTTATTTCTGCTGTTTTTAATAACCAAATAAAATTAGGAGAAATACCCCTACTAGACGTACAATATTACATATATCTGGACAGTAATATAGATAAAGAGGGAGGAACAGAAAATGATACCAAAATAAGGATATCAAAAGCAAGAGGAGCTTTTGTTGCACTGGGAAACATATGGAAGTCCAAAGAAATTAGGTTAAATACAAAAATAAAAATTTTCAACTCAATGTTAAGTCAGTCCTATTAAGTAAGTAGTAAAGTACCCCCCGTCACGCCAAGTGGCGTATAGGGAAATATGGTGTTAGTGACCCTATATTTTACAGACCTTCAGCACATGATTTTTGGGGTAATGTGGTCGGTATTACGCCCGTGCTGCTTTTACTTTCCCAGAAAAAATCCGGTACCCATTTAAGGCTGGGTGAACCGGAGCCGTCGGTTGGGATCGAACCCTACCCTTGTCCGTAGTAGTCCAGTTCACTAACCACTGAGCTATCGCGGCTCCTACTAATTTTTAGGGAATTAGTAAAACCCAGGTGTCCTCGCCAGGATTACGAACCCCGGCTGTTGCCGTGGTAACCGCCTATCGATTGCGCTAACCGGACACCCTCAGTCCTATTATATGGCTGTGAAACATGGAGAACAACAAATTGACAATCATGAAGATACAGACTTTCATTAATGGATGCTTACGCAGAATAAAAGGATGGAAATGGCAGGACAAAATCACTAACATAGAATTATGGAAATGTACCAATCAAATACCAGTGGATAAAGAGATACAGCGAAGATGGCGCTGGATAGGACACACACTGCAAGAGCCAACTGAGAGTATTACACAACAGGCCCTTTTTTGGAATCACAAGGGAAAAAGACCAAGAGGAAGACCAAGGAATTCTTGGAGAAGACAAACAGAAGCAGAGATGAAGATGATGGTGAAGACATGGAATGATCTTAAAAGAATTAGCAAGAAACAGAACGACTTGGAAAGTGTTTATTGAAGACCTATGCTCCACAGGGAGCTGAAAGGTAGAAGAAGAGATTTCTGCTGTTTTATTTTCTAATATACATCGTTAAATATCATCTACAAAATGATCGTTATGATTTCTTTCTTTCACTAAATGTTGATATTCTTATTGTTATTAAATGTTGTATTGTTTATTTACTAACTTTTCTAATAAGTTCTTAATAAATGTTGGTTTTCTTCTTTTTTTTCTGACAGTTTCAATAGTTTCTCTTACTAAGACTGTCAAACAATGATGCAATTAGGTTTTTGTAAAATCAGAATTGGGATAAACTTTTGCAAATTTTTAGCTGTCCTATTTTTGTTATAACAATAAACTATGAAGTTATCAAACTGAAAAACTAAACAACAAAACTGAACAAATAAGATCAAATCTGCATGCATCAAGCAACCCAAAAAAAAAAAAAAAATTAAAAAAAGTGATAACAGGCACGGTATGCAGTATACAAAATACCAACAAAATAAAAGAAGGAAAAAAATAAAAACATTGTCAGGCATATTCAAAGAAACATGCTTTTCTTGAACGTATTCCACTTTAGCTAACTACAGTAAAACATGCCCTAATTTTATGAATCAATCAATGAAAACAAAAGTGGTCTCACTCAATTTCTCAAACAGCCAGCAAACACTCTCCTCATTTACTGCTGAAATAAGCTACAAATGCAGATGTCTCAAAACATATCTATTTATTTCTAAAGTATTAATGATTGGGTATAATATATGTAATTATGACAGCAAATATGCATTGGCAAACAAAAGGGTATTTACAACTTGGACAAACAGTACAACAGAATATTATCTACGATAATATAAGAAAAATCAACTCAATTCAAATGGCCAGTCATAAACTCCCAAGGAATGATAGCTTTGTTAAAACATTACATGTTTGGATTTTATTTTGCTATTCAAAGTCACTGGCTACAATGAGATGCACATAAAAACCGTAAGGCTTTGATGAGGAAATGGCTTGATGACTCTGTATGACGTGTTGACAGCAAGGACACATATAATCATGGCATAAGCATATATTAACTCTACAAACAATTTATATGATGCAAAATTGTCATTACAAAATAATGACAAAAGATAGACCCACTAGCAAAATGGTTTAACCTGCAAAAATAACTTTGATATGAGATCTGTCTAGATAAGTATTTGATAACCCTTTTAAAATAAATTTGTGTTTGTTGTTTATTATTTGATGACAAGTATTGCTGGATCAATATCTGATATATTTATTGAGGTGATGTATTTACCTGCAAAACTGGGCCATTTTGATTATCTTTTGTTCATGTACAAAACCCATAATTTTACATCACATTCTGTTTATTTCAACTGTCCTGTCTTAAATTGTAACCACATTTTTGGAAGCTAACATTTAAAAAAATATTTATTTAAATTATATAATTAATATATCCTGTTGAATGCAGATTAATGTGGTTCCTTCATATGAAATATATGATGGATTTCTTTGTTGAAAAGTTGAGATAAAGTGCAGCATCTACATTAAAGATTAATGGTAGCATATGCTTTTTTTTTTTATGTTAGCATATTTGGAAGGCTTTTATTTGTTCATCACTTGAGCCTACACTCCCAGTTATTGAAAAGTTATTCTCCTACAGTTTTGTATTCAACCTAGTCACTAGTGTAATACAGTCAAGGTTTCATGTTTGATGCAAAATGAACTCTTTAAGAAATTCAATTTTAATTCCACACTTTCTCTGAAGTTGATTTGTCTGCCTTTCTTTTTATGAAATATGAAATGTGTTCTATCTGTCTTTTCAATAACACTTTAAGACTATTAATTCTGCCTGTTCTCTGTCTATGTTGCTATTACTTTTGTCATATTCCTGTCTTACTTTTTTCAACTTTTTAGCTTCTATTATAAATGGACAATATTTGATGATATTTCTATTACTTCAGTAAAATAATAAAACATGAAGGTATTTGCAGTTTATATTTACCCTCAAAATAGAAAGCTTCATATTACAGGTGACTGGTATTTGCTAGAAGATTTATCCTTTGCCCACATCAATCATGATCAATGTTCTCAACACAATGAAGACAGATGCTCTTTGATACAAAGGTCATGGAAAATGTGAAATGGAAAAGGAATGGATAATTAGTTCATTGCCATTGAAGATTTACACAGTTCTTGTTGTTTGTATGCTGCAAAGGAGAAACACATGAATCAGATATCTATATGCCTGGTTGGCCAGAAATGAAAGGTTAAAGAACCAAAATTGGTGTTTTAACAATGATTAGGTTTAAACATAAAATTAGAAAAATAAAAATAAAAAAGATCCAGCAACTTAGAATTCTCTGGCCATACAAATCAGGACTCTTTATCTCCTACTAATAATTCCAATGAATCAAAAAGAAAAAAAAACATACAAAGAAACTTCTAGACCAGCCAAATGTAAATAGTTCATTCGTGTATTTGTTTACTATTTATGTCAAACTCATCCAGTACTGCTAACGAGTCTCTGTGTTGTGAATTATTATGACATTTAAGAAGACAAATTAATCACACAAAAACATGGTCCGTGCTGTTTGATTCTGTGTTGAGTAAACATTAAACAGATGTATAGCAAGCTGATTGAAACATTTTGACTGAAGTCTTCTTTTAAGTAAAACTTTTTTTTGAGACTCCAGGTGATAAGAATCAGAGTAAATGTATACAAGAGCATATATACCATGTGGGAGCCACAGTAGTTCACTGGTTAGTGAATTGGACTACTAAGGACAGGAGGTCAGATTCGATCTTGATCTATGGTTTCCAGATTCACCAACCTTAAATGGGTTCCGGATTTTTCTTGGAAAGAAAGTCAATACTGTCATAACTTGGACATTATCTTAACAATAATGTGCCAAAGGTACATAAATATCGGCACTAACACCATATTCCCTGTACACCACCAAGTCACATGGCGGGGTAGTCTTTTTCTCTTTATATAGCATGTGGATGAGTTTATTTACTCAAATACAAGAAAATGAACACGTCCTGAATATATATTTTTTTTAAAAATTGTCAGTGCAATTTTTCTTCCTAAATATGAAATATTTCCAGCTGCCAATAAAATCAAAGATATAAGTATTGAGTCTCGCCAGATATCTGACTCATGATTGAAATTACCATTACCTACAGCTGTTTCTCACAAACACAAGCAATGCTGCCTATGTGTAGTAAATGTATGATAACAGAATTGCTTGAGGGGGTTGTTTATCATTTGTGCCTTCAAATTTCTGAATCAAATATGAGATAATAAAACAACATTCAGATACTGATATATCAATGTGTTGGAGACTAAGTTTATTGTTGTTTTTTGTTCTGAGTGTTCGGTTGAGGCATATCTAATACATCACTGTTGTATAACAAACTCCTTCTTCTTCAGTACCACTGCATGTACCAAGAGGTGATGCAAAAATGAATTCATCTGCAGCTTTCTGGATATAATTGCCTGTGTGGCTTGCATATGGTGTCACCTTGAGTTTATTTAGTGACTGATTCCATCTATTCACTTTTCCCTGCGTTGTCTTTTTACCTTATAGCCACTGATGTAATATACTTGTGCTTTATGTTGGCTGAATTTCAGTTTGGTCAGACGTCCAAACAATTTAATTCTTCTATGTTGTTTTTCTTCTGCATACATCTTCAGTATAAGTTTAAAGAGTGCAGTTGTCAGCTCAGGGCTGGTGATATCTACATCCAATTTGTTTGGACATGGTACTGGTGATGGCAACAACAGCCTTCCACCTTTATCATATGCTGGGCCTGATTGTAGCAAATGTATGGCAGTTATTTAAACTCCAATATAACCATTTGCTCACATCAGGGTTTTTCTCAACTTCATTTGGTGACTCTATCATGAATTATAGCAGACATAAGAAATAAATTCTGAGAAAAGACAAAACATGAATATACTCTTCTACACAGATATTCAAATGTCATACTAAATAAGTTCACAGAAAGCAATGATTAAGTCAAGGTTAGTGACATCACCATATATCATGCTTTGAAATGGGCCATATGAGCCACATATGTTTATCATATACTGGGAATCATTGTATCGGATATTCAGCAATAACTTTTTACATGTGCTACTGTGTCATTCATCCCAGGTTTAAATCTTTACATTGTTGAAAAGGTGTTACTTTAATATGTTTGTAGTACTAATGCTTGTTTGTATGTGTTGTTGAGCTAGGAGTATGTAACCTAGACCTGATGTTCTATGTTTCATTAATTTTACCACTTCACAAGTCTCTTGGAGTCTTACAAAATGATATTTACATCATTTGGTTATGCTTATTTATCAGTTTCACCAGTTCTAGAATGCTAAAATGAAACAAATCAACTAAATCACAGCTATTTTGCATTGCCGACGCAGCTAGTGATGTCTTACTCTTAGACCATTCCGGTCTGCACTTCTGAAGCTCCACAGTGTTGTAACTACTGAAAGGGATTCCACAAACTGCACACATGTTTGCATTGGTTTCCTCCCTCTAAAGAGTTTCATTTGGCAGTATAAAGAGCATCTGCTTCAGTATGACTTGAGAATTTGTCTTGTTACCACAGATTTTCTGTGTGAGTTTTTTTGGGGGTTAATGAAGCTTTCTCTTCCTCTGTTTGCTCTTGCATTGGTTACTACTTTGTTCTATCCACGGATACAGTTTCATTGCCATCAGAAATTCCCCATATCTGCTCCACCACTTGTCACAGTATTTACCAAAATGCATTGGTTACTGAATCATCTGACTATGTATGTGTCCAGGAGATTTGCTAATCTTGGATAATTTTGTTATGAGCATTAATTTGACTCTAGATCTTTCCTACACCATTAGACATTGCATAGGGCTTTTAGCATTTCTTACTCTATTCTGGGTGAGATTTTTGATCTCGTCTAATGAGTCTATACCTGCCAACTTTCTATTCTATTGACCTTTCGAGCCGTAGCCGGCCCACAGGGCATAGACCAAGATACTCCTTCTCTTATCTGAATTTTTATTCTAGCAGTTTTCAATCCTTCTTAAGATATTTTATCAAATCTCGCCATTTGTCTCTGTTCTGTGCAAGCAGCTCTATCTCATTGAGGGAGCCGATTCCTGCTGCTTTTGTCTCTCTCAACAATGTTCTTCTCAGTGTCTCTCTGGGTCTTCCTCTTTTCTCTTACCTGTTGTTTCCCACATGAGGGCTTGCTTTGCTATTCGGTTATTATCTCTTCTCATCACATGTCCAACATATGACCATCGTCTTTTCTTTATTACTGAAGATATTAGTGGTTGATTGGAGATTTCTCTAATTTCCTCGTTTGTTTTGAATTCGTTCCACGCTATACCAAGTATTTTCCTTAGACATTTATTTTAGAATGCGTTCAACTTTGTTTCTATATCTCTTGTTGTTTTCCAGCTTTCACACGCATACGTAAGGGTTGATAGTACATTTGATTTGAATAGTCTAAGTTTTGTGTTTGTGCTGATGAGTTTTGATTTCCACAACTTTTCAAGGCTTCTGAAAGACATTGCTGCTTTAGCTATTCTGATTCTAATTTCTTTACTTGTATCCCCTACTCGATCAATGTGACTTCCAAGATAGATAAAGTGATTGATCTCTTTCAATGGTTTGTTTTCCATGTATATTTTGTCATCTGTTGTGATTAAGCGTAATCATTACTTTAGTCTTTTCATGATTGATCTCAAGCCCAATTTTGCTGGTTATTGATGATAGTTCATTTGTGTTTTCCTACATCGTTTTTATCTGACTGCTGATGAGAACTATGTCATCAGCAAAGTCAAGGTCCTCCAAATGGTCTCCTTGAATCCATTCAATGCCTTTATTACCAGTGCAGCATTTCTTCATTATGAAGTCCATAACAACTCCAAATAACAAGGGCGATAAAATACATCCTTGTTTAACAACCCCAGTTTCTATTGGGAAACATTCGCTCAGTCCTTCCTCTGTTCGAACTGATCATACATGTCTTTAATAATATTTATGATTTTTGATGGTAAGCCATATTGCTTCACAATTTTCCACAAAGAATCTCGATGAATATTGTCAAATGCTTTTTTGAAGTTGATGAAGTTAAGTACAAAAGATTTTTGCTTTTCAATGTGTTCCTCCAATATAAGTCGTAGAGTAAAAATGTGGTCAAGGCAGCTTCTCCTTTTTCTAAACTCAGCCTGTTCTTCACGCATTACTGTATCTATTGAATCCTTTATTCTATTTAGGATGATTTTGCAGAATAACTTTGAGGCAACTGACAAAAGTGTCACGCCTCTCCAGTTGTTACAATCTCTAAGATTGCCCTTTTTTGGAATCTTAACAATGATTCCTTTTTTCCATTTATGAGGTGTCTTCTCTGCTTTCCAAATGATGTTGAACATTTTCTGGAGATGTATTACATTATGGCTATCAATTGCCTTGAGTATCTCAGCTGTTAACTTATCCTCTCCAGCAGCCTTGTTATTGGCCATACGCTTTAAGGTGGTTTCTATTTCGCTCAAGGTGAAGTCATCTAAATTTACATCTAATTCTGCTGCTGGTGTTTCAGCTTCAAAATCTATTAAACTGTGGGGTAGTGGACGGTTAAGAATTTCTTTGAAGTGTTCCACCCAATGGGCTTTTATGTCTGCGCTTGTTGTTAGCATTAATCCAGATTTGTCTAGAACTGGTGTTCCACTGGATGTATAGGTGTTTATCAGCATCTTTTGTACAGTATAGAGAGTTCTGCTGTCTCCTGTAATTGCAGCTGTCTCTGCTTTCTCTGCCAAATTGTCTATATAAGCTCTTGTATCTCTTGTTGCTGAACTTTTTACTTTGTTGTCTAATTCTTTGTATGTTGCTTTTGCCAGGACCTTTCCAAGATCTGTCTTTACATTAGTCATGGGTCTCTTCACTTCTTTTCTTTCTTTGATGTATTTCCATGTGGTGTCTGAAATCCAAGCTTTTTTTTCCATTTTCTTCAGTTCGGCACTTGATTCTGCTGCTGTCATTAGTATTTTGCTCTGTGAGTCCCACATTTCATTGATATCTATTCATTAAAGTCTATTTCACCGAGTGCTGCATAACAATTACTGCCAACTTTGCTTCTCTAATAAGTGTTCTTTTTAGTGTCTCTTCCTCTTCTTCTGTATTCTGATGTTTCCCATAGAAGAATCTGTTTTGGAATTCTCTTGTTGTCTTTTCTCAGCACATGTCTGACATATGTATATCTTCTTTCCTTAATTGTGGATGAGATGTTTCTTTGCATGGTCATTTATTTTATTTCAATATTAGTCTTGAATTCATTTCATTGTACACAGAGTATTTTTCTTAGGCATTTGTCTTCAAAGCGTTTCATTTTTTTCTCAATCTCTTTTTATGTTTTCCAGCTTTCACATGCACAGGTAAGTGTTGATAATATGTTTCAGTTGAATATTCATTTTAACACCACAAGTTAACTACTAAAATATTATTTATACACTTTCATTTACTAACAAATTTATGTTTTGTGTCTGTCATAAAATAAAATTACTTCCACAAAATATGAAGTAAAATGTGTGAAATGTGCTAGGCTCATATACATCTTCATCCATAATAAATGCTGCAGAATTTCCAAGATTAGAACTAAATAGCCATTTTGAGATGAAAACAAACAGCGGTGTGTAGGATAAATTTATTAATCAACTGGTGACTCATCAAGTCTAATGAAGAGTCACTAATTGAAGTGACAATTATGGATGTATTTATATATTATTCTGTACTGTTCATAATAATTTGAAGAAAAATTCAGGTGTAATTATAATAAAATGCAATACCTCAAAAAGTTACTCCAAAAAAATCATAAATGCATGATCTTTGAGCTTATTATTGACAAAGAGCTTGTGTATTCATTGAAAATGATCTTTGAGCTTATTATTGACAAAGAGCTTGTGTCTTCATTTAAAATGATCTTGCATGTGTTTAAAATATTGTGAGTATGGTTTTTGTTAAATGTTTACACAAACAGAAAGTTATATATAAGGTTGGCTGCTTTACTTTATGGTTCTATTACTGCCCCTTCAATAATAACTGCCATTAATTGAAGAATGACATCAGCCTGTTTGTGAAGATGTAAAAGATTATTTCTAATTTATCTAGCTCTTACATATATACATATATGTAGGTACATACCTGTGTTATACATCTTTTATTTCATGATGTAAAATACAACAACATATATAATTAAAATGAAAACCATTTTTATATTTTCTTTAACATTAAACAACACTGTATCAGTTTTTGTGCAAGACAATTTATTTACTAATGAAAACTTGGAACTAATGAACATTTTATATTACATTTTACACATATTTTTATCTCTACACATCTGTGACACTACTCTATTCATGGAATCAGTTTCATTGCAGTTGAGGTATCCTCATATATGCTCAACCACCTGTCCCAAGATTTCTTGAAGCATGTACAGACTGACTGTTAAGTGTTGACTGTAGATACATTTGCTTTTCCTCTTAAGCACTCTGGATTGACCAGATCCTTTTTTCCACCTTAAGGCTTATCAGTTTCTCAGTTTATATATATATTGTCTCATCAATGCACCTCCTCCTGTTAAGGAAGAACAAGCTTGACAATGTCTTCTTTGTCCAAAAGCCACACCCTCTGTCAGACAGCCAGCTAGCTTATTGGCTATTTCATTGCTATGCACACACATCTGTGTGCCCAGAACAGTACACCCAATATAACACAATCACTTTAAAGCCAGCCTGCATCCAGTCCTCAAGCCTAAGAGAGTGCCTGCCAATCTTCTTAACATACTTTGTGAGCCCCAAGACACATGTTCTGTTTAACCAACTGTGCTATAACTGCCATTACTGTTTCTATCTCCATTCTCATGCTGAACACAATCATTCTACAACAGCCAGATACTAGTGGCATATTACCATAGAATCTGTTCCAACCTATATGTACCTTTATTGAGAATTATGGAATGACCACCAATGTGAATCAGGTGTCTGTCAGAGAACCATATATACACTTGTAGAAGACTGAAGAAAATAAATTTAGAAAAGATAACATTTTAATCTCAGTCCTGGACAAATAATAATGGAAGTACCAAATAAAATAGCTGATGATGTCTGATAACTAAATGTATTTTTTTTGTGTGAAATTTTTCTGTAATAACATAAAATAACAAATATATGTCAAAATGTGTTTGTGAATGACAAATTTGTATTTGTTCAATTCTTGCACTAGGACATAAATATCCAAATTTCAAAATTTGTCTGGACAAATAGTCACTCTGTTGTACAACTGTACAGCTCTAATGCCCTTGCTTTTTTATAGAAGAAAACTAAAATACTTGTTCTTTAATTAATACTTTGTTTAAATGATTTTTAAAAATCTAGTATATGGAGAAATCTAGACATTTTGTTCAAATACTACTTCATAATGATAAATATACTTACAAATTATAACATTTGTTTGTACTTCTCAAAAATGACATGGACACTGGAAAAATCTAGCATGTATTTTGAGAAAGACCCAATCATATTTGTTCTTAAATGTGCACAACAATGTAGTGAAATAAAAAATTATTTTACAAGCTGTCATTAGAAAGGCAAATATGGCCAAGATGCATTTTCATATGTTAGAATAAAAAAAAATTATATCTTTAAAAATAGTGATACATGATCTCTCTAAAAGCATTATTTACATTGCATAATAATAACAAATACATTACAAAACATAAAAAAAAAATTTAATTGACAATAATCACATACTTTTAATGACAACTTACAAACAATATGCTAATTGTATGCTATTGTACCGCTCTTCGCACATATTTACTCATATTGGAATTTGAAATTAAAAAGAAATTTTAAAAATAAAAACTAGCTAAAAATGTTGAGAAATTAACTCTAGCTGAATATCTTTTATATATCTTGCATTACTTGTTAATAACTTTAAAAAACTACAGGCAGGTTGATCAAACTGGCCTGAAGTTTTTTTTTTTCAGAACTGTAGGCAAATACATATGAATGCCTACATTTTTACAAAAATATTATATACATGGTTAGTAACATGAAGAATTATTGTATAAATCAGTGACAAAATAAAACATCATCTTCTGCAGTACAGAATCGTTGTTGATCACTCTTGCTGGCCAGAAAGTGTTTATTCACTGCAGTCTTATAATGAAAGCAAAGTTTGCAGCAACTTTCATCTTTAATAGTAACACCCAAGCCTAATGTACCCAATTTACTGTGAAATTATAAAACTGCATTCATTTGACAGTTTAGGATTTTAAAAGAAGCATTTCAAACATAATTTGATATACTCTAAGAGCCTTTGAACCTTTTGACCACAAATGAAGCTAATATGCTGTCACAGAATGGATTGGTTCTGTGCATGAGCTCTTAAGGCTATTTCAGCTTTGTTGGTACAAGTAAAACATAACCTCTGACAGCAAAAGTCCAACTTCAAAATTAAAATTTGTTGTGGTGGAACTTCATTCCTAGGTTATAAGGAAAAGAAGTGAGCCAGTGGCGCCATAAAAGCAGCAAGCACAAAGTGGACAAATGCTGAAAGCCCTGGATGGCAATTCACCAAGAAAAAGAACTCTAATCTGAAACCATCTGCTGCCATGCAACAGATATCACAGTTCAGTTGTAAACTGTGACTCAAATAATTTGTGCAAAACACATACAAGTTTTAACAGGAGCAAAAAAAATCAACATAATACAACAAAACTTATGAAGAGGATGTCTCAATATTAACCATTTCTGAAACTTATGGCCAAAATAATGGATACAAAAAAATTTGTCAATACATTCAGATTTAGAAGAGTTTCAATGTAAACTATGGCAAAAATAAACAAAATGTCCCCTTCACTGCAAAATTAAAAAAATATATTTAAAAAATGTATAGCGGTTTTATGTTTTTGAAAAGTACTAAGGTTTTCTTGCCAAATGTAATAAAAAACCATAAAGTTTTCTGTAGATGTTAATAATCAAGAAAAACATTGCTCTTCATTTAGTGAAAAATAATAATTACTCTTCAAAATGTGAAAAAAAAAATCTGCAATGAAAAATGAAATAGCTGCATGCAAAAGATGATCATTTCTATATTACACTCTGTGGAGTCTAGCTCCTTGGGTTACATTTTGTCTTCATCAACATGTCATTAAATGTATTGGTCCTTGTTAAGATGAACATAATTATGTACAACAAAAAGTTATTACATAATAACGTAAACATACCATACAATAATATTACAGCTGACAAGAACTCTGGTTATTTCTATAATCAGGAAACATATGGTATTTCTTTTAATGCTTTCTAAATTCATTCTGAGTTCGTCGTACAAAAATGTTCACAAATATTAAATGTCTAATAGTATTAGTCTCAATATTTTGTCTTAAAATGAGTTGATGCAAGAATAGGAATCTTTCTTTCGTGTCTTAAATAGTAAGGTCTAGTATTGTGAGATCACTAGTTTCAAATGATATAAAATACAATGTGATCACATGTATGTTTGAAGTTTCATGCAAACAAATACAAACAAGATTTCTCAACACTTATTGTGTATAGTCAGTATATTTTAGACGCTAAAAATTTATTTTAAATTTATAAAAAAATATCTTTTAGATATAAAAAAAAACTATTGCTAACTTTTAAATTAAAAAAAATTCTATTGTTTATGGTATTATGCCATTTTTGAGTTAATTGTGGGACAAACGCTATAGTATATGAAATGTTAAAAAACAGTTGAAGTGAGTTATTTTATTAAATAAAGAAGATACTACTGAATTTCATTTGTTCTGAATTGGTTTATAGGACCTAGATGTAGTGAATAATCTGATGATAGTCAGAAACTCATAGCTGACTGTTGACATCAGGGTAAATAAATGAGAAATGACCAAGGCCCTACTCTATCTCTGGTCGTAGTCCCAGAAACAGGCTACAAAGTCTGGTCACGAGAGTAGGAATTGAAGAAGGGAAGTAAATCCAGTCTAAATAATATGCCATGATGAAATCAGACTGGAAGAAGCAAAATATTGCAGCTGTAATACAATGGCAAGGCAATAATTGTGCCTCCAGTGTACCTGAAGAATGAAAAGATGGATAAGAATGGGTTGACAATAGTCTGGCAAACCAATCAATGAAAAATTAATGTTTAAAAGTAGTTTATTTTTTATTTATTAACAAAAATATTTTTAAAAATGATATAAAAGTTTTTGTTTAAAATTTATAAGATCATCCAAAATAAAGAATTTGCCTATTCATTACTGATGATACAATGCAACAAAAATAACAACACACAGAAAGATACTTCTGGGGCACCAGTGGTATGGACAGATCCCTCCAGGACGTCACTGACAAGTGTTAATTGTAATTAAAGTATCATTTTGTGTCTTTGAACATAAACTGCTGAACAAGTGGGGTTACAGCCCAAAGCTTTTGAGTTCAGAAGTTTAAACCCACTAAAGTCTGTTGAAGTCATGAAACAACATGCAATGTGTAAACACATACACACATGATTTACACCACCATGGTAACTGAACACATTCTGTAGCCTGGCACCTATTGGGTGTTTTTGTGACTCTATAATACACTTGAATACTCATGTCTGTGTGTACACTTGACACATTTAGTACAATTTTATTATTTTAGTATCTTCCTAGTGGCAGATCAACTTTTCCGATTCTGCAAATATGTTCATGCTCATAACCTTATGTATTATGAGCGTGGACAACAATAACAGATGCTTTTTAACTGCTCATACTGATGTCTCTTGCAGTTAACAGTAAACACACATTTCCTGAACATGAACTGCAGTGATGAGCTGTTGTATATAAACCAGCAGTTAAAAATAAGCATGCTCCTGAATGCGTTTGTTCCGGAGAGGATTTGGTCCTCCTGTAATAGCTGGGGCGGGGCTGGATATTCCCTCTGACCAATCAGATTGGGCCGAGTGTGGGGATGAGCTGGACCACTGGCCAGGTGAGTCTGGTGATGGGGTGAGGAGGTGGTCAGGTCGGAATGAGCTGAATGTGTTGTGCTGGTGGGGTGGGGAGTCTGTAATGTGTCGGTTGCTATTTGGAGGAGGGGTTGGAAATGGCTCCAGAGTCAAAGCATAACCCCCTTGTTGCTGCGATTGCTGAAGCGGCTGCTGTTGCTGCATAGTTTGCTGCTGTGGTGGGACCATCTTATATGACATGCCTCCCAGAAAGATTTGTGGAACCGTTTGGGAACTAGGCAGTTGTGTAGTCCCATCAAGGTGGAATGAATTTGGAAAGTCATTAGCTCTATGATGGGGGCTGACATGAGCAGCTCTTTGTTGTGCATGCTGTTGGATGGCTTGAATGTGTGTTGGTGACATTGGTAGATTTTTAACTTTCATGGAAGGTGGCGGTCCATGACCAGGTGTTCCCATTAAGGCAGGAGTGGAACTTCCTACCACTCCATTCTGTAGATTAGGAGAGCTACCACCACCACCAGCTGATAGATGGCCATTTTGTAAAGGTACCACTTGACCACCAGCATTGTTCTGCTGTGGCTGTTGCTGAATCTTGAACGGTGGTGGTATTGGCCAATCGGTCAGCAGGTTTTCCATACCAGCCGGTTCCATAAGAGATGGAGAACTGTAGTGTCCAGCCATCACTTGGAAATCATCCAGAAGATGCCTCCCTCCACGGATCTCCTGCGGGAGGATAAGATTAGAATTCTCATACTTGGGAGGTGATGTCTCATACCCTTGTGGTGACTGGTGCAAGTCTATGGAATAGCTCCCTGGTGAGACAGTGCTCATGGGAGAAGTGTCACTACTAGACTGATGACGGACTTGTGCCTGGTTCTGAGAGGATGATAACAATGATGATGAAACTTGCTGTTGTTGCTGCTGCTGATTTTTCTTGCTTCTGACACCAGCTTCTCCATCTGTCTTCTTCCTCCTTGGCTTTGCTTTCCCATTAATTGCTGGTCCACTGTTGGTGTTGATTTGTGGTGAAGTTGGGTCCAAGTCCTTTACAGGTGCATTCTTATTTTTCTTACTTTTAGCTTTTTGCTTAACTGGTTGCATATATCCACCTCCACCTCCGCATGCAATACTCGAATGGTTGTTTGATGCAGCCATGCCCATATGAACTGCTGGAGATGTGACTCTGTAGCTTCGCAGCAACTCCACAATATCGTAGTGACATCGCTCTTGAGCAACGGTATTTGGACTTCTCTCAAATTGATTAAGTATATCCCTGTTTGCATAATGGTCAAGTAGAACTTTAACTGTTTCAAAGCCACCTTCACGTGATGCCAAAAACAGAGGTGTCTCTTCCTGTGAATAAATAAAAAAGAACAAATAAAGAACTAATTCTACAACAAACTTACTTGTTTCTTAACTCTTTCTGTATGGAAGCTTTTTATCGATGCAACGGAAGAGATTTTAGAGACAACATTTTTCATGGTTTTAAAAATCAATCTACACATTTATATTTATCTAACATATAACATATTATATATATTATATAATTTTTAGATAATTGAACAAGGTATTAGATTTAACCAATACCAAGATGATACAAGACATGTAAAAAGAATATGGTTTGATGACGGTTCACACTAATCAAATTGAAAGTGGTGCACTATGTGGCAAAATGTATGGAAAGAGTTAACTGAATGTGTTTCTTTTTGAATAAGTTTATAAATTTTTCATGGAAATCAATTCTAGAAACTGGAGATATATGGATTTAGGCATAGCATCTAAAAGAAAGAGAAGAATACAGAGTGTGTTTAAACCAGCAAGAAAATCAATCACACCTTAAGGAATCTGTAGAAAATGATAAATCATCTGAGTGTAAATAATAATAGTTATGTTAATCAATAACTGATAAGTTGAATTTGTTTTCCTTTTTCAGAAGAAATGTACATGTTTGTTGTTTCTTTGTTTACATATGTGAGTTATCTCTGGTGAAGTTCCAAGGGTCCAAATATTGCATGAATATCACTTTCTCTTATTCTTTTCACACTGAAAAATATGCAGCCAATCCAAATGCTTAGATGTCACTCACCCTACAGGCAGATATTCTTCAACTTCAGTGGTACTCTCGTTTTTTAACGTTGAGAATTTGAATGTTTTTGTAAGGATTAATTCCCTTTAAATTTTGCCCAGGCAGTAGCCATTTTTGACATGCTCTTTTCAATTTCCAACTGCCAAGAGTTCTTTAATGTGCACACGGGGCCTCATGTTTTTTTTGTCTCTATCTGATTGGGTTAAACATTAGATCTCACCACCCAGTGACCAGAGAATTTGAACCTGTGACTTTCTTGTATAAAGGTCAAAGTTTTAATTCTAGATTTATCTGGTGGTGATTGTGTTTATATGTCCAGACCATTTGATCTATTGTTTCTTAATATGATCCAGCACTAGTATTACCTCTTCTTCTTCTTCTTCTATCCTTCCTCTGCTGCCGTTGGCATCGAGGGGAGAAACAATCTGCGATTCTTTGCTCTTCTGTTGGCCTCTTCTGATGTTATTCCTCCTAGTGACTCTAGTATTCCCTTTATCCATCTCTTTCTCGGTCTTCCTCTTAATCTGGTGTTTTTGTAGCGTTTGTTTATGGCTCTTTGAGTCATTGTTAGTTCTTTTTGTCTTGTTATGTGGCCGAACCAATTTATCTGTTGTTTCTTTATGTATTCGATGGCTGGTTCAATTTCGAGTTTCTTCCTCAGGTCAGTGTTTCTTACTCTGTCCCTTAAGCTGTTTCCTGTCATTCTTCTGACACATTTCATTTCGGTGGTCGTTACCTTTCTTATTGTTCTAGAGTCCAGCGTCCAATTCTGGCACTGGTAGCACAGAGTTGGTAGAAAAATTGATTTGTATATTGCCCTTTTTGCTTCCGTAGTTATTGCTTTGTTTTTCAATAGTGTTGATACTTGGCCTATAACTTGGCATGCTTTGTTACACCTTATATCTATCTCGGTCTCTTGGTTATTGTCTTGTGTTAACGTGCTACCCAGATATTTAAAATTGTCTCCTTGCTTCAAAGTCGTATTATCTATTATTATGTTTATTACCTCAACTCCATATATTCTTATTTTTTAGATGTCCCGACCTGTCAGATTCAGTACTCTTCTTAGGCATCTCATGCTATTAATGCTTAAGACTGATACTGTTGAGCATTTACTATTGTTATATAAGTAGCATTCAGTTAACCCAGATGTAACTACATCTGCCAACATTCATGGGAAATCAGTGGTGAGGTATAACATCCACTCCTACAAAGTATGGTGACAGCTTTACAAAAAAAAGGAACAAAACAAAATAATGTTTAACATATAAACATTTCTTCGACGATGAAGGACAGTTCTGCTGCGTTCACTCTCGATGCTGATATGCAGTATGTCTTTTGATGTGTGCTGTGTTTGCTATGGTGGGGTTGCAGCTGCCTTTCTTTGTTTGGATATTCGATGAGATGTTAATTCTGATGATTCCACTGGCACAGGCAGTTGAGAAATTATGGATTTTCATTCATTTTCAGTGATACTGGGGCCTTTGAATAACTATAACTATTTCTTCAACATTTGCGCATATTTCTTTAAAATGTTTTGCCACTCTTTCAGTATCTGTGAATATATATTTATCTAACATCTACAGATTTTTTTCTACACATCAGTGATTATTTGTTACCTTTGAATCCTGCACATCTTTATTAGCATTATTTTTCAGTAGCATCTGTACAGCATCCACATTGTTGACAGCAGCTGCCCAGTGCAGGGCTGTCCGTCCTGCACAAAAAGTAAAAAAAAAAAATAATTCAGCAGCTTTTTTAAAAAAAAAGGACTAAATCAAACATTATCACAATTTCAGTAATACAGTACATTTACTGTTGAAAAATTACAAAATAAACTACCTTTTTTTAATAGTTAAAAAAAAAAAAATAATGTTAGCAATTAGATGTCTAATTTCCTAATACAGACTAATATTTTACACTTGTGTTCTTGGATGATGTTTAGGGTTAATATTAGTGTAATTAAAGAGTTTCTGTATTAAACCCGAAAATTATGTTGCCCATATGTGAGTCACGTTTTTATGAGACTGCAGTAAAAATTACTACTACTTAATTGTTACATTTGGACTTCAAAAAATTAGATTTTCTTTGAACCTTTGCTGCACAACTGTGTGTTTATCCAAGCTGAGGCATGGGAATCGGTTGCTGTTATAATTTCCTGGCTTAGACTATATTTATAGTCTCAAATTTGACCCCATCGCACTGTTACATTGTCTATTGACACAGCGATAGTCAGTCAGTCAATCCAGCCATATATTTGGCTCCCTCTTAGTGTCATTTACTGACTATCCCATGTTACAAAGATTTGATTGATGTCTCACCGACAACCAAGGAGATTTCCTCATCATAAGAAGAAAAAAAAAGGAAACAAAAAATAATCTCTTAAAAATTAGCAAAATATAAAAAAAAACAGACTTTTTTGTATGATAGCATAGTACCTTTTACAGTGCGCATGTTTGTGTCTGATTCAACATCAAAGGAAACAAATTCAACATTCAAGGGTCATTGGAAGTAGTAATTAGGGCAATATTGTTTACCAATGGCAAACTGTCAAATTTCAAGAATTTTTAGTTTGACATGGTAATTTTTACGACAGTCTCATAATCTAGGGTTAAAAAGTGCCAGATAACAATGTTTCTTTCTCATTGGTTGCTTTGAAGGCTCCTTTTAACTGTATTTGGTATTTTTGGCCTCCATCATCATCTCAATATTACATCACTGGTCAGGAAAGCATTTCACAACAAGCAATAATCAAAAGGCTTATTAAAGAATTATACCATTGTTGTCAGCAGCTTCAATGTCGGCATCTGCAGCAATGAGTTCCTCTACTGTGTCCTCTATTGCTAGTCGGCAAGCTAAAATAAGTGGTGTAGTTCCACACAACATTCGGGCATTCAGATTGGTGGACCTATTTCTAAGCAGTATCTGTTTGTGGAAGATAGAAACAATAAAGGTTAATAACTTCATGAGTGGAAGTTAATGCAGAGTAGTGGTTAGTGGGATGAAGAAAGAAGGTTGTGTTTGATCCCGATTGACACCTTATAGGTTCATCAGCCTAATATAAAAAGAATAGAGAAAGACAGCACTGGTATAATGCTGACCATATTACCCAAAAATGTCCAGATTGTCAAAAAAGATGTTGGCACCAACATCCTATAAACCACAGAATTATTTCTCCTTTCATGTGCATCTAAAACAAAGTGGTTTTCTTTCATAAAATATTCTTAACAATCACTACATTCCTGCCATCAACAGAAGACATTGCTACAAATAAAATACATTTTCATTAAACATATAGAAATTACAGCATTATTCTCATTCTTATACAGTACCATCCTCAATGCACTCAACACTGCCCATAAATGCCCTTATGTCTGCTCACCCATAAAAATTTCAACACACCAACAAAGCTTCTTAAAACTATATCAAAATGTTGGCCAATATTAATAATGGTAGGAATGTTACTGCTTTGAATTTGTGTTCAAACAGTTCCCATATCTCTCTTCTTGTGTTCACCCGATGACTAAAGGAATAATTATACCTCTTTATCATCTGTCCTTAAAAGGATGTTATATTGGAATAAATACATTCTGTTGGCATTTACAGTAAAAATGATATTTGCATCTTTCGGTCCAACACATCCGCTTTTGACATGGCATTTTTGAGTATCTAGTTACCTTCCCTCTCATTCCTTATTCACTTGGCCAGACTAGAGTAGTTACTAGGAAAACTGTAAAGAAGGAGAGTTGGATCTGAATAACTCTAGTTCACCGATCCTGAATGAACCATCAGCTATGAGTCGCTGGCAGTTTTCAACTCAGTGTCTGTTCTGCATTTTTACCCCCTGTACCAAATAATCTGCACCTTATGATTTTCAACTGCCAAAGACATTTAACATGCTTGCATTGAAAATGGAATCTAAGTTTTGAACCTAGGATTCTAATAGGACTAGGCACTCAATCTCACCTACCCTGAGATCAGGAGTCACTAGAAAAATGTATTCCATCACTCACTAAGGGGCTCAAACCAAGTACTTTTGAATGTGAGGCAAGCACCATAATCTCAGTGTTACAGCAATCTCTGAACAACATTCTAACAAGAATAACAATGTTAGCAAACCATGATCTCAAAGTTACTGCAATCTCTGAACAACATTCTAACATGAATAACCATGTTAGCAAACCATAATCTCAAAGTTACTGCAATCTCTGAACAACATTCTAACATGAATAACCATGTTGGCAAACCATAATCTCAAAGTTACAGCAATCTCTGAACAACATTCTAACAAGAATAACCATGTTAGCAAACCAAAATCTCAAAGTTACAGCAATCTCTGAACAACATTCTAACAAGAATAACCATGTTAGCAAACCATAATCTCAAAGTTACAGCAATCTCTGAACAACATTTTAACATGAATAACCATGTTAGCAAACCATAATCTCAAAGTTACAGCAATCTCTGAACAACATTTTAACATGAATAACCATGTTAGCAAAAGAAAAAGGAATTTCATTTTACCTGGAAAACTCCTTGAGCATCAGCAGCTACTGCTGTATGCAGTGGTGTCCTTCCAGTACTGTCTTGAGCATTGGGATCAGCTCCTGCATCTAACAACACCTTTGCTGCATCCACTCGAGCATAGCGAGCAGCAAGATGTAGAGATGTTTCACCTGACATGGAAAAAAAAGTAAGCTATGAGTTTTTTTTAGTACAACTGGGTGTGAAGAGAGATACACAGAAATTATAGTGATCATTACACAAAAGAATAAAATCAAAAAAATAATATGAACATAAAATATAAACAGTAGATATCCTAAAATAATACAGAAGTTAACTTAATGAGAGTGATGCAAAGGTATTGTATCTGAAAAAGGCTTAAGAGGGTGTTGAAAGTATGAAGTTTTGAA
The DNA here is from genome assembly GCA_032433765.1 of Megaustenia siamemsis. NCBI lineage: Eukaryota > Metazoa > Mollusca > Gastropoda > Stylommatophora > Ariophantidae > Megaustenia > Megaustenia siamemsis. The sequence continues at coordinate 36,324,023 of JAVIAB010000059.1, read as the reverse complement.
TCCACTATATGTACATGACAAATGGATGAAAAAGTCAATATTTTGATTAAATAGTTTTATATAAATAACAACAAAACACCCAACAATATATTTTTTTTAAAAAAAGAAAAGAAAATTTAACCATCAGAAACTACTTTATTCATTCTAATTTAACCTTCAGAAACATTTTTTTTTCATTAAAAAACAACACTAACTATTTCTGCTCATTATAATTCAGACCTCCTACAGTAGATTTTTAAATTATAATATAATCTTTGGACAGTGTTTTAAAAAAAAAATCTAATTTAATCTTCAGAAACTATTTTTTAAATCATAATTTAACCTCCACTAGCTGATTTTTTCATCATGATTTAACCTCCACTAGCTGAATGTTTTCATCATAATTTAACCTCCACTAGCTGAATGTTTTCATCATAATTTAACCTCCACTAGCTGAATGTTTTCATCATAATTTAACCTCCACTAGCTGAATGTTTTCATCATAATTTAACCTCCACTAGCTGAATGTTGTCATCATAATTTAACCTCCACTAGCTGAATGTTTTCATCATGATTTAACCTCCACTAGCTGAATGTTGTCATCATAATTTAACCTCCACTAGCTGAATGTTTTCATCATAATTTAACCTCCACTAGCTGAATGTTTTCATCATAATTTAACCTCCACTAGCTGAATGTTTTCATCATAATTTAACCTCCACTAGCTGAATGTTTTCATCATAATTTAACCTCCAGGAGTTGATTTTTTTCAATCTTCAGAAACAGATTCCATCATTTTACCTTCACATTCAGACTCATTAAAATCAAACAGACAATAATGAACAATTAAAATGCAAATAAGGGTTCAAATATGATTAAAGATATGTGTAGAAGGATCAAATTTGTGCATAGAAGGAAATGATACACATTGGACAAAAGACACACACTTTGTGAGTAAAAAATAAAAATGCTAAAAGTTACCTGTTCTATCTGTCTGTGCATTAATAGCAGCTCCCTGCATGAGAAGACTGGAGATGACATCGATTGATGTGTTGTTGTCACTATCTCCACCTTCAGCAGAACCAGACCCTGAGTTGCTATCATCATCATCCCCAAAGCCGCCTCCACGAATAGAGGCCAGCATGAGAGGTGTGTAACCATCTTTAGAGAAGAAGAGAGAAACAAATGCAACAGTTAAAGCACTGAGATATTTATATAATTATTTCTGTAATTATTTCTTTTATTTATTCACCCACTGAATTCCACAACATATATTAATTTGGTCAGACTCTAGCTATTTTATTTATAAGTAAAACATTTTTGGAAATGTAATATGAATATTTTTTTTTTATTAAAAGAAATAAATCAGAATTAGAAAAAAATGGAATGCTTCTATTGTCTATTTGTTTGAAGATTTTACTTTAAGATCATCAATGAAAGAATTTTCATGAAGATAAAGAATGATGTTTTCCTTCACAATTTTTTTAATGCCCAACAATATTGTTTGTTGATTTCTTTTCCAGCTGTAATTTTGTGTGAATAAGCTACAAAAATCAAACTAGTTCTTCAGCTTTCTGTCTATCTTTTGTCCTTTGAGCTAAAGACAGAACACGGGGCAGAAATTGTTGACACACCATGTATGGTGATCTTTGCTATTAAGCTTCACACTTTGCACAGGATCTGTATATTGTATCTCACCACATATCCCTGTTCTAAAAGTAATTTTAATGCCATGAAAAATATACTAACAACAAAACAAATAACAGCAGGGTTGAAACTAAGAATGGCAAAATGTTACATCTTCTCAATATTCCTGTATGGTGCAGAAACATGGACATTAGACAAGAAAACAGAACAGAAAATTGAAGCCTTTGAAATGTGGATTTATAGAAGAATAGGTAGAATTGGATGGAAAGAAAAGAAAACAAATGATGAAATTAAAAAAAAACTATAAATAAAAACTAATAAATACAATTAAGACAAGACAAATGAAATTTTTAGGGCATGTTAAGAGACACAACAGCCTACTAAAAGTAATATTGGAAGGGAAAATACAAGGTAAAAGAGGCAGAGGCAGACCAAGACTAACATAGACGATTAACATCAAACGATGGACAAGTCAATCTAAGACAACCTGCATCATCAAATCAAGAAACAGAGTGGAATGGCGATCCATGGTAGCCAACCTTCGTTGCAGAGATGGCACTCGATGATGATCCCTGTTCTAGGGAAAGCCCCTCAACCTCAGCAAGGCAGTTGATGTCAGCTGCTGCTTCTTGTCTCAGTGCTCTTTTTAGTGTTTTTCTAGATCTGCTTTTTCTTTTGCCCTCAATTTTCCCATTTGAGGGATTGTTCTGAGATTTGTGTTGTCACATAATTATCTTCATTGACACAATGAAAGACAAACAACAAAACCATCCAGTATCTTTACTTTACCAATTAGTCTTTCTTTCAAAGCATTTTTTTTGTTGGTACAATATGTTTTAAATTAAATTGCCTCTGCTGATTTTTTTTCTTAGTGTTTCTTTAGTAAAAATCACAACACACACATCTCACAGCCATCTATAGGAGTAAGACCAGTTGGCAGGAAGGAATTACCCCAATTTTGTGATGTTTTCAGTTTTGTGATAAGTGGTGGTTGTGAGAAGAATGATGTCAGCCATCTATAGCTCACATATTTGAAGATGTCACGATTGTGAGATCCTCTCTGCCCACTGGCATTGATAATATAGATGGCTGTGGACACCTACAGTATTTAAAAATATAAAAAGAAAGAACACTTACCAGGACCCCTAACGTTGACATCAATAACAGTCTGTAGGTTGTCTTCTCCTTGAGGAGGCGTCAATGCTGACTGAGAATTATGTGGTACATTGGCAGCATCCAAATGTTTGACAGTCCATTGTCTTGTATCAGTGACATCTATTCTGTCAATGCTCTTGCCTTGTTTCTCAATCTGAGAACACATAGACTATCAGATTTTTTAAACTGTTGAAGTTATGAATATTTGAAATAAAGAAGGATTTTAAGAAGATAATGTAACGTCCTGTCAGTAGTAAATGAGACATCTAATATCTCTTGCCAGAATTTAGCACACACAGAAGATCACAAAATGAAGTTAGATGATAAATATAATGAAATAGTCAGTGTAACGTGAATAGAAAGGGTTCCTTCCATTCCTTAAAACAAAAACAAATTCTGTACCATGAGCTGCAAAAACAGGCCCTGGTTACCGACTGAATTCCAGAGTAAATTTTGCATTTTACAAACGAAAGAAAAATTTAAAAGCATTACTTATGAGAAAGAGCATATGGCATTACTTATGTTAGTTTGTTCAACCAACTTACTACTGTACAAAGAGATATTTATTTTCACCTTTGCTCTTTTAATTTGTGGCCTGTCATCATCATCATCTTCTTGCCAACACTCATTACTAGGAGGGGGAGAAGTGTGGTTGTCATTGGCATCCATTTTGTCAAGCTTGTCACTAGAACAGAAAGATAGGAGTTTTGATATCAAGAAACTGAAGAATTTACAAACAAATAAAAATAGGTGATGGATATTGTTCAGGACAATAAAGTGAGATGTGAAGGTGACCATGAGCTAAATTAGAGACAATAAATGAGTTGTGGGGTTATTAAGAGCTAAATTATAGATGTTAAACAAATAATGGGGGTCACTATCTAGATCCTAGACATTAGTATCAGTGGATGAACACTTTGATGGTTGCTGTAATGGGTGGAAGAGATATATGGAAATGTCCCAACCAACTAAATATTATAGACATTAAATAAATTATGGGTTGACTAAGAGCTAGATTAACAACATTAAACAAGATATGGAAGTGACTAGCAGTGACATTTGGGCTGATGAAACAAGATGTGAGAGTGACTGTGAGTAAGATTGAACACAATTATATAGATTTGAAATTACTGAAAATAAAATTAAGAATGATAAAGTATGCATGATGTGGAAGGACTAAGAGCAAAATTTAGGATAGGAAAGCAAAATTTCTAAATGACGAAGAACAAGTTTCTGTGTATTTAATGAAATGAGATTTATAGGTGAACACAGTGAAATTTCAGAAGGACTGCACAAAATATGGGTTGAGTGAGAGATTTAAACAATAAAGTTATACTTTAAAAACAAGAATCAGTATAGACATACAGTATCATTTAATATATTATATTAATTTTTTTTAAAAGTAAAGGTTAAATTCCATTTTGGTGAGAGATTTCAATGAACTACAAATATGGGTGTTCTTTTGATTATAGGGAGTCTTACTTACTTTGGCTACTTTGCTATCTTCTAATCTTGATATAATCCTGGTGTAGTTCCTTTTGTATCATAATGTATCAATCTTGCAGTTTAACTGGTAAATTTATGTGCTAATATTGTTTAAAAGTACACATTTTTAAACTTACAATAACACCATAAATAATTATGCATGGTAACCTTGCAACACATCTATCTTTCTATTGTCCATTTCAGCTGAAGATGGAACAAAAGGCCAAATTCTACATTTTCCATGTACAATAATCTTTGCTATCAAGTGTCAGACCTTGCAGGAGAATCCTCATTGCATCTGGCCACATGTCCCTGATCAGGGTAAGTCTTCCAACCTCCGCAAGGGAGCTAATGCCTGTTGTTTACATTACAAACATTTCCTACATTAGTTAGTGGTAGTAGAAGAACAAACTCATCAGCTATAAATAACTATGTCAACAACTTACTGCATTTCTTCTCCATCAGGTCTCTTGCGGTTTCTAGCAGGTTTTGAAGACTCAGTGGACCGACTGAAGAAGCCATCTGGGAACCATGTTATGCCACGTACACGTTTTCGCTTTACAACCACAATGACAACAATAGTGAGAACTAAAATAGCACCACAAACTACCACAAATGCGATAAACACATTTGGATTACTTCCTTCATCAGTAGGATCTTTTGTTCTTTCAGCTACAGAGAATGAAAAAGAAAATAATTTTATGAATGAAACCAAACTGAAAAGCTAGATCAAATCACATTTGTAAATACACAATTCATAACACTAATTTTTAACTTTGCACAGTATATTTGCTGCAAATTATTGTACATCTAATGATCACAAATGATAACACAACAGCTACTTCAATAATTACTCTTAATAAATTTAATCCCATATCATATATATGACTTAGGCGGTTGGCTTACCACGGCAACAGCCGGGGTTCGTACCCTGGCGAGGACACCTGGGTTTTTACTAATTCCCTAAAAATTAGTGGGAGCCGCGATAGCTCAGTGGTTAGTGAACTGGACTACTACGGACAAGGGGTAGGGTTCGATCCCAACCGACGGCTCCGGGTTCACCCAGCCTTAAATGGGTACCGGATTTTTCTGGGAAAGTAAAGCAGCACGGGCGTAATACCGACCACATTACCCCAAAAATCATGTGCTGAAGGTCTGTAAAATATAAGGTCACTAACACCATATTTCCCTATACGCCACTTGGCGTGACGGGGGGTACTTTACTTTACTTTATATATATGACTATGTCATTTTGATATCTATTGTTAGCAAGCAATCAGTAAATGTCAACAGATCTTGTCAGGTGTATTTTTCAATTAAGTGTTTCTCTTATGACTAAATCTGCCAATATTATATTTGTAGGTCCAACGGCAGAAGAAGCAAGATGTTCTACTTTTATGCATAATACTGCACCCCCTGGTTTTTCTCTTTTGACAATTGTCTTATGATATATATCATCAACTCCCTTTTGAATGTAGTTACCCCTCTCTTTAATTGTGCTCTCCAAGTGACATCATATATGCCAGATTTGCCCAAACTTTTTCACTGATACAGAAATCCCTCATGGATGCTTTACAAACATCTCTATATCTAAGTGTTGGTCTGGTCATCAATCTCTTGCCATCCATAAACTCTTCATACACTAGCTGCATAGATATACTATATTATATTATATACAAACAGAAAGAAAAATATGAAAGAAATAAGTTTCCCCATCTCCAAAACCTATTGCTTCCAGATTACAATGATCTGATCTGTTTGTTAACAATGTTACTTATCATTTCAAATTCTCTATTGGAGTAAAGAAGGGAACATGTCCATCTCCAATTTTTTGTCTTGGGCTAAGCTTTTAATTTTATCCAAGTCTTTCTTGTTCGTCTTAAACATTGACTTTTGTTTACCTCCTCATTTACAGCTGTGCCAATACACTTATTTCATGCACTTTCATCATCATCGAGTGCCATCGCTGCAACGAAGGTTGGCTACCATGGAGCGCCATTCTGCTCTGTCTCTTGCTTTGATGGTGCAGGTTGTCATAGGCTAATTTGTCCATCTTTTGATGTTACTTGTCCACGTTAGTCTCGGTCTGCCTCTTTTACCTTGTATTTTCACAATAATTTTACCTTGTATCTTCCCTAATCATGCACTTTACTATTTCATATAAAGAAAATATATTGTATGTGAATAAAATCATAACCATTATGTTTTCTGATAATCCTTTTAGGATTTGCACTGACAAAAGTAAAGCTGAATTTATTCAACCTCACAACTTGTTTGTAATTATTCTTTTCTATAACAAAATGCACTAATATCTTCAGTAATAAAGAAAAGACGATGGTCATATGTTGGACATGTGATGAGAAGAGATAATAACCGAATAGCAAAGCAAGCCCTCGTATGGGAAACAACAAGTAAGAGAAAAAGAGGAAGACCCAGGGAGACACTGAGAAGAACATTGATGCGAGAGACAAGAGCAGCAGGATTCGGCTCCCTCAATGAGATAGAGCTGCTTGCACAGAACCGAGACAGATGGCGAGATTTGATAAAATATCTTTAAACGAAAACTGCTAGAACAAAAATTCATATAGGAGAAGGTGTATTTTGGTCTATGTCCTATGGGCTGGCTATGGCTCGAAAGGTCAATAGATAGATAACAAAATGAGTGAGTGTTTGCTTCCAAGACAAGCTTAACAAGAACTCCAAGTGTCACTTCAGCAAGTTTCTACTGCTGGATACACTACAAACAAAAACATTTAAAATTAAACTTAAACACAGGGTGTCCGGTTAGCGCAATCGATAGGCGGTTGGCTTACCACGGCAACAGCCGGGGTTCGTACCCTGGCGAGGACACCTGGGTTTTACTAATTCCCTAAAAATTAGTACCTCTGAAGTCGGAGTAAATCTGCCTGCATGGCGAGGGGCATCCTGTAATGGGATAAAACAGACTTTACACGCAAAATTCAGTCCCACAAAATTGAGTGGGTGGGACTTCGTCAGAGGTCAAAGCTGACGAAAGCGAACGAACGAACGAAACTTAAACACATAGAGTATCACAAGTATCATGTGGGACTGTGAGGAAAGCTGTAGAGTATGAAAAATAAACATAAAATAGTGTTAAGCATCTAAGCCTATTGAGACAAGAGAGATTACAACATTTCGGCCAAGCCCTTCATCAGATACCAGACAAAGAATACAAAAGATACTTAAGTCCCTTCAGATCATAGTGATGATGATCAGTTGAAGGGACATTTTATGTATTTGTTATTTATTGTCCTGTATATGATGAAGAAATGAAAAGACGATTAGAGGCCACAGAGATGGGATTTCTCAGAAGAATGTTGAAAGTTCCCTGGACAGCTAAAAAGACCAATGAGGAAGTTCTCAAAGAGGCCAACACAAAAAGTGAGCTCTTAAAAAACTTTAGAAAGAAGCAATCAACATTTTTCGAGCACATCATGAGAAGAGGAAAGTTGGAATACTTGGTTACAACTGGGAAAATAAAAGGAAATAGAGATCGCGGACGACAAAGAGAGAAAATACTGGATAGCTTGGTGTCATGGCATGGAAAACAGTCAACAACAGAACTGATACGATGCACTGTAGATAGAAGATTGTGGAGGGACATGATCACCTACGCCAACCGGTAAGGCACATGATGATGATGATGATGAAGGCTTTGGTTGAAACGTCATAGTTTGTCTTGTGTCTCTATAGGGTTAGCTACTTACTACCATTCTATGTTTATTTTTAATAGACATAAATACAGATAGTAGAACATGGTCTCCAAAAGTTTACATACTTCCAATTTGATGGACAGCCACAGCAGGTTGATAGTCTTTGTTGAGTAAGGCAGCTGCAACAAACTGTGCAATGTGTTCAGTGTTATTAAAACACTCCTTGCTTTCAAGTTTATAGCAAACACGGTTGTCAATTTCTAGGAAAACCTTAGTGCTGTGGAGAGAATGTATATAATGTACTAATATAATCACTAAAAGTTAGATGCAATGAAGAACAGAAGAGTCAACACACAAAGACATAAATAATGATGATTTGAAGCAATGTATAAAAAAATATTATTTAAATTAAAAGAAAAGTAAAAAAAAAAGTTTAAAATGAAATTAACAAAGCACTAACATTTTAATTAGGTTAAATAAGCAATCTTTAAACAAAGCACTAACATTTTAATTAGGTTAAATAAGCAATCTTTAAACAAAGCACTAACATTTTAATTAGGTTAAATAAGCAATCTTTAAACAAAGCACTAACATTTTAATTAGGTTAAATAAGCAATCTTTAAACAAAGCACTAACATTTTAATTAGGTTAAATAAGCAATCTTACATATATAAACCAATGAAATTTAAATACAAATAAAACCTTAAAGGTTTTTAAAAAAAGCCTTAACTTTCAATTAAACATCATTTAAACAGTTTTATTAAAACATCACCCTTAAAATTTGTTCTTTCAAGTTCTTCAAAATATAACTGAAAACATGATCTGAAAACCTCATTGAAGCTGCATTCATTCATTGAGTGCCATTCCCACATCGAAGGTTAAAGATGGAGCGCCATTCTGCTCCGTCTCTTGTTTTGATGGTGCAGATTGTCATAGGCTGACTTGTCCATCTTTTGATGTTACTCGTCCATGTTAGTCTTGGTCTGCCTCTTTTACCTTGTATTTTCCTTTCCAATATTACTTTTAGTAGGCTGCTGTGTCTTTTAACATGACCCAAAAAGCTCATCTGTCATGTTTGAATTGTGTTTAGTAGTTCTCTATTAATTTTTAGCTATTTTAAGACTTCATAGTTTGTTTTCTTTTCTTTCCATTCAATTCTTCCTGTTCTTCTGTAAATGCACATTACAAAGGCTTCAATCAGGATTTTCTCTTCTCACTGAAGTATTACTTTATAATTTCTCTCTCTCAAATACACACACAAAGGGAAAAAAACCTTCAAGTTTAACAGAAAATAGTCATTACCCAACCAAAATAGATCTCCTCTCTCTCAGCTGCGGCAGTCCAATCAATGACTCTGCCCATCTTCTTGTGCGCTGCACTGCAGAATCATTGTCTGAGGACTCTCCAGACCAGGGATATATCATCTCCTCTCCATTTGTGGCTTTCTTAATGCGAACCACGGCACGCAACACATGCCCAAGCTGCCGCACAAATTCTTTTTTTATTTCCTGGAACTGTTGAGGTTCTATTAACACGATGATGAAGAGAGTTCCAGGAACAAGTTTAGCCACACCTAAAAGGAAAAACAAAATTTGTATTCAAATTATGTCATTACGTGTTAACTTAGGTGTTTTTTTCTTTTTCTGGCATTCACCCAATGACTACTAAAGGAATGGAGTCTTATACGTCATCTGTCCTTAAAAGGACATTAAGTGGGCATAAATGCCTTGTGTTGTGGTTTATTTATGCCTATTGTTTCAACAATTTGACTTCAGTACAGCATTTTTTGAGTATCAAGCTGCCTTCTCTCTTTGATCCCTACTCACTTGGTTAGACTAGACTGGCTAGAGTTGGATAAGATTGGATGGTTATCATCATCATCATGTGCCAGACCGGTTGGCATAGGCAATCTTGGCCTTCCCTAATCTTCTATCCACCGTGCATCGTATCAATTCTGTTGTTGACTGTTTTCCATGCCATGACACCAAGCTATCCAGTATTTGATGTTAAGTTGTATTTGGACATAATTTTTCCAGGCAATATAAGATGGTATTTTGCCATTCCTTTCCTTCTTGACAGTGACTGTACTAGTCGCAGATAACAGCCATTGTCACTATAAATGATATCCTTCGCCTGCCATCACAGACTCTTCTTCTTCTACCTTTTTAGCTCCCAGTGGAGCATAGGTATTCAATAAACACTTTCCAAGTCGATCTGTTTTTTGCCATTCTTTTAAGATCATTCCATGTTTTCCCCATCATTTTCATCTCTGCTTCTATTTGTCTTCTCCAAGAATTCCTTGGTCTTACTTTTTGTCTTTTCCCCTGGGGATTCCAAAAAAGGGCCTGTTGTGTAATACTCTCAGTTGGCTTCTGCAGTGTGTCCTATCCAGCACCATTGTCTTCGCTGTATCTCCTTATCCACTGGTATTTGCCTGGTACATTTCCATAATTCTATGTTAGTGATTTTGTCCTGCCATTTCCATCCTTTTATTCTGCGTAAGCATCCATTAATGAAAGTCTGTATCTTCATGATTGTCAATTTTGTCATTCTCCATGTTTCACAGCCATATAATAGGACCGACTTAACATTTGAGTTGAAAATTTTTATTTTTGTATTTAACCTAATCTCTTTGGACTTCCATATGTTTCCCAGTGCAATGAAAGCTCCTCTTGCTTTTGATATCTTTATTTTGGTATCATTTTCTGTTCCTCCCACTTTATCTATGTTACTGCCCAGATATATGTAAGATTGTACATCTAGTCCATCACAGACTGGGGACATAACCGGCACTATTTGTCGGCTGATCCCACAACACTATCTACCACCTGCTCTAACGGCTTCACATAACACTGATAGAGGGGGGTGGAGGGGGGCGGCAGCTAAATGGGGAGGATGGTTCTGGTTCACCAATTCTAGCGAATGTTATCAGCTGAGCTGCTGGCGGCTTCCTGCTCTATTGTTGTCAGGTGCCTTGCCGCCACTCATGTTTAATATGTACAACTTTAGTAATAGTAATTGTGTAATAAACTGTATTAGTTAGTTATTCCATCTATCTATCTATTGACCTTTCGAGCCGTAGCCGGCCCATAGGACGTAGACCAAGATACTCCTTCTCTTATCTGAATTTTTGTTCTAGCAGTTTTCTATTCTTTTAAAGATATTTTATCAAATCTCGCCATTTGACTCTGTTCTGTGCAAGCAGCTCTATCTCATTGAATGGAGCCAATTCCTGCTGCTCTTGCCTCTCTTATCAATGTTCTTCTCAGTATCTCTCTGGGTCTTCCTTTTTTCCTCTTACCTGTTGTTTCCCACATGAGGGCTTGCTTTGCTATTCGGTTATTATCTCTTCTCATCATGTCCAACATGTGAACGGTTTCCGGTTGTATCCAAGATGGAGGGATTATTTTTCACCGGCTTGGTATAGAACCATTGATCAGAGGTTTAACAAGCCGCTATCATAAAAACGATTTTGTTAATGAAACATAGATTAGTTATTATGTATATGTAAATTTGATATTTATATGTACATAGTTATACAAATGTTACTTCTTTCTTACCAGTGTCACAATCCAGTCCATCCCAATCACATTCCACTGTGTTGCAACCATTGTCACAATGTCCATTATTGTAGTTAATGAGACAATAACTTTCATAGAGGCAGTTGTTAACCGGTCCTTGACAGTCAAAGCCATCATACAGGCAGTTCTGGTTGTTGCATTCCTGGTTACATTTACCATCCTTGAACATCTGGCAGACAGATATTAAGAGTACAGATCAAATATTACCGATGAGCTTATCATGTGTAAGTATTATTGATGAAAAATTAGCACTAGTGATCAAATAACATTACCAATGAAATTATCATTACTAATTAAATAGGTGATATAGATGAAATTAGCGTTACTGATGGTTACCCTTAAAGTAAGTATGCCACATGGCATATGATATTAGTGCCCATATTTTTATAGACTTTCAGCACATTATTTTTGAGGTAATGTGCTTGGTATTACTCCAATGTCGTTTTACTTTCCCAGAAAAAATATGGTACCCATTTAACGCAGGGTGAACTTGGAAGCTGTCAATCAGGATTTAACCTGACCTCTTGTCCTTAGTAGTTCAGTTCACTAACCACTGTTGGAATTACTGATGATATAATACTGATGAAATTAAAATTACAAATAATATTAATATTAAAATGGATCAAAAATTATTATTCCAATGAAAGTATAAGTGATGAACTTAACATAACGAGATAAAAGTATTCCTGCAGAATATGAATTTATGGTGAAGTGAAAAGTTTTAACAATTGTGTACTATTAGGCTATGGATAATGGGGTCTGCGACTCACCTTGCTGTTGATGCTTTTCCTAAACTCTGTGAGTTAAAGTATATAAATTTACAGAATAAAAATAAAACAAATTGTGAAAAGTAACATTGCAAAGAAGAGCAAGTTTTTACAAATATTAGTAGAAGTATATATTTTTTTTAAATAAGAAGAAATGTATTAAAAGAAATGCACTAGTGAGAAGTTGCTTACCTGCCAGCAATAACGACCATTAACTTTCTGTGTGCAGTTTTCCCAAGGTTTCGTCCCATATGAGCATTCTGTGTTATCATAGTTGCACTCTATCATATTGCACTCAATCTATACAACAAGAGAAAAATATTAATTGAATAAGGAGAATTGTATGAACATATATGAAATTAGATAATTTTGCAATTCTAGTCTATTTAATGTTCTTTCGAGCCAAAGACGGCACATAGGGCAGAAATTCTAGACTCTATTGTCTGATGTTCTTTTTTATCAAGTGTCAGATCTTGCACAGGACCTGAATTGTATCTTGCCACATGGTTAATTTCTGGGCAAGTCACTCAATCTTGATGCATGCTTGTTTGGGATATGTTCTTTAACTGAAATGACCTAAGTCACGATGATGCAGATTAGACCCTAAAATGATGAAAATGAAGCCTTTCCACTGACAAAAATTCCAATGTTTCTAACTTATATTCAGGATTGCTGTCTATGCAGCTTTCATTACTTTTCCCTGCCCTTCTGCTATAAAAATAGTTATTGTTTATGTAACACCACCAACATTGCACTGTCTGTTGTTTCAGTTCATCTTGCAAATTTGATAAAATAACAATTGCTGTCCCAATAGCTCAGTGTCTATGAATGCCACTTTTACTGGGCCATGAGCGCAAAAATATAGTTCAACTTCCAAGACAAATTTCACAAAATTGAAATCGTCAAGAAAATTATTACTTTCATTTTTACTCACATAAATTATAAAACTTACATTATTGTACAAATACATAGGGTGTTCAATGTTTATATGAGTGATTGAATCTCATGCATTAAGCAAATCGTAAAATATTAAATGACTTATAGTCACCGGCATGGCGAACACAGATACATAGACCTGCTTCAAATACAAATTTAACAAAAATGAAACGGTAAAAAAATATGACTTTCAATTTTACTCACAGAAATTATGAAATTGTATTTCTGTATAAATAAATATAGCTGTTGAATGTTTATAAGAGAGATTAAATGTCGTTAATTAGGTGGATCATAATATAACATACATAATCCTAGTGTAATTTTTCTGGGAGTGGCGGACTGGACAAATGTTTCTGGTTAGACTTTGCAGAGGGGAATTCTGTATTTGATGGCATATTTGGCAGGCACAGACAGCATAAAAATAAGGTAGATGTTTTCAAGAGAAAGTGTTCAGATGTGGGTGAGGAAGTTAATGCCTGCTGTGATTACCTCTTGCTTCAGTGTTCTTTTTAGTGTTTTCAATGTTCTTTTTAAAGTTGAAATTGAGAAATATTAGTTGAATAAGAGAAATTGAGTGGGCATATGTGACATTAGATAATGTTGCAATTGAGAAATATTAATTGAATAAGAGAAATTGAGTGGGCATATGTGACATTAGATAATGTTGCAATTGAGAAATATTAATTGAATAAGAGAAATTGAGTGGGCATATGTGACATTAGATAATGTTGCAATTGAGAAATATTAGTTGAATAAGAGAAATTGAGTGGGCATATGTGACATTAGATAATGTTGAAATTGAGAAATATTATTGAATAAGAGAAATTGAGTGGGCATATGTGACATTAGATAATGTTGCAATTGAGAAATATTAATTGAATAAGAGAAATTGAGTGGGCATATGTGACATTAGATAATGTTGCAATTGAGAAATATTAATTGAATAAGAGAAATTGAGTGGGCATATGTGACATTAGATAATGTTGCAATTGAGAAATATTAATTGAATAAGTATGGAGTTCACTATGTGAATAAAAAAGAAAAAAAAATCACTTGTTATGAGGAGAGATAGTTTGCAAACATTGAAGAAACAAATGACAGAAGAAGAACCAAATTAAAAAGATGTTAACTTTCATATGAAATAAATATGAACAGTGCATTTAAATTAAATAAACAGTGTTGATTACACATATGCTGCGACAGTATGAAAGATTAAAGCTTACATTGCAAATTCCATTGTTGGCTTTTTCTGGACATGAATTCTTCTGACAGATCTCTGGTACACTCTTTTCAATAGTTTTTGATTTTCCAATGCCCCCTGGGAAATCCGATTCAAAAACATCACACTGGACACCATTCCAAGTCTTTGGACACTGGCACTCATAATAACCTTGGAAATTAAAATGATTTGATAATTTTTTTTTAAATATCAAAATTATAACATTTTGATCTCACATCATTAATTAATATTACAACAAATTAATTAATTAATGTCACATCACATTTTTATTATAAAATTCTTCTAACTAATATTTGTATCACTAATTTCAGGTGACAGGGGAGGAAACTCTGAGAGAAGAAGTAAGAGGAGATACAGAAAGAGAATGAGAGATAGAAGTATAGAAACAGTAGCAAGAGAGAGAGATACAGAAATAAAGATGCAAAGTTATCGTCAATAAGTTTATAAAGTGTTACTCTGTGCAAATATTGCAAAATAAATGTTGCACTGTTTAGACCTATTGACTTTTAGGCTAATTGTAAACAATGCTCTTTTTATTATTACAATTAATACTTAAAGTCAAGTACCTATTTTCTCAAAATATATATATATATATATATATATATATATATATATATATATATATATATATATATATATATATATATATCAGAGAATTCACTCACAAAAAAGATAGTGGAACTATCAATAAACACACATAAACATAATTAACTAAAGAATGTTTACTAATCAACAGAAATGATTTCACTGCACTACAGACAGACATAGGTGATTTAGTCTCAAATAATCCATCTGTCTATCTATCTATTGTCCTTTCGAGCCGAAGACAGCACATAGGGCAGAACCACAATTTCAAAAACAGAAACCTTGCGTGCCAAAATGGCACATATTGCAGAGATCGCTGCTTCTAAAATCTATGACTCTGTTTCCATAACAATACTTTTTACAATGACAGCTTGTCAAGCCATCGATCAACCTCCTTAGTCGCCTCTTACAACATGCCTGGGAGGTCACAGTGTCACTATTCTTTACTTCCCTCATAATGAGGCTCCGGTAACGCACGAGAACTCGAACTTAATAATAGTGCTGGGTAATAAGTTGGTCGCTTATAAGTTATTTGTTTCAATACATGTAATAGACTGGTGTAATAAATGGTTCATGCCACTCATCAGTGCCGTTGCCACATCGAAGGTTGGCTACCATGGAGCGCCATTCAACTCTGTCTCTTTCTTTGATGGTGCAGATTGTCAAAGGCTGACTTGTCCATCTTTTGATGTTACTCGTCCATGTTAGTCTTGGTCTGCCTCTGCCTCTTTTACCTTGTATTTTCCCTTCCAATATTAATTTTATTAGGCTGTTGTGTCTTTTAACATGACCCAAAAGTTTAATTTGTCTTGCTCTAATTGTGTTTAGTAGTTCTCTTTTCATTTTTAGTTGTTTTAAAACTTCCTCGTTTATTTTGTTTTCTTTCCATCCAATTCTACCTATTCTTCTATAAATCCACATTTCAAAGGCTTCAATTTTCTGTTCTGTTTTCTGGTCTAATATCCATGTTTCTGCACCATATAGGAATATTGAGAAGATGTAACATTTTGCTATTCTTAGTTTTAGCCCTGGTGTTATTTGTTTTGATGATAGTATATTTTTCATGGCATTGAAATTACTATTTGCCATACCTATTCTTTTGTTTATTTCAGTTGTACATTTTCCATCACTGGTTATAGTATGTCCCAGGTAGTTGTAGTTCTGAACTGTCTCTAGATGTATTCCTTCCACTTTGATATTTAATTATAGGTCTTGAGAATTTTCTTTGTTTATGATCATAGTTTTAGTCTTTTTGATATTCATATCTAGTCCATATTTTTTGTTTGTCATGTTTATTACATTAAGTAATTGTTGTAGATCTTTAGGATTTTCTGCTAGTAGTACAGTATCATCAGCATATCTTAGGTTATTGATTATCTTCCCATTAATGTTTAGGCCTGGCATCTGTGATGTTTTTAAAGATTTGCTCAGTGTATAAATTGAACAAGTTTGGTGATAGGATGCATCACTGTCTTACTCCACTTTTTATATCAATGGGTGTAGAGTTCTCCTTGTTATATTTTATTATTGCTGTTTGCTCCCAAAACAAATTACATATCAGTCGTATGTCTGTGTCATCCAGATTTATATCTTTTAGGCAGTCTATAAGTTGCTCATGGTGTATTCTATCAAATGCTTTGGTGTAGTCTATGAAGCAGGCATATATTGGTTTGTTTACTTCTATGTACTTTTCAATCAATGTTCTCATGCTAAATATGGCTTCTTTTGTCCCACTGTTTTTCCTGAATCCAAATTGTTCCTCATCTAATTCAGTATTGATTTTATTCTGAATCCTTCCCTGTATGACTTTTAGTAAAATTTTGGTTACCTGGCTCATTAGGCTTATTGTTCTGAAATCACTGCATTCAACTGCACCATTCTTTTTAGGCAATGCAATGAAAGTTGATGTTTTTAGTTCATTTGGTATGTATCCTGTATGGTATATGTCAGTGCATATGCCACTGTATTCATGCCACTGTAATCTATAATTATCACTTTTTTCCCTCACTTCTGGGTGTACCAGGGGTTTTTCTTTGAGACCGGAGAATAAAGACCACATGCCCAGCACAGTTGCCACAAGATGTTCCTTTTATTTCAAACCATGATAGAAAAGACATAGCTTTTTTTTAAACCCTACAGTGGTTCAAACATGTGTTCACTAATTTACAGAATGGTACGTTCTTATCCATTCAACAGCTTTATTGCATTTTCTTATCCATTCAATCACCTGATGGCAGGTTCTTATCCATTCAATCACCTGATGGTAGGTTCTCAGCCATACAATCACCTGATGGCAGGTTCTTAACCATTTAACAAGCTGATGGTAGGTTCTTATCCATTTAACCACCTATTCTCCTATTGCTACTCTGCCTAATTAAAAATATATATATATATATGATAAATACTATACTATATAATATATTTATATATATTCTATTTTACAAAGTAAGAAATAGAAATAGCCAATTACCAATTCTGTTGAAGCATGTTCCACCATTCTTGCAAGGTTTGCTCTTGCAGTCATCCACAATGTCTATTTCACAGTTAACCCCACTGGCTCCAACTGGACACAGGCACTCATACCCTGTCGCTGTTATTGAGCAAGTGCCCTGATTTTTGCATGGATTGGAGTCACAGTCTGACATCAGGATTTGACAAAATTCTCCAGTAAAGCCCTGAAAGTCATCAAGAAACTAAGCTGGTTATTTTGTTATGATATTTCACTACTAAATACTGAAAAAAATAACACTGAGATATATTGAAAAAGAAAACACTGAAAAACATTTTAAAAACACTGAAAAATATTTTTAAAAGCACTGAAAAACATTGAAAAAAACCCCCACAAAAATAGGGATTTAAAGAAGAATAAAAATTAGATAGACAGAGAACCATTTATCTTGTCTACTATTAAGAAAAGAAGATGGGTATATGTCGAACATGTGTTTAAAAGAACTGATCAGAAAATTACTAAGCAGGCTCTCAAATGGAAAACATCAGGTGAGAGAAAAAGAGGACGGCCCCGAGAAACACTGAAAAGATTACAAGAACTCTAGAGTCAAGGGCTGGCAACAAAAAAGATGGATTGATACAACATTAGAAGCACTAGGAAACATAGCAGCAGAGACCAACAAAAAAGCAAAAGACCATAAACTTTATCTCCTCTCTACACAAAATAGTTTAGTTGAGTTGACAGATCACCCTTATTGCACATCGGACAAGTCCATAAGTGCTTAGACCTCTTCCAAAGTATATCTCTCAACATGTAGCAACTAATGCTACCGATGTTGTGTTGGCTTATAAGTCTTCTATGGATTCCTACATAACTCGCTTTCTGGCATCTCTCACTTTGACATGATATTCGCAAAGTCTGTTCATGGCTTTGGATTCAGGGTCATTTTTGGAATGTGAAATGAAATGTATAAGAAAAGCTGTAAACAAAACTAGAGATAAGATTTATAAGATTATAAATGACTCCTTGAGAAAAATGGTGGGTTTAACACCAGCTTCTGACGGTAATGAGCAACAAAGTATCAAATGGTTTCAAAGTCTGATAAGAATCAAATCCAAACATTTCAGACCCTGGGCTTATTATAACATCCAGCTAGAGAGCAAAAGGGAAACCAAGAAAGATATATATAGATGGAATCAAAGAGATATTAATCAAATTTGACATAACAGCAACTCAAGCATCATAATTTTCAAAGGCCAGAGCATTACACAATCCACATCTTTGCAAAGCTACGTGGCACAGACAATCGGATAAAGGAAAGAAATAAAGATAATCCTCTTCAACAGATGAGCACACCCATGAGCTTATTGCTGCAGACATCTCAGTGACTGCACTGGCCTCATCAGCCATCCCCAAACCTACTCTAAAAGAAAATGATGACAGCATTGTTCTCACTGAAACCAATAGATGAACAATAACAACAATGTAGTGAATGAAGAGGTAGGAAAATATATCTTTCTGTACGTGTGTGTATACATATGTACATGAATGTGCTGGTGTTTCTCCTCTTTGTACTCTCTCAATCAAATAAAAAAAAACACCCATATAAACATATTTTTAATCAAATACTATAACTACAAGACATAACAAAAAATTGTTACAATAACACTCTTACATCTGATATTGTTACAATAACATATTGTTACAATAACACTTACATCTGATATTGTTACAATAACACTCTTACATCTGATATTGTTACAATAACACTCTTACATCTGATATTGTTACAAGAACACTTAGTCTGATGCCAGACACTATTGTTTGGCTGTATGCCCAACTTAACTGTTAAAAGGCCACGTAGAAAAAAAAACACATTGATATTAAGATCCTCACCGATTTACACGTGCAGACAGCCCCAAAGTTGGTATCACGACAATCTCCACCATTTTCACAAGGATTTTGATCACACTTTTGTCGCATGTTGCACGTGTGGCCTGGAAAATTTCATATTTAAATTTAGAATCATTCTGTGAAAACATCACCCACTTTAAAAAAAAAACCATTGAAATGAAATCAACTTAACAAACAGAGGAAACAAAGATAAATAGCATAGGACTGAAACAAATGTAATAAATGTTACTAGTTCTGTTAGGAACTGAAACACATGTTCTACCAAATGTAAATAGTTCTGTTAGGGACTGAAACAAATGCTCTAATAAGTGTACAATTCTACTTCTTCTGTTGGAAACTTAAAATAAATGTCAAATTCCATAACTGAAGTTACTACTACTTCTGTTGGAAACTTAAAATAAATATTACAATAAATGTTATAATAAATGTTATAATAAATGTTACAATAAATGTTACAATAAATATTACAATAAATGTTACAATAAATGTTACAATAAATGTTACAATAAATGTTACAATAAATGTTATAATAAATGTTATAATAAATGTTATAATAAATGTTACAATAAATGGTGACCTCCATTGATAATGGTACTACCTTTTCTATTACAAACTACAAAATATTGTAATATAAATAAACATTTATAAAACCAACACACAAAAGTTCTCCTGCAAAAACAGATCAACTGCCGCTAACATACTGACCTGTCCATCCTGCCTTGCAGTCACACCTGTAACTGTTGTTTAGCTGTACACAGTCCTGCGTGCCATAGGGATCACATGGGTTCACCAAACATTCATTGACATCACCTTCACAGCGTTGACCAACAAATCCTGGTGGACAGATGCACTCGTAGCCTCCAACCTGAGACAGAAAAATGACCAGAAATTTGTAAAGTTCAATGTAATAACTTGCCATGATTTTTTGTCATGCAATTCCACTTACATGGCAGAGTATATACCTCTGTCATTATGCTTTTTGATAAGCATTAATAATCCTGCAGTTAATATTATAATATAACATAATAACAACATTAGTAATATTTGCAATAACAAAAATAATAGTTTTGCTAATAGTTTGACAATAAGAACTATGAGTGTGAACAAACTATTACTCATCTTCTTCCCATTATTTCTAAAGTCATGCCAGTTTGTTTCTATTTACCTCTCTCTTTATGAACACAAATCTATCAATTATTAGTACCTCATTTCAGTATTTCTGCCCATAAAAAAAGTAAAGTAAAGTGCCCCCATCACGCCAAGTGGCGTTTAGGGAATATGGTGCTAGTGACCATAAATTTTATATACCTTCGGCACATGATTTTTGGGGTGATGTGGTCGGTATTACGCCCATGCCGCTTTACTTTCCCAGAAGAAAATCTGGTACCCATTTAAGGCTGGGCGAACCCAGAAGCCGTTGATCAGGATCAAACCTGACCTCTCGTCCTTTGTAGTCCAATTCACTAACCACTGAACTATCGTGGCTCCCATATGTTTGTGTGTGGTCTTTTACAATTTATTAGCGTGCACTGGAGTAGGGAAATGATTTTGAAAACTTTCTTTTTCCAGTGATGACTGAAATCACTACCTCTGCAGCCGAATATGGCTTGCATGCTGTTCGACTTTGCTAAGGACATTAGCCGATAATGACAATCCACAATGCTGGGTTTTTACAGAAACTAGTCTAGTTGCATAAACCATTTTGATTACTTTGATTATTCAATTGTGTCATTTCTAGAGAACTGGAGTGATAAAGTGACTGTGCAGACACTCTCACTTCAATGGAAGTCATTTGGAATCATCATCTATACAGCCAAGAAGGGCATACACGAAGGTCGATCCTATCAACAGAATTTATAGACAATCTAGGGAGATGATGTGATATGAGGTGGAGCAGATATCAGGAATTCCTGACTGCAATGAAATTGATTCATATATAGGATAGAATAGAATAGGATACCACCTAGAAGAGGTGTGCTGAATATTGGGTTATAAATGCCATTAATGTGTTGAAGAGAAATGTGAATTTTCAGGCAGTATTGAGAGCAAACAAGATACTAATCCACCAAATCTGCTTACCTTATCCACACAAGTGCCTCCATTATGGCAGGAGTTGTACAGACAATCATTTTCATTCAGCTCACATAAGAGTCCTGTTGTACCAGGTGGACAAGAACACTCAAAGTTATCAACCTGATCATGGCAGGTACCTCCATTGTCACAGGGCTGGGTGGCACAATCATCTATATCAAGTTCACAGTTTTGTCCCTGTAAGATAAATAGACAATTGAGAAATATAAGGAGTTACAAAATATAAGAAAAAAGAGAAGCTACTCAATTATTAATTACAGATAAAAATTTGTAAATAATTCAAAACTGAAAAGTCCTCAAGGATAAAAATAAATATATGTAAAGAAACAGAAGGCAAAAAGTACTTAAATTATCATTAATTAATGAATATGAATACAGATAGAACATTGGCTTTTAAAATCCAAAATAATGTGCATTAACAGGTCTGGTTCCAGGTAAAAACATTACGTATAACACTGGGAAATAAGAAATGAATTGAGATAACAATTCCATGAAAACAGCATAAAATGAAACAATAGATAAGTTTAAGAGAATTAAAAAGTAAATTAAACATAAAAAAAGGAAAAAGCAAAAAAGGTCAGTTTTGTGTTCATTTCTCAAATAAGACCAATATCGTTTACACTGATATGACTTTGAAGTTCACCCAATCTTTAAAAATGGGTACCAGAGACTTTATCTGAGGTAAAGTAGATAGCCCGGCCACATCGTCTATATATATGCCAATGATCACAGAAAAGGAATGAAAGTTTGGGTACTAAAACCAAAAGGCACAGTGGGTGTTGCTCTGTACTTTACTTTTACAAGCATTTGTTAATATATGGAAAGGTAAAAGAAGCTCAGAAAGAGATAGATAAAATTTCTGGATTGGAAATAAACATATGGCTTAGAAAAAAGTAAGGCAAAGAGCTAGTTTATGTTGGATTAGCTTCATCGCACATCAAGCAGCAGTCAGCTCAGATCTCCTCATCAGCAAATCCTGCAGTATAAAACAACTGAAAAATAAACTCTGCTGGTTCACAGGTCTTCTCCCATTCCTGTAGCTCTATTGAACTTAGTCAACATCCCTCTTGAGTTGAGGATTAGGGAGTCATACCAGAGCTGCAGATAAAGTGCATTTTGTAATAAGCTGCAAACAAGGACAAGAAAGATGAAAACTAAAATATAAAAAAATTTACCTGAAATCCCATTGCACACTGACAGGAGTATTTGGCAAGCATATTATGACAAGTTGCTCCATTCATACATGGAGCAGAATCACACTCATTAATTTCAGTCTCGCAGTATGAGCCCTCGTAGCCTTTACTACATACACAGGTATGGGTGTTTTCTGTATTGTGGCATGTTCCTCCATTCTTGCACAATTGTTGAACTGACACTCCTGAAATAATATAAATTAAGGCATTTTATTTCGAATCTGGGACTGTCTTGTCCAGAGGTCGACGTCTTACCTCTAGACCACCCAGCGCCCCCAAGTATTTGAATTCATTTAACACTGTCCCTTTACTTTACTTTCTGAGAAATCTTTTTCTTTGTTGCAGCCATCATATTCTTTTGGTATCTTGTTTAGAGACCTGGATTGTCGTGAATTCATGAGTGTTAGTCGATTACCATTGTTGCAGCAATCTCCTTTTATCAAAATTTTTGTAGCATTGGTAAAAATGAACAGAATAACTCCCCTATTGGCTTGCTGGGCCTGTCACTAGATCATCCTTACTCTGAACATGAAATTTATGAAATCCTGTTAGAATCACATTTTTATGTACATTTCACACTTAACACTGAAGAGACACAACTTGTTTATGTGGCCATATTAATAGCTTCCTTAACATACAAAGAATATATTAAGAGGAGAAGGGAGAAGAGCAAGAGGGAGATTCAGAGTAAGATGGACAGACAACATCAAAGAAGTTAAAGCAGCACTACAATAACATCAATTGACAATAAGTGAAGCCACCAAAAGGGTGAGAACCACAATTTTGTATCCCTTGACATCCGAAGAGGTACAAGAGGAAGTGATGAAAGAAAAAAGAAAAAAACTATCTTATAATACTAATATATAGCACAGAGAGTAAGAAAACATTTTTGACAAATGAAAAAAAACCAATCCTAGCACCATGGTGAACACAACATACCTTTCTGCGATGCTGCAACCATACAAGTCACAAACTGGACATCGCAGAGCTTGCCTGTCCATCCACTGCGACATTCACATTGAAAGTTGTTGGCCCTTTGTTCACAACTTGCTCCATTCTGGCACGGGTTTTGGCTGCACCAGTCCACAAAACTCTGGAGATAGTCACAATCAAGTTCAATTCACTGTTAAATGTATTGTATGCTACATGAAAACATCAGGCTACACAAGGTAAAAGGAATTATCTAGTGAAAGCTTGACAGGTGGAATCAGAAAGTCATTAAATAATTCACAAAATGTGGTTAGGTGGAATTCTATCTATCTATTGTCCTTTTGAACCAAAGACGGCACATAAGGCAGAAATTCTAGACTCTTGTATCTGATAGTCTTTGTTATTAAGTGACAGACTTTGCACTGGACCTGCATTGTATCTCACCACAGTGAGTTGTTCAATCTCAGATGGAACTAGTCACTAAATAAATCTTGAAAGGTGGAGAGATGGAATCAGTTAATCTATAAATCTTGAAAGGTGGAGAGATAGAATCAGTTAATAAATAAATCTTGAAAGGTGGAGAGATGGAATCAGCAAATAAATAAATCTTGAAAGGTGGAGAGATAGAACTAGTCACTAAATAAATCTTGAAAGGTGGAGAGATAGAACTAGTCACTAAATAAATTTTGAAAGGTGGAGAGATAGAACTAGTCACTAAATAAATTTTGAAAGGTGGAGAGATAGAACTAGTCACTAAATAAATTTTGAAAGGTGGAAAGATAGAACTAGTCACTAAATAAATTTTGAAAGGTGGAAAGATAGAACTAGTCACTAAATAAATTTTGAAAGGTGGAAAGATAGAACTAGTCACTAAATAAATTTTGAAAGGTGGAAAGATAGAACTAGTCACTAAATAAATTTTGAAAGGTGGAGAGATAGAGCTAGTCACTAAATAAATTTTGAAAGGTGGAGAGATAGAACTAGTCACTAAATAAATTTTGAAAGGTGGAAAGATAGAACTAGTCACTAAATAAATTTTGAAAGGTGGAGAGATAGAACTAGTCACTAAATAAATCTTGAAAGGTGGAGAGATAGAGCTAGTCACTAAATAAATTTTGAAAGGTGGAAAGATAGAACTAGTCACTAAAAAAATTTTGAAAGGTGGAGAGATAGAACTAGTCACTAAATAAATCTTGAAAGGTGGAGAGATAGAACTAGTCACTAAATAAATCTTGAAAGGCGGAGAGATGGAATCAGTTAATTTATAAATCTTGAAAGGCGGAGAGATAGTCACTAAATAAATTTTGAAAGATGGAGAGATAAAATCAATTAATAAATAAATCTTGAAAGGTGGAGAGATAGAATCAGTTAACAAATAAATCTTGAAAGGTGGAGAGATAGAATCAGTTAATAAATAAATCTTGAAAGGTGGAGAGATAGAATCAGTTAATAAATAAATCTTCAAAGGTGGAGAGATGGAACTAGTCACTAAATAAATCTTGAAAGGTGGAGAGATAGAATCAGTTAATAAATAAATCTCGAAAGGTGGAGAGATAGAATCAGTTAATAAATAAATCTTGAAAGGTGGAGAGATAGAATCAGTTAATAAATAAATCTTCAAAGGTGGAGAGATAGAATCAGTTAATAAATAAATCCAAAAAAGTGGAGAGATGGAATCAGTCACTAAATAAAAACAAAATTACAACTAAAGTTGCATGGTTAGAAAGCTATCCATACTTCCACTCTACAACATCTCATGGGACACATTAGGATTAATGAAGATGAAATATTGTATCTGTGTTGCTCAAAGGTGATAAGCATAAATGGAAATAAAATTTCAAAGAAAACTTGGCCATTAAAGTCTAAACAGAATATGCCACACAAATATTTTTTAACTGCTTACAACTGCTGTGCTTACCTCACACCTAACTCCGGTAAAGCCATAGGGGCAATAACACTGAAAGTTACTGCCCCTGTTGAAGCAAGAAGCCCCATTGAAACAAGGATTGCAGTCACATGGGTTAATGTTGTACTGACAGTTGCTTCCGGTGTATCCAGGGGCACAACTACAATCATAGCCATTCACTTTGTCAATGCAGGTTCCGCCATGGAGACACGACCTAAATCCACAGAAAATAACTTGTAAGCTTGGTACAACAATCCACAAGATCAATTAAAGATTTACTGTCAATGAAAAAATCATGAATAGTAAATTGTACAGGCAAGTTACAAGGCAAGTCATAGGCATTGCTAAGACCATTCTAGATGCACAGTATCAGGAAAAAGAAGAAAAAGCAGACAGTGGAGGAGGTGGAGAAACATCAGAGAACTGAAAGGATTAACCTCTGTTACATCTAAGAAGCAGCTCTTAATCATGATGTTTGGATGGAAATTGTTAAATCATCGTCAAAACTCTAAACAGTCAAGGTAACAGGACAGATGATGATAATCAAGCTTGATACAGTCTTGCTCATTTTCATTTACTATCATAGTCACGTCCACTATCATAGTCACATCCATTATCATAGTCACATCCACTATCATAGTCACATCCACTGTCACAGTCATATACAGTTCTCCTATAACTTTTTCAACCTATAAAAAAGATGATACTCTAGAGGCATATTTATATATAAATATATTTCTGTCTCTGGAAGATATTGACCGGAGATGCATCTGTTTTTTCCACTAAGCACTCCTGATAGACCAGACCCCTTGACTGCCCCTAGTCTCATCGATCTCTCAAATTAAGTATCCTTGTCCCACCCATTATTCACCTTCCCTCTTAAGAAATTAAGAACGTCTTCTTTGTTTAGAGATAGACTACACTTAGTGCCAGAGCTTCTAGTCAGCCTACCTGCTATTTCATTGCTGTGCACATCAGTGTGCCCTGGACAGTACACCATGGTTAACGTGCCAGGTCAGTCATGTAGGGGTTGCATCCACTCCATTCCAATTATCAATTTCCCATAGCATACTTTATGAACCAACCACCAAAACTGAATGATTCATATTCTGTGTAACCAACCATGCTATTGTTGCCATTGCTGCCTCTATCTCCATTCTCATGCTAAACACCATAATGCTGCTATTGTGAATCCCTAGCAATTCTTTGCCATGCTGGTAGGCAACAAAACCCCTAACATTGTGCTATCTCTGGGACGCAGAACTATCCATGTCCCATGATGGGGTCCTCAGGTGGTGACAATTTTTAAATGTATGTATATGTAAAAATGCCCTTATATGATCTTGTAAAAAGTATTGTTATGGAAACAGAGCCATAGATTTTGGAAGCAGTGATCTCTGCAATATGTGACATTTTGGCACGCAAGGTTTCTGTTTTTAAGATTGTGGTTCTGCCCTATGTGCCGTCTTTGGCTCGAAAGGACAATAGATAGATGATCTTGTATCTACATAGGCCCATTTGTGACACTCCCTGCTGAGCTGAATGATTACTTTGGTAAGCTTCCTTTTTTCTGCTGTTACTTCTACCCAATTCTTGCCAGCTCCTAAAGCCATTCAGATAACATACTCTTCTGATGACCTATTTTATTAAGTAAGAAATAAAAACCCATACTTACGTCTTTGTGCAGTCATTATCATTGACCTGGCAATGAACTCCACTAAATCCAGGCTTGCAAGTGCAGGTGTATGAGTTGACATAATCTGTACAAACGCCTCCATTGACACATGGATTAGAGGCACACTCATTGATGTCATTCTGGCAATGCCGGCCTCCAAACCCACTGACACAGTTGCAGTCATAACGCCCCACACCATCCACACATGTTCCACCATTTAAGCAAGGGTCTGGAAAAAGTATCAGTTTTAGGAAATTTTTAAACCAGTGAAAGAGAAAAAACAAACAAAGTATTTTTAACCTGGTTATTAGTGAAAGGGGGAGCCGCAATAGCTCAGTAGTTAGTGAACTGGACTACAAAGGACAAGAGGTCATTTGATCCTGATCTACGGCTTCTGGGTTCACCCAGTCTGAAATGGGTACCGGATTTTTTCTGGGAAAGTAAAGCAGCATGAGTGTAATACCGACCACATTACCCCAAAAATCATGTGCTGAAGGTCTGTAAAAATTATGGTCACTAACACCCATATTCCCTATATGCCACTTGGTGTGACGGGGCACTTTACTTTATTTTTACTTTACTATTAGTAAAAGGGAGCTGCAGTAGAGCAAACGTTAGTGAGTTAGTTTACTGAGAACAAGAGTTTGGGCTCAATCCCAATCGGCAACTGCTAGGCCCATCCAGGCTTAAATTTTTTGGGGGGAATGAAATACAACACTGACGTAATACTGACCAAGAAATATGCTGACAGTAAAAAAAATGTAGGCGCTAGAACTATATTCTCTATCTATCACGAATGGAGATCTTTCTTCTGTTGGTAAAAAAAATTTACTCCACTGCTATCCAGTCTGGCCATTTGGTATTAAATTTATTTCAGCAAGTAATGAAAGGATTTGATGAAAGCTGATGATTTGTTGATCAAACACATTAATAATTGAGTTTTTTTCAGGAATTATTTCCTGCTGCTGTTTCAGATGATCTCTAATTTCCATAGTATCATGAATAAATTATAAGATAATTTTAAATTGATACATTTTACTCTTAGAAAATCCATTTCTTAATATTAAGCAGTGTTTAACATATTTCTCTTCATATTTTGAATATCAAGCTCTACCTACAAGTGAATGATGTCAAAGGCATTACAAGACATAAGTTAATTTGTTGAACATCTTCAAACATATAAAGAAAACATCTGTTGAACATCACCAAACATGTTCAGAAAAAATTTGTTAGATATTTCTAAATAAGTACAGAAAATATTTATTGAAAATCTTCAAATATGTTTACATAATATTTGTTGAACATCTTCAAACAAGAACATAAAATTTCACGGACACTTACTAGGCTCACAGTCATCATGGTTGAGCTCACACTGTCTCCCCTCAAAGCCATTAACACACAAGCAAACATACGAGCCTTGCGTATTACGACATGTTCCTCCATTTCTGCATGGGTTACTCTGGGAACACTCATTGATATCCAGTTCACAACGGCTACCTAGAAACAACATAAGATTAATTTTAAAAAAACAATGGACATCCACTTAATGACTACATGCTGGAACAAGAAAGGTGAATTATGCATTTTCATCTCTGGTGTTTAATTCTTTTAAAGAAAAGCATAGGGACCCTATGTATCAGACAGTGGGCTGAAAGCAATCAGCAATTCAGAGCTGACTGTTTTTTTCAGTGACAATCAGTTAATCAATACATTTTTCTGCCTACACAAGGTCAGTCTGGACTAACCAGTTGGCTAAATGAATAAATAAAAATTTGTTCATTTTAATTGGGGCAGATCTAACCAAAAGGTGCAGATATCACAGCTCGCTGTAAACAATAACATAATGTACTAACTGTCCTTCAAAGGGTACATGATAAAGGTGCAGATATCACAGCTCGCTGTAAACAATAACATAATGTACTAACTGTCCTTCAAAGGGTACATGATAAAGGTGCAGATATCGCAGCTCGCTGTAAACAATAACATAATGTACTAACTGTCCTTCAAAGGGTACATGATAAAGGTGCAGATATCGCAGCTCGCTGTAAACAATAACATAATGTACTAACTGTCCTTCAAAGGGTACATGATAAAGGTGCAGATATCGCAGCTCGCTGTAAACAATAACATAATGTACTAACTGTCCTTCAAAGGGTACATGATAAAGGTGCAGATATCACAGCTCGCTGTAAACAATAACAAAATACACTAAATGTCCTTCAAAGGGTACATGATAAAGATGAATAATTATTGGGCAAATACAGAAGAAATTGAGAGAGCTGAAGAAAAGATT
Organism: Megaustenia siamemsis; assembly: GCA_032433765.1. Taxonomy (NCBI): domain Eukaryota; kingdom Metazoa; phylum Mollusca; class Gastropoda; order Stylommatophora; family Ariophantidae; genus Megaustenia; species Megaustenia siamemsis. Next base: position 36,294,523 of record JAVIAB010000059.1, on the reverse strand, counting down.
GAAGTGTTGGACTTTAAGAAAACAAGATCACACCATCCAAAAAAAAAATACTAAGTGTAGTAAAAATCAAGAAACACTGAAGTGAGATAGTTACAAAAATGGCAGATTGAAATAATAACATTAATAGTAACTGTACAATTTGTGGAGAATAGAAAACTAAACAAAGAACACAGAAAAAAGGGGGTGGGGGCTGGAAAGATGGGGAAAAATAAAAGAAGCTTGTAGAAGACAAAGGCAAGGAAATGAAAGATTATGTAAATGACATATTCTGCCAAACATCAAATACAGCACAGAAGACATAAAATGAATGACAAAGGGAGGAAATCAATTTATCAAAGATTGGAGAACTATTTTGTTTGAAGTAAACAATATAAACTGTTCACAAGGTTAAAAAAAAATGAGAAAAATTTAAATGGAGAGAAAGAGGATGAAAAAGAGAGTAACAGAGAAGAGACAGGAAGAGGTTACATTTTTAAAAATTTATAGTGAAGAAACTAAAGACAATAAAATAAAAATAGAGTACAGTGATGAAATAAAAAATAAATAAATGGATGTAGAAGAAAACAAGAAAGAAGAAAAAAGAAGAAGAAAATATAAAAAGTCAGAAAAATAAAGAATATTTAAAAAGTAGGTAAAGAAAACAACTGAAAGAAGATGATAAAAAAACAAAAGGTGAAAATAAAAAAGATAAAAGAACATTAATGTAGGCAGCAATGATGAAAGAAAAAAAAAAGATGAAACAAAAGAACAAGAACATTTGTTGAAAAAGAGAACAAGGTGGGAGGTTTGAAAAAAATATTTAAAAGAATAAAGTAAATGAGCTCACCTGTGTAACCAACAGGACAGGTGCATTTATATAACATCTGGTAGTTGTTCTGTGGAACACATTGAGCTGAGTTCTGACAAGGATTTGGGCTGCAAGGGTCCATCTTGTAGTCACAGTTCTTCCCAGTATACGGCACTTCACAGTGACATATGTAATCATCCGTCATGTCAGTGCATATTCCGTGCAAGCAAGGATTGTTGACACATTCATTGATGTTTGTCTCACACGAGTTCCCTGTACGATGATAACAAAATGAAGTTATTCATGCTACTCTAGGATACTTTACACTACTTTAGCTAAATAGGATACTTTACACTACTTTAGCTAAATAGGATACTTTACACTACTTTAGCTAAATAGGATACTTTACACTACTTTAGCTAAATAGGATACTTTACACTACTTTAGCTAAATAGGATACTTTACACTACTTTAGCTAAATAGGATACTTTACACTACTTTAGCTAAATAGGATACTTTACACTACTTTAGCTAAATAGGATACTTTACACTACTTTAGCTAAATAGGATACTTTACACTACTTTAGCTAAATAGGATACTTTACACTACTTTAGCTAAATAGGATACTTTACACTACTTTAGCTAAAAATAAGGAAAATACAAACTACTATCATCATCATCAAGTACCGGGCCTGCTGGCATAGGTGGTCATCTCTCTCCACAACTTTCGATCTTGACAGTTATTTATCATTTCTGTTGTTGACCTTCTGCCAAGCCATTCTCTTAAGCTGTCTGGTATTTTTTCTCTTTGATTCCCTCAATCTCTTCATCCCTCAATTTTTCCAGTTGTTACAATATATTTCAGTTGTTCTCTTCTCATTACATGGCCAAAAAATGATGATTGTTTCTTCCTAATATTGGAAATTAGCTCTCTTTTTGCTCTGGCCTCTTTCAGAACATTTTCATTACTCTTCTTAGCTGTCCATGGTATTCTCAACATTCTTCTGTAAAACCACTATATTAAAATATAGAAATAAGCAAAACCACAAACTCTCCTTTTTAAAAATAATTCTAACTGTGTTTGATGTAACCATTTATTTATCCATCAGATGTCAAACACAATATTTGGTATTCTACATTGTCATACATGCCCAAGTTTGCTCATAAATCTGTTATGTGCCAGTTTCTTTTCTCTCACTGTGCAAAATCTGCACACAGTTATGTACTACATTTTCTGCTTTTTAATAAAACATCTTGTTGATCAGTTTAATTTTTGAAGTAGTTTTTTTTTACTGTAGCCAACCATGTCAAAAGACATTATGTACTTTGCAATACATCCATATATCAGTGTTGTACAATTATGACATAATCATAAATTCAGCAGTAGTGTAGAAAATAGAGAAAAGACAATGAAACCAAAAATACCATCAATAATCCGGAGAAGACGGTGGTGATCTGATGAGAAGAGACAACAAGAGAATCTCAAAGCAAACCCTCAAATGGGAATCAGAGGGTAAAAGAAAAAGAGGCAGACCTAGAGAAATACTAAAAAGAACACTGAGGTGACAGGCAATGACAACAGGCATCAGCAACATTGCCAAGTCTGAGCAACTTGTCCAGAACAGGGACAGGTGGTCAGATATAACATGAGTTCTTTGCCAGATCTGACACTTGATAACAAAGATCATCAGATGTAGTCTAGAACTTCTGCTGCCTTCAGCTCAAAAAGATATCACAAGATAGTTAGATTGTATAATGATAGAAATATTTGATCCTTAAAGGTTTGCAATGTTCTTTCTATATATCTTGGAAATGAAGACTGTTTAATTGTAATTAAAAAAAATATATCAAATAGACATTAATGAGAATGCTATTTTGTATTTACATCAAATCAGTTACTTAAAATGTTTCATTTCACAAAATAAAAAATAAAAAAACCACACAACTTTGAGTCTCATCTTACCTGTAAATCCAGCCTTACAAGTGCAGGTGAAATAGTTCAGGTGGTCTTGACACACCCCTCCATGCTGACATGGATTGGAAAGACACTCATTGATCTCTGTTTGGCAGCGGAAACCAGTGTATCCTTGAGGACACTCACAGTCAAACCTGAAAAAAAAATGTAGTCAAAAACTTGTCTCTATGAGTCCTATCATGTAACACAAGCTAGACACCTTTTTGTTTAACATTTCTTCTTTTTTCTGTATATACTTCTATCTTCAAAATTGCATCCAATATGACACTTTCCAATATTTTCATTGGGCAAATGGTACTACATCAAACAGCCTCGACTCTAAAAAACATAAGGAGAAGGTGAGCATATTTTAGTCACGATAAAAGTAGAAATAACCAGAGAATCACAAAGCAAACTCTCAAATAGAAAATTACAAAGGAGGCCAACTTGGAGAAACACAGAGAAGGATACTAACATGAGAAGCAAAGTTAGGTGACATTGACTTCCTTATTGAAATTAAGAAACCAGATCAACGGACACAAACCTATAATTCCTGCCCTACACACAGTCTTCAGCTCGAAAGGACAATAGATAGACAGATATAAACGTTTAAAAAGGTCACAAGAATTTCCAGTAAAGATATAAACTGTTAAAAGAGACTGTCAAATAGAGATTCAATTAGAATTATATATAACAGTTTCTACCAAGCGTGAATATACACTTTGATAACAGACATAATCTGGAACTAGGTAGGTATTGTACTATATAAACAATTAAGAGACCACAGTGAGGTTGGTCAAAACAGTGAGCTAAGGCAAAGACTAACATGGGAAAATGGCAAAGACGCATATGCATTGTATTAACCAACCTTAAGTCATCCTGCTGAATATGGAAGAAAGCCGGTAAGCAGGAATGAGAAGAAAAAATGTACGTTGACAACTTTACAAAAGAAGACAATACTGATTATTGTTGTTTCAGCCTACATGCTGCCTTCTTCAGAATACAAGGACAACAACAATGAACAGATAACGCAAGGGAAATATACTATACTAACATGTTGTCCATTCCTTGTTGTCTGTTTTCTGACAAAAGCCTACATGCAGCTGAAACATCAATAATCAGTATTGTCCTCGTTTGTAAAGATGTCAACATACATTGTGTTCAAATCGTTCCCTCACTATGTCTTACCTGATATTAAAATTGCAAATCAGAGAAAACCCTACCTGTTATATCCATCAATGCAGTGGCCACCATTAACACAAGGGTTGGAAGCACACTCATCTATATTTGAGAGACATCTGTTGTCATAGTAACCAGGTGGGCATGTGCAGCGAAAATCATTTACCAAGTCAGTGCATCGTCCCCCATTATGGCATGGGTTTGGTGTGCAATCATCAATATCAGTTTCACAATAGGTGCCTTCATTGAGAGCAGAAATATCAGTTACATTAATGGATTTGATTGCAAGTTGAAGAGATACATTGTACTAAAGTATGTTTTAATAACATGTGGTGCAGGCCCAACATATAAATATGTTGCAAATGTAGTTGCAATCACATATGAAAGCTGGTAAAAAGTTGTGTTATGAATCTTTCGTTCGCCCGAAGTATTGTCTATATCTGCAATGTCATTTCCTGTATAAATTTTACTTGTTTTGAATAAAAATGAAATTGTAAGTGGATAGTACAATTTACTGAGAAAGTTTCTTTCCAAGTGGATAACACTATCAATGATGTTTTTTGTAAAAGTAGCAGTAGGAGGATGGGATCACTCTCAAGAGATTCAGTGCCATTGTAAGCATCTTGTCTGAGGTTGCTTTTTCTTTTTTTGGTGTATGGCTAGAGACAAAATATTTATCAAATTAAATTTCCCTACTTTCGAGCTAGTTTTTACTATATGTCTCCAGCTGAATGTATGTGTGTCTTTAGCAAGCTTTTCCCAGTCAGTTATGTTCAAACCAAGAACCATCACATCACATTTTTACAGATGTCTTTGTACTGTAGAAGTGGTCTTTAATTTTTTTTTTCACCCTGAATGTATGTCTCCATTTAGAAGGTCTTTGAGAACCTGTCCATCTTGCATTAGGCATTGGTAATTAACCTAACATAAATGACATTGCTGGAGAAGAATGAAAATGTTATTCCAGCACTTTGTTGTTTGCTACTTTGTCCAGGAGATAAGTATACATTTTAACAAATAAAAGTAGACTGCACAAAAATAACCTATACAATAGATTTTAATCAAGTGAATTCCATAAAATATGGCATAATGGGTTTGATCAAAGCGAACCACAAAAATATAGCTTGTATAACTGGTTTCATAAAGTGAAATTTAAAATGTATAAATAGCACAATGAGTTTTGAAGTGATTATCATTGTAAACTGAAACATATGTTTTACAATTAATTTATACACAAATATTTTATGCAATGAATTTCAGTGAATGTAAAAATATCCACTGAAATAAAAGTTGTATCAAGGGGAAAGCTGCAATAATAATTTTATCAAAGCAAATATTTAAAATGATACAATGCAGGTCCTGTGTAAGGTCTGACACTTGATAACAAGATCATCAGACACAAGAGTCTAGAATTTCTACCCTACAAGCAGTCTTCGGCTGAAAGGATGATAGATAGACAGAAACGCCTGAAACAGTTGCAAGAATTTCTAGTAAAAATATAAACTGTTATAAGAGTATGTCAAATAGAGATTCAATTAATCTGGAGAGAATCTGCAACTAGATAGGTAATGTACTAATTAAAGATTAAGAGACCTTAGAGAGGTTGGCCAACATAGTGAGCTAAGGCAAAGACTAACTAGGGAAAATGGCAAAGACACATACACATTGTATTAATCAAACTTAGGTCATCTTGCAAAGCATTGCAACAGGCTAAATATGGATGAAGGCATCGCAACAGGCTAAATATGGATGAAAGCATTGCAACAGGCTAAATATGGATGAAAGCATTGCAACAGGCTAAATATGGATGAAAGCATTGCAACAGGCTAAATATGGATGAAAGCATTTATTTCCTGGTAACATGATCCAAATAGATCACTACAAGCCATTAACCATGTATTGATCCATGACCATGGTCAAAAAGATTTTTTTAAAAATACAATAGAAAGAAAGAAAGTGAAAGAAATAAAGAAAGTATGTGTGCAAAATACCATTTAGGGAAGAAAGAAAGAAAGAAAGAAAGAAAGAAAGAAAGAAAGAAAGAAAGAAAGAAAGAAAGAAAGAAAGAAAGAAAGAAAGAAAGAAAGAAAGAAGAAAGAAAGAAAGAAAGAAAGAAAGAAAGAAAGAAAGAAAGAAAGAAAGAAAGAAAGAAAGAAAGAAAGAAAAAGAAAGAAAGAAAGAAAGAAAGAAAGAAGAAAGAAAGAAAGAAAGAAAGATTTACTAAAGCTGAAAGTGTAAACACTTACCAGTGTATCCAGGTTTACAGTTGCAATTGAAATTGTTAATCCCATCCACACAAGTTGCTCCATTCCTACATGGGTTGGACACACATTCATCATAATTGTTCTCACAATTTCGTCCTAGATTAACAAAAGGAAGAAGGTTATCATAAAACATATTAATGGCATTCCAAACTACCACCTCATGCAGATAACAAAATTAATATGAATAATGGCAGCACGAATGAAAGCTTTGTTTAGAGATAACATTAATGATTTTACAAACTGTAGTCTTGTATAACTCCCGTGTGTTACCGAGGCCTCATTATGTGGGATGTAAAGAATAGTGACACTGCGACCTTCCAGGCATGTCGTAAGAGGTGACTAAGGAGGTTGATAGATGACTTGACAAGCTGTCATTGTAAAAAAAATTGTTATGGAAACAGACCATAGATTTTAGAAGCAGTGATCTCTGCAATATGTGCCATTTTGGCATGCAAGGTTTCTGTTTTTGAGATTGTGGTTCTGCCCTATATGCCGTCTTCGGCTCGAAAGGACAATAGATAGATAGATAGTCTTGTATAATGGAAAAGTTAATAAAATGTGATAAAATGAATAATGAAAATACAAACTACTGTTGTAAGAAATAATAGACGTCAATACCAGCAAAATCTGTAGTCTTTTGCAGTTAACAAAAAATATGTACAAATAACAAATATATAATTACAACTTTGTACAGTGATATAAATAATAATGACGGAAATTAAAGTATATTATTATTATTATTACTATTAAAGAATAGAAATTAAAGCCTTGTGTACACATTAACTATTTAACAAATTACTGCCTTCTCCCTCTCTCTTTTTAGCGTTCATCAATTAAGTGGGCAGGAAATGTGTTTAGTCGCTAGTTTGTGACAAAGTTACAATATCTTCACCGTTAGGTTTAATACACCCATGTTCATAATGGCTTGATATGATTAACAGATTTAACAAGAGCATTGGCCATTTCGTCTACCCTTTTCGATGTTCTGCCAAGGATTACATAATGTGTGCCAGTGGTGTACACAGAACTTCCTGTTTTGTTTTTTAGCCATTCTCTGAGAAGACGAGACATCAGATCTCATTACCTGGAGACCAGGGAAGGGTAAAGCCATGAAGATACCAAACCATGGATACAAAGTGAAAATTTCCCACAGCCTGTGCCGAGACCTTCCAGTCCAGTGACTAATGTCTTAACACTAGATCACCCAGTCCACTTTTAACTGCTTCCAAAAATCTAGAATGCTGAAGCACACATTATGGAAAACATATCTATTCTATTCTTGCTTTTTTTTATACCCTTTAATAAGGTATAAGATACCAACAAAGATCACTTTAATCCCTTCTGATCTTTACTATGTCTTCTAACACTCTTCTATATATTCTCTAACACTCACCTATATCTTCTAACACTCTCCTGTGTCTTATAATACTCTTCTATATATTCTATAACACTCACCTATATCTTCTAAAACTTTCCTGTGTCTTACATCACTCACCTATGTCTTCTAACACTCTCCTGTGTTTTATAACACTCTTCTATATATTCTCTAACACACACCTATATCTTCTAACACTCTCCTGTGTCTTATAACACTCTTCTATATATTCTCTAACAATCACCTATGTCTTCTAACACTCTCCTTCTTATTTTATCACTTTTTTATATCTTCTAACACTCTCATATAACTTTTAACCTAATACTCTTCTATGTCTCTAACACTCTCATATAACTTTTAATCTAATACTCTTCTATGTCTCTAACACTCTCATATAACTTTTAATCTAATACTCTTCTATGTCTCTAACACTCTCATATAACTTTTAACCTAATACTCTTCTATGTCTCTAACACTCTCATGTAACTTTTAACCTAATACTCTTCTATGTCTCTAACACTCTCATATAACTTTTAATCTAATACTCTTCTATGTCTTCCAACACTCTACTATATCTTCTAACACTCTCCAGGTATAATTTATCTTTGTGATCTCTGCTTCAGGTTTTCACCTCTATTCACTTCTGTATCTTCTGTTCCCTGTGAGTCCCAGGTGAGAGCCTGTCTATCAAAACTTGCAGTTAGCTTTCAAAGTGTGTTTCTTACACACCACTGGTTTTTACTTACCATTATCTTTCCACTGTTGGTTCATTGCAACATCCCTGTAAGACATGCGACTATTTCATTACGTTGACTCACCTGATGTTCCAAGGGGACATTTGCATTGGTATCCATTCTCAAGATCTTCACAGATGCCACCATATCTACAAGGGTTGGAAGTACATTCATTGATAGGCATATCACAATGTTGACCTGTGTAACCTGGGTTGCAGTTACATGTGTAAGTGTCGAGCCCATCAATACATGTTCCTTTATTACAGTTGATTCCTTCACAGTCATTTTTATTCACTTGACAGTTGATACCACTGTAACCTGCTCAGGTAAAAATTAACAGAAATTATACACTGATTTCAGACAAGTTAAGATATTTTACAGCATTTTTTAGTGGAAAAAAAAAACAAAAAAACATAATCCTGTCATGTTACATCACGGCTGTTGGCTGATGATATTTTAGTAGTCTAGCTAATTTCCTCAGTTCTGAAACATGATTTGAATATTATTCTGCTGTGGTCCTTTAACAATAATCATCAGTTGTTGTTACAGATCCAGCTCAAGTTACATATTTACAAAACTGACAACATAGAACATCAGAAATTAAATATGTGGTAATTTAAGTATAGGACATGTGATGAGGAGAGATAATAACTGAATAACACAGCAAGCCCTCATGTGAGAAACAACAGGTAATACCTAAAAGAAGGCCGACCCAGAGAGACATTGAGAAGAATATTGATCAGAGAGGCAAGAGCAGCAGGCATCGGCTACCTCAATGAGATAGAGTTACTTACACAGAACAGAGACAAATGGCGAGATTTGATAATATATCTTTACAAGGATTGAAAAATGCTTTAATAAAAATTCAGATAAGAGAAGGAGTATCTTGGTCTATGCCCTATGGGCCGGCAACGGCTCGAAAGGTCAAAAGATAGATAGATAGATAGTGACATAGTAGCTTACACACATACAAAATTATGCACACACACACAAGCATTATTATTTTTGTTTTATATGTGCGTGTGTGTGTGAGAGAAAGTGAGTGAGTGAGTGAGTGAGTGAGTGAGTGAGTGAGTGAGTGAGTGAGTGAGTGAGTGAGTGAGTGAGTGAGTGAGTGAGTGAATATGAGAAAAATGGTACCTCTTTTGCATTCACAGATATAGCTGTTGATTTTGTCAATACAGACTCCGTTATTCAAACAAGGAGAGCTGTCACATTCATTGATGTCAATTTCACATCTTCTGCCTTCAAAACCTGGAGAAATGTTCATGACAAATAACTGAAACTAGTCACAAGCAATCACTGATCTGTTTTGCTATCACACTTCTTGGGTTTACCAATATCAAGTAAATTACGTGTGTTAAAGCAGCTTTCCAAAAAATGAGGAAGATACTATGCAATCCATTTTTGACAGTAGAAACAAGAAAAAGAGTTCTTAAATGTTATGTAGAGACAGTCTTAACATATGGATGTGAATCATGGACAATAGGACAACAGACAAGAAAATCACTGGAGTCTATAGAAGTGTGGTTTTACAGAAGAATGTTGAGAATACCGTGGACAACAGAAGAGTAATGAAAATGTTCTGAAAGAGGCCAAAGCAAAAAGAGAGCTAATTTCCAATATTAGGAAGAAACAATCATCATTTTTGGCCATGTAATGAGAAGAGAACAACTGGAGTAACGACTGGAAAAATTGAGGGACGAAGACATAGAGGGAAGCAAAGAGGAAAAAATACCGGACAGCTTAAGAGAATGGCTTGGCAGAAGGTCAAGAACAGATATGATAAATAACTATCGAGATCGAAAGTTGTGAAGAGACATGATCACCTACGCCAGCAGGCCCAGTACTTGATGATGATGATAGTGTGTTATTGACATGGCATTACATTTTGTTACTGTTGTTTAGTTACATTTTGTTACTTTGATAGTCAATTATGTGAAACTTGTAACTTTGTTAATCAACATTTAGGAAGGAGTGATCACTCTTTTCCCTATATTTCTTTTGGTTGCTTCTACTTGTTAATACTTTTAACAGGGTGATGTTGCTGACATACAAGTCTTAACCATGTAATTTGTTGTAATTAAAACACACTTTGTGTTAGTTTTTTTCTATTCACCTTCTTTCACATCTTTTATCTTCTTCTTACATTAATGATCATCTGTGATATCTCATTGTAGCTGCAGTCTTTTATCTTTAACTTTCAATCTCTCTCTCTCTC